>CP136894.1:84120000-84782500 GCA_034359265.1 Canna indica
AATTGAATTGTACGTTTCCTCTTTACATTTGCAGGTATAACTTCTACTTGTTGTTAGCATGCAGCTCTTAATTATTACGTACTCACCCTGCGACCTTGTTCGGACAAGCATGCCAAGCCACCAACTTGAGCAATGCTGGATGCGCCATTGAAGCAGGTGCAGATGATCCGATCGAAGTCCTTGTGAACAGGGAAGCCACTTGAGTAAGTCAGCTCGTGCGGCACCACCGTCCAACCCAACCGCACGCCTGTGAACCCGGCTAACTTGGAGAAAGATGATATCTCTATCGCTACCTGCAAACAATCATATATAGCAAGTCGATTGCGAAAAAATTCGATCGAAAAAAATAGATTTGGGCCTAACTTCAGTCCAAAAGTTAGCTCTCATGGAAAAAAAACACAAGATTTATACTTATAATCAACCGATGTGAGATATCTAACACGTACACAACCCTCACACATGAGGCCGAACTCATGCAGGAGGTCTCAAGCGTGAAGTTTGCGAAACTAAACATTTACAGGTGACTTTGATATCATGTTAAAGAAAATGGACTTTGACCTAACTCTACCAAAAACTAACTCTTTGGAGGAGAATTGTTCAAGTTATTATAAGAAGCACTTTGTATTTAATTATAACCCGCTAACGTGGGGCATTTAACAAAGTTCCCAACTATGGATGCCTATTCGGTTTAAACCAAAACAAATTGACATAAATTGAATTGAAACAAAATTTTGTATCAACGAAAATTCAACCCTGAAAATCGAACTAGAGTGATCGAACCAATTTTTTTCGGTTTGGTTAGACTTTGTAACAAAAAAAAATTGAAAAAAATATATTTTTTTTCGTGTTTTAGATTGTTTGGTGCGTAAAAGTTTAAATTGACTATTAATTTTATATAAATTATAGTCATCTACTTAAAGAAAATTAATTTGATATAAATTATCAATTTCCTCTTATAAATCTTGAGTTCCCGACCCTAAAGGCCTAATCGGGTCCTAATCAGCTAATAAAAAAATAAACAATATTTTTTATTTTATTTTTCGGTTTGGTTTGGTTTCCAATTCTAAGAACCAAAACCGAACCAATTATTAATAATCAATTTTGGTTCAGTTCAAAAATCGAACCTGTCAGGGGCCAAATCGAATCGGACCTGAAAATTTTGGTCCGGGTTCCGCTCAGTTCGGTATATATATACACACACATATATATATATATATAACTGAACCAAATCGAACCGGACCTGAAAATTTTGGTCCGAGTTCGGCTCAGTTCGGTATATATATATATATATATATATATATAGAGAGAGAGAGAGAGAGAGAGAGAGAGAGAGAGAGAGAGAGAGAGAGAGAGAGAGAGAGAGAGAGAGAGAGTTAATGTACCTGTTTGGCTCCAGGGATTTCGTAGATGGATCTGGGGCTGTCATCTGATATATAAGCAGCGTAGGCAGAATCATAGACAATGAGGGATCCATTTCTTCTGGCAATCTCCACCAGTTGCTGCAACTGTTGCCTGGACGCAGCGTGGCCGGTCGGATTATTCGGCGAGCAGAAGAAGATGACGTCAGTTGTCGGAAAAGTACACGAGGTTAAATCGGGGAAGAAGAGATTCTCCGGTCCACATTTCATGTACTCGATTCCTGCATACTTCCCTGTGGCGGAGATGCAGTCTCCGGTTTGGCCCATTATGATGCCTGAATCAACGTATGCCTGCATGCAGCTCATGCAACAAAGTTTGATTCATTGACGACTGATATTATACTTGAAATCCATGCAAATTAAGTTTATCGATGGAATCATCACCGGGAAGGTTGGATCCTGGACTGCAATTGTCACGTCTGATCCGAGCAACAGCTGCATATATGCATGCAGGAAATCAGGAAAATGCATGATGAGCATTGATCTTAATTTCTCAAATGATAAACTTGTTTGTATATATATATATACCTGAATGCGAGAAATATCGCATTGTGCACCGTCTGATACGAAGACTTCGGTGTCTTTTATGCCCATATCTTTGTATATTGTCTCGGAGATGGCCTTCCTCAATGTCTGCTACGTGCAAATGGATGATCAAATTAATACAAGTAGCAGGCGAATTAATTAACGAAGGCAAGAAATGGATATATCGATCGTCACCTTGTTTCCTTGTTCTGCACCGTAGCCTCGATAGCCTTCCCTGGTGGAGAGTGCATGTGAGTGCTGCAGCAAAATGACAAAGACGTCCGGGCATTATCTACTAATTAATGATTAATTAAGATGCTCTAGTTTGATCAATTGAAAATTCATCAAGTTGATTTCCTGACGACTTTTCAGCAAAGTCTGATCGATATGATGTGTACCCTTTTTTAATGCATGAGAGTTTGGATAGGACTGCCTTCATTAAGCTTGGCAGCACTGCATCCGAAACCCGCTCCGTATTACATCCGATACCTGCTCATGCTCCTCGTAGTCACGTCAACTGAATGGCACAAGCCTTCGTGCCATGACTCTACACGTCAGATGTTTTTTTGCTACGATTAACAATCTCCCACCTCGCTCTGTTAAGTCGTTTTTATTCTCCACCTTCTTACGGTCCGCGAGAAGGGGGGGGGGCGTTTGATTGCGCGCAAGTGTAAATGTTGTAATTCTAGTTGCAGCATTTAGATGACAAATTTATTTGGTTGTATTTACTAGTTGCAATTTGTAATTCTGATATCATTTGTAGTCCCGCAAATGCAATAATTTAAATATTAAAAAATAATTAATTTTGACGACTTAGAATCGTCGGATGAAGACGGGATAAATATCAAAGTGGTAGGTTTTCGCGCACTGAACGCGATGGTAGTGTCAAATTTTAGATATGATGTCGTTTGATAGATTTTTTAAATATATTTTCAGTATTATACAAAAATTAAAATTATTAATTTATCAGATGACTAGGTCCGGCAAATCGTGTCGGGCCTAAGTTTTCGGCCCAGCCTAAAAAAATTCGTGCAAGGCCCGGCCCGAAAAAATTCGTCCTAGGCTCGGTCTGAAAAAATTTGTACCCGACCCAGCCCGAAAAAAAAATTCATGTCCAGCCTAGCTAGACCCGAAAAAATTTGTGCACGGTCCGATTCGACCCGATCCAAAAAAATTCATGCCTGGCCTGACCCGAAAAATTCGTGTTCGGCCAGGCCCAAAAAAATTTGTGCCCGCCCGGCCTGGAAAAATTCGTGCACGGCCCGGCCCGAAAAAAAATTTGTGCTCAGCCCGACCTAGAATAATTCATGTGAAGAACGGCCCAGATTGGCCCGGCCTGAAAAAATTTGTGCACGTCCAGGCTCGGCCCGAACTAGCTTGAAAAAATTTGTGTCTGACCCGGTTCGAAATAATTCGTGCTCGGCCATGCCCGGAAAAATTCGTGCTCGCCCGGCCCGAAAAAATTCGTGCCCGACCCGATCCAAAATATATAATTCGTGCACGGAACGGCCCGGATCGACACGGCCCGAAAAAATTCGTGTCCAACCCGTCCCAGCCCAGCTCAGCACGACCTAAAAAAATTCATGCCCGTCCTGACCCCGCTTGGCCCGACCCGACCCAAAAAATTCATACTCGATATCCTGCCCGAAAAAATTCGTGCCCGGCCCGGCCCAAAAAAATTTGTGCCTGGCCCGACCTGGAAAAATTTGTGTCCAACCCAACCTTAAAAAATTTGTGCCCGACTCGTCCCAACCTGGTAAAATTCATGCACGACCCGACCTAGCCCAGCCCAACCCAAAAAAATTTGTGCTAGACCCGACCCGAAAAAAATCATGTTTTGCCTGACCCAAAAAATTTTGTGCCCGGTCTGGCCCGATCCGAAAAAATTTGTGCACGACCCGGCTTGGCTTGGCCCAAAAAAATTCGTGCCCGGCCCGCTCCGCCTCGACCCCAAAAAATTCATGTCCGGCCCTGCCCGAAAAAATCGTGCATGACCTGTCTTGGCCCGGCTCGGCCAGGCCCAACAAAAATCGTGTCCGCCCGGCCCAAAAAATTTTATAAGATGCAAGTTGCAAGTGTAATTTATTGCAACTTTTATTTGCGGTCAATCAACCGTTTGCCAATATAAATTGTAATTCTACTTGAGAGCAATTAAATGTTATGCCATAAAATTTATTTATGGACATTTAATTTTGCATATAAATAAATTTTACAGTAATTGAATCGGCGGGCAACCAAATGCCCACTCATTGAATTCAATTCACCTTCTGCTTTCATACATCGCAGTCTCCGTTTCCGATAAGGACGTCAACTTAGATTAGGTTTCAACTTGCAAAAGAGGGAGTGTCTGCGCGCATTCGTCATGAGTATTTTTAGATCAAAAAGTGTTCAGGTATATATGCATGCATGCAGACGAAATCTGGATCATAATTAAACCCAGATCAGTCAAAGCAGAATGATCTAGAGAAATAAATATTTAATTAATTTGACTTGATTCGTGTTTTAATTATTAACTGGATTTATTATTTCACGTCACAGTATTTACTATTTGTAATCAGTTTTTAAAATTATTATCCCAAACTAAAACTGATTAAATACCGAATTAACCGCGCGGTTAATTATTAAATAACTATTCGGTTACTAAAAAATTAAAATGATTTTTTTACAAAAAATAAAATTATAAAAAATTATTGTGCATAATTAAATGACAATATCGAAACAAACAACAACAACGTATGCCCTAAATTATATTGTTTTCAACTAAATTAGATATTAATATATGTATATAGTATGGGATACCGATTATCCATGATTCAAAAATTGAAATCGATCTGTTTTTAATTGATTTTCTATATTACTAACTGAAGTCCAAATCAAACCGCAAATAAATTACTATTCGTAATCAAATTTTAGGATTCATTTAATCGATTTAACTACGATTAACCAATTTTAATTATCATCCGTATGGTATCCAATTCATCTGGCGTTCAAGTCATATATATATATATATATATATATATATATATATGGTTTCTTAATTTATTAATTCTTATTTATGCTATATGTATATATATATATATATATATGGTTTCTTAATTTATTAATTCTTATTTATGCTATATGTATATATATATATCTCCCTATTTTAAGAGAATTCTTTTTTTTTAAAAAAATAATTAATTAAAAATACTGATGTGGTTTATTAATTAACGAGTAAATTAATAATATATATACCTGAGCCATTGGCGATGTTATAATACGAGGTATGGGTTCCGTTGTGTCACCAATTCCCAAACTAATGATGCTGGCGTCCGGATACTTCTCCATATGCGCCTGTTGCCTCATTCCAATCTGCACCGGCCATGCACGTCCTCATAAAAGTTTAATCAACACACAGACAATATTTATACATACACTTAATATATTCTACCTCTGGAAACAGATATCCATTTCGTAGCTTCTCCATGTTTCCATTACGAGGTATCTTCAATTCACACACTATATATTCATATTCATCACATCATCATCATCGATCATCATCATCAGAAGAAGAATTAAGAAGAAGAGTATCAAATATATATATATAGATCAATCAATTAATTACCGCTCTTCATCTGGCTCTTGTTAATGCATGAAGACGAAGCCCTGCAGCCTCCCTTCAGCAGAATTGACGACCTAATCAATTCATACAGACATACACTCAGACTGATCGATCGATCATATATCTACATATATATATATATATTAATCATGTGAAGAAATATTACATACTCTGATGCAATCAGGATCATATCCAATAACACATATAATAACTAGAAACAATTAATGTATTAATGAGCTGATCGGAAGGGAGAGGTGCAGGATTTATATATAGATAATAGATGAAGAGCTGCTGAGTGCTGATGAATAAATATATAATTGTTGATGAAGAGCAGCTGGGTACTAGTGCATGCATGTTGACTGACTAAGTAACGCAAGTGCACACTACTACTCCACGCCGTCACGTGGGGCCGCCCATGAAAGATATATGAACCTTTAGGTACTGCTAAGATCGAATAAATCAATTTCAAGATAGGCCAGGTTCGAGATAAAATTAAAGAAAAAATCAATTTTGATTCTGAATCTAACATATTAGCTATCCAAAAATAAAATTAAAATTAAAATTGGTATTCGAAACCTATATTCTAAAATCTTTTCATTTACATATTCTAGGTACAAGTTTCAACAAGGTACCCTTGTTAAAATCTCTACTGAAATTTATTTTAGAACTTGTATTAAAATTTATATGTTTTAGAATTTATTTTAGAATCGGTAAATGAATAAGTTACAATATGGTATCCAAAATCGAAATTGGAACATAAAAAATTTAGGATCCGTTGAATTAAATTCTATATATATAAAAAAATCGAGTATCATAATAGATATATATATATATATATATATATAATATTCGAATTCTCTCGCTAGCACGAATGAACCTTTGTGGGATCAAATTAAATTCGCTTTCCATTTTGTTCCACCAAATTTCCTCTCATATTCTCACCACCCTCGATGATCATGTGGTCGCCACGACGGTCAATTCTTTGTCAACCACTTTTATAAATTTCCTTGGAATTATTTGGACAAGTGTTTTGTTGGAAAAAGGAACAAAATAATTTATCTATCGTAATCCTCAAAATATAGTGCAATTATATACGCAGGAATAGGATAGTTAATTCGGGAAGAGCTTCTTTGCTTGGAAACAAAGTCAACTTATTTTTCTAGGGTCATATTTGTAATTTTCTAGTTTATTCATGTGCATGTTCTTAATTAATTTATTCATGTATATGTGAGAATTCTAGTTGAAATAGTTTTTCTTAATTGATTTGAGAAAGAAGATCCGTGTAATTAAGGAGAGTTTACTGATCAAATGATCAATTGAAATTGCTTGGAGATGAAGTTAATTATTAATTAATTATATGTGCATCATGACTTGATGTATTCACACATGCATGTTAGTCTACAAAATTACATTGACGTGGAAATTTTACTACCTCTTTTGGTTGGCTTTTATTAATTAATTAATTCCATGGACTGGATAATTAGTTCATTCTCTCCGGTTCCTTTGTTGACTGAAAAAAAAGAGGCCACTCAAGTCTAGAAAGATAAACTGATAAGCAACTAATTAAGTGACATGCACTTTTGTTGCTTTCTAAACAAACGGATTGAGTGAGGACGGTAACTATGCGATTAATTATATATACATTGAAAAACTAAAATCAAAATTATCTACAAAATTATTATCCGAAACCGAACCCGATTAATTTTTAATATTTACTATAAAAATTTGAAACAATTTATCGAATATCTGATGGTTAACCTAGACAATTTAAATGGTTACGAACCCGACTAGTACTATTGGGCTCATCCAATTTCGGCCCAACAGTGTACTATTTAATAAAGTTAATTTAATCGAACTAATTTCGACCAAAAACTTATAATTGGATCGCTGGATCAGCCAATTCGATCCGAATTTAATAACAAGGATTGAGCGGGATAATAAATCCAATCCTATTATTATTATTAATTTATAAGAGAAGTGCAAATTTGATACTATAAATTTTTAATTTTTTAAATTTTGGTCATATAAGCTTTATTTTAGTATTTTCGATCATGTAAGTATGTTTTGTAGTACATATTTGGTCCTATCCATGACGGTCCGTTAATTATTCGTTAATGTGGACTAACGTCATTCATACACGTTGACATATTTGATCCTATAAGTTTCATTTCGAAATTTTCAGTAATATATGTTTGCCTTGTAACACATATTTGGTTATATATATTTGCCCTATAGCACAAATTTGATCAAATATATTTGCCTCATAGTACAAATTTGATCATATATATCCGTGATGGTTTGTTAACTCTCCGTCTATGAAAAAATAAACGAAGTTATGTCCATATAGATAGAGTTAATGGATCATCATGAATAAGGCCAAATCTATATTTTTACAGAGCAAATCTATTTGGTCTGTCATATAGATTTGGTCATATCCACGACGGTCTATTAACCCCGCCAACATGGATATAACATTATTTATTTTTTCATAGACGGAGAGTTAATGGACTGTCCCGAATAAGACTAAATCTGTGCTATATGGCAAATATATATAACCATTTTTTTTCTACGGGGCAAATATATAGGACTGAAAATTTCAAAATTTAACTTATAAGATCAAATATGTCAACGTGTATGAACGACGTAAGTCCATATTGACGGAGAGTTAATGGGCCGTCGTGGATATGACCAAATATATAGTACGAGGCAAACATATATGACCAAATTTATATTATAAAGTAAATTTATAGGAGTGAAAATATCTAAATAAAATTTATAGGATAAGTTGTAAAAAATTAAAAACTTACCTAATTGAATATGCACTTCTCCTGTTAATTTATTATTAAATTGATAATATAAGAGGAAGAGAGGAGGAGCATGTCACGTGGGGAAAAGAGCCGCTGCCAGCTGTTCGTCACGAGCAGGGACCGCGGGCTCCACCCTCTCGCCACGTGCGATGGGGGCAGCACCGCCCTCCTTCTTCGCCCCTGCGGGTATACCCGTATACCACTACACGCCTACGGTTCAGACGGTCCTACTCCAAGGGCCCCACGTGGCTTGCGTCACGACTCAGACGCTGGTACACACGACCCCACGTGGGTTTAAGCTGCGTAACAGACTAAACTATGTCCTTAATCAAACTAGTCAATTGCGCGTGTTAAATGCACTTCCCACGCCCACGTGATTGCACGCTCGATATAAGGATGAATCTGTAACTTAGCAATTTAACATCATCTCTTTCGGTAGTTTTCTGAGAAATAGGACGTGAACTATAACATGGGCAGTGGGCTCTGATATTTTATCCGGGTATTTTATGACGAGGTTGATCAGGGTCCGTGAATTATTACTGATGTATACATGACAAATATTATTTTTATATTCTAAATTATTAAGTAAATTAATTAATATTGGGAAGTACAAATTAATATCAAGTGATTGATTATTGTTGTAGTTGAGTTTGGTGGAGTTGTTCGAAGCAATTCCTTTGTAAGCAAGATTAAGATTTAATCCATCACGCTATGTAGTGGCCATTTTCTGTAGGAAGAATAATTATTCCTCATCAGCCCTGCATATAGAGAAACAGTAGAATAAACTATAAAGTTAGTCTTAAATTGAAAAGTCACGTTTGTTGGAAATTTAATTGCTTTTTATTTTCGAAAAAAATCAAATATAATCCGACATTTAAAAGGGAAGAGAGTGACGTGTCAACATTTTTTAATTAATTAATTATTTTTTGTCTCCTAATTACATCCTTAACACAACAATAATATTAATAATTACCAGCAAATATCAAAGGCTTTGGCGCGACGTCGCTTTCTTTTCTTAAACCTCTTTGTCTTCTCTCTCTCTCTCTTCGATTAGGATTTGGTGGTGAGCTCGAACGAGCCCTAACCGATCAAGCCGCATTGCGATCAAGGAGAGCTCCCAGTCACCAATTCCCGGAACAATTATATCCCCATTTCGCTATCCGCCGCCCATCGAGCCCCTGAGCTACGTCTCTTCTGCGCTCGCTTGCTCTCCAAGCACCAGATCCGGAGTTTGGTACAGATATTGCTCTCTCTACGTTTCTGTCTGTCCCCACTTCCACACACTCCCCTCTTCTCTCTCTTCCTTGCTCTGTGTGTGTCAGTTCTAATGGACATTCTTGAAATCTAGTTGGATCGTAGTGAGAAATTTCGAGCAGCTGGGGCCGTCGGGGAAGTGAGATCGGGCTTTGACCGCTCGCGTCGCCTCTGCTTTGTAAGTTAACGACCTCGTGGCTCGATTTTTTTAGCTGATTAGTTGATTATTTTGCGAAAATTCGGTGCTGGACACTCGCATTGGTATTTTGCTAGCGAAAAAGGTTGGATCTTTGACGAGGATTCTTCTTCTTCTTTTTTCAATCCAAGTCTATGCGGTTCAACTGGTTATATTTTGTCTTGATAGCGGCTCGAGGGTTTACTTCAAGAGCGCTTTTTTGTTTCGATCTGGTTATCTGGATAGATTGTGAGATCGTACTGAGATCAGGGGAGTTGCTGTGAAAAATGCGTAACTGTTTTCTAAATGTGTGGATCTTTCGAGTTTCCGAAATTAGATCTTCTTGTCGTTTAAGTTGATATTGGGAGAAAACATAAGATTTTCTTTCTAATTTTTAGTTTGAGATTCTTTGAATTGTCCATGAATATGTGCTTCCGTATGTCTGATTGTTTAGATCGATTTGTTAGTTATATTAGTTCAATTTTCAAGTTGTGTTAGTCAACTGTTCAACGAAAAGGGAATCAGAATGTTGGGTTCTTGTTGCATAGCTTTTGCCAAAAGGAATGGGGTTCATAGTGGACGTGTAATGCAGGGTGGCAATTGAAGAGGAAAAACAATGTTTTTCACCTGATAATTAGCTCATTCAGGAACAATGTCAAGGATTCCCAAGTGGAAGATTGAAAAAACAAAAGTGAAAGTTGTCTTCCGACTTCAGTTTCATGCAACACATGTAAGTTCTTCCTTTCCCAAGGGGCTTTTGTTTGTTTTTCTTTCAATAAATTGTCTGTCTGGTATATAGAACTTTATCAGTTTCTAAATCCATACTTTTGCAGATGCTTGTGTACTCACATGATGCTAGTTTTTCTTTCCTCTGTTTTCTTTTTTTTCCTGGTTTGGACCCCATTTCCCTTTTTTGATTCTTTGCTTAAGAAGCGGTGCTTTCATAAGTTTTATCTGGAAAAGTTCCTTGTAAACATATGTAGGAAACTCAGGAAGTTTTTTCTTTTAATATAACAGACAGCACAGCTCACCAAATTTATTAAAGAGTTAATATACATAGTTCTCATAGTATACAGGGTGAAAAAAAAATCACAAAACAGGAGGTTATCAGTTACCCGGTATGGTTCACCTCTCTTCTAGGATCCTTAGATTTACCATGTTCAGATTTCCTTTCATAGATTTGATGTTGTCTTTCTACTAATATTTCTTTCCATATCATGAGGCTTTAGAACAATACTCTTTTGGGCAAGAGAAATACATGAAATCTGAGATACGAGGGGTTTCTATATGGTTTCCGGGTGCTATCTCTGTATTCCATTTAGTTGCTCTTTGGTTTCTGTTATATTTTCTATGAAATGCTCATATAGACTTTACAAACTTCCTGATTTGTTATACTATCTCCATGATTAGTCTGTTTATAGTCATCCAGACATCCCAATGACTGAAGAACACCCGAGCCAGCTGTGTTGAATCATATATTCATTAGTTAAATCCATTTGATAGAGTTACTGCTTAAAAATTGTGATTTACTCAGTTTTGACGCGATAGACAACAAAGCAATTGTCACCTTAGTTAAATTACTAACCTTGCTTATTCTTTCTGTTTTTTTTGTAACATGAGAGTTATCTCTGCTTGTTTCAGGTTCCACAACAAGGATGGGACAAATTGTTTGTGTCCTTTATCCCCATTGATACTGGCAAAGCAACTGCAAAGACAAATAAAGTGAATATCAGAAATGGGAACTGCAAGTGGCCAGATCCAATATATGAAACTACAAGACTTCTTCTGGATGCAAGGACCAAAACATACGATGAGAAGCTGTACAGGCTTGTTGTGGCCATGGTATTCAATTCTTTTAGTTGTGCCTTTATACAATTTTCTATCTGCTAAAATTACTGAATTATGACAATCTTTCTTGCTTATGCTATTTTTTTGTAAAAAAAATTCTTTTCAACATCTATAGATTATATATGGGATTTTCGATTTTGGTTCACTCACTTTTCTTTTTGGAATCTAATATTCTCAGGGGTCATCCAGGTCAAGTTTCCTTGGGGAAGTTAATATCAACCTTGCTGACTTCGCAGATGCTTTGAAGCCATCTTCTGTTTCGTTGCCTCTTACTAATTGTGACTTTGGCACAACTTTACATGTGAGTATGTCTTCTTTGATATTTACCTTTTAACATAGTTGTTTTTGCCTGCAATTTTCTGATTGTTATATTAATTATTGTTGACAAGTTTAAGCTAAAGATTTGTGAATTGATGATTCTTTTTGTGAAGAAATGGTTTTCCATGGACATGGATGTCATGGTAAACTAACAGAGCAGAAAAAAATAGTGTTAGTCCTTTACACTTTTGTTATCTGTTGTTAACGTATTCTAAATTAAAGATGATTGATATACTGATAGACTTGAAGATTAACCAGAGATTAGAGACAAAGTATAGATGCTTGATTTAGTCAAGATATAGTTCGTGTATTACTATTTATTGTATCACGTGCAAAACACCAATCCAAAAATACCTTTGCAAATTATACAGAAGTTAGAACTATGGGTCAAATGAAAAGGGTGATTAAATGGAACCACAAATAAACATTTAAAGATATCAAGGAAGATGCGCAATCAGATGTATATATAAATATTGAGAGAAGATTAACTGAGAGAAACCTGGTCTGAACATTGTACATAATAATTTCAGTATAAATTGCTTATTTCACCCATAGTCCTTAGTTGAAGACGTGCAAAAAAAAAACTTGCCACTGTGAACTCCTGAACATACAAATCATTTGCTATCATTTACGCTGCTTACTAATAAAAGATAAATCCATGAAGATAAAATAGGACTTGTCCAACTTAAAATTGACAGGCTAAAATATTGTATGAAAAGAAGGTTGGAAGTACCAAGAATTAAGCTGTTATATTCTCTACATATACTCAACCATGACATCTATATTACTCATAAAGTTGTAATTGTATTGATGTGCTAAAAAGAGGTCTATGATAGCATCATTGCATAGTTTCCAATGTTAGAAGTATCGAGACCTCCTCTAGTGAGTTTTCTATTACTAAAATTCACCAAGAATTAGAATAGCCCTCATCCTTTCATTACCTTATCATGATTGTTCTCGTGGTGTGTGTGTTTTTTCTCTTAACAATGACACTTTTATTCATAAATCTGCTTTTGCTGATCCCAGGTTAGAGGGGGTGTTACAGCTTTTGGAGCTTCCTGTTGTATTTATTCATTACTATTATGTTCTTGTTCTAATGTTGTTCCCCTTTTTTTTCATTCCAGGTGACAGTGCAGCTTCTTACTTCCAAAACTGGATTCAGGTAATGAGAAACCTTTGTTAATTTTCAGTTGTTAATATTTTATACTCTCACATGTTGTAATGTTGTATTAGAGAATTTGAGCAGCAAAGGGAACTCAGTGTGAAGGGGATCCAGATGTTATCTAGCCCCGGAAATGATCGTTCTGACTCTGAAGTTGCTTCATCAGAGATAGCCAATGAACTCACAGAGAAGGTCTGGCACTTCAATTTAAGATCATGTTTAATTACCTCTGAAATATTTACTTGCACAACTTCTGTGTGCCTTTCTTTATCAGTCATGTCGTCTGACTTGGAATTTTGCACGCTTCATGCAATGCTTTTTCCTTTCATCTCATACTGGAAATATGAATTCATGTGGCGCATGATGTGTAATTTACTAATTGGAAATTTGGCATGGTGACAAATATGGGAACTTGGATGTGCATGGTCAAATGCCAAACCCTATATAACTCTCAGATTGTGTTTTTCATGATGAAGATGTATTTTAAAACTTCTAAAAACCATGCCATTTTGAATTTTGGACCTCTTTTCTGGAAATCGACACTATAACATATTGTTTGTGGTATCTTTAAATGGAAAATCCTTGACCTACATTTTTAGTTAAACAGCTTGTGTGCTCTCTTAGCAAGGACTCAATGGTCAACCTGGCTTCATCAAGAATATGCTCCAACTAAATTTTCCAACTACTTTCAAAAGCCAAAACTGTCAAGGTTATTATTATTTTCATTACTTAAATGCCCTGAAGCTAATGAAACCAATATCTGGACCAAGGTGATAATGGTTTTTCTCTATTACTCATTATTTGCTTTAGTATCATCATATCCTCCAGTGATTTTTCTTCTTTAGATTAATGAGGAGATCATTTGGTTTCTCTTCGAAGGAATCTGCTTATGCATACTCAAGGATTTTATGGTTCTAGATGAGTGGTAGAATGTGTCTTGAGGGATCATGATTTCAAGGAGTAATGTGATGATTCTTTCTGTTTAAGGTTTTACCATAGTAAATGTATGTAGTAAGTTGTCTTGCATCTGTTTCTTTGTCCGCATATAATTCTTGTTGCAAATTATTTTTAGGTGGTAACGTTACTAAATACTTTGATATTTTGAATAGGTTAATGCAAAAGTTAGGTTTAAGGAAGATCGTCTTGGTATTTCTTCACTTCAACAAGTTGAAGAGTCAAATGCTGATTACGAAGACTCTGCTGGTGGAGCTGATGGCTCCTCATTCACGTCAGATAGTTTATGTGCTGAAAAGAATGATCTTCAAATTATGCATGGAATGGATAACTTCAAAAGTATGATGTGTGGTGATGTCCCACTCAGTCAGAGCCATTTGCCTAGGAATGGGGATCCTAATGGCAGTCAGCTTTCTACCCAGGGTAGGAATGATTGGACACATGGGTGGAACTCAAACTATTCTATCGATACTGACCTAGCTACAACTTATGAAGAGAATAATAGACTCAGAGTGAGATTGGAGGTAACAGAGTCAGCATTTTTACAGCTTAAGTTGGAAGCCAAGTCATTGCAGCGAATTACGGATGAGCTGGGTGCAGAAACACAAAGCTTGTCCAAGCAGCTTTGTGTTGAGCTTGCCTCCGGAGAACAACTGACTAGAGAAGTATCCTTGTTAAAATCTGAATGTTCAAAATTCAGATATGATCTTGAAGCCTTAAAATCTGCTAAAGTTATGCAGCAATGTTCTGAGAGGAGAGCTCATACTCCTTTAATGTTGAACCATAGCGGGGAAGATGATTTAGTTGATGCTAACCTTCAGGGCGATGTTACCGCTGCAGAGACCCATTATATGTACCATGACTTGCGGGTCAAATGGCTTGAGAGTCTGTTGCTTATTGAGGGCAAGGTCCGAGAAATTAATAATAAGGCTCGTCTCAGATACAATGGAAGTGATTTTGATTTTTTAGGTCCTGATTTTGAGCTTCTTGGATGTGTTATTAGTGATCTTAAAGAAGATATTATCCAAGTGAAGGGTCTCAAAAGATCTTATGGAGTTCACCTTTTAAGTGATTCTCACAAAGTATATCATGAATATGACACTCTCAAGAAAAATCTTGAAGCTTCAAGCTTGAGGGGGGACAATATGTTCAATTTCTTATCAAAGCTAGAGGAGTTGACAACTGAAAAGGAAACTCTTGCCAAAAAGATGGACCAGATGCAGTGCTACTATGAATCACTTATTTTGGAATTGGAGGAAAGCCAGAAGCAAACAGTGAAGGAACTGGAAAATCTCAGGAATGAACATTCATCCTGTCTGTATTCCATATCTGTTCTCCAAAAACAGATAGAAAAAGCGCAGCAAGAGATGAATGAACAATTTATGGCATTTGCTGAAGATAAGAACAACATAGAATCTCAAAACAAGGAACTTGAGAGGAGGGCTATTGCCTCAGAGACTGCATTAAAAAGGGTTCGCTGGAACTATTCCATAGCAGTTGATCGATTACAGAAGGACGTTGAATTACTCTCTTTTCAAGTTTTATCCATGTATGAGACAAATGAAAACCTTGCAAAGCAGACATTTGCAGATGCTTATCAGCACTATGTTGAAGAAAGTCCAAAAGATACCAGTACATGCAACGTTAATGATGGTACTTTCACTTCATTTGACCAGGAACACTACCAGTCGGGTGGTTCAAGAGGTCAGACAGAAAATGGACCTTATGGAATCAGTTGCAAATGGTCTCCACTTGATAATGGCATATCCACATCTGTTTTGTCCAAAAATAAAGGTGAAATCTCTCAAGTAGGAGTGCCTCTGCGTGTGCAGTTGCACACTAAGGGTGAAACAAAGATACTTGGGTTTTGTTCAGATAAGGCTAGTGAGCAGGCTTCACATCATACTCAGGAGAAGAAGGAACTTGCTGCTAATCTATCCCCAGTTACAAGCGGAGATGAAGTTCATATAAGATCCACCACTCTCATGTCCAAGATAGATACTCAGTGTCTAGATAATGCTGAAGCCACTGGAAGTGGCAGCCGTTATGCAAATGGGCAATACCAGCATGATGCAGATGGTGTAGAAGATATGAGAAAATCACTGCAGATGTTGAGTGTTCTTCATTCTGATACAGAAGATGAACTATTGAAAATGCATTTTCTAAATATGGATTTGAAATTATTCTCAGAGGTTATACTGGGGGCACTGCATGATGTATATGATGGATTTCAGCAAATGAAGGGAGAAATGCTTGAACTTTCGCAGCAGCTACAACACACAACAGAGGTAAAGGAAAGCTTCATGCTTAAGCTGCATAAAGCATTGGATGATTCTAGAATGTTGATGGATGATAAAGCTAAATGCATATCCAGATGTGAAAATCTTACATTGAAGAACCAAATTCTAGAAGCAAAGCTCCAAGATATCTCTGAAGAAAGTACTTTTCTCAGTGAAAAGGTTATAGAATATGAGAGGAAGCTAGCAGAGTTCAAAGCTTATGAAAAAGAGCATCGGGTTTGCATTGAAGAAAGAGACAAGTTAAAAAATCAGCTACAAGTGGAAAGCCTACAGAAGAGTTGCCTTGAGACTGAATTGAACTCAACAATTGAGAAATATAAAACACTGAAGGAAGAATTTGATAATGAATCTTCTGAAAATGATAAAATTCGAACTTGTTTTGCTGATATTATAGAAAAGTTGGGCTATCTATATGCTTGTATGAGTTCTTGCAATGAGCAAATAAATTGTTATGCTCTTGGTGGTATATCTGCATCGCAGGAGTTGGGTGCTGGAAATTATATGGCTGTCATTATGAGTCTGGAACAGTTACATCGAGAAGCAATTAAGAAGGTACTTCAGTTGCACAAAGAGAAGATGGATATAAAGGAAGAGAGAGATAGTGTTCAGAGTTCACTAAACAAGACAGAACTGGAGTATCTTAATATGCGGCAGAAGCTTGAATCTGACTTAAATGAGATCACTGAGAAGTTGAACATATCCAATTCACATGTTGAGAAGCTTCAACTAGAACTGCATAATGCTTTGGAGAAGCTTAAGATTAATTCGGATGCTGAAGATAAGAATGAATTGGCAAATAGAGAATTGTCTTCAAAACTCACAGATTTAGAACTTGAACTGCAACACACTATTGAAGAGAACAAGGATTTAGTTAACCAGCTAGTTGTACTTGCAGGTGTCAAGGAGGATCTTGAAAAGTCTCAAGTCAGTCTTACAAATTGCTTGCAAGAGAAGAGGACTTTGTTAATGTCTATTCAGTCTAAGAATGATGTTTGCAGCCAAATGGAAAATGAGCTTTGCAGTTTAAAAGAAAGTCTGCAAATCACACACAGAGATATGGAGATAGAAAAAAGAATGAGAGAGGAACTTGATGTTGCAGTTGCAAACCTTTCAGCACAATTAGAGGAAAAAGATGGCGAGTTGTCCTCTTTCTGGGACCAAAAAGCTGAACTGATACTTCTGCAGGATATGATTGTGGATTTAGAAAAAGCGAACACTGGATTTCAAAATCTACTGTTGAATAGTGAAGAAAGCCAAAGAAAGATAGAGAGTGAGAATTTGTCCTTAAAAACCCACGCTATGGATATGGGAAATCAACTGGCAGAAATTCTTGAGAATTTATTAGCTGCTGAGGTTAGAGTTACATTTATTAGCACTAGTTTCTTTGACAGAGTGCAAGAGTCATTTGGACAACTTAATAAATTAGAGAAGGAGCTTGAGGAGATGAATTTGAAGCATAAAAATGTTGTCACTACTCTGGATACTGTTGCATCCAATGAATCACAGTTAATTGATGAAAATGCAAGATTATCAATAGCTCTTCAATCACTAAAATCTGATTATGACATTATTTTTCAGGAGAATGACAGCCTCCTTGCTCATGCAAACAAACAAAATGTAACATTGAAAGAATTTGAAGATATAAAGGTTAAAGCTTCAACTATAGAAGCTGATTGTAATCGCCAAAAGCAGAAGTATGAAGGTGAGATTTGTCAGCTGAAAAACATGCTGATTGGTTGTGAAGAAGAGGTGTCTAACTTAAGGTCATCTAGGGATGCATTAGAAGTTATGAATACTATCCTCGAATCCAAATTGAATGAGCAGCAAGACAAAATATTATTGCTCGAGGAATATGACCATCAACTGAGGACCTTGCAAGAGCACCACAATGAGCTTAGTTCTAAACTCTCTGAACAGATAATGAGGACAGAAGAATATAAGAACCTTTCCATTCATCTTAAAGAACTCAAAAATAAAGCAGATGCAGAGTGTCTTATGGCTCGTGAAAAGAAGGAGAATGAGAGATCATCGCAGGACTCATTGAGAATTGCTTTTATCAAAGAGCAATATGAGTCCAAGATCCAAGAGCTAAAAAATCAATCATATGTCTCTAAGAAGTATGCAGAAGAAATGTTATTGAAATTGCAAAATGCACTTGATGAAGTTGAGAGCCGAAAGAAAAATGAGGTTTCTTTAGCGAAAAAGATTGATGAGTTATACGAGAAAATCTCAAATTTAGAGTCTGAGCTAGATATAGTTCTGAATGATAGAAGAGAACTAGTTCAATCTTTTGAGAAAATAAAGAATGAGCTACAGTGCACTATTTTAAACTTCGACTGTTGCAAGCAAGAAAAGTTAAGGCTTGAAGATTCCTTGAAGGCATGCAATGAAGAAAAGCTAAATCTTGAAGACTCCTTGAAAGAATGCAATGAAGAAAGAACAAAATCCAGAATTGAGCTTGACTTGGTTAAGAGGCTGTTTGATAGTATGGCTTCAAATGAAGATGTCAACATGGAAGCCAATAATGACTCTGGTTTTCTTACCACGGCATCCATTGAGCAAATCTTGCAGGATGGTAGTTTTGGATTTTGTGCTGTCTTACAGGAGATGCCCAATGAACAGAGAATAGATTCACCAACCAAAAATGTCACAAACTCCTTAAAAAATGTACCTGTTGAACTCCAGAGGACAAACGAAAGCGATAAGTTGAGTTCATGCAGAGATGTTGAAATTCAGCTTTCAACTTGTGCTGGTGACAGCTCGCTTTCTTGTCCCTTATCAAGTTCACCAGATTTTAAGGCAAGTTGGTTTATTTATTGATTCTTCTTTAGTTGTGCATTTCTTTTTAAAGCAATAATTTATTGATGTTTCTGTAGTTATTTATTTTTTTCAAAGTCATGCATATAGTCATATAGATGTTCTTTGCGAACATGAATTCATAAATGTTTTTGTTTTACCACTTAGATTTTCGTCCAAAGTCTAGAATTTTCTTATAAATAATGATTCATCTTATTTTGCCAAAGAGTTGTCTTGTGAAGCTCAGAAAAAAGGAACAGTTGCATCCTGTTTCTTCAGTGATAGTTCTCTTCATCCCTGTATTCTGTGAATCACGTCAAGTGACTGTTCTACTTTTTGTAGAACAATAAGAAAGTGAAGTCAAGACAAACAGGGATGTTTGAGAATTTAAGTTGAAAAATATGGTGATATTGTTAATTTGTTATCCCGTAGTAGGCATGATGGTTTAATAGTTTCAAATAGATGTTATTGAAGTGTATACTATAATATGTTGGTTGTCTTTTGCTAGAAACAAAGGGTTTTCAAAAACCAGTTAAACTGAATTTGTATGATTTGAAGGGTTGGATCGTATTAAAATTGTCTTTTGGAGAAAAAAATCTTTTTCCCATTAACTTATTAAGTGTGAATTAGATTTTGATTTGTATCTAAGTAGAAGCTCCATGACTAAAAAAATACTTTGTATTACACTAAAAAAGATAATATCCCAGTTATCTCTGTGTAACCCATTTTCAGGGGTACTCCAAAATCTGAATACATTATGCATTTAGTGTGGCTTGACTGGAACATGTTTTCTGGAAGTTGATATATCATGCTGCTATTTTCAGTCCCTAGTGAAATATTTAGTTGTTCTTCCTAAAGCTGCCAACAGTTCGAGCTTGCTTAAATAAATCTTACACTGTCTAGGAAGTTCTGATCTCATTTTTGTGTATTTTTGCCAGTAAAGAAGACTGGAAAGAATTTCGTAATCACAGATGAAATATTTTTGTTGGATGGCTGTGTGATCAGTTCCTTCCACTTTGTTTGTAGACAATTAGGATTTTTCCTTGACGGAAAAGTAGATGTACTGTCTTTGAGTTTCTTGTTTGCAAATACTTCTAATTTGCATTCAGCAAATAGCATACATTATGCTTCTTTCTCTTTTGACAGCTTAGTTCTTTTTCCTTTTTATTGTACATTGGAATTAAATTGCATTTATAAGCTTCATAAGAAGATATCTTGATCTCTTACCAAAAATTTTATTTTGTTCTCTCACAACTTCATGAAAGATATGTAATTTTGTGATCTTGTGCTCTATTGGCAGGATGCTGAAGGTGCACCTGCACAGAAAACCTCATTCACAGACAACATAACAGATATTGCTGGTATTGAGGAGCACTTCAAGGAGCAGCAGAGGTTGAAGTCTGGCATAGATATGTTACAAAAAGAGGTAAGGAGGCTCCGGCTTGTTAGTAGGTATTATGAGTTGGATGTTTTGTAGTGACAATAACAACTTTACTTTTGGAAGACATTACTTTTTATGGCAGAGTTGCACTGGGAATGTAGGATTGTGAATATTTCTAAACATTGTGATAGCTTTTGCTTTGAACTTCTGCTTAAGGAAATTAATGCTATCTTCTAACTTGTTAAACCTTTGCAGTTGGAGAGGCTAAGAAATGAAAATTTATCATCACTAATTCCATTAGAAGATCATCAATCTGTACCATCCCTTCAGGCTTTAGAAAGAGATTTGTCACAACTTGATATGGTATATAAATTCTTTTTTGTAGTTCATGCAATAAGTCAATAGAAGTAGTTCTACAAATTCACAACTTGGGCCTTTAATCTTTCTGCAACTACACTTGATTAGGCAAATGAGCAACTTGGAAGCATTTTCCCTTCGTTCAAGGAACTTCCTGGAAGCGGCAATTCATTAGAAAGAGTACTTGCATTGGAACTTGAGCTTGCAGAAGCATTACAAACAAAGAAGCCAGACTTTCGTTTGCAGAGGTACTTTTATACATTGTTGCTGGTCATTAATTGGTTACTTTTGATTTCAGTACATAACCAGAACTCTTCTCCCCTTCTCTAAGTGAATATCAGATCTTGCTAAAAAGCAACAGAGTATCCATCAGATAGGCTACTAGATATCTCTATTAGTTATTTGATGCATATTGTGTGAACTGTTGACCATGAGTTCCTATTGTAGCTGATGTATCTGGCATCCTCGGACTTGACCAACATTTTGATTTTTATTTCCTCTCCGAACTTTTGATCCGTACATAATTTAGGCCAACTCTGGCATTCGCACTAGAAATTAAGTTACGGGGCCTTGATAAACATATCTGGGCCAAACAAACTTGTCTACTCATTAGCAACCTATATGTAAACTAACTCATGCAAGAGAATTTGACTGCATTTGTCAATCATCAGAATTGCTTTGCAAATTTGACTGTGCTTTTCTTGATAGTCTACATTCATAATGCTCAACCATTTCTTTTGGATGATGCACAGTTCATTCTTGAAGCAACATAATGATGACGAAGCAGTGTTCCAGAGCTTTAGGGACATCAATGAATTGATAAAAGAGATGCTCGAGTTGAAGAGTAGGTATGCTGCTGTGGAAACTGAGCTTAAAGAGATGCAGGGTCGGTACTCTCAGCTGAGTCTTCAGTTTGCTGAGGTCGAGGGGGAGAGACAAAAACTAGTAATGACACTCAAAAGTAGGACGCCTAAGAGATCATAGCCCTTGTCTCATATCTCCAGGGTGATTGCAATGGTGGCACATCATCAGTGCTACTGTCATTTTTGCGTTTGAAAAGCATCTTCAATGTTAGCATGCGAAATAGGGTGATCAGAAGAGTCATGGTGAATGGTTTCCCTCAAAATGTGCAGACGCTTGAGCTTGGAATGGAGCATTTAAAGGAATGGTTATGTAAATAGATGTTGCTGCTCGTCTTGATGTTGCAGATGAGCTGATTAATATGTTTTAATTATGTATTTCATGTAATTCATTATAGTTGCTAATATAAGGTATATAAATTCTTCGTCAATCTTGAGAGTAATATATGTACACACCTGAGTTTAAATTTCCAAGCAAGTGGTTGCCACACTTGTCAAGTAAATAGTTCTACTCGTGGGGGGCAAGGACACCCCCACTATCTTTAATTTCGTAATCACTGTCCTTAAAATCTTAACGAGATTGTTTTGATTCCACCAAATTATTGTCTTTTTTATTCTACAAACTTTGCAGACTTTTTATAAAACCGCACAAAAATATACTCTGTTATTCCGGGTTCTTCTGGTGGAATCGAGTTTTGAGATGAAGTTTTTGGTTTGTCTTAAGTTTGCTTTCATAAATAAATTTAGATTAAAATTTAGGCCAAATTGAATTTTTTTATTAACTTTAAATTGGATTGAATATGATTTTTTTTCCAATTAAATCTAGATCAAGTCTGCTCAAATCAAAATTTTCAATTAAACTTATTTATTTATTTAAAAAATAATATTTTCAAAATGGGTGGGAAGTTTTCAGTATATATCTAAAATTGTGAACCCACAAATCCAACAGACTCTACTCAGGAATTCGACTTTGCCAAATTTGATTCTTGTGAAGTGTTAGACAGATTCATATTCTGATTTGGGTACCATCCTTAAAAATCTATAACCTAACATGGAAGTATGGAACGGATCGAGCTTTTATAGTAGTCATATCATATTTAGGTCGATTCATGTTTTAATCAATTATTTTTTCCTATCATACGTTATTTAATCCATTATTGTTATTAATTAAGTTGATAAACAAAGGGGATGTAGCTCACATGGTAGAGCGCTTGCTTTGCATGCGAGAGGTACGGGGTTCGATACCTCGCATCTTCGTTTTTATCGTTCAATTTATACATTTCTTGCCATTAAAATGATTAAAAAATAATGGAAGGAGAACTGAAATGTTTTACATACTCTCGAATAGATCCGGTGTGGCGAAGCCGGCACAGTGCCTCCCGAGCCATCCAGGAGGTGTTGCATGGAAGGAATTGTTCCCGCAACTCCTTCTTCAAATCGTCCCAGCTTTCAATGGTTGAACGACCACCGGTTACAGCTTCGCGCTCCCGAGTTCTCCACCACAATTTGGCATCACCGGCCAAGTGCATGGTGACAAAGGCGACTTGATCGCACTTGGGGACGTGGGCAGTAGCAAAGTATTGTTCAACGTCCCACAGGAAGTTCTCCAGCTCTTTAGAACTTCTGGTGCCGTTGAAGGGTTGTGGTTCCGGCACCTTCAATCTGGTCTTGGAGGCTTCAGCGCGTTCAGCACGCTCGGTACTGGTAACAGCTTGCTGGACCACCGCAAGTTGCATGCGCAGATTCGCCACATCTGCCACGATCAGGTTGAGCATTTCGAACACAGTAGAGGACTCAGGCTCGGAGACAGTTCTTTAATTCGATTGGACTACTTCTTTCGTGTACGTTCTTAATTGTTTATTTAGTGCGTACTTAGTTTGTTCCCCCATTAACTCACGAAATAATTGCCCTCCTCGCTTGTAATATTGCTTTCAAACTTAAATCCGATGCAACGTCGTCCCAGTTACTTGATAATTTAAAGAAAGAAAGAAAAACTTTGTTTTCATCCATTACTATTTTCAAATAAACAATATAACATAAGGATCAATATAAAAATACAGAAAATAAACAAAAGATTAAACTTTATTTCAAATTTACTAATTTGCATATTTGATCAGACCTGCCTAATTCTAAAATAACCGACGTATACTGTCATATCAAAGATGAAGAAAGGAAAAGAAACGTATAATAATAACGCATGCATTGCAGAGTGAAAACAGATGATGCATGGCTTCTTCCGAGTTGCGGCAGACGAAGAAAGAAACTTGTCAGATTCCAACTGATGTTTCGTAACAGTTGTCAACCTCGGAAGACAGCAACATCACCTCTCTTTAATTAATACAAATCAATAATAATAATAAATCCTCACGCTTTTTTCCAGACCCCTGCATTCCTCATGCACTGTCTCTCACGCCATTTCACAGTCTAAAAGTTCAAACCCTTTTCCCTCGCAAGTCTTCAAAATTAATGGCAATTATGGCATCTGCTGCAAGCTGTACCCCAATATAATTGCGCTTTGCCATGTTCATCCATCATGCCTTCTTCTCGCCCTTTACTCTTGTCACTTTCTCAGCACTCAGAAGCTCTAATTGCACGTGAACCTTTCCTCTTCCTGTACCTCGTTTTAAGGCCCCCCCCCTGCTTTTCCCTGGAATCCTCCATTCACAGCGCGCACTGCAGCGAAATGGCTGGACGAGGAAGGAGTTGCGCTTGGGTGCTCCTAGTTTGGCTGACGGCGGCCGTGGATGTGGCGGTCGGGGCTCATCATCAAGCGGCAGCCCCGGCGCCTGCAGTGGACTGCTCTTCTGCTCTGCTGGGCCTGTCCGATTGCCTCACCTTCGTGGAGGAAGGGAGCACCGAGGTTAAGCCGCAGAAGGGGTGCTGCGCCGGACTGAAGAAGGTTGTCAAAGGGGGGCAGGTGAGCTGCCTCTGTGATGCCTTCAAGCAGGGGGCAAGCTTTGGGGTGAAGCTCAACATGACCAAGGCCTTGGCCCTTCCTTCTGCTTGTGGGATCTCTACCCCTCACCTTAGCAATTGCAATAGTGGGTTCTTTTTCTTTTCCTTTTTTTTTATCATGTTTTTTTTTCTGCTTAGATCTTTGAAACAATGGAAATTAATTTTGATTTTTCTTGTGTTGCAGTTGTTCTTCCGGGGAGTCCTGGTGCATCTCCTGGTATGTGCTATGAGGTTTTTTAGATAAAAATTGTTTCTTTTCCTTTGCCAGGTGATAGGTAATAGTTTTTTTGTGTGTTAATTCAGCAAAAGATAAGAGGAAAGTTGTGTAAATTTTCATAAGAACATAATTTGAAGAATTTTCTCCCCTTTTAATTTCTACCTGCAAATTTTCACCTTGTGCCATTCCTTGGTTCCACCAACAACTGTTTTGATAGCTTTAGATGGTCTTGGTTTTTTTATATCCTCCTTCAGTTTTCAAACAGACAAAACAAAAAAAAGATTACTGATTATGGTCAGATCCTAAGGGATAGTGTGGATTGCCCTAGTAAAAAAGGCCTCAATTTTTCTATTTTATTAAGAAGGCCTTTTATTAATGTCTTGGAAAGCTCCCTTTGACTCCTGCATCCGTACTTGTGAGAGACAGGATATCCCAGATTTTATTTATTTATTTATTAAATCACTTATTATTTGTTGGGAATGCAAGTCAAAACCTAAAGTGGTAGGATAGCAGGTGTTCCTGGTGATCATTTATCATGCATGAAAATAATAATAAAATTGATGAACTAACTATGCGGTGGTATTTGTGTTGCAGCTGCATCTCCAAATTCCGGTGCAGCTTCCGGGGTTGGCATTGCTCCATCTCCATCTGCAGGGCACACAGGTGCAGCTGCTGCCTTGTATATTGAGCCAGTTGGAAGACTGATGGCTGTGGCTGTTGCTCTCTTCTTTTGTTACTTGCATTGAGATTCGATGGTACTAGTGAGGCAGGTGGAGGAAGGTCTTGAGTGGTGTTTGCTCTGTGTCTTATCTCTTTGGGGGATTTGCCTGTGACTTCATCGATGAAACTATCAACTTCATGTGCCCTGGTTGTGTCGGTGGCCCTTCATTTTGGAGTCAGTCCGTCATTTCTTGTTTGCTTGAATTGGATACCTTCGTATATTTCTTCATTTTGGTACTTGTTCTTCTCCATTTCATCAGTACTTGTCTTGTGAGTATCATTTATTTGGTTATGCTTGCAGCATCTGTTGTGGGCCATTAGTTCACTTCCAGTATTTTAATTATGCCAAAACAGTGATTGCTAAATATGACTGCCTGAGTAATACCTTCGGAGAACATATTAATTAGGGATGCGTCCCTTTTCCTCTCTAAAAATGAAAACAAAAACAACAAAGATTAAGGATTGTATTATTTTTGCATACTATAAAAACATCACTCCAGGTGAATACAGAAACAATTATTTAAACAGACGTTGCATTCCTTTTACGACAGATGCACAGGTGATGATAATACACAAAATTCTGATGAATTATGGACAATGGAAATGATATTAATCCTGTATTCGTAAGTGTAAATGTTGCTGTAATCTAAGATCTGCCACTTGCCGTGGAGGAAGCCATGGCTCGGTCGGATTCGATCATTGATTTTATGTAATATTCACCTGCTTTATATGACGATCGCACCATCGGACCAGATGCTACATACCGAAATCCCTGCCAAGAGAACGTCATATATTTTAGGTTATGATACCAGATATTTAGTTAAATATTACGGAGGGAGAATCTAGGAAAAAACAGGATTAGCATCTGTAGACGCGATGAGTTAATACCATTTCAACTCCAAGGTCACGGTACTTGTCGAAGGCTTCAGGGGTGACATACTCGGAGACTGGCATATGCCTCTTTGATGGTCTCATGTACTGACCAAACGTCATGACATCAACGCCTGCTGCCCTAACTTTCTCCATTGTGCTGATTACCTGGTCAGGTGTTTCACCGCAGCCCAACATAATTGATGTCTTTGTGAGAGTGCCAGCAGGAGCATACTCCTTTGCCATTTTAAGGACATCAATAGATTGCTTGAAGTTAGCACGGTGATCACGGACCATATTCTGCAGCTCTTCAACCGTCTCAATGTTGTGTGCAAAGACATCTAGGCCAGATTTTGCTACTTTCTCCACGCAGATGGAGCTTCCGCGGAAATCAGGAACTGCATCATCATCAATGATAAATAAGGCCAGAAGAATCTTGAGGAGCTTCCAAAAGTTAAGCCAAAAAAGATCAGGTCATGCCACTACTCATGAGAGCTAGACAACATTCAGTATATATTATTTATGCTGCATATAATCTAGAGTAAAAATTTGGTTTTGATAGTATTCAGTATTAGCACACAAACCCCATTATAGTTTTCATTAGTAGCAGCAAAGTAACAAAGTGCACAATTTTAATGCTTACTGATTGCAACATTCTTTATCAATTATAATTCTATTAGAATTCCTAGGAAGATAATTTAAATTTTTCTATCTGTTTTACCAATTTGAAAGTCAAACAGTGATTTAACTGTATATCAAATAGTCCCTGTGATATTATCAGATGGTTTACAAAAGAAACGTCTTTAGACTACTGATTTACAACTTTTAGATGTCTGCAGTGGTTGTTGGAAAGTGATAACAAAATATAGGGATGTGGTCATATGAGGAGGATATAAACTATTAAGGTTCAAAATTGAAAATTCAAACTACATTTACATGCACATAATTAATCACTCTTGAGAACAACGTGAGTATACTAATACATACAATCTGAATGTATGTTTTACACGTACCAATCATGTATTCCAGTATAAACAATATTCTTTATGGAAATAAGGAATGAAATTATGTGACCGAATGCAATATTTGCACAATATAAGATGTTAACTAATAAAATTAGGCCATGACAATGACTTTGAAAGATATATGTCCCAACTCTTACCCAATGCTTCTATCAAAATATCAGGTTTCAGTGCCTTCAACTTTTGCACAGTTTCAGTAAAATGATTACTTCCTTGATCAGGCAAGTCATCACGATCAACACTAGTAATTACAACATAATCCAAACCCCAAGAGGCAATTGCTTCAGCAACATTTGTAGGTTCATTTGGATCTGGTGGTGGAGGAGCACGTGATGTCTTCACATTACAGAACCTGAAAAAGCAAATTAGCTTTTCAGATTGGGGAGGAAAAGCATTAATACAGCTACTATTCATACTCTATGCTACAAATGCATCCATGTTATAACTGATTTGAAATGCAAGTGACACTTACACAAATACATTGAACTCAAAAGGCTAATTTTTTTTGGATTAGTAACCATAAGTAGGGGGAACAGATTTTGTTTCCATTCACAAGGACACGGTGACATTTGAATGTGGCAACGAATTTCATGATCCATGGAATAGGGATACCCTTTTGAACTCTCAAGATAGCAGAACAGCAGTTGCCATCATTCAACTTACAACTAAAAAAAAAAATCCCCAAAACATACAGGTAACAAATAAGAAAAGAACAAGCACAAATACAACAGGTTGGAATTTTGTGAATTTAGGAGCTAATAAACATGTTTTGATACATCACTGATTTGCAAAGGTAATTCAGTCACCTAATTTAGCCTGCTCATGATCCCTATGAAGATCAAAATCTGTCAAAAGTGATCCGGATATTGTGTATGAGGATTGGGTCCATGCACTCCAATCTAATCAAATATCTAGAAACAAAATAAGTCAGCCATAAATCTACTTGATACCTAATTTTCACTTTCACTTCACGCACAAAAGTGCTTATTCTCCAAGACTTACGTTAGCATCCCTAACAGCCATTTTATCAAACACTAAAACCGTGAAGACAATGTATCAGCTCTCAGTGTCTCTTATAATACTTATATACAGGTCGCAACCAACTTGAAGCAGACAATCTATTTGCTAATGGTCACAAAATATTAATTCAAAAATAACCAAATCAATTTTAATTTATGTGATAGCTACCATTTTGAAGTTCAAAAGAAGTGGCAGAATCAACTGAATATTTCCATTCTAAACTAACACTACTACAAATCAACTGCTCTCATTACTTTTCCTGATTCATGGCAAAGACGAAAAGAACAATTATTAAGAGAAAATGACAGGAATGGATTATGGAGGAGGAAAATGCATCGGTTGAATCGAACCTACAACCGCGAGTGCAAGTATCCCCGAGGGTCATGATGGTGGCTGTGGCGGTTCCGGTCTCGCCGCCGGACCAGCACTCCCCGAGATTGGGGCACCTCGCCTCCTCGCACACCGTGTGGAGCTTGAGCTCTCGGAGTTTGGTCTTGATGGCGGCGTACTTGGCGCCTCCCGGAATTGTCTCCTTCATCCACTTGGGCTTGGGCAGAGGCTGTTTCTTGGTTCCGACCTGGACGGAATAGACGAAGTCGGCGAAGGCCGGCGACTCCTCCGCCAGGCGACGGCGGAGTTCGGTGAGGGTCCGGGCGGGAGGCGGAGGGGGCTGCTGCATGGTGGATAGGGTTTGAACAGGGGGCTCTGCGGTGGATGAAAGAGCCTGGCGTCGATGGAGAGCGGAGAATACGCATCGGGCGGCGCCGTTGCCGGAGAGGAGGCGGCGAGTCCGCCGCATTTGCATCGCCCCTCTCTCTCTCTCTCTCTCTCGATGACCGATGACATCGCGGCAGGGGATTGGCTGTTATTTCACCACCGCATGTAACAGCCGTTAAACGGACAACGGGCGTTAAGGTGAAATATATCGCTCGCTACAAATCGACACTAGTGACGTTATAAAGTGTAAATTGTGATTGGTATATATGATATGTAATGATATAAAGCAACTAACCAAAAAGCAGTTAATATTGTTAATTATGACGTTTATAAAACGTTTCCAGAATACACATTTACAATTGATTTAGGGCATTATTTTGCATAACATTAATGTTTCTGTCAGGCAACATTTATTCTTATCGTTGCTGAAATCTCGGCCCAAATTTGAACCACATTGGACCGGGTGGGGTAGACCGACCTCCATGTAGAACCACATTGACTGCTCGTTAATGCTGATCACTGTGACATGTCAACAACACTTGTTCGTGGAAATTTCTCTCAACAGAATTGAAGCTTCAACGAATCTCACCTAAGCTTTTAGAAAGGGCACAAAATATATATTATAGTATTATACTAGTCATAAAGTTTTGCACTAGTCATAATTAATTGGCCACCTTCATAGCAATTTACATCATTAATTAAATCTACAAAATTAAAAGTCGTCATAATTTTGTTCCACCTTTATTATTTTATATATTCTTCTCAATTATAATTCCTTCAAGCTAGTGGGTTTACTATATAAATTAACTTGTTAATTAATTAATTTATGATGACATGTATATGAGTCATCACCAAGTGTGCAAAATCTAGAATATTAATTCTCTAATCAAACAATGATATCTCAACTTCCATAGCAATGTGACAAGAATAAGTCACATAATAATATATATTAATATAGCAAGACACAATATATATACATGACTGCTGCAGGTTTTGCTATACTTGCACTCTGACAATATCATTTCTTTACTTTGAGGATATTAACTGTCTTAATTGAGATGTTAATTATTAGCTTGTACTGCAGCAGGTTAATTAAAGATAAATTATAAATTGATCTACATAATATTGTCTTGCAGAGAAAAGACTTGATCACGTGGCATGTTTAATTATTTGTCTTGGTGTCATGTTTAATTACGGGTCAATTGTTGAAGAATAAATAAATAAAAATCAAGGTGGGCATCATATGGAATTAATTAATTAATTAATTAGATAGATAGCAGACAAAGATCAAGTTGGTCTCCATCGCCATCATCAATATCTCACACTCACATAGAGCATACCCTTCATTCTTTTATTGGCACCGACTAATTAATATTTGGACGACTGACTTTAATCGAGCCAGAGATCGATGAAATCAGTCAATCATTTATTAATTAATTATATATCTTTTAGTTTGGCTTCGCCGGTAAACTACACGGAAATTTTCTCTAATTAATTAATTAATTTAGTGTGACGTAAGAAGTTACGTAGAAAGTTAATTAATTAATCTGTCACCAACTAATTTAATTCCTGCATGCAGTTTCCAGGTAGTTTAATCAACACAATATATAACGGGAGAGTCGGTGATATATATATAGTTTTAGGAGCGTTCTTAATTACATGCATGCATTCTTAAGTTACGTATAATGTTACGTTGATCCAAGTCAGCATTGCATATGCTCGAATTGTTATATATCTGCACGCTGGTAAATAACAATTTATCTTTTGGCTAATTAATATTATGTGGAATTATATTTATTTATATTCTACACACACTAAAAAGAATATTAATTAATAAATAATAAATAAAATCGTGCCAACGGCTGGAAGTTATACAGTGGGCGTTAGTTCGGTTTTCATTGAGTGGATGAAACTGAAAGAGAACGGAAAAGAAACCGTTCCCCACTTCCCATCACCCATCACGGACGCGACACGATTCCATTAGCTGTTACGGACCCACCGCCCATCAAATCCGTGGGTGGTGACGCGGCTACCACGTGTCCCCTTCCAGCCGCGGGCCCCGCTGCTTGCATCACGTGCTCCCTTCTCGCCGCTCCCTACCTGGAAGCTGGACTCTGGAGCCAGCCGCCGGCTCACGCGTCCCTTCCCGCGAACTGATGTGGGGCCCTCATGACGTGGAGGCCCGTCAAGGATCTCAGGAACAGGGCCCCACGCGCTCCCGGTCTCCACCTTATATATACAGGCGAAGCCGCGGAAGGCCGATAAGTGTGCTCTCTCACCGTAGTCCGTAGACCACAGAGAAGACCCAAGAAGAAGAAGAAGAAGAAGAAGAAGAAGAAAGAGGCGGAGATGACGAAGCAGAGTTTGGTAAGGCGGCAGGATCTCGCCGTCGCGGTGGTCGTAGCCTCGGCCATCGCCGACGCGTTCCCTCGGTTCTCGTATCCGCCGACCGCCGCCGCCGCCACCGTAAGCTGTGCCAAGAATTATAAGAGGCTGCTGCACCAGCTCGACCTCGGCAGTGGCGGCGGTGCCGTTGGATTCCGAAGGGACAACCCATGGGTCCAGTCGATGATGACTTTGTCCCCAACCCAGATCAAGCCGCCGGTGGCGCGCACTGCTCCATTGATGGCCTCCCACGTCGAAGAATATGACGCCTGGATGGTGAGCGCTCTTATCATCAGTCCACCCCGTATGTGTGTGTGTGTGTTTTTTACTATTTGGGTGCTGAATTAGGACACTTCTCGCAGAGATCGCATCCATCGGCGTTGAGCAACTTCGAGGACATCATAGCCGCATCGAAGGGGAAGCAGATCGTGATGTTCCTCGACTACGACGGGACTCTTTCGCCGATCGTCGAAGACCCAGACCGTGCCTTCATGTCCGATGAGGTGAGAATGTTTGCGCTTTGATTTCTGCCTTTCCTCGTCTAGTCGTCTTCAATGATGGATGTGAGCCCTTTCTATTTGACTAGTCCAAAGGTGTGTTTTTAATGTGCCTACCTCCGTCGATGCAGATGAGAGAGGCAGTAAGAGACCTGGCGAGCCATTTTCCAACTGCTATTGTGAGCGGAAGATGCAGAGAGAAGGTACATTCCTCTTCCTGGCCAAGAATTTGACCGGAAACAGCTTTCCTGTGCATTCATTTTGACAATTAACGCTTGGTTTTGTCGCTTGCTCTGTTAATGATCAGGTTTCCAGCTTCGTAAAGTTATCGGAACTGTATTATGCTGGAAGTCATGGCATGGACATAAAAGGCCCCAATGATGAGCACAAGCACGCAAAAACCAGGGTGGGTCTCCTGTTTGCAGCATATATGATTTGTTTGTTTGTTTGTTTGTTTGTTTGGCTTTTCAATAATTAGGCCTCCTAATTGTTTTCGTTGTGATCATACAGACAAAAGCTGTTCTATTTCAGCCAGCCAGTGAATTCCTTCCCATGATAGACGAGGTGAGTTAATTAATTTAATTCTTCTTCTCAAAAATCTTGGTAAAATTTGTTTTTTTTTTGAAAAAAATGGTAATTGATTTCATGAGCTAAACTCTTGTATAAATTCTTTGCCTCCAAAAGGTCTACAAATCTTTGGTAGAAACAACAAAGAGCATCCCAGGATCCAGAGTGGAGAACAACAAATTTTGTCTCTCTGTTCACTTCCGGTGTGTTGATGAAAAGGTAAATATCTGACTAAATTGGAAAGGAAAATACTCGTCTTTCATTGCTGGTGATTTAATTCATTGTTTCCATGTTAATTAATGACAGAAATGGAGTTCACTAGCTGACAAAGTGAGGTCAGTCCTCAAGGATTACCCAAAACTGAGGCTTACCCATGGAAGAAAGGTAAAACATCAAAGTCATCTGTCAGCAGCAAGAGTTGCTATCAGTGAACTGGATCCTTGTATGCGATGTACTTGCTTGAGTTTCACATATGGTCATTTGCTTCTTAATTCTAGGTGCTAGAGATTCGACCGACAATTAAGTGGGACAAGGGGAAGGCCCTTGAGTTCTTGTTGGAATCTCTCGGTAAGCTTTTTAGCTAGCAAACACATTTCAATATAGTTTAAATTGAAAATATAACCATCCATTAATTTGCATATATTTGTTTGTGATATATCCAGGATTTGATGACCGCAATGACGTATTGCCATTGTACATAGGAGATGACCGCACCGATGAAGATGCCTTCAAGGTATATATATACACACACACTTATATCATCATTACTTGTTTTCTTTATTTTAAAGCAAAGACGTCAATTTTTAATTGAAAATTTTTGTTGTAGGTTTTGCGTGATAGAAGACAAGGATTTGGGATTCTTGTTTCAAAGATTGCAAAGGAAACAAACGCCTCTTTTTCTCTCAGAGAACCAACTGAGGTGAGGCATTAAAATTTAATAATCTCCACCATTTAGTTTTTAATCTCTAGATCCATTTTTAACTCTGAATAATTCTACTAATTAATAGGTTCTAAGGTTTTTGCGTCGCTTAGTGGAGTGGAAGCAATTCTCTGCAGATTGTTGACGGTGAAGACCTGCATTGCAACGATTTTTATTCTTTCCCGTGATTATTTACCCCAAAAAAAATGGACATAAAAAATCCATATATTTCTATCTTTTTCTTTTATATCATCCTCTATCTTTGTAATCTCATACCCAATTTTGTGAGTAGGCTAGAAACCATTATTTACTGGTTTTCTTGCCACATTAATCTTGTAATCATATATCTATAATCAAAGGGAACCCTTTTAATCGTCCACTTGTAATGTTAGAAGAAATAGCAATTGTTTTCACTCTGCAAACTGCAATTAGTTTTCTCTTTTGGTTTTTTAAGCTACAAGATGATAAATGGCCATTAACTATATACATATATATACTAATTATTAATTTGAAAATGCAAGTGAACAAATGATGTACAGTAAGGTCCCATCAAAATGATGCATGAGATATTTCTTGAGAGGAAGAAGCATGGACTGGGAGGATGAATTGTAATTATGGAACAACATGAACAAGGAAAAGATCGGTCATTGGTGGTGTTTTCTTGTGATTCATATATATCAGTTTGTAGTCTTTTCTTGCCCACTTGCATTGTTGGGGAGCCACTTTCAAGTTTCAAGTGACTTGCATTTTTTGATTGCATCTCCTTTGCCAGTCATTTCAAGCATGGAAAGAGACGTGGAATTCAGAACCAATGCATGCATGTATGCATGAGCATGAGAGCTCAAATAATTGGAGTATAGAAGCTCAAATTGCAGCAAGTCACCATCAGTAATAATGCCTCAATGCTTCAAATCAACTAGCTAGTATTGTCTCAAGGAAAGCAACAAAAGAAAGAAAAGATATTTGCCTTCTCAATAATAATGCCTGGCACATCATACATATCTCTGTTTATTTTTATTTTTAACAAAGAAACCTGTAATATATTTCAAGAGTTATGAAAAGTAATTACAGACAGTGAGGGAGTAGAGGAAACAAAAAGACAAAAAAACATTTCAAATAAAAATAGCTAGCAACATAAAACCAAAAGAACCGCATCAGAGAATGATTGCCGAGTAGAAAGCAGCAGCAGAGGAAGCCCGAGAGAAGGATGAAGAAGCTACAGAAATTCCCTGAAACACCCTTGTGTTTCTCTCAAACCAAATCGACCAACTCCAGATTAGCAAGAGCTTAGTTCTTTTTTTATCCATTAAACTGTCGGAATCAGTAATCTCCCAAGGACGATCTGAGAGAGGAAAGAAGCTTTGGTTTATAATCGAAATGAACAAGATCCACCCATTCAAACTGAAGGAGCAAGAACCAAATAAATGCGCATGAGACTCCTTATCCAGATTGCAAAGCAGGCACACATCCTCCGTCGTGACTCCCCACCTAACCAAACGATCCCTAGTAAGGAGCCTCTTCCTGATCCATAACCAACCATAAATAGAAACTTTGTGAGGGAGACCATTCTGCCAAAGGAATTTAGCAAAACAGTCGAGCACACCACGAAAATTCAACAGACTATATAAGCTTTTAGTGGAAAAAATCCCATGGCTGGACCATTTCCAGATAAGAAGATCATCCCCATCTGAGTTTTGGATCATTTCAAGATCTTTGGCCAAGGCAAGAAAACAATCAATGTTGATCAAGGAGGTGAAGCGAAGATTCCAACTAACAAAACGACCATCTGAATCAGTAATCCTAGCTTCCGATATAGTGATGTTGGGCTGATCTGAGAAACGGAAGAGAGCAAGATATTTAGAAGCAAGATTGATACCATTGCACCAATTATCGGTCCATAATTTGAAAACAGAACCAGAACCAGGATGCCATCGGATGCATGAGAGAAATAAATCCAAGTGGCAATGGAGGTCCCTCCAAATCGGAGAAGCCGATCTTAAGAAGCTCCTAGGAGTCCAAGAACGAAAATCTCCGAAAAGTTGCCAAATAATTTCAACCCAAGGAACCTTGTGTCTTTGAATAAGCTTCCATAACCAAGCCCCAAGTCTAGCAATATTATGAGCATGCAAATCAATGATTCCAAGCCCCCTTCCTTTTTTGCACAAGTGAGAGAGCTCCACTCTACTAGGCATTTTCCTCTAAAAGAAATGGCATCAGAGCCAACCCCAAAAAAAGTTTTCCTCCTAAGATCGATCGCCTTAAAAATCCATTTTGGGGCCTTGAAAATGGAAAGTGAATATCCCAAGGAACTACTCAGAGTGCTATTGATTAAAGTGACCCTCCCTGTTACGCCCTGCCTAGGTTTATCCCTATATAAGGGACCTCACCTAGGGGAAGAGCAACTAGCAACAGAACAACAATCATCAAATGGACTGAATTTAATCTTACAACCAGATTCAAATCAATTGTCCAACCAGATAATAATAAAAGTTTAACAGTCCATGAGAGAACAATAAATTCTAGAGTCTGGCTAAAAGTGCAAGGTTCAACTAATGAATTAGGAAACTAATGCTGTGCGGAAGACGTCTCCTCCTCATCCAAAACTCTAGCTACCCCATGAGATAAAGCCGTCATACCTGAGGATCTGAGGCAAAAACAACAAACATCAGTAGAAGGCTGAGTATGATTTCAACAAGATGCTATGATGTCATGTTCACAACGGAAGATATGATTCAACCATCTACTCGATGCACCTAAACCAATCAACTATGTCAATTATGTCAACTATCATCTATATGAGTATGTGTCATAAACCCAATCAAGAGCGTAATGGACATTGGGTTTCCCCCGCACTCTCACACCTCGAGAGTGGCACCTCAAGCCCGCTCCAGCTAGAGATGCGACTATCCAAAAATGGTAGTCCGCCGACGTCTAACACCTCGACGCCGTTCATACAACCTGTGTGAAAAATAGGTGATCACCGGTGTCACTTGCCCTACACCTTGGGCAATATATCAACAGTGTCTAGGGCTATCGCCCAAAAGTAGATCGACTATGCATATGTCAACAACTTATCTACTACAACTCAACTAATATAATGCTAGTAGTCATGTCATCATGTATGCATCAAATATATAAACAACAACAAGAGACATGCAACGTCTATACTAGCATTCTCAACTAATATGTATATAAAAATATCATGCTGGCAACATGTATCAACAAATTATGCATCAAAAGCTCCAACGGTAGTAGATATCAAATTTCAACGGAATAGAACAACAAGATATATTTCGACATAGGGTAACACCCGATCTAGGATGAGATTCACCTTGACAACAACTACCACAAAAGAATACTCAAGTAGAAACCATGAAAACCGATAAAATAATACTTTTCTGCCCGACACGCAAAATGAGGTAATAAATGCATACTGATTTTAACATCCGAAAGCCAAACGACAAAACTGACCCCACCAATGAACTCGGGGCGACGAGTAGGTCCAATTTCATATATAATATGAATATTTTAACCCACTATAAATCATCCAAATAATTATTTAAATAATAACAAAATAGCTTACATACCACTCACTAATTACTAATACCAAATATATATACATCAGTGTTATAAATTAACAGATCACTGCTACAAATTATATACCAATCTAACACTAATAAGTCACTGATACAAAGAAATATAACTCCATCATAACTTAACTAATATAACACTATGATTAAACTAACATAACACTGATATGATACTACAAATATAACACTGCTATATTCCAACCCATTCATCTCCTTCCTCATCCGCTTTCCCCCAAATCCGACGCCTCAACCCGACGCCTCCGCCACCATCCCGATCCTCCGATCGATTGGGTCGCTGGGGAAGTCCGACGCTGCCGGTGTCATCATCCATCGCCGACGACCGGAGAACAGTCGACGACGAGAACCGGGCGGCTTCAAATCAGGGGCGTCCCCTCATCCTGCGCACTGCCACAAAACGGTGTCGAGTCGGGCGGCGCCGCACCTGACGGTGGCGTCGCGCCTGGCGTCGGCACACCTGACTGCGGCGACTTCACACACACAGCGTCGAGCCTAGCGGTGGTTGCCCGCGCGCCTGGCAGCGACGCCTCGCCGGGCGCCACTACTCGCCGTGGCCCCTCGCCGAGCGCCACAGCCCGTCGGAGAAACTCGCCCGACTACTATGCGCTACGCTGCCGTGCGGTCGCCAATCGCGCGAGCAACGCTCAGTCGAGCGCGACCCGACTCTGTCGAGGTTGACGAAGCCGATCGGAACTTCAAATCCCTACCCGTCGACTGCTCGGACTGCAAGCAGTCCGTCGACTTGAAACGACAACACCAAAAGGCTCGATTCGACAAAAGCATCACAAAGAAAACGACACGAAATCTCGAAGGAACGACAAAGATTTTAGATTTGGAAATCCACAGAAATATCCACGGCAAATCTCATCCCAATCGGAGTTACTCTACACGAAACGAAGGAGGAGGACGGGAATCCTATCGGAAATCTCCTCCGAACTCCGATTCACCGGAGCCTTCTCGCCGCCGACGCCTCAAATTCTTTCGTCGACCGTCGCACCTGCTGCCGCTACAGTGATCGAGAGAGAGAGAAGATTAGAGAGGGTTTAGGGTTTAATTATATAAGATTAGTATTTTTGCAAAAAGCCCCTCTAAGAAATATATTTACAAAGAGGTCCAAAATTATTTTCAGGGTATAACACTCCCCGCACGAGAAAGCAAGCGGCCTTGCCAAGAGCAAAGTCTAGCATCAACTTTTGCAATCCAATGAAGCCAATCATATTTGCTTAGCTTACCCACTTTCAACGAAAGTCCAATGTACTTGATGGGAAACTCAGCCGGCTAACAATTTACCTCTTCCGCAAGCCGTCGGGTGGTGTCAAAATTATCGTTTAAGCATAGAATAGAGGTCTTGTTTAGATTGATTTTCAAACCAGCTGCAAGCTCGAACCACTTAAGAAGAAGAAGTAAAGTCTTCAAGCTAAAATCATCATTTTGACAAAAGAGAATCACATCATCCGCGAATAGAAAATGAGAAATCCCACCAATAATCTGTTGACTAAGAACCCCCCGGATATTACCTCTGGAAACCGCCAAATCAAGGAGATGGGAGAGGCAATCAATGGCCAAGTTGAACAAGAAAGGGGATAATGGGTTCCCTTATCTCACCCCGCATTTGTGACGGAAGAAGTCCCCTACCTTCCCATTAATAATTAGAGCTGATTCGGTAGAAAGTAAATGAGAAATCCATGAACACCACTTAAAGGAGAATCCTCTAGCCATCAACATATCCTGAATGAAGTCCCAACTAATAGTGTCAAAAGCCTTCTCAAAATCAACCTTCAAGAGAATTCCATCATCATTTAGTTTCTTGCAGACCCACACGGTTTCATGAACACTCATGAAGCAATCAAGCGTGCTCCTACCTGCCATGAACGCACACTGAGAGTCGCTTATAAGATCACTCATGCAAGGCTTAAGGCGATTCGCCAAAATCTTAGAGAAGATCTTGACCCTTCGGGAAGATCAAAATAAGGCTGATAGGACGAAAGTCCGAGACTCACGAAGCCCCATCACCCTTCGGGATCAAAATAATGTGGCCACGGTTGAACCTTTTCAAAGTTTCCGATTGAAGGTAGATCTCATTAAGAATGAGCCATAAATCCACTTTGATGTAATCCCAATAATGACGAAAGAATTCAGGTGTAAGTCCATCAGGGCCTGGAGACTTGAAGGATCCCATTTGAAAAATAGCAGCCCGGACTTCATCAATGGAGAAAGGAGAGTCATCAAGCCGGCCTTCGGATAGAGAAGGCAAATGCATATCGCTCCAATTAACTTTCAGGAGAGGCTTTTTGTCCGAGCCAAGAAGGCGCATAAAATGGCATCGGAAAAGATTAGCAATATCTTCATCATTCGAGAAACTCCCAAGATCCGAGGAAATTGAATGTATCCAATTATTCCTTTTCCTGGCGGAGGCCCATTGATGAAAAAATCGTGTATTGAGATCACCTTCTTTGATCCATTTTCTCTTGGCCCTTTGACGCCAGAAAATATCTTCTAGTCTATAAAGCTCATCAAGTTCCAACTTTAGATTTTTAAGAGAAAAAAATTCTGACTCATTCAGACCGACAGCGTGAGATTTGCTATTGAGAGTCTCAATTTGGATTTCAAGCTTCTTTCTATTCTCCCCTTGTTTCTTCCTAAGATTACAAGCCCATTGAGAGATGATTTTTCTCAACGTATCTCTGTTTAGATTAGTTGAATCTTCATGGTAGTAAATAATAAACAAAAAAGGTTCATATATCTTTATAGTTCCAAAATAAAAATTGGCTTCTCAAACTAGAAAGAATGCTCTGTTTCCATCTAATAGTAGTATTAAAAGTATTGGCTTCTCAAACTTTTCTTTCCATCTATTATGAATGCTCTGTTTCCATCAAGTTTGTCGTCTAATTTCATTTCTTAACTCATCATCCACTTTTGTAGCATTGATTCATTGAATGAAAATGTAATTTAAGCAATTATTGGAAAACATCCTAATATATAGGATAAGAACGTTTTAAAATATTGAAAAAACAATTATATAAGATAAATATAATACATTAATACAGTACATATGAATAATATGTTAGAATAATAACTTTTTAAAATATTAAGAAAATAGTGGTATATAAAATATAAATAATTATATTTATCTCAAAAGAATAAAAAATTTGTAACGAAATTGCTATTTTCATTTTCTTATGAACATATTTTTATTAATAATTTTCTTTAAGATGATTAAGGCAACCAAATATAGAATGTATAGTTTTAAAATAATAGAAAATTGACATATATATAATAAAAAGAACTGAGGTGCTGCTACTATCAGTCACCATTCATAAAGCAGTTTCATCTTTTTGTTTTTTTAAAAAAAACATTTTACTTGAAGCATCCAATTGAATAATTCATTCTAACCAAAGCAGCTTCATCTTCAGAAAACAAAGAGTCAACTAGCTAACTGATCAACGTAGTGTAAATGATCACAGTGATAGAATAAAACCGAGCAGACATCTAACTATGATTCGATTTAGTTTATCTATCTGAATGACACATTACAACTGAAACAAAATAGCTCTACCTATTGCTTAGAATTAAGGCTGAAGTCACAATTTCAGCGCATCGCAACTCGTACAATAGTCTGCACGTTGTTAAGCATCATATGGGGAGCCAAGAATACTATGTTTCGCCTGCATGGTGATGCTAGAGCTTTTGCTCAATCCGAAGTCGAACCAAAAATAAGATACAATGGCAAGATGTGTTTGGCGGAACACAATGCTATGTAGCCATTTAGATAATGAGAAGTTGATTGTTCTCATTACTCACTCATGATATCGCTCTCCTCCGAATCGGCATCAGTAACATCTCCGGGTCCTTCACTATCACTGCCTTCATCCGTATCCATTGCATCTTCAGATTCTTCATCATCACTGTTCTCATATATAATAGGCTGGAAGGCATCTCCATCATCAGTTTCGTCATCAGCAACCTGTAATTTCAGAAAAAATGTGAATTAGAGGGAGACTAATTATAATCGTGTCAGCTGAACAATCAATCAACTCACCCCAGGAAACAGGTTATCTAGACAAGACGATAGTTGCAGAGCTGATCCAAATGTTGAAATCCTTGAATCAATTAGCTGGGGTAGTAATGCAAGGAAAGCAATTAATGCACACACAAATAAGGGAAAGAAGCTCATGGGCTTTTTCCTGTGCTTTTAAGAGACTTTATCAAAACCAAATTGGCCTACTAAAAATGAGAAATTTTGTATATTTCAAAAAAATAAATCCTTAGTTCAAATTAATGAAGGATTAATAATGACAAGTATATAAATAAACAGACACAATTCACAATTACCTGGTATAAAGAGTTGAGAATGTGGAGAGATGACTCTTGCAACATTATACTGCTTGCTTGTTGACAAAGCAAAGTTCTTATCCACGGAAGTGCGCAAACCATTACAGCACCCCTTAAACATCAAAAAAAGATGGCTTAGAGAAGAATATATTTTATAACAGCAGATACTAGCTAATGAGACATTGACTGATGTTCTTAGTTTTATATATGTTAGCATCCAAGAAAATGAATTGAAAGCATTAAAGTCCAAATTGTTATGCTCTGATGAATAAAATGTAATGATCAACTCTAGCATCATCCCCAAGGACTGTGTGAGAATAGGTTTTAGACAAATACTTAATTTATAAAGGATATGTCATCAATTTTATCTAATATTGTCAAAGAGACTGTAAATAAGAATTTTATTTTTTGTTGCTATAAAGAAAGACTACAACTCAAATAGCAAACATCTGGAGTTTTACAACAAAGAATCAATCTTCTTCAGAGATATTGAGCCAGCATCAATATTCACAAAAGATTAAACTATTGTTAGGAGAATGAGTGTCCATAAAAGGGTCGGAGATAAAGCTCTCTTATGTCTATTGGTTTTTTCTTTTTTTCTTGTGATATAAGTAAAAGGCGAGGGTGTTAATCTATCATGATTATGAAAACAGGCAATGGAAGAGTTCAAGTAGCATCTGAAGTGTACAAGACAAGGGGTAAATCAAGTTAATGACTGAGTCTATTAGAGCACAATCTGCTTGGATCTAGTTATCACCTGTTTCTTCTCACAATTGCTTATTTTCAACTCTTCTGATTTAATGGGTATGCTTGTTCTCCCTGTCTATGCATTGCCTCAATGAATGATGTCTTTAGTATTAAGTGATTGAGAAGTGTTTAACATATAACATGATTTATCGGTTTGCTTTCAATTTTAAACATATTGTTGATTTAAGATGCGGTGCAGATGTAGTGAGGATATCCGCATATGCATGCGGTACGGATATGGATACACATATTTATATTTGTTGCGGGTGTGGTGCAAATGATGTATCAGTATATTCTGCTATCATCCCTAAATAGTATACTAAACTCGAAACATGAAACTCAAAGCTCAAGCTTGAACTCAGCTCGATTTGAACCTACAAAAATATTAGAAAAAACATGTAACTTTTTACATATGGTACTCATTTAGGCTCGATTTTAAAATCCATATTAAAAATACCTTAAGGTCGACTAGACTTGCGAGCTACTTGAGTCAAGTATAGTGATACTTGAACTCAACTCAAGTGGCTATTCAAGCTACGACTTGACATTCTAATGTTCAACGAGTCAAGTTCAAGCTACTCACAAGTAGCTTGACTCACTTACAACTCTAGGTCATAATGCTCGTGAACTCCATAATTAGGTCATCACCTAGGTTGACGGGAAACCTCTATTTTGATAGTGTTCCCACATCATAAACAATTCAAACACAAACTCTTTAAAACCTCTTGGAAATGTCTCCAAAATATGATTTCAAAAGTTTAAATTATTTTTATTTATTGATGAAACTTGTGGAAACTCTTAGAAAAATTTTATAACACATTTTGAACTTTGCAGATCTAGCTTTGGACAGGGATTCGGAGACAGAGAATCCATATAACCGACCCCACCTAGAATGGGATTAAGGCTTAGTAGTTGTTGTTGTTGTACACTTTGAACATTGCTAAGGAAAAACAGTATGATTTTTCCCTTCCTTCTTTACTTGTCTAAGTAAATAAATCCCGATAGATATGACATCAAGGAAAAAATTTTGGGTGTGCTTTGACCCATTATTTGTGCCCTCGACATAAAATAATACTTCTTCATTAGTTTTCGACCTAAAGTCAAGAAGAGAACAAAGTTCAGTACACATACACACGCTTCTAGTATTGAGTCTATTGACTTGATAACATGTATTAGATAATGTCTTCATTGCACTTTTGTATAGACATGTATTATTGTGTTTAATAGTTTTCTTTTTAAATGTACATATATTTTCTGTTAAATAAATTTGATCTTAATTAAAGGTAAATTGATGGCGATTACATTAATAAAATCATATAATATTTTCTAAGTACCATTTCTCCAACATTTTGTGACCTGCATTTTTGAGAAATTCCTTTCTTGGCATTGCATCATGTCATGTTGTGTGTCCAGTTTCAGTTTCTGTGCAACTAGGCTGTCATGCATAAGAAGATGATGGAAAGTTCTAAACCATGTTCAGAAAAGACTCTACATATCTGGGAGACTGGAGAAAAAGAAGGAAAATCAACTGACAAGTTTGTTAAACTTTCAAATCAGGAGATGAAAGAAAAAATATGATACTTTATTCCCAACAAGAACAACTTCACCTATTTATGTTCTCTGTACATCATAGTTCTCTTCTTGGTGTGTTACTGCAGGTAATTTAGTGCTAAAGAAAGGTTGTTGTATCTTAATATTGCAACAGTTTCGAATTTTTTATATAAAAATCATAGAAAGAATAGAAGTATAGAAGTACCTTGACTCCACCAGTAATAAAAGATGATTTAGAAGTTTGACAATACTTGCTGGATTTAGAAGCGCAATTGACTTTGCAATAACCTGCAGGCGGGTATCATATTGCAAAAGAAACATGAGAAAAAAAGTGTCGATGACTGATGGAAGCATATAGTCGATTTCTTTGATGTTATAATCACATGTCAAGATGTTCTAAACCCACAATAGCGATATCAGTAGTATGAGAATGGGTATACAAAAAACAAAGGTACACTTTTGGATGTAAATGGATAAATCAAGAAAAAATATTCAGAATGCGAAATTCTAGGTTGACTCTATCATTGCTTCCACTACATATAGGAAAAGAAAGCTGAATTCAGGACTAATCACATTTCAATATAGCAACACAAGGGGAAAAATGAAGCTCCATTTCTATATACATGACGATATAGCAGGCAAGAGGTAAACAGCTAACCACCACCAGATTAATGGAACAACAAAGACATCTTAAATGTACCTTTTCATCCCTTGTATATAAACAGTCCAACAGTAATGAGTGATCTTCTGCATGTAGTGCTTGTTTCAACAAAATATGCAATGAGTCTGCCCTCGGGGGCTCAACAGTTACAGCTGGATCTGGTATTTTTGGGTCCTCTAATTTCTTTACATCAATGAGGTCTAGGCTTGAAAGCTTCTCAGCCATAGTAGGCTCATCAGTACCAATTGCTTTATTCTTTTTCCCCATTATGTCTGAAAATAGTTACAGATAAAATATTAACATCCAGAGAATTAGATGCTTACTATAGGTGGAATTTTACCCTGTAAGAATGTAGCTTCGAAAAGAACAATACGAAACTATCAAAATCACATACAATAAGTAATCAAGTGTAATAACTAATACCTGAAACTGCAAAATTGCGAATTTTATTGAGTGGATAGAATGTTACCCATATGCTACAGCCAATAGGTCTCAGAATTTCACTCTTCAACTATGATGCTCTTTTCTTTATATATCAATAAGATTTCAATAACTTCATTGAAATTAAAATCCTTTTGCAACCAGTATGTTAACTTTTCTTTACAAATGCTGAATTATGTTGTCAAAGCGTTGTAAAAATTTGCCAAGTATAATCCTTATGAGCCATGGAGCTCAGTCAGAGCAATTTTTAAATTGCTTCTGTTCCGTCGAAAAGAACAGAAGTTGTCTGTAGCATGGACCATGGACTTAAGAGCAATTTTTTAATTTGCTTCTGAGCATCCTGAAAAGATATCTAATTTACAATAATTCCGTATAACAATCTCAGGTCAGTATTGAAAAGAAATCTAATTTATAACAATTATGTTTCAGTATAAAAAATTAATAATCTCAGGTCAGTATAACAATTATATAATTACATTATGACCAAGAAATCAGTAGGTTAGCTTTAGTGAATAACAAATTTACCATATACAATTCATTGATGTTTTTTCCTAAAAATCTAAGTAGCAATTTTTTAAAATGAAATAGAACCAAGAAAGATTTCAGTCAATCAAATTGTGTGGAGAAGAAGGAAAAGGGGAAAGGAGAAGAAAAGAAGAGGGAGGTGAAGAGAAAGGAACGGCACAGGTCGAGCTATGTGGAGGGGGGGAAAAACCGGGGCTGAAGTCGGAGAAGAGGAGGAAGGAGGCCGGATTCATACCTGAGTCTGAGTGAGTCTGAGAGAGATCGGAGAGATGGCTGATGCGGCGTGAGAATAGAGAGGAGGGAGAGAGGTGAGTGCGGCGCGTGAGATAAATGGGAGAGAGCGAAAGGGTACCGCGTTCAGGTTAGGGGTAATGTTTAGAATTTTAAATAAAGTATTTTTATTGATATCATTAATAAGCGATTTTTCGAATCCAGATTTTTTTAATTTATTCTGGATATCCATTTTATCCCTCAGCGTCGTTAGAAACTTTGACAGAAAATGCAAAATATTTTTTAAATTACAGTAACTCTTTTGTATCATAAAAAAAATTATCAAGTTACTATAGAATTTGACAAAATTCTCTAATTAGTTAGAGACTTTTATTTATAATAATTTTATAATTATAAAACATAATAATTCATAAGATATTTTAAAGTTTACAAAAAATATTTTGGATAAAAATATTTTATTATTTTTAATTTAAAATTATTTTTATAAGCTTTTGGTAAAAATCTCTAATCAGTAAGAGACTTTTATTTATAGTAGTTTTATAATTTATTTTTTATAACTCATAAAATATCTATGATATAAAATATATTTGCCAACTATGGTAGCACAGTTGATGACAACATGTTGAAAATTATCTAGAGATCTAAGATTCGATCCCTAGTATTGTCACCTATTGTGATTTCTTATCTTTATTTTAAAAAAAGTCTATAAAAAATATTTTGGACAAAAAATATTTTATTAATTTAAATTTAAATTTAATTTATTGATTTTGAACAAAAATTTCTAATGCATTAGAGGTTTAAAAATATTTTTTAAACTATAATATATGTTTTTTATCAAAAAAATATATTTTATAAATTAATTTAATAGTTAATTTTACAAACTCTAATATATATAATTTATTAATTTAAATTTCAATTAGAGACTTTGGTGAATATCCGGAATATTACATTCCGGATCTAAAAATTTCCACATCCAAAATCCGGATTTGGGAGTTTCCTCAATTCCTCCTCCCAAAATCTAGTTTTGAGAAATTGTTCTAAATAATAGTTAATTATATTGGTTAATAATTAGTTTATATATATAATAATTCATAATAATTTTATTGACATTATTAATAATAGCTAATAATTACTGTTTCATGCAGCAAGTTAGACCTGTATACTTAGTGGATAAATGCTTAATAATATAAGTAGGATAAAAAGACAATGAGTCAAAAATCACTAGAAGTTAGAATTTTTGATCCAAAATATATTACTAACACCAGTGTCGTGGATAGAGCAAAACTCTTACACTGGTTAACATAACCTAGCTGATGGAGCAAATTTATAATCTCCAAGCACATGAACCAACAAAAAGGAAATCTTCAGAAAGCAAATTTATTATGTTTGCTCGACATAATAGAAAGCAAATAATTCACTCCCGATTGAGAATTATTAAAAAAGAATTTGTATGCTTAATTAAGTTTGAAACTGTTCATAATACAAGTACATTGAATTGATATACGGAACAATCTTTTACAACATCCACCGAGGCCATGGTTTTGCATGTTTGCATTTAAGATGTTGATCTTGTTGCAGTATTGAGCTCGATGAATCATTTTATTAAAGCCACAACTTAAAAGGATGACCGCAAATCAATTAAATCAATTCAAAATTAAATCAATATAAACAAATTTACTGAACAAATTATTCCCTCCCAACCAACTAGAATACAATGGGATCCTAATCAGCGTCATCACAAGGTTGGCTGGAGGTGGGTGTCAGAAGCAGAACTCTGTAGTCTGTTGTAATGTTGGAATAATGGATGAAAAACTCGGACACCTTCCCTGTACAATGGGGTTTGCATTTCAATCAAGCGTGACACCTGTAGAAAAACCAGGATAGTTAAAATCAATATGGTGAAGTTATTTTCGAAGATATTGACGCATTATACATGTCTAGTTATATGCCAATTTCAAGGATGAATAACAGATGCATTGATATGGAGTTGAAAGAAGAATTGTTCCGTGTGAAATTCAACAACATAAATCATTTGGTATGGAGTTGAATTCATTACAAATCTCCCTATTCCATTCTGTTTCTAGTCTTCTTCACTCCTTCAATTACATTTTGAAGAAAATTTCTATGACTACATATTAATTCTCATATTTAACCACACAAAATGCTCTATGATCGGGTACATACTTGTTCAAGCACTTTTTATTACAACTGCTTTTAAAAGCTTAATTGCTTTCCATAAATCTCATAATAATAACAATGGGATAATAAAGAGATACTTACTGCTCTATGGAAGGCAAACATCTCTTCTTCTCCCGATAATAAAGATACAATTCCAGAAGGGGCTGGTCCTGAACCAACACTACCTTCTGCTAGAACATCTCGGCGTAACTTTCCACCTTCTATCTCAGTTTCAAACTGGAAACTGCAGAGTCAAAGCTTGAATAGTTGTGTGAATGATGCCAAGCATCAACAGAGTAGTTAATTAACAGACTTTGATAATTGATTATGTACCTCTCAAGATCAAAAAGAGTTCCTTCATCTGTCCCTTGAAAAAGATCATCAATTGAAGAATCCGCTAAACAGTAAATACAGCAATGATGGTTGTATAACTCATCAATCAAGGTGATAAATCTCCGTGCCTGAAAGCGTGGAACAGAACTATTAGTATTAACAGCACATGGATCACCTCTTTGAAACAGGAAACTAGAAAAACAGAAAAATTAGAGTGGATGCTCTTTAAAGACCTAAAACATAATACAATACAATTATGAAAAAATAGAAAATTTCTAAAAGCAGATAGAGATAAGTATCACAAGTCACAAACCTGACTCGGAGGCATATAATAAATTAGAAATTTAAGAAAGCAGCCAGGACTATATTCTACAAGTGTCAAAGTCAAACGAAAAGAAAAACAATGATAGAAAAGGTATCTCCATAAAAGAATACCTTGTCACGAATCCTCATACTCATAACTGGAATATTTGATATGAAAACTGTATGATAATGTCTGGCAACTGCAATATAATCTGCTGCACCAACCTGATTATATCGAGATAGAGTTAATGGCATAATCTATTTGAAACACTACATGGATTAAATATTAGTCCTTAAAGGGTTCATTTCTCATAGTTAATATGATGTTAAAGAAGAAATTTCTTCCCAACCCATCTCAGCTACATTGATAGGATTATTTAGAAAATTAAATAAAATATTTTGTATAAAAACTACAAATTGTTCAGATAACCAATGTCAGTTAAAGGAGAGTGTGCAATGGCCCAGAATCAATATTGGCTACATATTGGCAATTTCGAATTTATAAGACTGCATAAATGGTAGATCTCATGAATTAATGTGTCCATAAGAGAGGTCATATAAATAAATCACACCGGACACTAGCAGTCAACTGAAAAGCTAGTATTTATCTTGAAATTATTTATCTATAGCAAAAGTTTCTGGTAGTAATGCTGAAACTAGTGATTCCGTGTAAAAGAAGCCATCAATTAATATCCTTCCAATAATTTCTCTAGCTTCTATACTCAACACCATATAAAGCCAGTTAAAATCATAGGTAATTTCATGAATCATGAGACCTAATTAGTAATAAAGGATATAAGTGATCAAACTAGATAGATATACTGATATAGAACAAAAATAACTCATAAAATTAAAATGTGTTTATGTAAAACAGAGTTCCATCACAAGGAACTTTGTGCTCATAAACTGAAAAGGATTATTACTGGGCGGCCACATATATGTTCGAAGTTGAATCTTGCTATTCCATTACAGCTCTCAGGAACATCCAGATATCTGTTAGGGAAATTATTTGAATGTCAAACAACAAAATCACATAATCTGTACAACTATGGGAATGGATACATACCTCCCGAACATCACAGGAATCACAGTGGAAGTAATTATCCCTCCAGCATTCATGGTGACCTTGCGCCATGTTCTTTCATATTCCCCAAAAGCACCAGAGTTAGAAGGCCAGAAAAAGTAACCCTGTAGTATACGCCAACATGTGTAAACTAAACTTCTGTGTTTTATTGGTAGAACTAGATCAGCATTATGCAATGAAAGCTTTGGCATTTGTACTATAGATGCTGCATATGTTGGATTATAGCAATGATCTTATATGAGCATTTGTACATCTGTACATTATAATCTCTTGTGATTCACCAAGCAAATAGATCATAATGCACATAAAGGTATTAGTATGCAATAATTTTGTCAGTGCACAAGAAAAAGAAACTATACACATTGTAAATTAAAGTAACATAAGAAAATATGTTCATCTTACTTGATCACTTCTTTGGTTTGGTATTAACCGGCGGTAATCGATATCACTTCCAATCAATGTTTTCTGGCAGTTCTCCTCTAACTTGGATAAGAAAGAAAGAAATATATCTCTCTGCATACCATCCTAGATTCCAAAATGAAATAGTTCTCAAGAAGTTCAAGATAAAATTTGAAAGAACTATCTAGTTCATGCATAACAGATATGTGAAACACCTATCTTACACGATTTGTCCAAAAATGATGTATCCAAACAACTATAAAAAACAGATGAACAAGGATGTGGAAGCTACAAACATATGCTTTTTAGTTAATTCCATATCCAGAATTTAGTTCATGAATATGAGATATGAAACACAGAAAAATATTTCTATAGAATTTGACTGGTAACCAAACCAATTGAGGTTCAATCCTATAAGGCACTTTTTACTAGGCAACAGTTCCAGTTAATACTAACAATATAAAATTAGTTTTAGTGGAATTGATCCCTGTTGCTATCAATAGTACAGTTCAAAATTTTAAAACCATGACTTGAAAATTATTTATTACTTCTACCAACTAGAAATGCCAAACAAAATTGTGGAATACATTTATTATTAACCTGGTCAACTAGATCTAACAGAATTAATTCATTAGAAGCAGTCAAACATTCATATATCAGATTCATGATGATATCCTTATACAGGATCCTTAATTTGTTTCACATTGAGCTGCCACTGCTTAAACTGATTTCCCAACCATAATTTCTCTATACAATTATAAGTCGAGCAAGACGATGTGAAGCAAGCATTCTCGAGCTAAATAGACTTACAATTATTAAGACCTAACATTAAATATTCCTAAAGGACTTTTCCAGTTGCAAACATGGAGCTCAAAATGCGAACCCTTATGGTTCACCAAAGAAAATTGTATCATCATAAGATACACAAATGGAACTAATTATCGAAAAGCCTCAATCATAGATACACTGATCTGCCTCAAAATATAGAACATGCATTAACCATGTCTCACTTCAATTATTCATGAAACACTGTTTTCAACTTTTCATAACAGTTTATATACTCAAAAAAGCAATATACCTAAAAAGCTGAGGTCCTTTTAGTCTCCTGCAACTCCTTGAAGGTGATTGTCTCACTTTTTTAGTATCAAATTTGCATTTGAGGTTGGGGCTAATAAATGGATTAAATTGTCTGTCTTCTATGGCAATATTTCTTATTATGAAGTATGTAGCAAGATGAATGTGAACAATACAAAAAGTTATAATAAGTAATGCCAATAAAAGATCCGATCAAAATCATTCATCTTAGGTACTACCAATAACTAATCTGGTGAATCATTTTAGCTTACAGAGACCAAAAAAAGAACTGGCTGCACTCATTAACATAAAGTATGCCCATGGCTTTTATCTTGTGAGAATAGCATTGATAGAGCCAATGAAGAACAAGGGTACAAGTAGTTATTCCCAAGCAGTTGGAAACTTCTGCTTATTGGTGTTGATTGACAAATCTGATTTGTATTTCAAAATACAAGAAAAGTTGGTTCAACAAACGTGGAAATAGAAAATACCTGATTCAGATCTTCAGGCGCCCTGTTACTGGTAGCAACAAGAACAGTTCCACTACTCAGTAATTTGCTTATAATTCCAGATAAGGCTACAATAGCAAAGACATCAACGGTCTGCACATGGTGAAGCATACTTGTAATTCCAACTAATAATTATATTGGAAGATTTCTAAAGCATAGCCAAACATAGAAACATCAAAAAGTCGCTTTTACTTTTTAGTTACTCATGTAGAGATTGTTCATCTCCATGTTTTGAACCTAAATAAGATAAAATCTAGCAAGAATAATGTGCCCCTCCACATTTAGAAAAACTATCAAACTCCATGCTCTAAACATCTTATGTATATGTTAGTGTAATTTCTAATAATAAACTGCAAAATATTAATGTCCCAAATACCACTTTACAAGTCAATTTTTAACCCCATCCAGGAGCATAGTAAGGCTTTTATTGACCATCTAACAGCGAGAAAATTACTTGAGAAAAAACTAGAATTAGTTTTCATTTGTAGAACATATTGGATTAGTTAGCAAATAAAAAGTTGGTTATTATATTTGTTTAAGATAATCTATTTAAGTATAAACATTTTATTCCTACAGTCCTACTTAACATCCTTTCACCAACAATTATTAAACTTAGTACAAAACATATCATTAGCCTCACTTTTGTTGAATATTCATAAAAATAACTACTTAAATAAACTCACTCACTCAGTTTATCTTATGACCAGCTTGATGAAATAATTCTCCCAGCAAATTCATAGGATGAAATTACTCACATAATTAAAATGCTTAAGCTAAAGTGATGGTAGTACACTCATCAAGCCTTCAAATTAACACAACCTCCCACGAATTCTCCACATGGAACTAAATCAGGGTACTACCGTACTAGAATCACTCCCCACTTAAGTTTCAGCTTTGACATCCTTATCAAGACATAATTTAAGCGAGCAGCATGTGAGACCTAGCCTAAGACTAGAACCCTTTCTCACAGGGCAGAATCACCCCCAAGACATAATTTCATAGGACGGAATCACCCCTACTACCCTTTCTCCCGAATAACCCTTTCTCACATAGGCCTGTGCCTAAGACTAGAATCTCAACTCATACCAATTGTTAAACTCGCTCGATGAGATAACTGGTCTATCAACTTTGTAGGCCCGAACCCTTATCTAACTAAAATACTTAAGCTGAAGTTGATAATAGTACACCCATCAAAATCTTATTAATCAACAACCACCCACAAACTATCCATGTGGTACTAAACTGGAGTACTACAATTAACCAGATTGGGAATTTCTTGTCAATGAGCTTAACCTACAACAAAAAAAAATTGTCTTGCAACTACGATTGCTAAAATAGCTTTGAAGAAATGAGTTTCAATTGCTAAAATAGCTTTGGTCATGAATTTCAATGGCATCATTAGCTCCTTTTAAAAGATTATGAAAACAACAAATGAGTAAGAAAAGATTTAGGAGGATGTATAATTGGTTATCATACTTGTTTTACATACTTGTATCTCATCGAAGCAAAGAATGCTTGCTCCGGTCTTATTTGCTTCCCTATCAATCAGAAATTTATCAGCAACAGAAGAAAGAATATGCTTTGTGTGTACTTCTTGCTTATATTTCTCTTCTCCAATCAACCATTCTTTGACTTTTTCATTGAATGGGAGACTATCTATCCAACTAAACATAGTTGATTGATGAGTTCGTTCAGTAACCTGGTTCTTCCATATCTCATGCATATGATCATGTATTTGGAGCATTGCCTGCATATAAAAGGGTATAGTGACAAACTCATTGCAAAACTGAAACCACAAAACAAACAAAAATATAGTAATCTTCAAGTAGACAAGTGAAGAAAATTGGAAAACGTTTGAACTTTAGGGAAATGATACCTTCCATTTTCAAAAAAATAGCATATCCTACAATTGGATACTATTGGTATGCATATGGCATATAGTGGCAGTAAACTTGTTCTTCAATTACAAGATTGTAACTTCTTATCACAAAAATTTATGTAGCAATTCAGGATCAATGTGCAAAAGTGGATATTTAAAATGTTGCTACTTTGTAAATAACTTCTTGAAACACGTATTCAAGTCAGGTAGACAATCGTACAACTCCATATATCTCTAGATCAGATATCTCCTCTTTAAAAGAATTTTTTTCTGATTTTCTTCAAACAACAGTTTTTCTTTTCTTTTCTTTCATTGTGTAGTTCATATGTAAATTAGCACATGAAACAATTACCATTCCATGGAATATAAGAATTTTTTTTTTTTCCTGCACCTTGATGTGCTCAAAGCAAATAGGCCCTTGGAGCATTATTCAACCTATCCAACATAAGATAGTACTAAAATGGAAATGTGGTTTTTTTTCACATTTTGAAGAACAAATGGAACAATAAATTGGAGAACCATTTCTTCCCTTTCAGTTTTTAGACCTAAATTAACTATCAATCTGGATACCGGATGTAATGACTCAACCAATTGCTGTTAGGAGTTATCCAAGTGAACAAGGCTCCTGCTAATGTGAAGTTCAATAAATCTAGCCGTGCTCTTGTGTAGTAAAGAGGTTGATTTGGGGGCTTTAGCCATATTCTCAAATTTACACAATGGAGCGACCTTATTGCACCAAGGCCCAACCTCAATTTGATCCAACACATTAATCACTTAGTCAAATATCTTTGGCATGATCCAGGACAAATAGATCAAACTATCAAAGCTCTTCCAGGTTCTACCATAATTCAAACAATCAAATTAACAAAAAAAGGTAAGAGCACTGATAGGATGCAAAATCCTGGCTGTATCTTAGCCATCTTCCTGGCAGTTCATGTCAGCCCAATTTCCTTCTTTAGGTCTTTAAGTAATAAAGACCGCACATTCTATGGGGTCTGATAACTAGACATAATTTTATGTGGATCCACTTGCAATCACTCATGTTTTGTAGAAACAACCAAATGTGGATCATTATATAACAATCATGTGACCATTAAAGGGGAAATTAATCACCTCATGAAAGTGAAACCGTCTCCGATGTTTAATAATACCTTCGGTGGCAGAGTAAAACATATCCATTAGCATGGTCTTCCCTGCAACAGCATAGATTCTTCCTTTACACATGAATACTTGGAGTATCTAAAAGCTGTCTACAACAACAATAGACGTAGGTGGAACATAATTCACATAGAAATATAGTCCAAATGCATATATCAAGTTTATATAGTAATATATATTCCCAATGGAGAAGATGTTTCAGATCCATCAAGTCAAAGCAGAAAAATATGATCAAGATCACACAATATGAATTATAAGCATAAACAGTGAGCAACATTAAGGCATGAAATGACTGATTTACCAAACTTTTTTTTAAAGCTACAAGCAAACTGTGAAAACATACCACTTCCAACATTTCCATACAAGTATATTCCTTTTGGAGCTGCAGGTGGAACTGGTTGAAGACCAACTACTGAATCTAGCTTCTTCTCACGGTTAAGATATGAGACCATCTTCCCAACACCTGGTTCTACGTTCTGGCGTCTTCTCCTAATTCAACATCAGATGTGAGCTTACGCAATTAATTGTGTTGAATCAATTATGAAAACAAAATTTAGCAGACACCAAGCAGAGAGAACCTATAAAAATATACACCATACAATTGGAAAATAATATCAGTCAATTCTCTATTACATGCCCTCATGGAGAATTGCAAGTCTGCTTCATTCCAAGGGTCATTTCATGTACCACAGAAATGCGGGATTGTCTAATTATGCGCAGTCTATCTTTCATCTAATATCCAACTAAATCTCCAGTTTTAAAAACAAGACAAGTTCTTTAAGATAAAATGTAAGCTTCATTGTGGAATTTAATCAGTACAAAGTAGAAGAAAGACATTATCTGGTATATGCATACATGCATAGCCTTATACTGAGTGCTTCACTTGTATTTGTCAACCGAACTTGTTTAAGATAAAAATCAGGTAACTAGTTACAAACATGTGAAGGAAACTAGAGAATTACTTCAGTTATTTTCAGAATCTTTATCATTATAGTGGTAAGTAATCACTTTGTTTATCACAAGACAAGACCAACACGAAGTTTCAAATGACCCACAACTAAACAGATACGATCATATAAGATTATTGTAGCAGTTATGAGTTAACAGACACAAAATGTTAAATAATACCAATAAATGGTTTCTTAACTATCATTATTGTAGCAACAAGACGAACTATTTGTTGCAATTTTTTTAATTATGAAGTTACATACCATACACATAAATGCATGAGTAAACAATGCCTACCTTGAAACCCATTTGTCAATGAAGCTGTTTTGAAGATTCCTTGTATCTATCCACACACCATCCTGCTGTTTAGTCTTGGCTTCTCCCAATAGAATTTTTCGTCTTTCATTCTCTCTATTCTTCTCCCAAATTGCCAACTTAACCTGGGTAAAAAATTAAAATATGGTATTTGTCTGTTGGTTACTTAGAATACAGTATGATTTTGCAAGAATTTCTTACAGTCATATAAAACACTTATTCCAAAATTTAAGTATTGTACATGGTAATCTTCCATATCCTTCTCATATTTTTCTAGCCTCCCAAGTAACTCTTCGAGTTGAAAAGCAACCTTTTCCTGATAAATGTCATGTTTAAGTTTTCCTTGACTAACCAAGCTCCTATAGTGGGCCAGTGGACCTTCAAAAAAAAGCAAAAAACAAAAAAACAGAGATAGGTTAACATGCTTAATTTAGAAGTGACTAACACATAACATAGCCCACACTTATCGAACTACTTTTATAGGTACAATCATATCAGATAAAGACATCCATTACATAAAACAACCACCAGACGAGTAACAAAGATATCCACAACATCCTGCAACAACTATAATATCCCATGAGTTCCTTTCTACAATAAAAATAAAACTACAAGCGTTCTGAGTTGATTGGTTGCTCAGTTTTAAGCAAAACTAAATTAGTTCAATTCATTGCTAGACTAACTTTTTTTCATGCCAAGCTCAACAGGAGCTAATGTGGAAGTTATTGCATATCATGCAGAAATTTTGTTCTCATAAAGTAATGGAAACTAATTCCGCAACTTAGTTCCTTATAAGATGAATCTTCATAACTATGAGAAAACACGAACTACTATATTGTTGTGGTGCTTCTAGTTCTATCGACTATCTTTTTATATGCTAAAGATGCATTGCACTTGTTTCTTTTAGAAAAAGTAGAAACTTGAAAAGGTTTTCACCAAAACTAGAACCAACTTTTTTCAATGTACCATAAATGCCTTCATATTCTGTTTTAGTAAAATAGCATAATGAATACAAAAAATACTCTAGTCTCTAGCCCCTTCTCTAGTCTCTTCTCTTGTTTTAGTGAAAGATATTTTTGGTGAAAATTTCTTCAAGTTCTTGTTTTAGTGAACCCGAAACTACCTGCCATTTGCTTAAAAAAAACATCCACGCGTGATATGAACATCCCGTTCATGCTTCTGGTATCATATTTCTCCACCAACAAGGACTTGAGAATATCATCAGCACAGCAATATCATAGAAACACTCTACTGAAGAGTTCTATGCTACTTGCTTCTGGATTCAATCAGCATAGACCATGGTGTACTTAGTGGCCATTATACAGAGGTTGCAAGCGAGACATCTAGCGGATATTATGATTTCAGCAATCTAGTTGTTCGATGAACGGAAAAAAGCCCAAAGTAAAACGAAGAGCAAAGCTGACTATAGCTAGGAGAAAGAATATGTCGAAAAGGATTCGGAAAAGGGGAGACATTGCGCTAAAGATCAATATATTCCACCAAGAAATCCATGAAATACATAATTTAGCAAAAGATGATTGACCGTACAGATAAGAAGTTCCGCCAACGAAGAATAACGAGAAGATGGGAATGGAGAAGAAAGATAAACGGATCCGTCGAAGAACAACGTGATATAGTACTGTCGGACTCACCTGGACGCCGGTCCGACGAACTCTGCGAGCCATCTCCGGAGAAGCAGCGAGCGGCGATCCAGTGATTTTGATGGCAGGGAAATCCATACGCTAGGGTTCCTCGATTCCGGGAGAGCAACTGGAAGAAGAGGGAAGAAGAAGAAGAAGAGAAGCCTCTCATCCCTGCCGCAACCAAAACAGTAAAGGTCGAAAAGAGAAAGGAGGGAAGGGGAAGAGGAAGTGGGTTGGCGACCAGAAAGAAACGAGAGAGACGAGGAAGGCAAAGCGACGAAGCGAGCGGCGTGGGCAGTCTGCTAACCGGAAACGTGTCGGAAGGAGAATCTGTCACGTCACTGGTATTGAATTGCACGACCGTGTTTTTGTTTTTTGTTTTTTGTTTTTTGTTTTTTGTTTTTTGTTTTTTGTTTTTTGTTTTTGTTTTTTTCAGTTGGTAAGTGAGAGAATGACAGTCCAGCCCGCAACAAAAATATACAAATTTTCTCCATTTCTCTATCTAAAAATTATTTTTTTTTTCAAAAAAAAAGCGGGAAGTAATCTTTTTACACAGAGACTAGAGAGAGAGAGATGGAGAAGAGAGACGACGACGCTGTTTCCTCTGTCAAGTCCCAGATCGCTGCCATCCGATGCGCTCGAGCCGCGCTCTTGCTCTCCTCCCTTCGACCGTCCCTGTCTCCTCCCCCATCAGTCGGCGCCGTAGCTCCTCCGGAAACCGAGGCGGATCGCCTGGTGATACCTCGTTTACTCTGATCTCTACGTGCTCTTGGGAAATCTAATAATCAGCCGGTGATTCGTGACAGGGAAGAGAAAAGTTACGACGATCAGCGGCAGATCGGAGGCGATTGGATTGCCTTGGATGGGTGGAGGTAATCCTCGTTCTTGTTCTGATGGTGTTTGCCACTCAGCTTCTCTGGGTTCTAGGTTTCCATTCGATGGAACTGATATAGGCGGGCACGCAATCAAGAGGTTGGAGTCAGGAAAATAAGCGATAATTTAGGAGCACCTCTCTTTTTCTCTTTGGATTGACTGGAATTCTAGAAATTGCGAGGAAAGTGAATAGATTTTACTTATGAAAAGCTAATGAATTGTTGATAGAAAGTTCTATGAATTGTCTGTTGGCCTTCTTATACCTGTGTATGCTTGATTGAATCTCTTCTTGGTGACATTGTTATCAAATGCTTACAATGATAATGACGATGGTGTTTAGAGATTGCTAACGATGGTGTTCAGGAGCTGGTGCGTGCATGATCGAGTTTGCAAAAATGGTTTTTTTCCGGCATATAATGAATCTAAGGTTATATATATAAAGGATTTGATCGGCGACGAAAAGGCATAATTGAAATGAATCAATCTGTCTACTAATTATACTTTCAAAAATGCAATGAACTCTTCTCTTTTCTTCTTAAAAAACTTTTAGATGGACGGTCTGCTCATATAAATCTCTATAAACGATTGAATATAAGTTTTAATCGATTGAACATGGATAAAAAGAAATGAATATGAATATAGATAGAAAAAAGAACGTATCCCTTCATTTTATATCCATGTTCAATCATTCAAAGTTCATATTCACTCGTTCATAAGTTTTTTATGAGCAGCCTGCTCATAGAATTTGCACTCCATTTCTTCATCGTCCTCCCCTTGATCCGCCTGATGCAAACAACCGTCCTGCTCCCAGCGGCTTGTTTCCTAGGCACAACTTTCCAAAAATTCATACCCTAGCAAAACAAAAATGCAGCTTCTCTCTCAACTATCTCCAATATCAAATCATCTACTTCAAACCATCTTACATACTTAGGGCTGGCAACGGAGCGGATACGGTGCGGATACTGGATTATTCGTATCCGCACCGCATCCCATATCCGCCCATCCGTATCCGCACCGTATCCGCTACGGATGTGAATATGGATATCCATATCCGCACTGCTTCAAATACGGATATCCACACTGCATCCGTATCTGTACTGTATTTAATAAAAATATATTAAAATTATATATTTAATTAAAAAAAATTAATAAATTACCAATTCATTGATCCAAAATAAATATATAATATACTTCAAATTCATCTTGATATGAAATTACCATAGAGCTCTTATATATATTAATAACTTATATGAGCAAAATAGTAATTCAAAGACGCGGATAGGCGGTGCGGATACGGTGCGGATCCACAGCCATATCCGTATCCGCACCATATCCGCGCGGATATAAGTTTTCTAAATCCCTATCCGTTTCCATATCCATTTTTACTTGCGGATATGAATCGGATACGGTGTGAATGCGGTTTTTAGTTAGCGGATGCGGATAAATTTGTCACCCCTATACATACTGAGGAGCTTACTCAAGCATTGAAGAACTTAATATTTAATTTGAATCACTTAAAAACTTTAGAGAAAAAAAGAAGAATCATATTTAAAAATGAAGAAAAAATTAATTTCAAATGCATTAGTGTCTCAAATAGTATATAATGGATTTTTAAAAAAACTAACTTACTGTTTTAGATCTAAAAAATTCATGCATTTATTTAAGAAATTGCTCAATTATATCTTGACTATAATTATCGTTGTCAAAAGTGGGAAGTGCTGGAATTTTTTTCTGCTATCAACAACTACTTTTTTTGTCTTTTGAAAATAAATTCTGCACAAATTCAGGTGGCACGATCTGATTTGACTTCATCACTTTCTTTTTAAAGATGCTATAATGATCGACAAAACACGTATATATATGTTTAAATATATTTAATCCCTGTGGGGGTGAAATATTATAATTACCCAACAATCATGTAGCTGTCAAAATGTTGTCACTTTGGAAGGTCTCAAATCTTCCCAAAGCAGGAAGGCTGAATCAGAAGGTAACCAATATTACGTGAAAGTTTGACTTTTGTTGTCCCTGACCAAAGCATGTTTGCAAGCGTGCATTGTCTACATTATTTTGAAGGTCTTACTGCGTCTGTTTCGCTCGCAATGGCCAATAAATTAAATTTGTTATTTAAGAAAAACTTCCGTTTTTTTTACATGTAAAGCATCCGCGATTCATCATTCATCAGTTTTGCTTTTAGGATACTCTTTCGTGTTCGTCGTGCGACTCCCTTGCTGGCGTCCTCCCAAATCGTGTCTCCCCTTCAATCGCTCAATGTAGCAATCAGTCTCCGTCTCTCCGATAAAGATTCGATCTTGGTGCGTGTTGGCAACGCAGGGAACGGATTCCCTGGGACGCTTTGATCGTTTGCGAGCGGGGCGTCGTCAAAATCGAATCTTGGAAGTGGAATTTCAGTGGGGCGAAGTGGGGAAGTCGGAATCTTAATGGATAACTTTTGCTGCGCTGGAAGTTCCTGCACTCAGGTGAGATGTGTTTAAACCTAATTCTTTCACTTGTCGTTTGTCTACATATTGTGATGCTTCTCTTTCGGCTCTAGAGATTTTACTCTGTTTGCCGTAGTGCTCGTGGTTATCTTGTGCTCCTCCTACCCTCCTTTTGTCGCCGTTGATTAATCATGCTTCGTCTGGTAGATGTTTCTTAACCTCCTTAGCATTCGAATCCGTGGTTTTAGTTTCATCATGTTCCCTCTTGTGTGTTTGTTTTTAGTGTTATGCTTCTGTTCCCTAAAAAAGAGTATTATGTTTCTGTTAATTGATTGAGAAAAAATATGCAATTCCTATTGTCTCAGTTGATTTCGATCATGTGAGGAAGCCAAAACTGGGACTTTATCTGTGCGCGCATGGAATATGTTTCAAATAAGTAGCATCATTTTTGACGGACGAACTTTTGTTTCTTCATGCTTTGGCAAAGTGTTTGATTGAGCTTGCTTCTTGATAACTTTGTCAAAAGTTCTCATAGTTAACATCCTGGATGAGGCGTGTTGATTATAGTTCACAGTAATCAACAATAACTTGTGTGTTCAGGTTAAAAACAGCACAAGATCAAACAATAATGAACGAGGGCTTGCCTATGCAGGTTAAGAAACTGTGTTTTTGTCAGCAGGTTAAAAATGATAAAGACCTAAAAAGTTGATTTATGTGGATAGAATATACAATTCCTGTATATTTATCTGAAATTACACAACTTGTCACTAATCGCAGTATTATGGACTACATCAAGCATGTAATTATTAGGTGAAATTGCCCTTTCTGCAGCAAGAAATGTCTACTGTACATCCTACACAAACTTTATGATTGAGAAGATATGCATTTTATTCCAGTTTATTTCCCTCAAAAGAAAAATTATTCTAGTTGATAAGTTCTGTACTAACAGAAACACATAATGTATTAAATATGATCTATATTAGGCTTTGCCTTGGTTTATTTTGTGCATTTTCATTATAAAATTATTCTCATATTTATCTATTGTATGCAAGTATAACTTTTTTTTTCTTCTGAGTCTCATAGATCAACAGGGAAGGAGAATACATTTTATGTGACATGAAATCAAATAGTCAATGTTTTTTTGGATCATACTCAAACCTAATGTCTTGCTTCAATTTTACTTTACGTTGATCTTTACATGGATCAAACTCAAGCCTGAGGGTGGCTTTGGTGTAACCGTAAAGTTACCCTTCTTGTGATTTGCATGTCATGGGTTCGAGACTCTGCAAGAAAAAAGTAGGGGGAGGCTGTGTACATCAATCCTCCCCAAAGCTCACAAAAGTGGGATTGCTTTGTGCACCGAGTCACCTTTCTATTGATCTTTACTCTAAGATTGTAACTGCTAGATTGTTGATTAACTAGAGTCAAACTAGTGACCTTTTAGAGTTTAATTCTCATTTGAGACAAAATGTTTCTATTCTTTATTGCTCTGTTGAAGTGAACTGAAAAAGATGTAAGAATTGGAATTTATATTCCAATTGTTTAGTTTGAGTGTAATGCCCTAGTTTAGTCCCCTTGTATTCTAGTTCACTTCTCTTGAATCGAATACAAGCTCCTTCCATTAAAAAAAAGCCCTAGTTTAGTCCCATATGCATAGTTCATGGCAACTATATTATATTTGAATAGGATTGCCTATCTCCTTTGTAATTCTTTTTTTGTTTCTTGAAAATTGGATTATTCATTCCATCATTTTTTTGAGGAAATTTATTCATTCTATCATAGTCTGAAGCACTGGTGGAGTTGAAGCCCAATACCTCAATAGCAGACTCGTTTGTCGTGTTGAAAACTCAAAACTGAAATTGTTCAACCTTCCTAGTCAGCACGATTTATGACACAATTTTATTAGAAAATTGGAAATTTATGCTTGTTTCTTCTTGAGTGTAATGTTTGTGGATCTGAGTTTCTGTTAAGTGTTTTCTCTCTCTCTCTCTTCATGTTATCGGTTCTGATAGTTGCAAAAATTCTTTTGTTTTCTGAATGATAACCTAAATAATTATGCTTGATGCTTCTATGCTGAACTTTCAACTTGTAAGCATTAGAATTAATCTACAGAGAAACCATAGTGCTATAAAGCTTAAAGCTTACCTATGTAGGTTGCAGGTCATTCATCTGATACTGGTAAAGGGACAAATTCTCAAGGTCGAACAAAAATCACATATGGATTTAATCTTGTCAAAGGGAAATCAAATCATCCGATGGAAGATTATCATGTTGCCAAATTTGTTCAGATGAGAGGGCATGAGCTGGGTTTATTTGCTATTTTTGATGGTCATATGGGCAATAGCGTGCCTGCTTATTTGCAGAAACATCTGTTTACCAATATTTTGAGAGAGGTGAATCATTCTTATTAGCTTACCTTTATCTCTCTAGTGGTAAAATGTGTTACTGCATAGTTACTTCAAGGAGATAAATAAGTTTAATCAAACAATCAAAGTTTCAACCTTAACCTTTTTCCCGATGAATATAGGAAGAGTTTTGGACTAGACCAGACAAAGCCATTGCAAAAGCATATGAAAAGACTGATGAGGCAATTCTTTCACACAGCAACAATCTTGGGCGAGGTGGATCAACAGCTGTCACTGCATTTCTCATAAACGGTACAAAACTATGGGTAGCCAATGTTGGCGACTCGCGAGCAGTTCTTGCAAACGGTGAACGGGTGTTACAGTTGACAGTTGATCATGATCCCAACAGTGAACGTCGGAGCATTGAGGATAAAGGTGGCTTTGTCTCATGCAGGCCAGGTAAGGAACAATATTGCAATTTTGCCACATTATAGTCTTTTAACTCTTCAAATTTCTCTAAATTCAACCATTGTTCATTCTATTTATGAATTTGGATGCACATGCTCCATGTTTCCATCAATGTGGTGTATCTGTTGTGATGTAGCAATGAATCAATAGAGGAGATAAGAAAGAGAATGGAAGACAGGTTGAGAGAAAATTCAATCATTGTATTCTAAATTGATGGCTTGTAATGCCCCAAGGGCTACATTTGTATAGAGTACAAACTAGTATTCCTAACCACGGTAGGACTAGGAACTAATTTTGAGGTGCTGATTACATCGCAGCTAGGTAATCGAATTTATGTAAAATGGAAGATAAATCCTCATTGTAATTCTTGTTTATTTAACTTGAGTTCATGTTAATCAGGTGATGTCCCAAGGGTCGATGGCCAGTTAGCTGTTTCCCGTGCTTTTGGAGACAAGAATCTCAAACCACATATACGATCTGATCCTGACATACGATGCGAACACATCACTATGCAGACTGAACTACTTATTCTTGCTAGCGATGGCATATGGGAGGTTATCTTCTTCAATCCCAATACATTTATCTATCTTAGTTGTATTCATACAATGATCTACACCTTCATTCCAGTAGTGCTATAATTCAGACCACTTCACCTAGGGTAACTTACTTTCACCTTGAAATTAATCATTTAGGTCATAAGCAATGAAGAGGCAGTTGAGATTTGTAGAAAGGTTAAAGATCCACAAGCAGCAGCAAGGCAATTAACCACTGAGGCATTGAACAGAGGCAGCAAGGATGACATATCTTGTGTTGTTGTTCGCTTCAGAGCATGAAGAACACTTATAATTGACATCAAACAGAGATTTGCATCAGTTGGTAAGGGCATCCAGCTCTCAAGTTGAATTGGCAGCTGACTTTTTTGGCCTTACAGGAATAAGTGCAGCCCTTGTAAATGCATTTGGTAAATAAGAAGAATCACAATATCTTTATTATTCACTTGAGTTAATTGGGTTTTCTGTCTTTAAATGAGAGGTTGTGTCTTTAGCTTGTCGGTAGTGTTCTGATACTGATTTTTATTTTATCTTGTTAAATGGAATTCTTTTATTTTCAATATACAGCTAGCACTAGTGAGGAAAATGAGGAGCAGATGTTTAAAATGGAAAATACTGAATATAATATAAATTACAGTACAAAGTCATTCTTAATTTATTTCACCATAACTATTCAAAGTTGAAATGTGCATTAAGTCAATTGGAGAGATAAGTTATCAAATACAAGCTTCTTCTTTTCAGCAGATGCTCTGCACCCACGTGCTCCATCTTTGAATGGCTGAGTTGGCAAGGAATCAGATGGTGAAAAAGTCTTTTCAAGGTAATCTCAAATATTATTTCTCTGGATCACTGCATTTAGCATCACTCAGGCAGTCCCCAAAACTCATCTCCACCCACCCAGCACAAGGAGAGAAATTCCTATTTGTTTCTAATTTGGCAACAATTCAAAGTTTTTCCAGCAAGAATGTAATGATAAAAAACAAGTCTTTGCCTAACACAATGAGTTTGACTGTCAAGTCAAAAAGCACCCACAGGATAAGCTGGATGGTCAAATTTGTCAAGCAGATTCCAGGGCATACAAAAGACATTTATTTCTCTCCATTTTCTATTTTTTTTCATTCTTACAAGAGGTTAACAATTCTCAAACTTTCTTTTTCTTGTAGCAATGATAGACATGTTTTGCTTTTGATTTATCACTATAGCTAGTAGTTATCCATCATATGATTCTTCAGTAGTTGTGCTAAAGAACAAATTCTTCAATAGACAGTCTTTCAAACAACAACACACCTAATTCATGAATAAATAAATAAATAATATGCATAGCATATAGCCATCTTAAACAATCAAACATTGGTCAACAAAAACCTTCCAATGGACTATTAAAATACAATATTTCCTTCTTCTTTTCTGGCCAATGGTAGTTGGCATGTTAGTCATTACACCACTGAGTTTTACTCTTTGATGCAGACTCCATAGAATATATATTTTTCTTAGATATTTTCTAATGGAATTCAACCAAGGCCTCAATCTGCAAGCAATGATATAGAATGACTTGTGGGAGTAGAACACTACAAATTAACATGGTTGTCATTATGACCTGTAATATCCATCTTTTATAATCTCATAGATCAATATTATATACTACATATAACATATGCCACTGTGCATTTGGCATAATGCAAGGAAGCAAGAGAGAATTCTACAGGCAACATCAAGCCATGAAGATGAGGCCAAAATATTCAGCACACAGTTGTCAACACAAATCAGAAATGAATCTTCTCAGAAAAAAAGCCTGATAGCTCTCTGAAGAATACTCATTAAACTTAATCAAGATGTAGCAGAGTATTAAATTACCATAATTCAGAAAAAAAAGGACCACTCCCTGCAAATTCTAGTAAATGCTTATGCTTCGTGACAAAGTCATATATGTATACTCCACCCAACTGATCAGTACCTATTTGAACAAGCTGGACCACAATTAATTAAGTAATTAATTCTTGATCCAACCGATTTAACTCAAAACTAACCCGACTAGAAATAGAATTAGGGTTTGTTGGGTTAAGATGGAATGAACTCAATTTTTGAAATAATAATTTAATTTTTATATTATGAAAATTGAAGGAAAAATATTAAAGAAATATCCACGAGGAATTGTATTTCTTGTGTTGAGATAATAAATATATAATATTCCTCGTGGATGATGAGTAATATTCTTTATCTATTTCTTATGATTCATTTCCTCTTCGTCGGAAATAATATTTTATTTCTCATCTATTCAATCCAACAAAACACCGCCTTAGATTCGATTTATATAGGTTGGGATTCAGATCAGTTTCATGCTTTTCAACTAAATTAAGATCACATGTCTTTTTTTTTCTAATTGTTACAAGTCAACTTGCGCACTATATATATACGCATTAAAATTGAGACTGGATCCGATCCCACATCTCTATTTGACTCACATGCAAATCAAGGTTAGATGTATTTAATTATCTATTATAAATAAATATAGTACTACAAACAATTAAATGAGTGGTAAACAATAATAAATTCGGGCGACCAGAATTTTGAACACATGGTGACATATTTGTATTAACTGGGCACATTCGATGCCATATCATTATCACGGTAGAATTAGTAACGCTGCAAAAAGGATTAAAGGACGGTACAATCGCGATCGTACATTGGTTACATGATTGCGGATGCGAAGGAGTATCGAAGGAATGGAATCGCTCCACGTCATCAATGAGGTCACTGGAATGCATCCAAATCCGTACGCTGACCAGCTGATGTATCGCCGTCGTTGTCGCGGAGATATATATATATAACGCGTAGGAAAGATATGTACGACGGCCGTAACGCAAGTCGTGGATCGCAAATCAACCATTCATTGGAGAACTGTGCTGGGGCCCGCCGACTTGAGGAGCGAGTGACTTGTTGTCGAGGAGGATGACGTGATTTGGATTTGTGTATTGATTACAAGTTAATGTGCGAGGAATATTCTGCATATTCTTTTTAATTACAAGTTAATTTAGAAAAAAATGGACAGCATAAACTCCTGCGCCACGCAAATTATTGTACGATTTTGTTTGTATTTTAAATTGTAATTAATGTGATTAACCTTTTCCTTGTAAATTTGGCGAGGTGTGGAAGAAGGTTGCCCAAGTGATCTTCTAATTTTGTTCAATCCAGTGATTCACCGTTTAGTATCACTTTGATTGGATTGTGTTGGAGGATCAATTTTGAGCATTTTCTTGAATTTATGACAATAATTGATGAAATTCTTGTATTCATATTCATTGGAAAATTTTGGGATGACTTACGTAACAATAAAGTTACTCATTTGTGACATAGATATCAAAGTCACGAAAACAATCTCTTGTAAAAAAACGAAAGGAATGTTGCATACATGATTAATCCTTCCCGGTCCACAAAAGTGAGATTGCTTCGTGCACCAAATCACTCCTTTCTTTATATTCATAGTAAAAATTAAAAATTATTGTATCCTTAATATATTTTCTATGATATTAAAACGTATTCATAATTAAATTTTGGGTAAATTACACGGAACCCCCTCGACTATGATCGATGTGCGCAAAGACTACCTAAACTACCAAGTGTGCACAGAACCCCCGCGACTATACTTTTTGTTCAAATAACTTCAATTCGTTAACATGTCCATTAGTAACTTAACGATAAAAACTTCCACGTGCACAGAACCCATATCCTAGTGCCACATGACAGTAATTTCCACCATCCATCTCATCCGACGACCATCACTTATTCTTCTACCTATCCCCTTGCCCTAGATTCCACCGCCGCCGCCGCCACCACCACCACCGCCTCCTCCTCCTCCCTCTCTATCAGATCGGAGGAGGAGGAGGAGGAGGAGGCGGCAGCGGAGTCTAGGGCAAGGGGATAGGTAGAAGAAGAAGTGATGATCGTCAGATGAGGTGGAGGGTAAAGATTGCTGCCACGTGGCACTGGGATAGGGGTTCTGCGCATGTGGAGATTTTTACCGTTAAGTTACTAATGGACATGTTAACGGATGAAGATTATTTGAGCAAAAAGTGTAGTTGCAAGGGTTCTGTGCACACTTGATAGTTTATTTAGTCTTTACGCACATCGACTATAGTCGAGGGAGATTCTGTGTAATTTACTTTTAAATTTTATTTATAAATAAGTTTCATTTATTTTATTGCTCAAATATTTTAATGTTTCAAAAATGATTTTTTTACTATTATGATAACGTAAATTTGTTTTTGGCAATCCATATCGGTATACAAATTTTAATGAGTAAATATTTATACGATTAAAACTATCTTTTTACTGATTTTCTAGTCATTTAAAAACTTCAAAAAAAATTAAGTGCATAAATTGTATTTTTTTATTAGGTGTAGCCTGAACCTAGTTTTGGAAATCTTTATTGTATATTTGTAGTGGCTAAATACTTTTACTAGTTAAAACTATTATTTCCTTGATTATTAGTTAATTGCCTAAATTGTGTTTTCTTTGTTAGGTATAACACAAATGTATATTTGGCAAATTTTAGTAGTTAAAATTATTGTTTACTTGATTATTACTTAACTGCCTAAATTGTGTTTGTTGTTAAGTTTTGTTTATGGCCAAATACTTTTTTAATAAGTAAACTTATTATTATTATTTGTTTTTTTATCACTTAAAGTAAAAATCTTCAAGTACTTACATTATATTCTAAATTATATTTTTTTGCAAAATCTTTGAATGCCTTTTAGCCACTCAAAAAGTGTTTATTCATTTAAAGAAATTATAATGTTTGTCAAAAAAATATACTCATATAATTTAACCCAAAAAATAAAATAAAGAATCAACCCATCTTGATTGATGGAGAGGTATGAAAATTGAAGAGTAGGAACAATGGAAAAAGAAGACAAAATAATTAAAAAAGAAATAAGAAAGAGTTCATATGGGTTGCTAAGAAACTGAACCTAAATTTATGGAAAAAGACAGGACTTTTTCCAATAAGCATTTAAAGCAATTTTCAGTAAAGAAAAAGAAATTTAATTTGGGCGAAATTTGCGCCGCTTAAGAACAAATATATAATTCAACTATATTTTCTTAAACGCCACGTCAAATTTTGTGATAAGCATTGTAGTTTTCTCGAGTTGAATATCTAATTAATTATTATTATTTTATTTTACTTACTTGAACATAATAATAATAATAATAATAATAATAATAATAATAATAATAATATATAATAATAATAATAATAATAATAATAATAATAATAATAATAATAATAATCCGGATTCGGTAAAAAAAGACAGCAAATCCGTCCGCGTGTATATGGCGTTTGTGGTTCACCTCGCAAACTGGTAGCCGCTCTCCGCCTATTTCTAGCCGCTTCCACCACCTTCCCCTCCCTCTCCCATACCATCTGCTCTTTTCTCTTCCTTCCGCCTCAGCCGGCAGATCCGAACCCTTATGCACCTTCATCTGCTCCGCCTCGCTCTAGTCTTCGATTGCCGCGGCATTGAGGGATTGAGAAAGGTACCTTCCTCTCCAGATAGTTTCCATTGGCGTTTGTTTAATCAATCATTTGTCCTTCTTCTTTCTGCTCTTATTTTGCCCCTTGCTTGGGATCTGGAGACTCGCATGTGGGATTTCTATGGGATTGGTGGATGATAGATCGTTTTTTCTGATTACGTATACGTGTAACCGGAGCTTTTTTGCTTTGATCTGGTCTTCCGGTTAGGTGGCTAAAAAGTCTTCTCTTGGATGCGGTTTAATTGTGATGTTTTTGGCAAAATAAAAGGAGAATGCGATCCTTTTCTACTTGTGCCTCCTTGATGAGAGAACGAGGACGCCATGAAGAACTTTTCGATGTTTTCGCCATATATGCCCTGGCTTGTATTGTATGCATTGTTTTTCACCTAATGCTTCCTCAACTCCGCTTTTGATCTATGTAAAACAAAGGTTTGTTTTCGTCGGTTCTCTTATGCTTCCGATCATCCGTCCCGTCCTGTACGATATTATTACTTTTCTTGTTTGATCTGGAAATAGCGCTCTATGCTGGTGAATTTCTTGAACTGCGATGATTCATAATATAATGGACGAGATTTTTTTGGGGGTCCTTTCTTCATCATTGGAGGGGGGAAATTTGATCGTTTTAATGCATGTGCTTAAAAAGCGAAAGGGTGTACTTTTTCACTTTGACCAACCCATCAGATCTCTTTTTTCTTCAAGTTTTATCGACTCTTTTACCTTAACAAAAAGAAAAAAACAGTTTACAGCTGCGTTTTCTTTCCCATGTTGCCTTCTTTTCAATTGCCTTGTAGTAGATTACATATAAGAAAAAAATTGGTTCCTCTAACCCTTTATGTTCATGAATTTGGGTTTTGTTAGGTTATCTCACCGTTTTGCCTTTCTATCTTTTCAGGACTGATACCAGAAAAGAATTCAGGAGGCTTATCAGCCAATACTAGAGCTCTTTTAATCACTCTGGCCGTCACTGAGGTTCCTTCTTCTCGCACCTTCATAAAGGTGTGGGCTCGAGAGGATGCACTTTTTGCTCTCTTCTCAATTCCGATCTCCACTCTTCTGCTTGTCTGGCTTCTCTGTCGTATGGTAAAAGGATCTCCGATCGACAATGGCTAACCCGTGAATGCAGTGCCATATCTATCTTAGTACTAGTCCTTCCTCAACTAAGCTTCTTTTAGCTCCATAGAGTCTGGCAGCAGGTTTTTAGAAACACAATAAGAAGATACTTGTCCAGTTTTCTGTGATCTTGTCTTGGCTGTGACTTTATTAGCGCTGATAAATATGGCAATAGTTAGCTGCTTCTCTGCTCTTTTGGTTGGAAAGAAGAAGAAATCCAAAGTAAGCACAAATATTTAGATTTCAATTTTTATTCTTTTACTTTTTTAAGCTTGGTGCTCACTTAAATTGTTACTTGCAGAAGTATCCACAAGCAATTCATTCTAGAAAGGAGAATGTCATAGGAGATTTGCGAGTAAAGCCAGAGGAACTTGTCTATGCTCCTACTGAGAAGGCAAGAAAGGAGGAGGCTTCTTTTGGTGGGTTAGTACAATTGAAAAATCAGGTAGGGAAGATACCCTCTACCGGTGAGAAACTGGTAGGGGATAATAACAAGGATGAAATTTCACTTCAACCAGATGTTTCCATTGAAGCAGCTTATGAGGGCGGTGATGAGCATGATGACATCTTATCAATGAAAAGGGATTTCTCCGACTTTGATCTCCAAGCTCTGACAGAGAAAGGTGAAACCAATTCCCATGATTTTAACCAAGACCTGATCAATGATGGTCTGTCTCCAAATTCTGAAAAAGTTGATGGAGTCACACCTGAACTAGTGATCCAGAGTGGACATGTAAGTGATCCAGGTATGGGCCGAACTGCCTTTTGGGGATCTCCTATGCTAAAACGCTCGTGCTCTAACATTGAGACGAAGAGTGCTAGTAAACAGTTTAGTTCCCCAATCAACTGCCAGTCGTATGATGACCTCCAAAACTTACCTGAAAATTTTCATAGGGAAAGATCAAAGGACATTCTAGGCAGCCCAGGATCAGTGATGACTCCATGCAGTGCTGATAAAGTGATGCTGAAAAGGAGGTCTTCAAGCCAGGTCCTTCCTTCAAGAAGTAGGAAACTTTGGTGGAAGCTTTTCCTTTGGAGCCACAGAAATCTTCATAGGACTTGGTCCTTGAAACCACAAAGGACCACCTTGCACAATCACACATCTAATCAGAGAGATGGATACTGCTCTGATACACTCCAAGCTAGCTGTGGGGCTGATTTGAAGAACAAGAAAGCTATGGAAGAATCTGAGGTTGGGAGTAGGAATGGTGTATGGCCTCAAAACCAGTGGGTTGCCTTTTCTGCAGAGTCCTCTTCTTTAGATAGAGTTAATGCTTGGGTGCATAGTCTTGATGATACTCCACTCTGCCCAATCGAGGATGATGAGAATGGGGATGATGTAGTTGCAGAAGGGTCTGCTACTTACTCAAGAATTATGGAGATTGGAGAACCATCTAGTAAAAACAACAATCGAACTGGCCGACGCACAGTAGAGGAGGTCTTGCAGGCAAACAACCTCATCCAATCTCTGAATTCCTTTTCTTCGGTGGCTCATATTTCTGGCATGGGCTTAAAGGTTATACCGGCAATTTCAGCTTTTACTAGCCTTCGGTCTGTCAATTTATCTGGCAACTTCATAGGTAAAAATTGACACCTAGTTAGATGTAGGAATTTACATATAAAATTTTTATATCCACTGTTTTGGTATATAACTTGTTTAATGTTGGTGACTTGGTGTAGTTCACATTTCACCGGGATCTTTGCCCAAGAGTCTTCACATGCTTGATTTGTCAAGGAACAAGATTGCTACAATTGAAGGACTCAGAGAACTGACAAGGCTCCGTGTTTTGAATCTTAGCTACAACAGAATCTCACGGATAGGTCATGGTAAGATTACTGTTGAATCTTCTTGGAATTTTCCTGTGTTGTGGATATATTAATGACGGTTTGGATATTTGTTGATGCTGTGATCGTTGTTTGTGAAAGTTTTCAAAGTGGGTAATGGCAGTATTCATCTGTAGTTGGATTCAGTGGTTGAGTGATTTATAAGTTGAATGCATTTGATAAGAAATACTCAATCATGTGATGCTAATAAGCACTGAACCTTCTTATGATTTCTCAGTGTAAATATATGATTCCATGAGGAACAACTCTTAGATTTTTTTTCTTTAAAAAGCAGTTTTTTGGAGTACTATTGCTAGTATCACTCTTGAACTTATGCTATTATGACTTATTGGAGGTTAACAGTTTTTGTGAATACTTTTTGCAGGTCTGTCAAACTGCACTCTCATCAAAGAACTTTATCTTGCTGGAAATAAGATCAGCGGTGTGGAGGGACTTCACAGGCTTCTGAAGCTTACAGTTCTAGATCTGAGCTTCAATAAGATAACTACTGCAAAGGCTTTGGGTCAGCTTGTTGCCAATTACCACTCTCTCGTGGCCCTCAACCTGCTTGGGAACCCAATTCAGAGCAATATTGGCGATGACCAGCTTCGGAAGGCAGTTTGTGGCCTCCTACCACAGCTAGCTTATCTGAACAAGCAGCCTATCAAGCCACTAAGGGCAAGAGAGGTGGCAACAGACAGCGTCGCAAAGGCAGCTCTTGGGAACAATGGCTGGAACTCCCGGAGGAGGCCAAATAGGCGTGTTGGCATCAGCACGAGCACTTTGGTGATGGGTCTTGGGGAAGGAAGCAACCTCAGGGGTGCCGGTAGCAGTGGTGGGCACAGAAGCAGCAGAAACAAATCAAAGACCAAGCACCACTCCGTTTCTACCAGAAAATAAGTTGTTAGAGATACTAGTTTATCATTTTACCTGCATCCATGGACCATTGGATGTTAGGGTTTAGAATAAATTTGAGATTGTTTCGCAGGTTTAGACCTAAATTTTAGAATTTGTTTAAAGAAATGGTTTGTGGAGGACGAAATAGCAATGTAGCATGCTTGTTCCCCTCTTCAGTTGTTTTTTTTTGTTTGGAATGCTAGAGTGGTATTCTCTCTAACGAGCATTAAAAGACAGTCTCTGTTGATTCATTCTTCTTGTTAAGCCGTTTGTTAATCATTTCAGTCATCATTATTTGCAAGCAAAGGTCAGTCTATTGGCTCCTAGCTTCTGAATGATTAATTTTGCAGATGTGTTTTCTTTTCTTCTCCTTTTTCTCGTCAGGAGTGGATTAATTTTGCATCTCAGTCATGATGGTCTCCACTTTCTTACAACTATCTGAATGAGATGGTTCGTACTTTGTCATAGCTTAATCAAGAAGGATGATCATAGGATTACTGTAATGATCGAGTAGCTCTCTTGAATTGACGAGTCAAGATGAAGCCAAGTTTTCGTACCATCAATTGGTCCATCAGCAGATTAATGAGGACCATTACAGCTCAGACTGCTTCCACAAGTAGGGGGCTGTTCAAGGATCGGGTCAGGTTAGGTTTGGAGAAAAAATCGGCCCGACCCAACTAACAACAATCGGGTCGGATCGGGTTTGAAAGTAAAAAGTTTTTGAACTTGATCTGACTCGACCCGCCCGAAATCGGATTGGATTGGGTCGGGTAGTCGGGTTACCCGTTAAAAATAAAAAATATATATTTTAAAAAAAAATTGTCTTCTTCACGTGCCTGACGCGTGAAGACGCGCTTGACGCGTTGGAAAGACGCGTCTTCCCAAGACAAGAAGCAGCGTCCACGCAGGACGCTGCTTCTTGGAAGAGACGGCTCGCGTTGCCGCACCTCTTGGGAAGACACGGGCCGTTGCGCCTCAGGAAGACGCGGCCCGCGTCTTCCCGAACCTATTAAATTAATTTTTTAATATATATATAATAAACATAATTAATCGGGTCGGGTCTCGGGTAATCGGGTTCCGAACTTTAAAATTCGAGACCCGACTCTCCATTATAGACGGGTTTGAAAAAATTGAACCCGACCTAGTCCGATTTGTTTGAGTCGGGTCAAATTCTCGGATTTATTGGGTCGGATTTGATCCATGAACAGTCCTATCCACAAGTACTGAACAATGACTAATGATCTGACTTGACCTTTCTTTTTAAATCATTTTCTTTGTGTTTGTCTGACAGGTTTCTTTTTCTTTACTTCACCTTTGTATATAAAGGTGATATTTTATTTAGTAGGGAATTATCGACAATGTAATTTTGATTGCTCATATATGTATACGGTTAATTTTGGTGACTTTTTTTGATGGAGTGACCATATATAATTACAATTGCAATTACAAATTTTACGCAAACAATACGTGATTACACTATTACAGTGACAAGATCGAGCGCGATCTGTTACAAACTTACAATAAGATATGCAGGTGATATTATTATTTGTGACTAACCAAATACAAGGTTAAAAATACAAATTTATAATTTATATAGTTAAATTTATAATTTATATAATTCATATATAATTTATAATTTATATAAATTATGTAAAGATGCTATAAATTATATAATTATATAATTAAATTTATAATTTGTATATTTTTTCGAAATTAAAATATTGTATTTATTGAAACTAAACCAGAAAATAATCTTTCTCTAACTAAACATATCCAAAATTTACTGATCATAAAGCATCATAGAAATTATGTTCAAAATAATGAATAATGTCATGAATTTTGACTACATGAATTCTCACTTTTATAGCAAAAAACACGGACTATTGATTTGGGCTTTCAATCGAAGGATCCACGTCCGACTTGCGTTATTTTGTGAAACGACAACAGAGGCGTCTTCCTTGATGATGCCTCTGCTCTTCTGAAAGAGACTGGGAAATGGGAATTAGAGTAGATCAGTAGATCTGGAAGAAGCGCACATCTTCGTTATTTTTCCAACTTCCTCTGCTCTGCTCTCTTCCTGTCAATTGCCATGGAAGTTGACATGAGGAGCCCCGATCTAGGAAGAGCAGGAGGAGGAGATGGAGAGGGGTCCATGACGTCTGCGCTTCGCCTCCCCTTTGCCAGTGCTGTGCAGCAGCACTACGTCTCCGAGCTCCTTTCCTTCACTCTCGATCGTCTTCACAAGGTAAAATTGCTTCCCGGATGCCTCCGTCGCTCTCAATTTTCCCTACAGATCTGCTCAGGAGGCGTCGTCACCTTGCAGGAGCCGGAGCTTTTGCGCGTCGATGCAGAGCGCATTCGAAGGCAGATGCAGGAGGTGGCCATCGGTAATTACCGCGCTTTCATCGCCGCGGCTGATGCAGTTTCCTTCATCAAGGAAGAGCTCTCTGACTTCGACAAACACCTCGATTCCTTGGTACAACCTTACCCATCCTATCGCAAACCCTAAACTTACTGTTTCTCTAAAAATATAGATTACATTTGTTTGCTGAATTAACGGATTTAAGTCCAATTCTTCTATACTTATAGGATTTTAAGGAGACAAAATATCTGATTGATTGACACTGTGCTGATCCTTATTGCAGATAACAGAGATCCCAAATCTTACAGCTGGTTGTACAGAGTTCATTGAATCTGTTCAGCAAATTTTGGAGGAAAGGAAGCTCAATCAGACATTGCTGGCAAACCACAGTAATTTGCTTGATTTGCTTGAAATCCCCCAGCTAATGGACACGTATATTTTCATTCTTTAAATTATATCATTATCTGCTATCTAATGACAAGTAATGCTGGTTCTGCCACTTTTCAGTATGCTGCGAGAATTGCAATCATTTAAACGTTAAATGCATATCTAGATGTTTCTTCTTTTATCCAGTTATTTTGGCATAAGGAATATGTTTGTTTTTGGGGTGTCTTATTTTTCCATATGGAACTTTCTTGTTCTCAGATAGGATGTTTCATGTATTCATTTTCTATTTGTGGGAACTTTTAGCATTTTCATCAATGTTAATTCAAGATTAGGCATTTCAATATTTGGTGTCTTATTAAGCTTTCTTTTTCCTTGCATAGTTGCATGACGGTCCTGATTCCATACTTATAAAGATATTGATTTCTGTTATCATTATATTAAAAGATGAAAGTATATAAGAAGTGATAAGTTTAGTAGTGAGCAGAATCTGATTTATATAACTAGTGTGTAGCTGTCTTAGTTGTGTTTTCTTATACAAAATATTTTTAATTTAATAAACCATTTAGGGTGTCTGAGTGAACAACTAAGAACTGAAACTGAACTGGTGCACTCAGTTTGATTTTGGTAAATTCGTTTTGGTTTATTTCTTTTCTTATATGAGTTTGTTTTGGTTCCAAATCATGCAAATTGGACATGTTCTGAGTGAGTTGGTTTTTTAAAAAGCTGATGTCTTTATGGTTCCAAACCTTATGCCCTAATGACAAAAGATAACTTCATCCATGTGAGCTTTGGTGTCATGTTTAAAGCTTATTTAAATAACTACCTTTCTGTATCGTTATCCCATATTGCAAAATGTTTTTAAGTTAAGGAGATAATGTCATCATCATGCTATATTCCCCTTTAGGTGTAACTTGATAAAGTGTAATATCCATATTGATATCCTTTTTCTTTGTATCTTTGATTATTTTATGGTTGTTAAAGTCTATTATACTCGAGAATATGGTTATAAAATGCATTGTAATCACAGTTCTATTGCTTTAACTGGATTTTAATTCCTTTGTTAACTGGATATATATAGATAGAAATACCTAGTAATCTTGTCTACTTGCATTCCAGATGTATAAGGAATGGTAATTATGACGAGGCCCTTGACCTTGAAGCCTTCGTTAGCAAATTGTCAAAAATGCATGCTGAGTAAGTCCTCTATGTTGATTGAGGACTAGTCCTGCTTTTAGTTGATTTGGAAATAATCCAAAGAATATTCATTTTAGATTTAAATTGCATGATGATATCTAGCATTTGATATTTGGAATGAAGGTTACCTGTCATTCAGGCATTGGCAGCAGAAGTCAAGAAGACAACACAATCTTTACTGTCTCAGCTTCTTCAGAAACTTCGTTCAAACATTCAGGTATATACCTGAGTTATAAGCTTTCTGGTGATGTTTATAGACATCTATGGATCAATGCATACGTTTTGGATGCTCTAGTTGTGGCGATTATCAATGCATACATATCATTGTTTTTGTTCCAAAATTTTCTACTTGTGACAATTATCAAATATCTAATGTTTTAGTCCATTCTACTATAGGCTTATTGTCTCCTTCATTAATGGTTTATTTAATTTCACATGATACATTTCTAACTGAGTTTAAATTATACAGTTGCCTGAATGCCTGCGCATCGTTGCACATCTTCGACGAATAGGAGTATTCACTGAATCTGAGCTGCGTTTACAGGTGCAGTTTGCATTTGGTTCATTCATTTCTACTCTTTGCCTTTGGTTTTATTGGGATATTTGACCTTTTGGTTGATGGAATTCAGAAATATGGATGTAAAAGCAGATGTTGCTGTAGAAAACCTATCTTTATTACGTAAGCAGATCTGTCAGTTGTCTGAGAAATTGGAACGTTTTGCAGTGTTTTTTATTATATGAAGTTTGATATATTTTGATGGTGCTTTACTGATCTATATCCTTCCAAAATTATCAAAAAAATTAAAAAAGAAAGAGTGCAGAATAAAATATAAATTCAAACTTAAAGGTTAATTCTAGATTATTACCTTGTATTTTGTGTTGTTAAGCTTCAAATATTTTGGCATGTAGACTTTTTTTATTATTATTAAAAGAAAGATTGTACTTTCGGCCTACAATTTTTAGTTATTTTATGTTAAAGGGTTATAAGGATGGTCATCGAGGTCTTGCTTATTTGTTTCCTCTTAATATTGCTTTATGCATGCATGGTATATGCTTGTAGAGTAAATGTTGTTGCATCCGCATTTTAGTTCGTAAATTTGTTGTTTAAACTTTGTGAGCAACGGGGAGATACTAGTTGTGTGTATTACATCAAGTGGGCCACCTTCAGCTTAACTAAATTGTTTGCCTTGCATCTGTTTAATGTGCAGTTCTTGAGGTGCAGAGAGACATGGCTTTCAGGAATTCTTGATGACTTGGACCAGAGGAATGCCTACGAATATTTGAAAGGAATGGTGAATTGCCACAGGATGCATCTTTTTGATGTTGTTAACCAATACCGAGCAATATTCAACAATGATAAATTTGGAAGTGAGGTGAATTATGATGGTGGACTTCTTTTCAGTTGGGCAATGCATCAACTAAAAAGTCACCTGAGCACTCTTGAAGTCATGCTTCCCCAAATTACTGAAGGTGGATCACTATCAAATATCCTTGATCAGTGCATGGTGAGAGTTTATTTCTGCAGCCACAGTTTTCTTTCTTTTTCTTAGTGTTCCCCTGGGATTCAGTAAGTCCAACTTATTGGTTATTACTGCAACTCCCATTTTGGCCTACAATTTGTCTCCTTTTTGCTTTAGGAAGCTTTGATTTCCTCTATTGCTCATTGCTTGTAAATTCAACTACTTACACCTGTTGTCTTGTATGTGCCTATCTAATTTTAACTTTTTGCTGCTACAGTACTGTGCAATGGGTCTTGGCTTGGTTGGACTTGATTTCAGAGGCTTGCTTCCTGCACTCTTTGAAGGGTAAATTATTGTTGTTTTTTTCATTATTTAGACTGAAATGTTACAATTGTATAATCACTAACAATCTCTCATCAATTACAGTGCGGTTATCAACTTATTCTCAAAGAATATGAGTACTGCAGTTGAGAATTTTCAGGTAATCCTGCAGAAGTACTGAAGTACTCTTACGAATTTATATGTAGCTTTATGACAAATCATGATTACATTTTTCATTCTTTGATCAAAGAATCATGCCTAATATTCTATATTAATTCACGATATAAAGTTGGTTTTCTTTGTCAAATAGGCCTTCTCAATTGTTGTTGCTAATTGCACTCTGATTTTTTGTCTACACTATTTTGACTTTAACTAGAAGCACGTATGATTGTGGTGTTAGGAAATCTCTATTGAAAATTCTGGATATATGGCTCCAGCATACAGTAAGATCAAGGATCATCGAGTCCCTTACACCCAGCTACCCAAACACATTATCTAGAAGCTTCTCCACCCTAAAGTTTTGACATAAGAATCACAATTTTCTCAATTTTTCTGATGCTTACAAACTGTCAATGTTGCAAATAAACAAATCTACAAATCTTTGCTTCTTTGTGAGTGCCGTGTGATTTAATTCTTTTCTGTTTTAATCTTTTAGTCAGCCTGAGCCAAGAATGAACTTTTAATAGTTATTCCTTAACTGTCTGGCCATGACTGCTCTTTGTATAAGAGCTTAGTTGCTATAAGTACAATATGCTCAAATACTTGATATCTTAGATTGTCTTAGATTCACATCGTTAGATTGTCTTAGATTCATATCTTAGAGCTTAGTTCCTTAACTGTCTGGCATTGCAAAGGCGTAGCTCTAATTGATTTTTTTATTGGTTTGACAATCTTAGATTGTCTTAGATTCACATCGTTGGGTTCCTTTGCCATCTATTGGCTTTGCAAGTAATGGATCAATGGAAGAAAGCAAGGATGATGTAGCACCCCCTTCAGTGCTGATGGAACATCCACCACTTGCTGTCTTTGTTAACGGTAGGTACAAATACTTGCTAGTGATAAGCCATTTCTTTGCATGCACTGGTCAGGAAGATCAAGTTAATGCTTTGTGACATGCCTTGGGCGCAAATAAACTTGATGAAAATGCAAAGAGATTGTAATGCCTAATTCTTGTTCTTGTTTACTCTCTACACTAGGGTTGTAGATAGAGGACCTTGTTGTATATACAGATAAAGAGAGGGTTAATTTTTTTACTAATCATGAGAAGTTTCAGCTGTGTGGTTTACTTCTCCAATTGTAATCTTGCAGCTGACATGATGTACTATGCAGGTGTTTCAGCTGCTATGAATGAACTGCGACCATGTGCTCCTGTGAGCTTGAAGTACATTCTGGCCGAAGAGGTTGTGAAAGGCCTGCAGTCTGTTTCGGACTCCCTGGTGAGGTACAATGCCATGCGAGTGCTCCGAGGGAACGAGTCTACCCTCTTTCTGTCATTGTGCCAACTCTTAATTGAGGTCAGTTGAGTTTCTCTAATAGATATTATTTTTTGCTATTTGCAAAATGTTTTGCAGTAGCTTAACTGGCTTATGGTTAATAGGTAGCTTACCCGTATTGTGCTACATGTTTCGGTCGCTGTTATCCAAATGGAGCGACCTTGGTCATGCAACACAAAAATATGTTAGATAGTTTGAGACAGCTATTTGCACCCCCACCTATTAAAGGATTAAAAGATTCTGAAGTCAGCAAGGAAGAGAAGCACCCAACAGAGGATGCCTCCAACAATTCAGCCCCGGCTAACGGTGATGAGTCAGCACTTGGTTTTCCCACTGATCAAAGCAGCATTGAAGCAGTGCCAACGAAGATAGAAAGTGGTGAATAAGTCAAGATCTGCTCTATTTATAAACATGCGGATTGATCCGAGTCATCTGATCAAATCAACGGTATTGCCCATGTTTCTTTATTGGCTGTGGATACTTTCAGAGTTCAATCAAATATTTGAGCATGGCGCTAAATGGTACATAGTTTAAGCATCGCGCTTGAGGTTAATGAGGACAAGTTTTTCCTGCGTTAACTGAAGGCTCTACTTGATCAACCCAAAATTACAGTGTTTTTTTCCTCATAATTAGTTCAAATGCAAATTTTTCATAGGTTACAAATATTTGCGCAAAGCATTATTGGCGTTCATGTGTACGTACTAAAAAAGTAGTGTGTAAAGGTCCGATCGACTCGCTTGATGTCATTGTTCGGTTGGACAATAAACACAGTTGTCTGAGTCGTCTGACAGTGGACACCGTTCTTAGGGGTTGCAATTTCTTTTAAAATTACTATTAAAATTGTAATAAATAAATATTTTTAAAAAAAATACTTACAAATGAGATTTAAATGCAAACTAAAATTTTAGTATTTTCAAATAAAATAATAATTAATAAAAAAACAAAAAATATATTTCCATAATTATCTTTTATAATTTTTTATATTTGAAGATGTTATAAAATTAATTTATTATCATGTTTTCAAATGACCATTGTATCAAAATTAACATAATCTAACCTATAATAAATAAAATAGCATAAGTTGCATCGTATACAAGTAATCAAAGTTAAATTACCATAACTACAACAAAACTAAAATTACCGATCATTATTTTTTTAATGTTTTAGAGGAATTTGATTCAACTAAATATGGGAAAAAATGAAAATACCATGAATTAGTCATGTAAAATTATATTAATTGAAATACTGAATCAAAATTAAACTTACTTGAAACTAATTAACTTAATCAAAATAAATTTTATTTTGAGTAATTAGTGGTCGTCAAATTTTAATAAACTAAGCATGAATTATATCAATTTATAAACCTAAATAATAAACTTAATTAAAGTTAACATAAGTAATTTAATAAAACTTACTCAATTATTTTATTTTAATTAAAAATAACCTAAACAATTAATTTTAATTCAAAATTATCTAAATAATTTAATTTAATGAAAAATAGGGAAGTAATTTAATTTAATTAAAATTATATGAAATTTAACTTAATTAACAATAACCTAGGTAATTTAATTTATTAAAAGTAAGATAAGTAATTTCATTTGATTAAAATTAACTTATTAAATTTAATTAAATTGAGCTATATATCATTAAAGCAGCTAAGGAGTGTCAAATAAGTAATTTGTTTTATTAATTAACAAAACTAGACGGGAAGCGTAAATGTATATGAATAAATATAATTTTAATAAAATAGTAATAAATAATTAAATAAGTGTAATATAAAGTTAATATTCTAATTAAAAATTGTAAATAATATTTTAATTAGATATATCAAATTATTATAAATTTACCGGAAAAGATTGATGAAATATTACACAATTAATGATAAATTCAATTTTTGGATTATATATTAATTAGATTGCTGTAATTTCAAATTAATCATGTACTATCACATTATTATTAATTAGATTCATGTAATTTGGGTAACATCTATTTAATGTACATTTGTGATATTACATTATTTTGCGATAATAATGTGTCCGACTACACAGTTGCCAAGGCCAATGTCGACGTGGTGCAGTATCAAAATGTCTAATTAGACGGCTACGTCAATATCGTCACCTTCAGCGGCGTCGATCTCAACCTCGGTGGTCTTCAACTAGGTTCGTATAATATCTTATGTACCATTTTTTTATTTGATTTAGTCATCTATATTTTATATATATATATATATATATATATATATAATTTAATTCTTAATTAAGATTGACTTTGAGATCTTTAAATCATTAAGCTTTACACCTTCTCCTCTACTTACATTTTTTTTTTTACAAACTCTACTTACAAATTTAATTATGGTGTATAATAGCGGATGCTTGGAAATTTAAATTTATTAATAACAACATATTAATTGTATCGTTTCGAATTTGAGCCCTTTGATTGCATATATTTAATTCGGCCTTTTTAATTATGATGCATTTTTCGGGTTCTAAATATAATTCTCATTAATTGTTGATCGCCGGTGAGACATTTGATTGTCGAAATTTAATTCAGCTATTTAATTATGGTGCATAATTATTAATTTTCAAAATTTATTAATAGTGAATGCTTGATTATTATTTTTTGGATGCTTGAAATTTTCAAATTTATTAATAGCAGCGTTTGGAATTAAGCCCTTTGGCTGACGGTATTTAATTCGACTATTTAATTACGGTGCATTTTTCAGGTTTTAATTATGGTGTATGTATTGCTACTTATATTAATTGTTGTAATTTGTGTATATTAATTGGTGTAATTTGTGTAACATCTAAAATATAAATGTGATATATCTAATTGTTAAAAACTAAAAATAGATGTTTATGAGCATTTATAGCAAAAAAAAAAAACTGATGATATTATCATTAATTAATATGATAATAGTATATAATACTTTCAAATAAATATTATTTGTAGATTATGGAAATATTGCACATTAAAAATGAGAAAAAAATATTTTTGCAATAAAAGTTTTACATGATATGTGCAGGAAATTTCTATGATCTGTGTTATGGTTTATGAAAATTGCTGAAGTATTTAATTATAATTATATTCATATCAGTTACTTTGATTTAAACTAAAGTAACTAATAACCCAAATGGTAAAAAACTAAAATTCATTTGTTTATCATTAAATAAATATAATTCATAAATAATTCAAATATAAATAGTTGTAGATCATGAACTTAGTTAAAAATATTGGAGCAAAGCCCCAGAGTATAATTCAAAGTTGCTAATTGGGGAATTTGAAGTTTGCTTCAAAGAATATTTGAAATCGGAGACATTTTAAGAAATTGTACATAAATATTATGATTTTGATAATTTGTTAAAAATGTTTAAAGAATTGAATTAGAGAGAGAGATGTGAAGTTTAAAAGAGAGAATTTTAATTAACTGCTACTAAACCGCAAATTTTAATTAACCGCTACATAATAACTATTTTTTACTATTTAAATTGAGCAATGACCCAAATTCATATCTTTAACCTCACTTTTTCCCAAAACCATAATATGAATCCCGGATATCCCCGGATCCATAACTTATTTTTTAAATTCCTGATTTTACCCTCAAAACTTTTGGACCGCTGGTTTGATTTTTGTTCGACCGGTTCAATAAAAAAGGGACCGGTTCAACAAGGTTTTCTAAGTGAATCTAATATATTTTTCTCGCTCATTAACTGGGTTGAAATGTTTTGAGGGTGAACCACATTTTCATTGAACCGGTCGACTGCCATCGGCGCCAGGAAGAAGCCCGCCAAGATCATGAAGGTAGACGACAACACCTTCAAGGTGCAGCCCCCGATGCAGGCCATTAAGGTTCTCCGCGACCTCCTCGAGTCCGAAGAAGTCAAGCGCGTCGGCCTTCGCGCTCGCCACCTCGACTTGGACGCACCGCTCAAGCCGGGGAAGCTCTACTTCCTCGTCAAGCTCCTCCGACAAAATTGGTCCGGGAAGCTCTAGGTGGGCGCCAAGGAGCGCTTGGAGAGCCTTTGGCTCACTTGCCACTCCATGTCGGATCTCTCGCTCGCCACCTGGTGCGCTGCCGCCGGCGATGTAGAGAAGCTCATACAAGTTTCGTTGAACCGGGTCCTATTATTCTTAAACCGGTCGACCTAAGGGTAAACCCATTGCCCATGACTTTTGAGGGCAAAATCGGAAAAATTGCCATTTATTTATGGATCCCAATATTATGGTTTTGGGAAAAAGTGAGATCGAAGATAGATTTGGTAATTGCTCATTTAAATTTAACTTTTCGAAACCGTAATGTCCTAAACAAAACCCTGGCTTTCGCCTTCTCTCCCCGAATCGAAGCCATGGACTCAATTGTCGCAGCGTGGGTGATGGAGTTCCTCCTCCGACGTCCCATCAGCGACGACCTCGCGAGCAGAGTCCTCCTCGCCCTCCCCATCCCCGATCCTCTCCCTGCACGCCTCCGCCGTACCGTCTTCCTCCGCTGCCTCGACACCGACCTCTCCAGCAACTCCATCTCCCCCCGCACCCTCGACTCACTCGAGCTCCTCCTTGAAGCCGGTCTCAATGCCTCCGCTCCGTGCTACGAGTCTGTCGCCGCCGCCTACCGCGCCGTAGCCCTCCACTGCCTCGTTTTCTCCGCTGCCGCCTCCGGTGACGGGTCATCCTTCAATGCCCTCGTCGACGAGTTGCGCTCGGTAGTGGTCAAACTCGACGTGACTCCCCATGCGGCCAAGTCGATGAGGGAGTTGGTGATGGAGTTGAGGGCGGCGTCCGAGAGCGATGACGCTAGGGCGTCTCTGTTCAATAGAGATACGAGGACGGCAGCGTTGGACGCGATTAGGGCTTGTTTGAAGGCCTCTTTCGAGGAACTTGGACCACCCGTCGTTGAGATAGCTGCCAAGACCATTGATACGAAATACATTACATTTGATGAGAGTGGCATTAAAATTGGACAGCCCCGCAGCGAAGGTTCTGACAAGGATAGTTCAGGTGTTGCTGTAACTAGAGCCGAGGAAGGGAACGTAGAAGCACCATCTACATCTCGTAAGTTCCTCTACTATTATTCTGTTAATGATCCAAGAGAAAACTTTTGTTCCTTGCTTGATCTTTGCTGAGAATATTCTCAATTTTAGTTTCTGTACTTCTCAAGTGTTGAATCATGTGAATCGGTGGTTGAGTTTGTTACATGTCCTGAAACCTGACAATTGGTTAATATCTTCATTTATCTAGTGCAAAAGGATATGGAGAATGACACAGTACCCACCGACAAATTTGATCATGTTTCAACGCCCGAATTTCTAAAGGTGGCAAATGCCCTTAAATCAAGTTGCAATGAACTTCAGACGAAGGTTAGTGACCCTCTTCCTGATGCAATAAAGCTAGCTGACCAGGTGCCCAAAAGAAGTCTCATGGACAAAAATCCAACTGCTCATACTTACGAGGTATATCTTTTATGAAAGACAATCCATGTTTTCTTTTGGCCTGACAATTTATGATGAAAGTGTTATACTAATTTATTTTAGAAGGTCCTTCAAATGCATCTTGTGATTGGAGATGATTCGTTTTTTTTCCAATTGACTTCAAATTTTGAAAAAAGTGATTAATATAGATAAACTAACATTGGGTTTACTCCAGTTCAGTGTAACCTTTATTCAGTTTATTTGCTGTTTCACAAAATTAAATCACTAAATTATAGCAAAAGTAATCTTTTGTTTGATTTCAGTTAGCAAGAATAACATTTCTGATTGAAATCATGATCATGATCCCTTTGTGGTTGAGTCAATCTGACAAATATGAATGTTTACTTTGTCAGCTAGAGGCGACTAAAATGAAAACAACCACCATATATATTATGATATATCCACTTCCCAAGTAATTTGGACTCATCATAAGTATATTGTTCATCATTGTTTTGGGTGGTGCTTCCAGTGCTACTAAATTAAGCTACATATCTTGTTAATTTGTTGAGGTAGAATGCTCCTTTCTTTCCTTTGAAAATGAACCAGAAGTTGCAGGTAATTTTACTGACAGGTTGATATAGTTAGGCTGGACATGGTTGAAGGTGATAGATTAGATTGTAACAAGAGCCACATGGTTCTGCAAGACATATCATTCCAGTATATGGTTGAAATTTATTTGCTCATGCAGCTCATAATTCCTTGCAAATGTAGATATATAATCTGCAAAATATCCTGAACATTTAGGGAAAGCACAGAAATGTGATCAATTTCTTCAAGCTTACAGCACTAGAAATATGAGCTGTTCTGCTTGTTAAATTAAAGAACATCTGATTCTGGTCTCTTAATATGAATAGAAAAACAACGATCTTTTTGGTAGCATAACTCAAAGCATCAACCATTAAGTCAAAGTCTAAAGTTTCGTACAGTACAAAAGAAAATTTAAATATAGATATTAAATTTATAGTAACTTGAAGTATTACAATATACTTACACTTGAAATCATTCAAATGGCTAGCTAACCTTTCCAGTTTGAGCCACACATATGCCAACAATATATATATCATCTCTGTCCAATGTCCATTAACCTTTCCAGTTTCATGTAACTATGGAGGTCCCCTAGAAAACAACTTGTGTGGTGATTGATGTGGGCAAGTAACATCTGATGAGTCTGGAATGCATACTAGCAGGTGAATGGCAATACAGGGAGCCAACAATTGGCTGGTGAATGATGGAGTCATTTTGAAGATGGTGGTTGGAGATTGGCCTTTGATTTTAGCTTGTAACTAAAGAAGTCATAATGATACCCTTGTTGAGATAACAACTAAAGTGAAGTTTACTCTAATCTTTCAATTCATGTAACTGATATGTGTGTGTCATCAAGCTGAAAATAATGGAATGAGTTACCCAACTTTTGATACTCAAAAGTGTTTGAAATCTAAAAACTATAATCAATTTCTGTTGTGTTCAATACTTGAGCTTTATATTTTTTAGTTTTTAAAGCAAAACTTTTCTGTCTGCTAAAACTCACAGCAGTGCAGGACATAAGTCGTTATAAATGGCATTTTCAAAAGCATGATCCCCATGTGTAGTTTCTTCTTCACGCTGCACTGCAAGCCACCAATCTTGTACACCTGCAAATATAACATGAAGCATGAAGCATTGTCCCTTGTCTTAATGCAATTGCTTGAGCAATTTGGATCTTCTGCTACAAGTTGTGGTCGCAGAGAAAGATGGCCGATAAAAACAATAAGATCTCGATTGAGCGTGAGCTGCAATCCAATGTTGTGTAGTGGTCTTAAAGATCTGAAATATATACTTGGATGCTGGTCCTGGAACTGATATCAATATGAAAGGCTACCATTAGACTCCCTCAATGATTCTTATATATGATCCCAAATTTAAGCCTTTTTATCTGGTTCTCAGAGACTTGCTATGCCCACAGCTGAGGGAGACCTGTTATGGGCTCTGCAAGTACTTGACGTGAAAGGGTGCCTCATCTGATCATTAGTTTCTGCATGAGTCCCAATTATACTTGAATTATTGGTTAAATATAAATTAAAGTTCATATTTCTTGCTTCAATTTAACAATAGTAGAATAAAAAAACAGTGCCATGGTAATTTTATGTTGAATTCAAGGTCATGGTAGTTATGGTCTTTTTCTTTCATGAACATTTTGGTAGTGATTTAGCTCTCTCAATAGACTTTTAAAACATCTATAAAAGTCATTGCAGGTACTTCTGGTTTTTACTTATGATGATATGACTTAAATGAAAATGATATGGTGCCATTGGTTGTTCATGAAGATTGAAGGCATGTCAATTATGACCATGTTACCATAGATGTCTGCTAGGAGATTTATTTAGCGTAGAAGTTATTGACTTTATGGTGTAGTTACTTAATTGTCTGTTTGCCATGTATGATGAAGTATCTATTTGAAAGATTCCTCATTGGTGAGTATTGCCATATAGTAAGTTACCTCATGAGGAAGTCCTTAAAATGGAATTTTGACACAACTTTTTTTTGTATCTTTTGCCATTAGATGTTGCTCATATTTCTGTTTGCACAAACATCATGATCTGGGTTATTGTTTTGTGAACAAACATCATGAGTGTTCCCTGCTTCATATGTTTGTTTTATATCTAAATTTGCAAAGCCTTCTCTCTCCAACAAAAATTGGACTGGTTTTGATACTTGAAAGCCATTTTTGGAGGATTCTAGACAGCATCTTAAAAGAAAGGTCATGTTGGATGGCCTTTCAGTAAAAGGGGTGGATTTTGGTAGCAATGATTAGTGGAAGTGAGTTCGAAACAATGTTAAATTATCCAGAAGCTCAAATGCTGTTTTTGATTATACACACAGGCCGGAATGCATTGCTGCTCGTAGTTGTAAGTGTTTTCCAAGTGATATATTGAAAGGAGAGATAAGATGCAAATCTTTACCGAAGTGTTATGGCAGTGATCTTTTAAGAGTTGGGTTATTGTCTATATTATAATTACTACATCCACACCTGAATTGATGTTGATGTAGTTGTAAGTGCTTTTCAAGTGATATACTGAAAGGACTAAAGGAGGGATATGGTGCAAATTTTTAGCCAAGTAAGTGTTATGGAAGTTATCTTTTAAGAGTTAGATAATAGTATAAATTTGGTTTTATGTAATTAATGGTGGGTGATCATGTTGGCTGGTTCCTATTTAAGATCTCAGTTGATTTGATTACTGTTTGTATATTAGCTTTACAATAATTTGCAATATGGTGGTATTCAGTAGTTGGTTATGTATGCATTGGTGGAGAGGGAGGTGAGATGAACTCAACCAAGGCAGGTGTTACTGTGATTAATTTGCCTATAGAGGTTTCATATGAATTTATTGTGTTAATAACAGTAGGTTACACAATTTCCTTTGTACAATGTATTCATTGGATAATATGGTTCTATTCCTTACGTCTTCTATGGGAATAGTTGACATTGGGCATGGCTCATGAGTCATGACATAAGATTTGACTTGTTTACTAATTATGGGTGATTTGCTGGTATTCATGATTCATGAATAATGTTGCATGCGCTATCTACTCAGTTATCTTTTCTTTTAACATCTGATTGGTGATTTCTTTTCTTGGCAGTGGGGGGATGATCCACCTGAGTCCTCATCTCCATCAAAGAACATTTCCTTACCTAGCCCAAAGAGTAGGAAGGCTTCTCCCTTGAGTTTGGTGCAAAATAAGAAAGTGGGTAGAAGGAAGGTCAAAAGATGGAGTGTGGCAGAGGAAGATGCTTTGAAAAGGGGTGTAGCAAAGTATACATTTCTATGCCTTATACCATCTCTACATATAGTTATTAGTTATACAACATTTTGGATAATCTATAAATAGATTAATTATAGTAGAGCTGTTACTAAAAGATATTTTATAGTAGTCATATACTAATTTAATAGAGCTATTCTTTATTCACGTAATATGTCAACTCACAACCATTCTGATTAGTACTATATATACTAATTTCAAAATGGTTTCTCTGCTTCCTATATAAGGCATGGAAGGGGCAACTGGAAGTTAATACGGAAGGCCTATGCTGACATATTTCAAGATAGAACAGAGGTATCTTTTTCTTCCTGTCAATTTTTTCTATTTCCTTTTTCGGTAAATTGTAAAAAAAGAGCTCTTGTTCGAACAGGTTGATCTGAAGGACAAGTGGAGAAACATGAGCAGATACTAGTTTCTTAGCCCTTCTTTGTTCCTTTTGCCATAGTGGAACATTTATTGCTCCTACATTGTTAATAGATGGACACAATAAGGTATATGCTGTAGATTTTTTCTGCTGAATCCTCTTTACGGGACTCAACTTCGTGGGACTCGATTTTTGTGACAATCTGATACATTTTGTGGGCAGCTTGTTGCATCCCATCTAATTTTGATTTCTGAGCAACCTGCTTATCTGGAATTTTATTTCTAATGAAGCTTAGCCAGGATATGATGGTAGAATTTGCTGCTCAAATTTTATGGTTTTATTTTTTCCTCCCAATAAGATGATAGAACTATATCCCACTGTCTGGTACTTGTCTTAGTTATTTTGGTATTGTGAAATTACTAATTCAATTTTGTGAGATATTTAGATTTTTCAAAATAAAGGCGCTGTATTTATTTTTGCCAGCTTCTCGATTAATAGTTTGGTGATAGTTTTAGTGGAGTGCATATGAAATATGTTGGGAGCAGCTTATGAAATTGTTCCCTTGTGGTTGCCTTAGAGGGTGTTCCTTTTTTCACTACTAATTATTGAGTCATTTATTCCAAATTTTACTTTGCTATTGAACTTCTTTCTCAGTTTATTTTCTTAGTTTTGGAGTACCTCACTTTGTTCACTGGATGTAAGAATTGTATTTAAATTTGGACTGAAATAATCGTTTTTGCAGGTGACTCATTTGATGAGAAACTCCAAATGTATTTTCGTCAAATGCCATTTAATTTATGTTCGAAAATTTTGAGTAATTATGCATTATAAAACATTCCATGCACTTTCAAGTTTTTGAGTGGATGACTATATGTATGTAATTGAAATTAAAAAAAAGAGAATCAACTGGCGATATTTAAGAAAATAATAGGCAACTGCTGCATTTCATAGACTATATATCAATCAATCAATAATATTTTGCAGAAAAGAAAAGCAGAATATTAAAATTAAAGTGTTGATGACATTGTGGAGTATAACATTCGAGCATCATAATTACTGATTGAACAAGGCTTTTGAGTTACTGATTGAGGGGAAGAGCCTGAGATGCATCATATGGATGGATAGATAGATAGGTAACTAATGGCATGGAGATCAATTGATGAAACAAGCATCGTAATTATTCAAGCTAGAGCTTCCCTTTTAATTGTTGTAACATGGCAAAGTACTTTCTTAATGTAAGCTTCTTTTGAAGATCAACAGTCTGGTGCTCAACCAGTAAATTGAAGTGGGAAACGATGCCAATAAAATGCCTGCTTTTTGCCTTTATTCAGTAGAGTCCTCAACAAAAGGATTTGAGACTTGTTAGTGTCCTTAACATATGGTTGAATTAAATATGGTCAGCTTAGTTCATAATTTCAGGAAAAGAAAACTGCATCGTAGTTAAAACTGCTGATAATGCTTATGGTCATCATATAGACTACTAGTATCTCTGGTCTCTGTCATTTTTTTCTTGCTCGCATGTTCTACTTCATACTAGAAACCATTCCCATTCCTGAACTTGATCCATGCCACCTTTAACTAAACTTCCTTGTGATGTATTATCCTAACATACAAATTCAGAAATTCATCAAAAAGATGCAAATTTATTCTTTCACATTTGTTAGTCTATCATTTTGAGGAGGATAAAGGATCCCTAATTCTTGCAATTACTTTTGAAAATTTGTGGTGAACATGTGCTGTATATGGTCAGGCAGGTATGGTGAAACAGCTAGAGATGAGAAAATTCGGAGAAATTATTCAGCGCAGGAATAGCTAATCAATCCCCTGATTCAGGTTGTTTCAGAGAAGAATGATGCAACTCCTGTTTCAGAGGAAGCCTCTACTGTTGTAGAGGAAGAAAATGCAAATCCTGAGGATCCAGAGACAATCTGGAGAAGATGTTTACGAGAAACCAACTTAAAGGAAGTTTCTTCAATGTTTCAGTTCAATTGCGATTGGCAAATTCTTCTATTGGTTCATACATTGAGACGACCCCTGCTGATTTTGCCATTAAATAAAACAGGTATGAACCAATAGAAGAATTTGCCAATTCTTCTATTGGTTCATAGATTGTGTTAAATTGTGCAGAAATCACTGGGTTGGTAGATATACGCTGTTTCTTCCTTCCTGTTCATCTTTCCCTGTTCTAGTTCTTCAAAACCTTCAATTATTTGCTCCGTGACTGACACATCAAATGTAGGCTCTTTTTGTTTCGTAGTTGAATTATCCAGTAAATGAAATCGAACGAGTCTTATTATGTATCAAAAATATAAAAGAAAAGAAAAAATAAAGATTAATACAAGTGTGAGCTCCGATGGTTTCACAAACAGAAACTCACGGGCGACATGATTAAAGAATTAAGGAAGCAAGAATTATTTAATCTGCTGTGTCGTGCCTGCTGCAATCTATCAATGGCAGACTGCAGTCGGGGCGATGCATGGGCTTCAGTGATGACCGGGACCGGCGCAGGCGTGGATGGGCTCGTCGTGGCCGGCGGCAACGCAACCGGACTCGCAAGCCTTTTCGCAGTCGAACTTGCCGATGCCGGGGACCGTCGTGCACCGCTTGAGGCATTTGCAGTAGCACGAGTTCTCGGCGGCGACGCCGGAGGCGGCCGAGAACGCCACCAGGCAGATGAAGATGATGGCGAAAGCTTTGTTGCAAGCCATCTGATTGCGATTAATTCTCCGTTTCGCGCTCGGAAAGGAAATGAAGAAGGCAGAGCAAGTGTTCGACGCTTTGTCGCGGTGTTGTCTTCTCGATGGAGGTGAAGAGGTGGATTTATAGCTATTCGAAGATGGGGATTCAAAAGCTATTAATAGCTAAAAATTGTTTCATGATGCGGGAGGGAGACAAGGAGTGGTGATTTTTCGATTGAGAGTTCCTCAAATGTTGGACGACCCTAAAAGTTTGATCCTCAAAGATCTGGTCAACGCCGAAAGAGAAGAAGAAACATATTATATCAATCAAAATCTAATTTCCTTCTTCAGACAAATGTATACATCGCACGCACTCGTGCTTCTCCCTCCCTGAATCTAAGACTGCAGCGCGCAGTTGCCACCCACCACCTCCCTTCTCCTGTGCAAACCACTCTTCACCATGGACCAAAAGCTCCACTTCTTCCTGTCCTTCCCCTTGTGGCCGCCGAACATGGATGCTGCCAGAGAGGGGCTCTGCTTGATCGAGCGGGGAGGAGGAGAAGGGAAGGCAGAAGAGAAGTCGGAGGCAGAGGACGATCTCCCTGGCGAGGAGATGGTGGAGGAAGCTGCAGAGAGACGAGAGAGCCTCTCGGTGAGGCAGTAGGAGCACACGCCTGGGGACTGCTTCTCCGGATGCCTCGTGCACTTGCGCTCCATGAATGTTCTGGTCGTCTGCTTGTTTGAGAAATCCGCCATCAGAGATGGATCTCCTCTCGCGTATATATATATATATAGAAAGAGAGAGAGGGAAAACAGGAGCAAGCTCATAGGATTCGTCTACTACTCTGTGAATTCTGGGTTTTCCACGTCGCAATTGGGTACTTGGTTGTCGTCAATTCATCAATGGCGAGTGGGGTTGATGAAGTAATCGAACGAGGAAGAGATGGTCAGCCGCTGCGCCCATCGATTGATTGAGAAGAAGAGAAGAACACGCTGGTGAATCAGCGGGAGCTGCTTGTTTTCTACTGTCCGTCTCAGCCATGCAAAAATAATCCAGAACAAGGCATTTTTGGAATGCCAGCGAGTCGCATCGAATGCAAGTATTCGAGATTAGACTACTGGAACAAGTCAAACATTGTTGCTGATGGCTGATGCATATATAGATCGATCGAGTTCATCATCATGTGGCTGATAATTAAGATATTATTGGGATAAGTCAAATGTGCGTGGGGGATGAATTGAGAGCTAAATCGGATTACGTTGTAGATGCTGATATTGATTTGATTGGAGCAATCAAGTTGTAAGACAAAGACAGAGAAATTTTGATCACGCTGTCTCCTGCACAATCTTTCTTTGACCACCTAGTCAAATGAATCGAGTCATGACTTAGTAGGTTCAACACCGGCAACTTGCAAGTGGTTACCTCTGACTCTGAGACTGGAATCAGACTGTGCATAGAATTTACTGTTCACTTATGAGCGAGGCTCCTAGGAATTTATCTAGAGTCGGGTCGGGTCGGGTCCAACCAAATCCGACCATAATCAGGTCAAGTTTCGGATTTTAGAATTTGAAACCCGATGACTCGAGATCCGACTCAATGACTCAATTATTTATATTTTTTAATCATTCTTAAAATATTTATATTAAAATATTTTTTTTAATATAAAATTATTGTTAAAAACTCATTTTTATCTAAACGGATAAACCCGACTACTCGATCCGACTTGAACTAGGTTGGGTCGGGTTTGAAAGATAAATTTTTTTTTAACCCGATTGCACTTGGTCGGATCGGATCAATTTTTTCCTTAAATCCGACCCGTGAACACCCCTACTCTAGAGCCAAGCTTTATAAATAATTTTTAGCAATTTTCTTAAATAAAATATGAAATCTCAAAATTCTCTAAGATCGAATATAACATCTGAAATTCTCAAAATCACAATCAAATTTAAAAAATACCCAAGATAATATTGTACTTAAACTATTAAATGTTTAAAGCGATCATTTGATTATGAAAATGCATTTTAAAATTTTCAAAAAATAATTTAAAAAATTATAAACTAATTTAAATTTTTTATGATTTTTTAAAAAATTATAATATATTTTCACGATCAAAATCATTATTTTTGTGAAACGGTTAAAATATTTAAACAATTTCAAGTAAAATGATCATTTGATGATTAAAATGCCTACTAATTTTTTAAAAAAAAATCATAATAATTTTAAATTAATTAATTATTTTTTGTTGTGATTTTTATAAAAATTTTAGAATACATTTTTATAGTCAAATGACCGCTTTCAAGAGAATAATTTCATAAAAATAATCATTTTGATCGTAAAAATACATCATATAGCTCCTCAAAAATCATAATAATTTTAATTTAGCGAATAAATTTTTTATAATTTTTAAAAATTTTAAAATATATTTTCAAATCAAATGATTACTTTATTTCAAATAATTTAATCAAGGGTTCGAATCTTAATATGATAACACGTTGGTGGGTAACACAATTAATGGCAACAAGTTGAATATTGCATATAGATTTAAAATTCGAATTCTGTATTATAATATTTTATTCTTAAAAAAAAAAAATAGCCGAGCTTTATTTTAATCGCAACACCCCCATGCTGGTATCTCAAGCAGGGGGCCCTTCTTTATTAAATGGCTGTGGACCGGTGCGGGGCTTTCCGGGGACAACCCGAACCTGTCACATCAACGGCCGAGATCGCACAGATCATGTGACGGGCAGGCCCTTTCGTCGACACGTGCCCCTTCGTCGACCCGCTCCCCATGTGCAGGCCCTGCAACAACGCTCCAAAAACGGTACTAATACGAGAAATAAAAAAAGTAATAGCGAAAAAGGAATAGGAAAGTTGGGGCGTACGAGGAGAGACAAGATTTGGGTTACGAAAAAGGGTTGGGCTTTTTTGCGTCTTTTCGATAGGTTATGGAATGAGGTGGCGAATGGTGACGGGCACAGCAAGAACAGGTTTCCAAGCTACAGTTGGACGAGACCGGGGACCAACTCATGAGCAAGCGGCTGTGTATTATTATTTTATTTCTTTTGAAATAATTTTCCTATCAAAGTTTACCAAACGCATCGAGCTAATTATATTTTAAATATTTTATTTTTAATTATATATGCACCTAATCATATATATATATATATATATATATAGTGCACAATTAATATTTAATTTAATTTAATTAGGAGGGCAGTACATATAAAAATAATATTAACTGGAGTTGATATGTCCTTTTCGATGGCCATGTGACATGTACACTAAATCCAAATATTTTATAGGTCAAAGCCTGTCCCACTTTTCTGGTCCAATGGCCAGACTCGCCACTGTTAATACGAGTATTACTGTGTCTTCTTATAAATCAACCTAAAAATTTTACTCACCACCCGTAATGATAGATATGACTTATAATTTCATCAATAATTATAAATAATTTATTATATATTAATATTAGAAAAATTATTAGATTTAAATTCTAAAAGAATATAACATTTTTTCTGTTAATACTGAGATGCTCCACGTAGGATAAAGTGGGTAGCCAAACCAGAGCCCAACTTTAATGGACGAGTGCCCTAGAAAATATATAAACTAGCTAGTAAAAAGAAAACTAATATGAATATAAATTCATATTCATTTATTATATTTATTCTATTATTATTTATATTCATTTAATTAAAGCTCATATTCACTCATTCGTAGGCACCGCTTATATAAATTCTTTTTTGCCAAATTATTCAACTAAGAAACTCCAACTAAATTGCATCTCTTTTGTGGTGGTCCCATTTGTTAATTGAATTAATTTTTATTTTTCTACTTAATTAATTTGTTTGCCCCTACAAATACGAAGAAGCACAAATATAATTGCATGCCCATGCAAAATAAGTGATATGTATCTCACCATAAGCCGCATCTCATTTACTAAAATAAATAGTTCTATTACTCATCAGTTCCAATTCTCGTTTGCACTCGTAATCAAAATCGATATTCCTAATTTCCTTACATGAGTCCTATCCAAATTGTATTGGGATCTATCCAAGACCTATCATTCCTATTGGTTTCGGGTATACTTTGTACCCTCGCACACCCCTAATATATTTGAATCGATGAATGTGGATCCAACTAATTAATTAAAGTTGTATTTAAAATTTAACAAAACTAGTTGCAACTTCATTTACTTCTTAAGTATAATTATTTGAGAAATTTAGTAAAATCAAAATTATTTTAAGAAAAAGTAACAAAATTAATCACAAAATAAAATAGAGTACGTATTTGGTAATATCATAATTCTTTTTTACATTTACCCATATTACTTTAAATTTTTACAAACTCAATTGGTCCAATTTGAATATATTATTCTTGAATTGAGTTTAGGAACTTTGGCGAAAAGTCCCTAACTTCTTAATCAAGTTAAATATAAAGTTCCCTATATACTAATTAGAATACATATAAAAGCACTTAATTAAGGACTTTGATAAAAAAATCTCTAATTGGTGATATAATAAACAAAAAATCAAAAAAAACTTATGGTAATTAATGTGATTTTTTTTCATTTAATAAATAATTAGTATGTTGATTTCATTTATTAGAAAAAATACTTACCATCTTTTTAACATCAATACTGATATATCTCAGTTTAACATGCAAAATCTACTTAAATTTTTTTAACCAAAGTCCATGACTGCATTATATTATCAGTTAAAAACTTATCACCAAAGTCTCTAAAATCAGTTTTAAAAATAAACATGAAAAAAAGAAAGAAAACAAAAAAGTAAAACCAATTAAATTAGTGAATTTGTTGGATTCTTACAATTTGAGGATAAATTAAATAAATATTTAAAAAATTATGATTTTATTAAATACCATATCTTATTTATGACCCCTTTTGCATATTTTTTTGGGTTAAAAAAAAGCAGGTCATCATAATGTGACAAAGAGTCACATGTTGATAAAATTATTATATAGTAACCAAAGAAAGACATCTCTCTTTTATTTACCAATTACCATGCTGCATGCAAATGCAAGGGAAGAAGATGAACATTCCCTGTACCCATCAATTCTCGCTTGCTATCTTCCGATCGATCGATCACTTCTCTTCCCCTCTCGGTTATTTGAATCGATCTTAATGAGCGATTCAATTCATCCTCTAATTATTAATTTAATTTAATTTAATTAAAATTCTACATGAAGAAAAATTAAGGCCACGCCATCAATTCTTCTTCTCCAGCTCTGGAAATTAATTACATCAAATCAAGAAGAGCGTGCACAGCTCCATTAATTAGTCCCATTGATGCGAGCAATACCAGGAGAGGCCCGGCGCCTGCTCCTCCGAGAAGAAGCTGCTGCAGAGCTCCTCCCCGGCCGTCCCCAACAAGTGATCCTCTTCCAAGTAGCAGCTCCCTTCAATCTCATCCCTCTTGTTCTTGTTGTTCATCTCCAACGAAGAAGCGCTGCGATACTTGAATCCCATGTCCATCAGCGCGTCGCTGAACGCCACGGTGCTCGAGTCGCTGCTGTCCGATGCGCCCTCCTTGTACGTCATCAATGGCGCCGCCCTCGTCGCCTCCTCCGCCGCCGCAGCTAGCGCTGTTTTCTCCATTGATCCACCTGACTCTGCAAGCTTCGCTTTGAGCTCTCTTATCTGAGTTCACGATCGACGTACGTCGGTAGTTCGTTCAAAGTTGAAACCCAGTTTCTTCAAGGATAGTATCTATATGTATAATTAGTTAAGCTGACCTCGGCGAGGAGAGCGTCCTTGTCGCGGCGGAGGGCGTCGCGGTCGAGTTTGAGGGCGTCGTGGCGGGCCTTGAGGGCGGCGTGGTCACGCTCGAGCTGCTTCGTCTTCCACCGGGCGCGGCGGTTCTGGAACCACACCGCCACCTGCCGCGGCTGCAGGCCGAGGTCCTGCGCCAGCCGCGCCTTCCTTTCCGGATCCAGCTTGTTCTCGACCTCGAAGTTCTTCTCCAGCGCCTTGACTTGGTCAACGCTCAGCCGGCGCTTCTTCTCTCCCAGCCCCGACGACGACAGCCCATTGCCGCCCCCGAGATCCTCCTCTTCCTCTTCGCACTCGGCCACCTGATCCTCCATCATTCCTTCGCGAATAAGAAGGGCCTCGTACTTGCAGGCCTTCTCTTCCACTACTTAATTAACAAGAATGACATAAATAAATTGTAATTATGAGATATTAAGAGAGATGGAGGAGTGATAATTAACCTGAAGAGGAGATGGGGAAAAGAGCTTCAAGAGAGTCAGAGCTGCTGAGCCTCTTCATCTCCTTCTGCGTTTAACTGCTTCAACTTCTTTCCTGGTATAAGATAAAATGGATTGGTTTCAAACGAAGGTTTGATAGGGTATAGGAAAGAGTTGGGGAAGACGATCGACGATACCTCGTCTTTCTCCTTGTTCTTGGCCATGGCCGCCATCTTCTCTCCTACTCCTCCTGATCCCATCACCTGCTGCTGCACCACTCTTTGATCCTTTTGCTGTGTGGTGATCTTGTCTCTGATCCACTCGTATGAACCTGAGAGATCTAGAGAGTAGAGAGAGAGAGAGAGAGAGAGGAGTGTGCAGGAATCCAGCAGTACATGGAGTGTATAAATAAAAGACAACAACACTACGGGGGGGGAGTGTTGCATTGGCTGGGGGTAGTGGGGTTAAGAAGATGACCATGGTTAAAAGGTGAAAGGAAATGAAATGATACTTGAATGCAGTGGGACAGCCACATAGCCATTTGTTGAATTGTTTATGATGAGAAATTATATATTAAATCTAAGCTATTGTTGATCAGCAATGAGTTCTTGAGTGGAGGAGATGAATGTTTGATATTAGTATTAATAATTTAATGTTTTATATAGGTTGTAGAGGCCAAAATAGGTCTCTGTAATGTAGGCTAAGCCTATCATTTTCTCAGCTTGCAAATTTAGCTGAGACTTGAGAGCCACAATTAATTAATTGATTCAGAAGGAGCAGACAACTCAAAACCATGGGGGCATCATTGTATGTCCACATGTCTATTCAATACTTATCAACCAATGCAGTAAACCAAATTGGAATTGATTCCTTCTTCTCTGTCTTTTCATCCTCTCTTTCCTGACTGTCATTGGAGTTTATGCAGGCATAAGAAACAGAGTCATGCATGGTTTTATCTCTCTTTTCTAATTCTTGTCAGTTAACTCTTACTCTAGTTTCATCCAGACCTCAACATATCCTATCATGCTAATTATCATGATCAACTCACCATGAGAAACCAAACACAGCATTCACAACTCTTACTCTCCTTACTTTGATGTTACTGTCAAGGTGAGTAGACTTCTAAGTCTTGCAAATTAAGTCTGGTCTCAATCAGTTCGACTGTGGATTTGCCTGATTATACCAACTAGCTCCATCAAAAATGTATTCTTTTTTATTCTAGTACGAATAGTTTGATGCAAATTCAAATGGGATAATATGACTGATTTAGAACTGATTTAAATTTAAAAAATAATGATCTAAGTATTCAACTGGAGGCAGTTCCAGAAAAGCTCATATTGACTGACTTTAAAGTCCTCACTTGAGTGATTTATGACTAATTTGATTGAACATTAAAGCTGGCCTCTCCAACATCAAAAAGTGGGAATTGACTTGGCATTTGTATGGATGAGGAAAACACTTGGGCCTCTACTACTTGACTTTTCTTTCGCTTGAAAGTTGCAGCACTGATTCATAGCTCATGGTTGTCTTCTCTTGGAGTTGGAGCCTGTGATTCCATGGGGAAGGAATGCCCAATTCAGTATTGAGTGGACATTCTTGGGAATTGTGACCCTAATCACCACAATATGATAAGAATGATAAACAAGGCCTCAGGCTCAGCAGATTGAGGATATATATATATATATATATATATATAGTAAGAATAATTGCTACTGTTAGGCATGAGATCCAATGCACAGGGGATTATTGGATCTTCATTTTAAATAGAAAGAAAGGTGCTTGGAAAACCACATTCACATTTTACCTGGTCTAAAGCCTCTCCTATCATTTTATTCTTACATTCATCATTATTGAAGGCAAATTAGGTTAAGCATACACTGATGGATGGCTTAATTAGGCAAATAAAGCCTAGTAGAAGGATGTAGAAGATCAATTCTCCAAATGACTGCAAACTTCAATTTGGAACAAGTATAATCAGTCCTTGAACACAAATCAGAATGACAAACTAAGATTAAGCTCTGTCATCGAAACATTTATCCGCTAAAAATAGAGATTACAGTTTAATAATCTAACATGATGATTGATCCCTCACTCCAGTGTTTGCATGCATCAATTGGACCATATTTTTTGGTTCCAAAGTTAGCTTGTCTTGTTTGATGGGTATATAAATGAAATTCTGGGTGTATATTTTCCTCTTGTGAGTGATTAATTCACACATCTAACTTGCTATGAAGGATGTAGGAAAATCAAGTAGAACTTGGCATGTCAGAGGATATCAATTTAGCAGATGTTATTGTCATCCCTCAACATTCTTCCACTTGTCTCATTCATGGCTTGCTTGAGCTGGTAGTGTGTTTCTGCATGCGACTGCAAGCTATCGAAGCCTGCAAAATAAATAAAACTAGATATTAGACAAACTGTAAAGTTCAGAAAGATTTTATTATATTGCATGATAAAGGATTAAATTCTAATTAAATAAGCAGCCAATGCCATCATCACCTCCTTCTCCCAATCACATCTGATTGTAATTATGGCCAAAATTAGAGTTTGCACTGCTGTTCCACCAATCATTCCAGCCCAAATACCCTATCAACCAATTAACCATATAATAATTAGATGAGCAAAGTAATTTTTGGAAAATTAATCAGCATATAAATGTCTATACCAGAACTCCAAGGTTGAAAGTCCATCCCAGGAGAACTCCAACAGGTATTCCAACAAAGTAGTAGCTTCCAATGTTAACATATGCCACCATTGATTGCCATCCTGACCCAACAGCAACCCCTGCAAAAAGAATCCATTTCATTATAAGTTAATTAACCAAGATATGATTTAACTGATATTGAAAGATTAATGAATCAAATGGGTGAACTTAGGGCTCACCAGAGAGAACTGGCTGAATGCTATTGAGCAGGATGGTGAACGCCAAGAGGATAGAGAGGTTATCTACAGCTTCAATCACAACAGGGCTTGTGGTGAAGATGAGAGCAAACTTGTCGTGGAGGCCCATTATGAGGAACCAGAAGAAGAGCCCTATCACTGATGATGTCACCACTGATACGATGGTTGCAAATCTCGCTCCTCTGCCATTGCCAGCTCCAAGCTCATTTGCAACTCTCACTCTTGATTCATCGACACGAAATTAAGTTTATTAGTTCCATAAACAATGCGCGTTTCCTTAACTGAGCTGAATTAATCATACATACCCAGTGCCAGCGAAGAACGCCAGAGGAATCATCAGTTCCCATCCGTTTATGTTCATGCTGTTCATCAAGAAATATATATACATTTGAGATTAATTACTCTTTTGAATCAGTCGAGCATTTGCTTAATTACCAGACAGAGAGGGCATCCAATGCAATCTTGGCGTTCTTGAGATTCCCGGTCAATAGGATTAAAATTCTGTAGTACCAATTCTCCAAGCTGCACCAAATTAACAAGCTCGACTCAGGGGTTTGATTCATCAGAAACGTACGGAGGAAGAGAAAAGGAGAGAGCGAGAGAGATGACCAGAGCATGACGCCGGAAGCAGCGGAGAGCCTCAAGAACTCCCAGAGACCAGTAAAGGCCTCCATGGAGAAGCCCTTCCAGGTATCGGGGCACCCTCCGCAAGCCACGTACCCGAAAAGGCCGAGAACCGACACCCACCACGAGAAGTCGAGGGTGAGCGTCGTCCCGATCAACCCGAACTGGAGCTTCGACACGCAGACCCAGGTGACGAGGGCGTGGACGACGAGGGCGGCGGCCGAGACGTAGGCGATCACCGAGTTCTTGAGCTGGCACTGCAGGAAGCGCTGCAGCGGGAAGAGGAAGGCGAAGGAGAAGTGCAGGGGGATGAACCACATGGACACCTCGCCGGCTTGCTTCGCCACGTCCTCCGGCTGCCCCGTGAGGAGCAGGATCGGCGTGGCGAAGAAGTACATGGGGAGGAGGAGGACGGCGCAGAGGAGCAGCACGATCCACGACCTCTGCATGTACACGCCCAGCATGTGGTACTTCTTCGCCCCAAACGCTTGTCCGCACAGCGTCTCCAGCGCGCTCGCCATTCCTAGCTGCACCGTGCATTGCATTACGTTGCATGCATCAATTAACGTACGTCATTCTTTCTTTCTTAGAAATTTCATATCTAAGACAGTGAGTTCATATGATGATGAGCAGTTTCAGTTCATATTGGTATAAAGTTTTTTTTGATATAAAGCAATGTATTCATTCATGAGATAGAATAGAATACAGAAGGGGGAGGAGAGTAAAAAAAAAATAAACCAAAAAGAAAATGTATACATACAGGATTAGAAAATCCTGTGAGAAACCATAAAGGAGTTTAAAGAGGTGAGCATGTCGCAAACACTACTAGAGGTATTCTCAAAGCATCTCCTATTCCTTTCAAACCAGATGAACCAACCCCACACCATGAGCACCCGAGCTTTCCGTAATCTCGAGTTAGCATCTTGATTTGAATTGGTATTGGGCTCAACGGAGTTCCAAGTCGACTCATAGAAGGGGATCTTAAGATGGATGAGAAAACGATGCCAAATTTCTTGAGGAAGTTGACAGTTCCGAAAGATGTGCTCATAGGATTCAAGGTCTGTTTCGCACAGCGGGCAAGTAGCATTAACATCCAATCCCCAACGAACCAATCTGTCTCGAGTTAGCAGACGTTTACGCACCCAAATCCATCCAAATATTGAGACTTTTGGTGGTACCTTAGTTTGCCAAATAAGACAGTGAGAGGAGTCCTCTACACCCCTAAAGTTAAGAACTTTGTATAAAGACTTTGTAGTGAAACATTTCTCTGCAGACCACCTCCAATGTAACGTGTCTTCGCCTTCTGAGGATTGGACTGATTGAAGTGCCTGCACCAGTTCGTGAAGAAATTCAGAGTTCAGAAGTGTAGAGAATGATAGGTTCCATCCTTGAAATATCCCATGTTCATCCGATATCCTTGCTTCTGATATTGTAATGTTACGATCAGTTGCATAACCGTATAGGTGAGGGAATCTATTTGCCAAACTTTCACTCCCATTCCAAGGCTCACACCACAAATTGATCCTTGTTCCATTACCCACCGAGTAGGCTATAGCATTTCTGAAAATGTTTTGAAGCTTGATAATATTTCGCCAAATTGGGGAGGCAAGGTATCCCCTCCATGAATCATACCAATTAACCCTTTCTCCCGAAATTGCCCGAATGATATCAATCCATTGAAGGTTACGCCGGGTAATATATTTCCAAAGCCACGAGCCAAGTCTTGCAAGATTGTGATATCGGAGGTTGAGGATTCCCAGTCCTCCTTCAGAGCGTGGGCAAGTAACGGAGTCCCATCTGATTAAGCATTTACCCAAGGGAGAGATGTTTTTTGTTCCTACCCAGAAAAATTTCCGTCTGCGTGAATCAATCCTGTTGATTACCCAAGAGGGGGCTTTGAACAAAGAGAGCATATAGCTTGGACCGCTGGAGATAGTACTGTTGACTAGAGTAAGACGACCCGCTCTAGAGAGAAGAAGGCCCTTCCACCCGCTTAGTCTTTTATCAATCCGATTGATGATTGGATACCAATCATTCTTGTGTAGACTTCCAATCCGAAGTGGCAATCCAAGGTAAGTGATCGGAAATGATCCGGAGGAGAAGCCAAAAAAATTAGGCCCCGAGGCAAGACCAAAGCAACGAAGGAGGAGCCTTAGATTGTAGAGTACGTGTTGCTTCATTGTTTGCTGAAAAAATCACTAAATCATCAGCAAAAAGAGAGTGAGTGATTCCCCCGTGGATGCGAGAGCTGAGAACACCCTGAAGGAGACCATTTTCCACCCCCCTAGTCAAGAGAGTGGAGAGGCAGTCCGCGGCAAGGTTGAATAAGTATGGAGAGAGAGGATTTCCTTGCCGAATCCCACATTTGTGTGTGAACATAGAGGTCTCCTCTCCATTAATAATAAGTGAAGAGTCTGTGATGAGAAGATTTTGAATCCATGCAATCCATTTTGAAGAGAATCCCCGAACATGCAGGAGTCGAAGAATGAACTCCCAATTTAGTGAGTCGAAAGCCTTCTGAAAATCGATTTTGAATAAGAATCCATCCTCTTTTGATTTATGGCAGCCCCATATGGTTTCATGCACACTGAAAAAACAGTCTAAGGCGCTACGGCCCGCAGTAAACGCTCCTTGCTGTTTGCTAATGAGATCGTCCATTAATGGCTTAATTCTTCGAGCAAGCATCTTGGAGAAGATTCTTATGATGCTGTGTTCAAGACTTATCGGCCTAAAATCTTTCATGTCCCGAACACCCGCCTTCTTAGGGATCAGAGTGATGTGGGCTTTATTGACTCTTTGGATTAATGTCGGATTGAGGTGAAGCTCCGTGAAAATGGCATTAAGATCCAGCTTGATGAAGTCCCAGAATTGAAGAAAGAATTCATTTGGTATACCGTCGGGTCCTGGCGATTTAAAAGACCCCATCTCACGAATAGTCTGGAGGATCTCATCCTCAGTGAAGGGGCCATCCAAATCCCTAAGCCCATCATTCTGCTCTATACGTAGATGGCTCCATCTAACATCCAGCATAATGGGTGTGTGGTTGCTCAAGAGATTCATGTAGAACTCACGAAAAGCAACTCTAATAGAATCGGGCTCAATAAGGGTGCCGGTTGGTGTATCAATAATTGAAATCCAGTTCCCTTTCTTGGTGATGGTTGCTCTTTGGTGAAAGAAACGCGTGTTCCGGTCGCCAAGGCTAACCCACCGTTGCTTCGCTCGTTGTCTCCAGTAGCTATCTTCTTCGCAATATAGATTATCCAATTTGATTTTTGCATCTTTCAGCTCATCCAGCTCATGTGAATTAAGGCCCAATGAGTCCGCCTTCCCCTTTAGAGCAGCCACCTTGGCCTCCAGTGAATATCTATCTTTTTTCGATTCCTTGACAACCAAAGCGGCCCATTGACGGATAGTTTTCCTTAGCCTCCTCCATCTCTCGATCCAATGAACAAGACCCAACTGCCTTGGAAGAGAGTTAATCCAGCAACTTTTGATCATCTCTTTGAAAGTCGGCTTGTTGAACCAATGTAGCTCAAGGCGGAAGAGATTAGATTTTGATGGAATCTTAGGTTGCGATTGAAAGAGCAACAAGTGATGATCGGATAGTTTCTTCTCACCCCCGAGAACCGAAGCTAAAGGCAACAGTTGAGCGGCCGAAAGAGAAAGAAGTACTCGATCGAGCTTTGCCAACCGAGGAGGTGATTGACCGTTGCTCCAAGTAAATTGCAGCCCAGCCGAAGGATAATCAATAAGGCTAGAGTTCGCGAAGATCCGAGAGAGCTTTTGAGAATCCCGAACGTTACCCAAACAGTTTGAGCGCTCATGAACGCCCAGAGTTACATTAAAATCGCCTCCTAATATCAATGGTTCATCGCAAGAGGAAATGAATGAGGAGAGCTCTCTAAAAAAGGTGGGGCGTTTTGAGTGGTGCGGCGGACCGTAAACAGAGGCCACTTTGAATTTCATAGCCGAATTTTTAAAAACAAGTGAGGCCGCAAGGATGAATTGCCCAGAATAAGAATCTTCCATCGTCCAAACATCTGAGTTCCACACCAATAATTGTCCTCCCGCCAATCCAATAGCATCCGAACATAAGAAACCAGGATTTTTGAAACCCGAAATTTGCTTGATTTTGATAGAAGAAACAACTGATAATTTCGTTTCTTGCAGTGCAAGAATCGTACAATTAAGATCTTTGCACGTTCGTTTGCACATATACCTCTTAGAGAGGCGGGAGATTCCCCTAACATTCCAGAACATAATTCTAAAGCTTGCTGGCATAAAACATAATACCACCTACAACTAAACATGGACAACCCAGGAACTTCTTCAGATGGGCCTTCCAACCACGTTTGCAAGAGCAGCCTGCAACTTCGATGATGGGTTGCCGCAACAAAATCCCAGCGCTGATGTTTGATCCTCAAGAGGCAGATGGCGAAGGTCTGTGATCATTCTTGCCGCTTGGAGACCCAGATTCGGCACCCGTGAAGAGGATTGATCAGTGGCTGCAGGATGATATACAGTCTTTCTTGCCCCGACTTCAAGGAGACGTGCTTTTCTATCCGCAGCTCGCTTAAGTGAGTCGCCCCGGATGCCATAGGAATGCAATCTCGCACTTCGACGCAGAAAACAGCCCCTTGACGTCGTAGGTGAGCCTCGTCGTGATCTTCTCTTATAGGTGATCGTCGGAGCAGAGGCTTGACTAGAGTTGTAACACTCGACGAGGGGAGGCATCCATGAAGTAGCCGAATCCATCGGGGAGGCATCCGTCATACCCCCAGAGCACAAGGCGGAGTCGGATCCGTTAGAGATTAGTTGCAGCTCTGGGTTTGACCGAGAAGATCGGGTGTTGACTTCAAGAGATCCGCAAGGCCCAAATAGAGTCTTATCTATAATTGAATCAGGCAATATGGATCGAGAAGGCAGAGGGGTAGACATCCTCAAACGTATCTTATTCAGATTCATATTGGTATAAAGTTGAAATATGTTCCGTGTATAATTACTTTAATCTCCACGTATCTTATTCAGATTCGCAAAAGGATAAATCATATCTCACGCGACAAAGATGCAAACCTCTCTCTCTCTGCATAAAGTATTCATTGAGATTTCCATGCAGCGCATGATCCGCCTGTTCTTTAGGCGAAGTCAAAAACAATGGAATTAGGCAAAAAATAGTTCCCTAATCTTGAACTAAATCGCAGGATTAACAGGAAGAAGGTGCTGGTAATTCATCGTTTTGATTGCTAGAGAAGAGGAAGGATCGATCAGAGAAGATATCGAAACTAACTTAAATCCGGAGGAGGAGAAGTGGTAAGTGGCGTACGTACCATTAAGCCGAAGTTGAAGCCGACGACGACGGTGTTGGCGATGGACATGGAGGCGAGCTCGAGATCGCCGAGGTGGCCGGCGAAGGCCTGGGTGATGACATTTGTGCTGTAGGAGACGACTCTGCTAAAAATGGCAGGGGCGACGATTCTCCAGAGCTTCTTGGATTCGATCAAACTCCTCTTCAGCAACCCAACCTCCTTCCCCTGATCATCTTCCTCTCCATATGACCCGTGGAGGAGCGGAACGCTAGTTTCTTCTCCTCTCCCCATGTCGATTGTGGAGTCTCTTCTTCCTTTTCTCTCTGTCTCCAGTCTTCTCCTCTCTTCTTCTGGTTTGTAGCTTATAATGAATACTACACCACCAATAAAAGCCAAAGAGGAAGAATGATGGCTGTAAATTGTTGGACTGCCGTGTGTGGTTTGAACTTTCTCTCTGATAATATTTTATACAGGAATATATTCAAATAAATTTGTCGTAATTAAACAAATATTAACGTCTATATATATCAAGTTGAGCAACATGAGTTGTCAATATGCAAATAAATTTAAGAATGTATTTGGTGGAATTACTAATTTCCCATTCTAGCTTGTTCTCGGAGTTATGACAATTTATTCCATTTTTATTTGGTAAAAATTAATTCCCAAGAATTAATCAGACGGTTTAATTTATTTATTTATTTTAACTAGGCAATGATGATCATAAAACAGGAGAAATATTATGACTCTTGAATTTGATTGTTGTGATGTTAGCAGTGACGAAGTATTCATTTATGTATGTAGTTGTGCAATGAATGCATCCACATGTTGAGATTCCATCTATATTCTATCTACATACACCACATCCTTATCATCTGTTCCTCACTGGAGACTGCAGATTCCAAGTCAAGGACTAAAGGCTAGTATTTACATCAGTTCTTCCTTGATCAAGGGCTCTAAGGCCTAGCCATTGCCATTCGATATTAATTGAAGGACATTTTGATTCCTCGGATAATTAATTAAACCGTGTTCATTAAAAGGAGATTTCCCAGATTTAATAACAATTAATTAAGATGGATGACGCCATGGGCTCATGATGAGGTGGGTGATGATAATGTCTTACTAATACTTGGAACCAATGATTTGTGTCCGGAAAAGATTTGGAAATGCAAGGGGTCAATAAAATAAAAACGAAGATAACTCTTTGGTTGGCAATCAAGCAACGACTGCAGACAAAAGATAGATCGATTAGACACGGCAGCACTATAGAAGACCTGATGTTACAACCCGTTTAATGAGATAATTGACCCATCAACTTCATAGATCAACCTATTGGCCTAATTAAAATGCTTAAGCTGAAGTTGATGGTAGCAAGCTTATCAAGCCTATAAGCCAACACCACATCCAACATACTCCTGATGTAGGACTAAACCGGGGTATTACACCTGAATTTTTGGGTCATCTTGTATGACTCTCCTTGAAATGATGCCATAGATAACAATTACTTGTTATCTGATAATGATGCTTCCATTTCTATTTACCATGCGTTTAATCAGATATGGTAGGAGAAAAAGACCTCAATTGTGAAAACATGCTTTGCTTTCAAGATTTAGAAGTACGTTTAACAGTGTATTCTTATCTAGTTATCTTTGATTATTGAATTCCTATTGGTGTCACATAAAATCCTTTAGAAAAAAATAAAATTTCATAACAGTGTATGTCATTGCCTACTTCCTGTTCTTGAAAACATCATTCTTCCAATCACATTATATGCAAAGATTATTACTTATTTCTTCCATGATACAGAATAAGAATAATTTAGTTCACTTTTTGCTTTCACGTAGGATTGCAAAGAAATAGAAAGAGCTGCAGATTGAGGTGGATCAATTACCTCAGATCAGGACTAAAGTGTAGTGCTTTCACTCCTGAAGAGGAGGCAATTGTTTTTTTTTTTTCATATGTAGTTTATGTTCAGTTGATTTTTGATTTGCAAAACATTGTTTGATTTTTGTATTATCATTTTTAATGAAAGAATGAGTGTTGGAATAGTATTTGAATTAATTTTATAATAATATTTAATGGTAAAGGATGACTTTAATCATTATTTTTATCCCAGTTTTTATGTACATTATGTGACATTTAGAGATTTAATTTCTTAAAGTGTTACTAAATAGATTTAATTATATATTTATACAATTATATAAATATGTCATTTATAATTTAATTTAATTTAATTAATAATTATTAGATATATAATTAATTAAAAAGCTGATTAATAATCGGCGTCCGGCGCCAAGTAATTAATACCCGACGCCCCTCATAGTTAATGGGCGCCGGTTAATTAATAACCGACGCCGGGTAATTAATATCTGGTGCATCTCAGGGACGCCGAGTAATTAATACCCGACGCCCCTTAATGAGGGGCGTCGCCGGGTATTAATTACTCGGCGCCTCTTTGGTGAGTCGGGTATTAATACCCGGCGCCCCTTGGGTGAGTCGGATAATTTTTTATCGGCATTTTTTTGGGTGTCGATTTTATTTTTTATTCACTCCTTGTTTTTTACGAAGAAATCGACGTAATCAAATACACCTAAAAAATTTATTTTGACTCTAAAAAACTGTTGGTTTTTAAAGTAATAGGCGCCGATTTTTACAAAGCTTCCTGTACGTTTGGAGTCTGTGCAGCACCTTACTCTTGACTGTAATATTATCTCGGAAGCATTGCATTATTTTCTCCACCGGGTTGGGGAAAACCCGTTCATGGTGATTCCGGATTCGGAGAGTACCATAGATGCGTGGTCATTAAAGCGCGTCTCCCTATCCATGATATGATGCTGGAGTGTTTGGACGGTGCGAAATTTTTCGATTTTCAAGAAGGGTCAAGCAAATGGAGCGGCGGTAGTTAAAATGGGTACTGATTTCTGGCGACGTATCCATCTATAACTTTAGTGATAAGCTCTCCCCTTTCCTCTATTCCTCTTCTGTAATTTTTCGCTCTCTGTAATTTAGTTAAGCTCCAGGCTTTGCTCCGTAGGATCTCTTCTTACGGGTAGCTGTGTACATTTCAAATCTTATGAAATGCATCGTGTGGCTTAGGTCTCACTTTACTTTCAAAAAATACTGGGAACCAATGAGAGTGTGTTTTTCCTTTGTAATATTTTATTAATCAACTGTGACTTGTCCAATGTATAAATCCAATATTAAATTAGTCATCTTCTACCCTATCGCTTGTGAGTCAGAAGTGCAACTTCTATGGAGCCAAACTTCATAAAAATTATGTAACTATACCGGTTTTTGTTTTTGCTGGCAGGAATGTAACAAAGTTGCCCATTGGGTAGCAAACTGGGCCAGCACAGACAAGGACCGATCTGTTTGATCGTTTTTGCGACCTCTGGAACTTGAGTCTGCCTTATATTTTGACTCTTTTGGGCTGTCAGCTGATGCTCACACTTGATATATGAGTAGCTTTATTTTTGGTAAACAAAAATTAAAGACTTCATAGAAATTTTTATGAAGCCCCTCATAGGAATAAATCTATTCTTGTAAAAATGGAAAAATGAACCTAATATATCTAAGACTGAACCCAAAGTAAGAATGAGCATGTATTGTATTATGAAATAGTGAACCTAACACTGTCGATGTTAGCAATATATGCAAAGTTTACACATGTATAGAAATTCATAAAAATTATTACATCCGCTTGATGGGATAACTAGTCCATCGATTCCATAGGCCTAATTAAAATGCTTAAATCGAAGTTAATGATAACACACTCATCAAGCCTTATAAACCAACATAACATCCAATATACTCACGGTGTGAGAGAGACTAAATCGGGGTCCCCCACTTATACTTTGACATCCTCATCATTATCCAATTCAAGTCTAACACATACCCCAGAATCACACCCAAGTCAGTGGCATGTGAGGCCTAGCCTAGTAGCAACTTCACCCCATCTCCTAGGCAGCCCTCAACATAGGCTAATCACGGTCCCCCACTTATATTTTGACGTTCTCATCATTACCCAACTCGAGTCTAACACATACCTCAGAATCACACCCAAGCCAGCGGCATATGAGGCCTAACCTAGTAGCGGCTTCATCCCATCTCCCGAGCAAACCTCAACATAGGCTTCCCCACAATGCTTAGGATTAGGTCATGCTCTAATATCATTTGTTAGGATTTGCTTGATGAGATAATTGACCCATCAACTTCATAGGCCAATAGGATAACATGTGAGGCCTAGTCTAGTAGCGATTTCACCCCATCTCCTGGGGTGGCCTCAACATAGGCTTCTCCATCCACTAGTCATGCTTTGATACTATTTGTTACGATCCGCTTGACGAGATAATTGACCATCAACTTCATAGGCCATCCTATTGGCCTAATTAAAACGCTCAAGCTGAAGTTGATGATAGCATACCCATCAAGTCTTATAAGCCAACACCACATTCAATTTATATGTTCTCGATATAGGACTAAACTAGGGTATTACAAAAAATTTATTGAGCCGGGCTTCATAGTAATTTTTTCCATAAGTCAGTATGAGTCATTACAAGGATATTAACCTATGAACAATTTGTTCTATTTTGGCCACATTTACCTGTATTTCTCGTCTCTCTATGTACGTATGAAAACTGGAATCCACTCATTGCAGACTGTCTGACCTAACAGCGTCAGCTTCGTCATTGCTGAGCTGGATTTCTACTGGTCTTCATTGCCTCACGAGTCTTTGCAGTGCACCGGGCGAGGACAATGGATGCCTGACAATGCTTCCGGTTCGAGTGAAGTGTTCAGAATCCCTCTTTGTACTGTCTTGTTGTCCTAATCCTCAACTTGAACACAGAACACTGGTGCAGTAAAGCTAGGGGATGGCAATTGATAGGAATTTTTGGAGTTTGATGCTCACTGCAACATCAGGCCGGGTTAATCGATGGAGGAGACCACATCCTCTTCCCTCGTGTCATCTCAATCTGAAATTCTCACAATCAAAAGTTTAATCTGGAGGAATATGTTGTAACTTTTCCTAGATTAATTGCATCAACTGAAATAAAAGGCATTTTGAACTTATCTTTTGCAGCATTCATAGGGGCAAATTGCCAGGAATAGTGAATGTTTGCATTGGATCAAACTTGTCCTGTTGAATTTAAGTCAAAATATAAGAATAATGTCCTGAATCCAAGAGAGCACAACTCATCCACGCAACCAGATACAAGAAAGAACATACAGACAATACCATCAAAAAGCAAGTGCTAGAATAAATCATAAACCATAGATAGATGTGCAGATAATTGTAAGAAAAAAAAAAGGTCCTCTTTCCACCTAATGGTTGGTTTGCCATCAGTTCTGTACAGGGAATGCATGTGGCTGTGCTGGTATCTTTGCAGACTGAAAGGTGCGGCAGGATTCCAGTCCACAAGCACTGCTCTTCTAACCTGAATTCTGGCAAAACTTCACCATTCACAAACTTTCCCAAGGTAGCAGCTCACTGGGACGCCAGATATTCTGGATGGACAACACTGGCACTAAGCTTATACCTGATGCTGGGTGTTCAGTAACATATATGTCACACCTACTAACCTTAACATGTTTCAGGACATGAGGATCATTAAATTGTAATCAGGAAACCAGAAATTATGAACCTCAACGTCAAAACATATTAAACATTTTCTATCGGTTCTGGAGTGAAAATTGGTTCAAGTGGTTGTAGAATATGCATTAAGAATCACATAGATCTCTTGAATTGAATGCAAGTTTCTTTTTTATCAAAAAAAGAATATGCATTAGGAATGGCGTCACATTATATTTCATATTGGCGTATCTATACAAGTAAGAATGGTTCAGACAAAAACTCTCATAAAAAACCAGCAAAAACCCCCCTAAAGTACCCTAATTGACAGAAACACATTAGTGAAGGAGTGGAAATGCAACGTCGTGCTTGCAAAACTTGTTTAGCATATTTTATCCTCATCTTTAGTTCAAAAAAATATCTTTTACCCTCATCTTTTGGAGAATTTGAACCATAGATAGACTAGGAAAAAGCACAGAGAGCAAACAAGATGACATGAACACATGATTTGAGCCCTGCTGGATAATTTTCTTGTTGATCCTCCTCATGTTATTCTTCAACTCTGCCTGAGCTTTTATGAGAGTCATTTGCTGTTTAAGAGCAATTTAGTTACACTTTTGCAAAGAAAAAGAAGATATATTAGCTACCATTTGGAATGTAAACCGTGAAAAGATAATTCATTGACTTCTAATACACATCAGACTAAGAGCGAGGAGAGCCAAAAAAAACTTTATCCATAATCCTCTTGCCAAAAAAGTGATAATTAGTAGGAGAAGCTAGGGATCTTTGTTTGAATGTGTCAAAGAGATAAATTTATGTGCAGGTGTCCATTAAAGGAAGCGACAAGGTTTACATTCATGAGGCAACTAGGAACTAGGAAGCATACTGTGTACATAAATTCATAATAAATTGTCTATGTATATGTACATAGAACTACTTTTTTCATATATATGTAACTTGGATTAAAAACAAAACACTTGCATAAGCCTCAAGAGAAAACCAACATTTTCTTTCATTTGCATCCTATAGAGCATACTGTGTACACAAATTTATAATACGCGCATCTCTGTACATATACATGTAACTATTTTTTTCATATATATGTAACTAGGACTAAAAACAAAGCACTTGCATTGCCTCAAGAGAAAATTAGCATTTTCTTTCAATTGCATCCAATAGCTAATACAAAAAGGATAATGGTTTTGAAATTGTTTGCAGGGGCTTTAAAGTTTGGTGAATATAGTGCCATATTTCTAACATTCGGAATATGAGTTATGATTCCAAAGATTAAGAATCATAGTTCTTCCAAATAATCAGGGTCATCCACAGTAAACATAAGTTCAAAAAAAATATGAAAACATGGCAATGACATATGGAACCAACATGGCTTCAAGAAAAATTGATAAAAATTTATGCACACACCTAAAGAAATGCCAAGTGCACTAAAAAATATAAGCGATAATCAACATACAATTAGGAAATTTTGGATGATGCCATATAGAAAAATGAGGTAAACCGATTAGGAACAAAATATAAGAGACTACATTTATGATAGTCAACTCACAACCGTTACAATTTAATAGTCCCATAACCTTCAATATTCAAAAGTGTCAACACTTCAAAGTTAGTAAACTGTGTTGTAGATGATCCATAAAAAAAAGAAAATCAAGTGCATAAGCTGATGAAATCCATGCAATGGTTTGAAACTAGGAAAGTACCTAATAACAGAAATTACCAGCTCAGATATGAAATCCTTCTGATACTTAGCTTATGTTTCAATCTCCTGGGCTACCTGAAATGCATGAGTGACAAACTTTGTCAAAGAGAAAGCATTTGACCTTGGGCTAATAGAAACTCAGCAAATATCTGAAAGTGAATAAATATGGCAATGATTTGCATCGAAATGAAGATGCTAAATAGAAAGGTCCAAAAACTTGGGTTTTGCTCGCATTGTGACAAGCTACAAACCCTGAGTGGGAAACCACATGGGCTATCCCCTCAAAAAGGAATTTTTCCAATCAAAGATTCCTAAGTCAAAACTGATATATTACTGAAGGCTTAGTTCCACAGGTGATGTTGGACTAATCAGATTGACTCGTCTAATCATTCATGTGATGTGGGGTCATGGGAACACAAGGCCCATAGTTTGTGATTGTTTCTCTGATATGATTTTATTACAACTTGATCCAAAAATCATGCAGACTATCATAAAAAATGTCTTATCATCAAGAAGATGTTAGCTGTAACTCGTAATTATGTATTCGAAATTTAGACCCCTAATGAATGTGGGACAATTAGATTGACCTTAGTTATGATAATTACTTAGTTAAGAATACCAAAATCCCTTGAAAGAATCTCCATAATTTGCACATTATAATTGGAGAAAAGCAGATCTATCCTTTTCCTGCTCCTCCTCTAACTTCATCAGAACTATTTCAATATGGGAACATCCCAGAGATAGGAAAATCTCAATTTTTTGTCCATATAAACTTTAAGATCAACCAATTAGAACAACAAGTTCTATTCTTTTGCCGAGTACAAAGTTAGAAATTATCTACGGAAACTAAACCCCAATAAAAAAAGCTGATTTGGGTCGATCTGCAGCTAGATGTCATTCGCGGCCGCGGCCCCAACCCCAGAGAAGGCAAATTTAGGTCGTCTTACGCCCCAAAAGACCAAGAAAAGTCAGTTCGGAAAAGAAATACCATGACGAAAGGAGGAGGAGGAGAGCTACCTCGATCGAGGAGGCCCAGTTCCAAACGAACAAAGGAGGAGGAGAAGAGAAGCGGGGGTGGGAGCCGCGAAGCAATGGAAGCGCCGAACGAGCAGCTGAAAGAAGACGCTAAGCGGTTCGGTTCGGTTCGATGTTCGACCCAGCCCGGTCCAAACCGGTTCGACGGATTTTGCTTATGCTGGGTTTCTTCTTCTTTTCTTGTCTTGCATCAGAATCTTTTGCCGGATACAAAATAATTAAGATTAAAAGGTAGGTGAAATCATAAACAAACATCTACATCTGATTGCGATTCATCACCAACCAACCCTTGTTTTCTTTATCCCTTTCACGTAAAGCACTGCTTAATTGCATGGCGACCTTCATTCTCTGCATCTCCTGCATGCTGATACGTTCGCCAAACACAGTGTTTAGCTTCAGAAGATGCCAATAATATCATCTTAAGTTTGTTACTCATATGCTACTCCAGCGAAGGCCCCAGATCTTGCTGTCTTTGCTTTTCCAACATATATCATGCATCTACATATATACTATGAACACGGAGAGCTTGAAGCTGTGTGTTATATATCGATGCAGGTCTTGGCTGCAGGGTTATTGATGGAGAAGAAGTCAACTTAATTTGGATTCATCATTTCAGTTTCAGTACCTGTAGTATATCTCGGTAATTAATTATATTACATGATATATATAGCTAGTTCTTCTGATTTTTGCATATAATCTTGGATGAGTTATATATATATATATATATATATATATACATAGGGTAATATAAGTTAAATGAAAGATGATGTCTGAAGAGGAGCAGAAGATCCGAGCTGAGCTGGAGATGGAGATAGAGAGGGGTTTAGAGGAAGAACTCAAAGATGGAATATGTCATCTCTCTCTTAACCTCCACAGACTGTATCTGCACAGGAAGAAGAAGAAACCATTATTAAATATGACGATGGATCAAGATGAAAATGAAGTGACCACGGTGGTGAAGATAACCACAAGAACAGTGGGAGGGTGCATGATGCAAATCTATGAAAGCAAAACTAATATTGTAAGTCCACCTAATTGCAGCACTAGTACTCGTCGCGAGACTGCAGGCCGCTCAGCTGCTAATAATGCCACTGGTGGATCTAAACAAGGAGAAAGGAGGAGCTGCAGTAATACTTCAACTCAGCAGGCAAGAAAGCTGAATGAGAGGTACAAAACAAAGCAACTTGAGTTGGGATGGAAATATTAAGCAAACCAAAGTATATATTACAAGTCACTGTTGTTGTAATTTAAGTAACCTGTTCATAAATTTGTCAGCTTATAAAACTTCAGATTGATTCCAGGTTAATTGTTGCAAATAATTACATGATCATGTATAAGGGGTTAATTAATTATTTAATATATAAACAAAATATGATGGGAATTAAACAAGAAAAGAAGGGCACAAGTAAATGGCTACTTTGGTTAGCTGCAATAAGTAGACTACATTGCATGCAGTACCTTTACATGGCACATAATGTTAAAAAAGTAGTTAAGCTTGTAATTAATTTGCCTTTCTATCACAGGAATTATTCTTCATGAGTGAGGTTACTATATATATATCTAACTTTTTGGATTCAAGAGGTGGGATCCACACTATTCTCTAATAGGGACTTTTGCATGTACTTAATTAGGTCATGATTAATTTTTCTCCAAACTCAGATCTCTCAGTTTAACTTAATTTGTTTATTGTTATTGGAATTGTATATAACTTGGTTAGATCTAATCCAGGTTAAAATTATAGTTAGGAAATAAAGAAAAGGTTATTTAAAGCTCAGATCCATTCAATTAAATTAAGGCACATGCATGCCTGCTAGCTAGCACATATATATATAAATGGATATAGCTTTTCCACAACTGGAAGCATGCATGAGTATTTTTGTAAACTACTAATTAGGGTACCAAAAGATGTAGAGATATGAGGACAACATGGCCCTCCACAAAGACAAGGAGCATCAAATCTACTAGGTGTACAATGTGGCAAAGTTCCTCAAAAGCTATAATAGACCCTTAATTCTTATATTAAATATCATATATATGCTTTCTTTTAGGGCATGTATATATATATATAGTTGGGTTGGGAGGGGATGAGGATCCCAATCACTAGCTAGTACTGCATTGCATGGATCTTTTATATATATATAATTAAATGAAGTCCCCCAACGGCTCGTCTCCTGCTTCAGTGCGACTTCAGGGGAGGGGGGAGGGGACCTGTAAAACACTCCGACGCTCAAATAATTAAGAAGAAACTCTAGATGTAGGTATATGAAATTGGAATTTAGATGTCCCGATATACGTGCATCGTGTCTATATATAGTACATGATAAGAAATTTTTGATGATAATATCTCTCGAAATCTTATAAGAATATGCTCAGAATGGATCGAGACTAACCTCGAAGATGTTGGGTTCATAATTGACTAATAACTTGTAATTAATGGAGACGTAAATGTCCTTATATGATCAGGTGGAGCCCCACGGGCTGAGCGGTGTCTGATTGGACTTGAGTCTGGTTCATGAATGTGGGCGCTTCTGGGCCTAATTCGGCCGGGCGCAAAAGTGCTAGTTCGGTTCAATATATTAATTATTTGACTGATTTAATTATTTTAATTTAGGTTAAAAAATCAAAGAAAAGCATGTATAAATATTCAGTTAATTATAAGCATGCACATAAATTAATGTAATTTTTGAATATATATATATATATATATATATATATAATTTTGTAATAAATCAGAGAAATGATATATATAGATATATTTAATTATGAAAAGAGAGAGAGAGAGAGAGAGGGAGGTAGGCCATCCAATCAAATTATTAAGAGACCATCACAATTGAATTTGACATGTTAAAGCATGGATGGAATCTTGTGTACATGTCAAGGATCAAGTCTAAATGGCTTTTGGCCTTTTGCTTGTCCTTTGCAAAAATCACCTCCAACTCCAAAGCATGGCATTTGAATAATTAATTAATATATGCAAACTAAGAAAGCAAAAGTGGGTGACTTTTGTTGGTGGATGGTTGCTTCCACTCTCAATCATTCATCAAGAGTGGGCCTTGTAAATTAATGTTTGTGGGTCTGAGCTCACTTCATCTTCAATTAGGGTAGACAAAGAAAGAAGCCACTAGCAAGCAACCAATTAATGGTGCTTCTTGCCATGCTAACAATCAGGATATATGTAGAGGTAATATATATATTTAATGCTAAAAGGTGATCCTGTCTTAGGATTTGATTTGATCCTTTTGCAACTCCTTTTCAGTGTCCATATATACTTGTTGTCATTTTCTTTTTTCTTTTTTCTTTCTTTCATCATAAACTAACTAGTTGAGAAATTTTTGATTTTCTTAATTTGTCATCTAATTAACTTCAACTCAGTTTAATTAGTCATCTCTTTCATTTATTGTGTAATTCCCTTGCCACCTAAAACCACACCACCAATTTGAAATCATCATCATTGTATATTAGCAACATGCATGCATGCCACCTATACTTAATTAATTTGAATTGCTTGATGACTCCCCCATTTCTTGTCCAATTTATTTAATTCATTCATTCTTGTTAATTAGACAACATAAAATATTTTTTTCTTTCAAGAAAAAAACAATTTTGATAAGATTTTACCCAACTTTTACCATTCTTATTCAGTAACATAATGGCATGCTAATACCTTTATGATATATCATTAATTGTCTCTTTTGATACAATGATAACTACAAATGGTCATCTTAGATATCTGATAATACATATGCAAAATCAGTCACATCAAACATATATCTTATAGCAAAATTTAATCATACACATACACAAGTATATTTATACCTTGATATATAGCAATAGTTGAGTTTATCATATCTAAGGATGGATTTAGCATTATTTAATTCTCAAGATGATGATATGAATCATTATCATACTAATCTCGACCATGTTCCGTAAAATTCTCTTACAATGTTTTGTCTCTCCAACTCTTGCAATATTAGGTAGAATCCTCTGTTTTGCTTGTTTATAGTGTATTTTGTTTGTTTAGCTTTTTATGTTTCTTACCTCCACCCTCTTATGGTATTCAATTCAAACTCTTGAATTAATACAAATGCTTATTTTTTTAAAAAAATACTAATCTCGACCATATATAAAGTTTACGTAATCTCGCAGCTTCCTAGGTTAAATTGATTATCGCAAAAAAGAAATTTGTCAAAAGTACAAACAGTGCGTAAATATGTCAAAATCATAATATTTAAAAGACATTTGTCAAAACTATTAACTATTTTTGACAATGCCTTAAAATGCCTCCAAAAACATCAAATTCCTCTAAATCATCTTCATTTTTCAGCCCAATTCAATAATTTTTTTTGATTGAATCCATTTTTAAATAAAATTTACCCATTGAACCAAAAATTAAAATTAAAACTTTTGGCCTCCAAAAATATCAACCCATTTTTTTTTTCTGTTGAACCATAATTTTTTAAGGTATTTGCCAAAATCATAATTTTGTTTCGACAAAATTATAAAATTCTCTTAAAAATATCAAATCCATCCAAACTCCTCATGGTTTATTTTTCAATCTCGTTCAACAAATTCTTTTTGGTTGAGCCCGATTTTTTAAATAAAATTAATTTATCCGATTTTTTGAACAAAAAAGAATGTTAAAGTTTTTTTTATTGAACCAAGTTAAGAAATGAACTTTGGATTTTTTATTATTATTGATGTTTTTTAGGGGGGAGGAATTTTTTTAAAAGGATTTGATATTTTTGGAAATATTATAGGATTTTGCCAAAAATTATAATGATTTCGGTAAATCACCTCAAAATTTTAATTTAATTACTATATAATAAATTCACGTGTGTGATCACAAATATATTTTAAATTAATCTCCACTCAAGCATTTTCTATATTCAAATCCTAATATAGGTCAGGTCTGACTTGGGCATGATTCTTGATTATGTGTTAGACTCGAATTAGTTCTTGACGATGATTTAGTCCCACGTTATATTAGATATGTTGTTGCCTTATAAGATTTGATGAGTGAATTAGATCAATAGGTTGATCTATAAAATTGGTGAATCAATTATCTCATCAAGCGGGGTCATAATCAAATTGAGATTCGGATTAATTTGACTGTAATTAGATCAAATTAAGTCAAGTACTTTGAATCAAATGATAAAAATGGAATTGGAATTGATATAGAGCAATGAAGTAGGTTTTCTCCAGTGTATTTAATTGACATGGCTAAAGCTACCAGCACTAGCAGTAGATGACAGAGGCATGCTTCTTTTATTGAGAAAAACAACAAGATGGAGGTTAAAGAGAATCTCTTCTTTCCCTACAAAATACAAATGCATTGACAGAGCCACCGGATGTTTTCTCCGTCAATTTCTGAGTTGGAAACGGGAGAAAAAAGTGGTAGAAAGACAACATATGATAAGTATGTGGTCAGCTTTACACATGACACCAAAAGCCAAACATTTCATAGCATGGAAGAAGAGCTACGGCCAGAATGCAGTCTTTTGATTCCATTCTTTCTCAATTCTCACTTCTCGCTCGGAGGAAGGAATATACAAATTTGAAGCTACAGGACAATCGTAATTTATATGCAGATAAAAATGCAAGTTTTGATTATATATTTATATAGAGCAGAGGAAGAGTAGCATTTAGCAAACAAAACATTTCTTAATCTTGTTTGTAATTATTTGTGATCTCAAGCTGATCAGTTTCAGATTAAACAAGGACTGAGCTTGAAGAAAATCCAAGGAGAAGCCAAACAACAAGTGGCTCTTCTCGTTCTGGACGGTCTACAGATTAAAAAAATCCAAAGTAGATCACTGTTGAGAGAGACGCCCGTTGCTTCACTCTCTTCTCCTTCTTCTTCTACCTCAGTTAACTTAAAAAACTCTCACCTCACGTGGGAGAGAGAGAGAGAGAGAGAATCCCAAAGACACAGGCAGAGAGAGAGAGAGAGAGACAGGACATCAGTGTGGAGTCTGAGGCTCAAGGCTGAACCGGAGGAGTGAAGGGAGCAAGCCAAAATAAATAGAATGGCATCCACCAATCACACATCCCTTCAATCTTCCACTCCCCACTCAAAAGTCTTCTTTTTTATTCTCTTCTTCTGCTGCTTTCCCTTCCCTTCTTCAGCTTCCTTGTTTCTGTTCATTTGTCTTCCTTTCTTCTTTTGATTTAAGATTTCTTTCGCGACATTCATTCTCTCATCACTGTTTTCATAAAAATGGGATTTTTATCCATCATTGCGGCCCTGTGAGTTTTTCAGATGATGGAGGACGGAGATGGAGAAGACAACAGGGATGTAAACACCAAGAGATGGTCTCCGGGCGTTGGCACCAGCGGCGGCGGCGGCGGCGGCGGCAGGGTAGACCAGCAGCCGCCCTTCTACGACCAGGTGCTAGAGAACGTCCTCGAGAACGTCCTCGAGTTCTTGACGTGCCGCCGGGACCGGAACGCGGCGTCCCTGGTGTGCCGCTCGTGGTACCGCGCCGAGGCCCGGACCCGGCGCGAGATCTTCATCGGCAACTGCTATGCCGTGTCCCCGGCCCGCGCCCTCGGGCGCTTCCGCGGCGCCCGGGCGCTTGTTCTCAAGGGCCGCCCCCGCTTTGCCGACTTCAACCTCGTCCCCCCTGGCTGGGGCGCGCGCTTCTCTCCGTGGGTCGCCGCGGCCGCCGATTACCGCTGTCTCGAACGGGTCTGCCTCAAGCGCATGACCGTCTCTGACGCCGATCTCACCCTCCTTGCTCGATCCTTCCCCTCCTTCCGCGACCTCACCCTCATCTGCTGCGACGGCTTTGGCACCCCCGGCCTCGCCGCTGTCACCGAGCTCTGCAGGTTCGCTTTCTTCTGTCCTCTCCCTACATTTTACAGATTGTCTTCACCCAGAAAGACCAAACCCTAAATTCCAAACACTGGGGGTGCACAAATTCTTCTAATTTGGGGACGTAGCTTGATTGTATCAGTTGTTTGTAGGAACCTGAGAGTACTGGATCTGATAGAGAACGATGTGGAGGACGAGGACGAGGAGGTGGCGGATTGGATGTCGAGGTTCCCGGAGACGACCACTTGTTTGGAGTCACTCTCGTTCGAATGTGTAAACTGCCCGGTGAACTTTCCAGCCTTGGAGGCGCTGGTAGCCCGCTCACCTTCCCTCCGAAGGCTGCGTGTGAACCAGCATGTCTCCGTCGATCAGCTCCGCCGCCTCATGGAGCGTGCGCCACAGCTCACCCACCTCGGCACCGGTTCCTTCCATACAGTGCCAGTGCCAGTTGCTGGAGGTACGGGGGACCTTGAGGTTGTCGACCTGGAGTCGTCGTTCGCTGCTTCTTCCAAGTTGCTTGTTTGCCTCTCAGGATTTCGTGTGATAGAGCCAGAGTACCTTCCAGCCATTTACCCAGTCTGCGCAAACCTCGTCTCCCTCAACTTGAGCTACGCCATGATCACTGCTGAGCAGCTCAAGCCGGTCGTGCTCCAATGCTTCAACCTCCAGACCTTCTTGGTATCAATACATTCTCTTGAATCGCCATGTTGATAAATTCAGTGTTTTGCTGTGTGTTTTATCTGATCCAAAATGTGCTTAGGTTCTTGACACTGTTGGCGATGAGGGTCTTCGAGCAGTGGCCAGGGCTTGCAAGAATCTCGTTGAGCTGAGAGTGTTCCCTTTGGATGCTAGTGAGGACTCTGAGGGCTCCGTATCTGATGCTGGCCTTGTGGCAATCTCAGAGGGCTGTCGTAAGCTTCGCTCCATCCTGTACTTCTGCCAACGAATGACAAATGCTGCCGTTGTTACCATGTCCAAGAATTGCCCGGACATGGTTGTGTTCCGGCTTTGCATCATGGGACGCCATCGTCCAGATCACATCACCGGGGAGCCTATGGATGAGGGTTTTGGAGCCATCGTCATGAACTGCAAAAAGCTAACAAGGCTTGCTGTCTCCGGCCTTCTAACGGACAAGGCATTTGAGTACATTGCAAAGTATGGAAAGTCAGTCCGCACCCTCTCGGTGGCATTTGCTGGGAATACAGACTTGAGTTTGAGGTGTGTTCTGGAAGGGTGTTACAAATTGCAGAAGCTTGAGATCAGAGACAGCCCTTTCAGCGATGCAGGTCTTCTCTCTGGGATCCACCATTACTACAACATGAGGTTCTTATGGATGTCTTCATGCAAGCTGTCTCTGAGGGGTTGCAAGGAAGTGGCTCTGCAGCTTCCTCACTTAACAGTTGAAGTGATCGGGGAGCGGTCGCAGGAGCTTGATAGTGATGCTGTGGAGAAGTTATACTTGTATCGGTCTCTTGAAGGACCGAGGGATGATGCACCACCCTTCGTGAAGATCTTGTAAGTTTATTTTGGTAGAGAAACTAGTGCGATGGAGGAGCTAATTTCTAATGGGAGGAACCTTGGATGTATTGAAGCAGAGTGCAAATTTGGTGGGTTGTTTTCTTGGCTCACAAGCTGGTACTCGTGCAGAATAAGAAGAGGAGAACTCCATTGTTTAATCACTTGTTTCAGTTCTCTCTGTGGCCTTTTGTGATAGACTAGGCAATAGAAAATTTTCCCATCAAATGCTCTTTCATTGCTCCGCTTTCATTTGTCCGCACTTCTCATGATGTTGATCAAATAGAAGCAGGATGCAATTTAATGGGAGAATATGCAATGCGCTGTTGTTGCATCTGTAGGACATTATGTTAAGTCTAATATCCTTGTGATAGGATGATGAGAGGAAGAAGAACAGGCTGCTTCTTGGGGATTCAGGTGGATAGTTCAGCTCTCCAGGTTGTCCATAGTCCCTGTATTCTTGAAAATGTAACTTTGCCATCTCTGGATTTCGTTCCCTTCCATTGTCAGACCCATTGGGATCATAAAAAAAATCTTGGAGCCCTGAACAATTCTCTTCTCCTTCAGAATCTCCTAAGTTGCTAATGGAACATCTGTTGTTTCTCAAGAAGTTGTACCTTTTGGTCTTTTAATTATTTGATTGGTACTAAATGCTTAAAAGAACCTTTTGCTTGAACTGAAGAGGATACTATTTCTTTGCTATTTGGGTTGACTGTTAAATGGTTACATAGTGTAGGATCTTCAATAATGGCACTGACTTTCTAAGTACTTGGATTCTTCTGGTGGTGATTGATGTGTGCCTTACATCTACTAATGATTTGATCATTGTGCTGTGGTGTGTGCCATTACAATATTGCATGAAAGATGCAGCCCATTGCTTTCACCCAGAAGATCAGCACAAGCTCTAGGCTTTGGTCACAAACCCATGTATTTGTTTCAATTTCCTGTCATTTATTTGGCACAGCTTTGGAGGGTGATTTCTAAGTTTTTCCCCTGTACTCTCAAAACTGACAGCCAATTACCAAGCTGCATCTTTCATCTTATGGCCCATGGTAATTTATCACATCTAACTCTCCTAACTTACTTACATAGGTCAAGTGAGCTCTCTATTCAAGCATTAGTTCATCGACATGCATATATCTCTTTATTCACCAATGCCTTGACCTGTGCAAAAGTAATAAAGATTCAACTTTTTAATACAGTGCAAACGTGATCCAGGCCTGTTACTATAAGCATGTTGTAATTGATCTGTTCTTGAATCAAAACATGGATCTTCTTTTACATCAGTCTTGACTGTGACAAGTTGAGTGGGGACTGTAGCCAACCTCTTCGCTCCTAACTCCAACACAGTTCCTTGGAGATGAGCTACCGCAGATTCTTTCCTGATGGTCCTCCTCAGAGCTTGGCATCAAGTGTTGTTCCAAAAGAAATGAAAATGACCTCTCCATCACCATCAATCATACAAGGCAGACGCATCAAGTCAGAGGGGCCGAAGATTAAAAACAGTCTGTTGATTAGGACCCTACAACTCACCATTTATCCTACATGAGTGAGTGCTTCCATGCGTGAACTTGAAGTTGTTAAGCTGGCAGATGAAGCAAGGTGAGATGAGGTGGGAGATTGTCTTCCTAAGTATTAACTTTTTCTCCACTGGCTCACTCAATCAAGCATCCTTTCTTTCCAGGTGGGCCTGAACTGAAGCACTTGTTATTTCTTACTGCTGCTTGTTATCATCCATGGTAAAAAGAACAAGAAAGAAGACCATCATCCAATTTCTAGAAGGCCATGACCAGTAGATATGGCTCTCAGTGCAAAGAGGCGAGCCGACACAGTTCATTCCAAAGAAATAATGGATCTCATTGGCAGAATTGCTGAACAACTGTGACTTTTTTCCCTTAAAAAAATTAGCATATTTCTTCCTTTCCGTGGTAGATTTTTACTGTGGCTGGATTAATTACAGAGCAAGTTAAAGCTTCACAGAAGCAGCCAAATGAGACGATGCCTGCATCTGCTGCCTAGTTCATCCTAGACTTGGTACAGTTTTGGATTCACCTTCAAGTAAGAACACAAGTACATTATTTAAATATTTCCATACAATTACAAGCTTCCCAACTTCCTGACTTGAATAAATTGAAAGCATTCAACTTCAAGAGTTATTATTATCATATGAGAATTAACCCCTATTTAGTAAATTAAAACTTCACTCAATCAATGTGGTACTCGAAATCATATTTATTTAGATGTTTTCCGTATCTATTATAATCATGTACTGTTTGCCACTGTGACTTGCAATAAGGGCACTTAAATTACAAGTGACAACCTTCTTCCACTCTGTCAATATAGTACTGGGATCTTCAAGTTCTCAATTAAAGCCCAGCTGTATATATGAAGAAATGGTACAATTTGAATGTTGTCACAAGCTATTTCTCTCTGTTCGGATGAAACAGCATGCCTTTGTATTATTGATGAGCAACTGAAGCACTGACAAACAACATAAGGTGGGCATATGCACATATATATCTCTGATGAGGACAGTGAAACTGATACCATGATGGTTTGTGATTGTGTTTGGATTATAAGATTGTGACAGAGCATTCTCTCTCTTCAGAACTTTGTGGTCTCAGTAGTGAACTATTTAAAAGGATCTTTGTACAAGGATGATAGGTTTACATTTTCCAGGGGGTCACATTCTACATACATATATTTGTATATTTCAGATTACATCTACTCATAAATAATGGGGAAAAAAACAAAAAGAAAAGCAACTCAATTGTGTAGTCTACAATAACTATGAGCAGGTGAAAGAGGTAGTGGTCCTTGAATGTACACCAGACTCTTCTTCATAGAGGGGGTTATGAAGGGACTCAACATGAGAGAAAAGTGAGTGAATATGAGCAAGGAGTGAGTAAACATAGGTAGCAAGTGAATCAATGCTTTCCTTTGAAGGATCACTTTTGAAACACCCCTTGATGATGCTATTATTATGCACATTTAAACTCTACGGAATAAATGTGTTAAAGTGATCTACTCAATGAAATAAAAGGAATGACTTGGTACAGAGGTAAGTTATCATCCTAATAAAGATGAGCAACATTGAGTTGCATCAAAAAAGAAGAAGAGAGAGTTGCATCAAATCCATTTGAAAAGGCATTTCATGCCAAGTGATGTGGATAAGGAATAAAAGGTCATGCAACAAGATGATATTTTTGGTCCCTGTGGACTAGAATGGTACAACCAACCAATGAATGGAATAAAGCATGGGAGCTTGAAGAAGCTTTCCAGTAGTGAAGCAAATTTATTCCACTAGTAAAACTAAAAAAGTGTTCCTTGTTAAAAGTTCCACAATGAGTTTGTAACCACCTATTTTTTAAAGGCTGAAATGGCTCATATTAATTGGTCAATAACCTTGTATCACTGAAGTCAACATCTTACTGCAGGAGTTGACAAACTGCATGCATCTTTTTCCATTAATTCTCCTAAAAACATGCCACTGAATTCAACATAAAAAAACTCCATTAACTTGTGCTTACCATGCACACTTTAGTAACAAGTTCATAATTGCTGTTTTTTTATTCTATTATATCATGACTTGCCTTTGTTCCTTCCAGTACTCTTCCTTTAATCTGATTAATATTTGCATCTGATTGTCACTTCAAAATGCCTGTTATGCCAAGTCGTCCACTGAAGTCTTGCGTACAGAATGCACAATGCCGAGGGTGATCAATCGTACCATTTCACCCAGCTGAAGTCATGTAAAAAATCCAAGTCTCCTTTGCACGTATCAACTCTTTGAGCAGGAAAAAGCTGCAAGCGGTCATCCATCCATCCATCCATTGTAAGGAGGAGCTGTCACCTCTCAAGATCTTTTGCAGAAAGACATGGTGTGGTCAAAGCTGAATTCCAAGAGCAGTGGGGCCTCTCATGCCAACTAGTAACTGGTAATCAATAACAATGGTAATAATAGTAATATCATAAACAAAATACATTATGTTTGCACTATATATTAACTTTCATTTTTCTTTTTTAAAAAATCTCTGCTTATTGTTAAATTGAAGCAAGATTTAGCCAATAATTCAAGTATAATTGGGACTCATGCAGAAACTAATGATCAGATGAGGCACCTTTTCACGTCAATTACTTGCAGAGCCCATAACAGGTCTCCCTCAGCTGTGGGCATAGCAAGTCTATGAGCACCAGATAGAAAGGCTTAAATTTGGGACCATATATAAGAAACATTGAGGGAGTCTAATGGTAGCCTTTCATATTGATATCTGTTCCAGGACCAGCAGCCAAGTATATATTTCAGATCTTTAAGACCACTACACAACATTGGATTGCAGCTCACTCTCGATCGTGATCTTATTGTTTTTATCGATCATCTTTCTCTGCGACCACAACCTGTAGCAGAAGATCCAAATTGCTCAAGCAATTGCATTAAGACAAGGGACAATGCTTCATGCTTCATGCTTCATGTTATATTTGCAGGTGTACAAGATTGGTGGCTTGCAGTACGTGCAGCGTGAAGAAGAAACTACACATGGGGATCATGCTTTTGAAAATGCCATATATAACGACTTCTCTCCTGCACTGCTGTGAGTTTTAGCAGACAGAAAAATTTTGCTTTGAAAAGTAACAAATAGAAAGCTCAAGTATTGAACACAACAGAAATTGATTATAGTTTTTAGATTTCAAACACTTTTGAGTATCAAAAGTTGGGTAACTCATTCCATTATTTTCAGCTTGACTACACACACATATCAGTTGCATGAATTCAAAGATTAGAGTAAACTTCACTTTAGTTGTTATCTCGACAAGGGTATCATTATGACTTCTAGTTACAAGCTAAAATCAAAGGCCAATCTCCAACCACCATCTTCAAAATGACTCCAACATTCACCAGCTAATTGTTGGCTCCCTGTGTTGCCATTCACCTGCTAGTATGCATTCAAGATTCATCAGATGTTACTTGCCCACATCATTCACCACACAATTTGTTTTCTAGGGGAAAAATGGAGGGTATGACCCTCCATAGTTACATGAAACTGGAAAGGTTAATGGACAGAGATGATATATATCATTGTTGGCATATGTGTGGCTCAGACTGTATCACTCTTCCAACTTATTTTTGTAATAGGAAGGTGAGGCTTAAATAATTGGATTTGTGGATTAGACGAAGAGGAGGGTGATAGCATGAGATGTCAAATCTTTTTGTACCAATCAAAGATCTTTATGCTGTCTCTCATGATCTTTGAGTCTAATTGGACACGAGTCTAGCTGTCGAGTGTTGAGATCTCTTCTCCCCTTTTGTCGCAAACAAGAGATAAGATGGAGGTGGTTGGATTGTTCTCCAGCCCTCGGCATCCACCATTCTCTGTTAACTCAATTAATTAGGACAAGTACTACTCAAAAGGAAGAGTTTGTTATGCTTTTGATTCCCTGCAAGATAAATTTGGCTAGCCATTTGAATGATCTCAAGTGTAAAGTATATTGCAATACTTCAACTTACTATAAATCTAATATCTTTTTTTTTTTTCTGTACTGTACGAAATTTAGACTTTGACTTAATGATTGATGCTTTGAATTATGCTACCAAAAAATCTTTATTTTGCTATTTATATTAAGAGACCAAAATCAGATGTTCTTTAATTTAACAAGCAGAACAATTCATATTTCTGGTGCTGTAAGCTTGAAGAAATTGATCTTATTTCTGTGCTTCCCCTAAATGTTATCTACATTTGCAAGGAATTACAAGCTGCATGAACAAATAAATTTCAACCATATACTGGAATGATAAGTCTTGAAGAACCATGTGGCTCTTGTTACAATCTAATCTATCACCTTCAACCATGTCCAGTCTAACTATATAGACCTGTCAGTAAAATTACCTATAATTTCTGGTGCATTTTCAAAGGAAAGAAAGGATCATCCTACTACCTCAACAAGTTAACAAAGAAGAATAAGATATTTAGCTAGTAGCACTGGGAGCACCACCCAAAACAATGATGAACTATATACTTATCATGAGTGCAAATTACTTGGGAAGTGGATATATCATAATATGTATGGTGGGTGTTGTTTTCATTTTTGTCACCTCTAGTTGACAAAATAAACTTTCATATTTGTCAGATTACGACACAACCACAAATAAATTGATATGCATCAAGCTAAACGTCTAAAACATCAGTTGCCACTTCCTCGACTTCACTGACCTTCTTCCTAAAGTGGCAAGCAGACTTCCATGGTGGTTCCTAATTAAGGCCATGCAACCCCATAAGTAGGTTCAAGGTGACGTAAGCCTTCACTTAAAAAACTTTATACTAAATGTGGCCATTGATTAGGTCAAAAAATTAAGGTAAAGAATTGTGCTAGATCTGCTATAATTAACTAAACCTAAATTACATATCAAAACTAAACCTAAATTAAGATAATTCAGTAGGTGAAGTTCTCATTGACAAAGTTGATTCATGGATGCTGAACAAACTGTAATGGGAACCAGAAAAAAGGCATATAAAGGTGGTTTAAAAGGCACAAGTAAATGACTGCTTTGCTCAGCCATAACACTAAAGAATGCAGCTTTAAATGGCAGATATGTTAAAAAAATGAAGTTCAGTGTTTACCTTTCTATATATCATAGGAATTATTCTTCATAAGACTAGTAACTTTTTGGATTCAGGGATCCCTCCTTTATTTAGGACCTGTGCATTAAGGACCATTGCCAGTGGCTCCTTCATATTTAGTTTGAGTTAATTAATTGCCTCCAAACCAGTTAAAGTATAGTTAAAAAATGATTGCTCTTATTAGTCACAAGATTTCCTATAATTGGTCCATATCTCAAAGCTTTAATAAATTAGTTCATACAATTTATAAACATAGATATAGATGCAATGCCAAATTAATGATTTAATCATACAAGTACTTAACCTGACTAGGAAAGGCTACTAGCTAGGAAGGAGGGGATTTATTAGGTCTAAAAATGCCTAATGGCTAAAGAGCATACCTTTCCCACAACTGGAAGCATGCATGGGCATTAATTTGGATAGATTACAAAGACCAAAAGATATCTCCTATTACAAAGACAGTGGCCCTCCACAAAGGCAATCAATCAATTAAGGAGCATCAAGTTAATCTACTAGGTGTGCAATCTGGCAAAGGAGGCCCTCAAAAGCTAGAGATAGAGATTCTTATTAAATTGTTCTTTGGGGAATGGCCGAGTGTGGGAGAGGAAGAGGACATCCAATCAGAGTCCATCAGAAATTGCATTTGACATCTCAAAGCTTAATTGGATGGATCAAGTCAGAGAGGTGGTGTTAGCCATTGGAGCCTAATTTGGCTTTTGCTTGTCCTTTGCAAACACCCACCTCCATGGCATGGCATTTGAATAAATTATGAGCAAAAGTTGCTGACTTTTGTTGGTGATGGTTCCACTCTCATCATTCAACAAGTGGACCTTGTGTAAATTAATGTTTGAGGGCATTCAGGTTTGTGGATTGTGACCTCCTTGGAACAACTCATCACAGTCCTAAAACTCTGGTATGATCAGATGTTGGACCTTATAATGTGTTTCCAAATAATTCACTTGAATTAGTAGGTGAGCAAGTCTCTTTTGTTTAGAAACTAATCAAGAAAGAACAACTAATTAGTCTTTTCAAATAATGATGTTGAAAGGTCTCTTCCTTTGTATTTAGGATTTTTATTTGATCAATACTTTTCTTCTTTACAGAATACACTACTCAAGAAAAATGAAGCAATTTCAAAACTAGATAGATATGAGTTATTAGTTATCTTGGACTTTCACTGAAATGAAATCTTCCTGCTCCATCTTTTGTTCCTGTTCAGGCTTCTAATCATTAATTATCTCCAGAGATGAAAAAGGCCACATCCTAGCTAGATTTAAGTTGTGCAACTCCTCCCTCAAAATTAATGATCTCCTCACCAAGCTTTGCCATTTATTATGTCTTCCTTTGCCACCTAAATCCAGAGCAAGAATGAGAGAAGCATGATTAGACGACCACTGCCAACATGCATGCATGCTCCTCAGCTCAAGGTTTATTCATGACCTAAACATCATGCATATCCTAAACCTACCAACACTACTTAATCAGTGGCACTGAGCTGAGCAAGGAATTCATCACTAGGATCTTTTCAATTTCTTTCCCCTTATGGTTGCCTATATAAAGGTGGTCTTAATCAATTATGTGTCATTTGGTGCATTATCTTTTAAATTATCAGGTAATCTAAATTATTTTTCGGATAGATTATCACTAAAAAAATTGTCAATAATATAATGTTTAGTATGCATAAATAATATTATGATAAGATTATTGAAATTCACACAAATATATTTGGTAGAGTAAATACATTACATTATTGATATTTATTTTTCGAAAATATTTTTTTTACAAATATATTATAATATGAGTTATATAAATTAGCGTGGATAAGATTGAGTATACCAAACGCCTCTACGGGGATAATGATAAGGTATATGAGTTACTTTGGGGAAGGTGGACTGCTAATTAGAGCTGGACGCGTGGCGTAATTAGAGCTGTATACATTGATGAATGGCCTAATCCATGTTCGGCACGTGGCATGAGGGGAACCGTCCATCAAGGAAAACGACATCCGAGGTTGATTGACATTTAACAACACACTCGATGATGTTCGCGACGACTTCTTCTGTACTTTTTGGATCAAGTAAAAACATCAACTTTGCAAATAATCCAATTCTTGTTTGTCCTTCGATTATTGAGGCGAGTTCCTTATCAACAAGAGTTAATCGTACTCGGGAAAAGATTCAAATTTGATACTAATACTGAGATGATTGATGTCAAGAAGAGTGTTTGTGGCAAGTGGATAGCAGATTGAAGACAAGGCAATGCGTTTAGATTGGAAGCTACAAGTGAGAAAAAAATGGAGATTCTCTCTTCTCAAGTTCGCATAAATAAAGAAGTGATGAAGGCACCATGAAACTAGCAAAAGAGATTTAAAAAATGGAATGGAAAATGATAAAAAAGAAATGTTCTGCAACGTCAAGAAAAAAATAATCTGTTAATCAATGTGACACTTTAGATTTATTCCTCCATACTCCATCCACTCCCCTTTGTCATTGCGATCGAGCTCCAGTTTCGGATTAAAGAAGAGCAAGTCGATGTACGGCAACGAGTCTTAGCTTTAATAAATCCGAGGAGAAGCCAAATGACAAGTGGCTCTTGTTTTGGACGGTCTCATGATAAACAAATCCAACGCAAATCACTGTTGAGAGAGACGCCTCCCCATTGCTTCCTCTGAATCCATTCCAAGCCAACTCTTGACTCTTCTTCTTCATCTTCCTCTTCCTCTTCTGCCTCAGTAAAGCCTCGCGTGAGAGAGGGGAAGAGAAAGATCCCATCTTTTTCACTGCCCACTTGAGTCTTTTTCTTCTTTGCGCTTCTTCAGGCCCTTTCCATCACTTGCTTCCCTGTTTCAGTTGATTTGTGCTTGTTTCCGCTTCAGATTTCTTCATTCTGTCATCACTGCTTTCGTAAAAATGGGATTTTTATCCATCATTCGGTTCCTGTAAGTGTTTTTAGATGATGGAGGATGGTGAGGGAGAGGAGAACAAGGACGAAGAGAAGAAGAGTTGGTCTTCGGGTATCGGGAACAGCGGCGGCGGATGGTATGCTTCGTCCTCGTCGTCCTCCTCGGCGGCGAAGAGCCTGTGCATCAGAGGCGACGGCGTAGACCAGCCGCCGCCCTTTTCAGACCAAGTGCTGGAGAACGTCCTGGAGAACGTGCTTGAGTTCTTGGCTTGCCGGCGGGACCGGAACGCGGCGTCGCTGGTGTGCCGGTCGTGGTACCGTGCGGAGGCCCAGACCCGGCGCGAGGTCTTCATCGGCAACTGCTACGCCGTGTCGCCAGCCCGTGTCCTTGGGCGGTTCCGCTCCGCCCGGGCGCTTGTTCTTAAGGGCCGTCCCCGCTTTGCCGACTTCAACCTCGTCCCCCTCGGTTGGGGCGCGCGCTTCTCTCCCTGGGTCGCGGCCATGGCTACCTCCTACCCCTGGCTTGAGCGGGTCTGCCTCAAGCGCATGACCGTCTCCGATGCCGATCTCTCCCTCCTCGCCCGCTCCTTCAACTCCTTCCGCGACCTCACCCTTATCTGCTGCGACGGCTTTGGCACTCCTGGTCTCGCTGCTGTCGCTGAGTTCTGCAGGTTTGTCTCGTCCCCTCTCTCTACATTTTAACGTTGCCTTGTCTCGAAACATCAAAGCCTAAATTACAAACGTTGGGGATGCGGAAGTTCTTCTCATTTGGGGGTGTAATTGATGGATATCAGTCGTCTGTAGGAACCTAAGAGTACTGGATCTGATAGAGAACGATGTGGAGGACGAGGACGAGGAGGTGGCGGATTGGATTTCGAGGTTCCCGGAGACGACCACCTGCTTGGAGTCGCTCTCGTTCGAATGTGTTAATTGCCCGGTTAACTTTGCGGCCTTGGAGTCGCTCGTCGCCCGCTCGCCATCCCTCCGCAGGCTGCGGGTGAATGAGCACGTCTCCGTCAAGCAGCTCCGCCGCCTCATGGTGCGGGCGCCACAGCTCACCCACCTCGGCACCGGATCCTTTCATTCAGTTCCAGCTGGCGGCGGTGCTGGGGACCTCGCCGCCACAGACCTGGAGTCTGCCTTTGTCGCCTCCAAGTCGCTTGTTTGCCTCTCAGGATTCCGTGTGCTGGAGCCCGAGTATCTCCCGGCCATCTACCCCGTCTGTGCAAACCTCGTCTCCCTCAACTTGAGTTATGCCATGATCACTGCTGAGCAGCTCAAACCGATCATGCGGCAATGTTACAACCTCCAAACCTTCTGGGTACGACACAGTTCTCTTAGATTGTCATTTTGCTAAATTCAGTAGGGTGCCGTGTGTTTATATTGATTCAAAATGTGCAGGTTCTTGATACTGTTGGTGATGAGGGTCTTCGAGCAGTGGCCAAGACTTGCAAAAATCTCCATGAGCTCAGAGTGTTTCCTCTTGATGCCAGCGAGGATTCCGAGGGCTCTGTGTCTGATGATGGCCTTGTGGCAATCTCGAAGGGCTGCCGGAAGCTTCGCTCCATTCTGTACTTCTGTCAACGAATGACAAATGCTGCCGTCGTTACCATGTCCAGGAATTGCCAGGACATGGATGTCTTCCGGCTTTGCATCATGGGACGCCATCGTCCAGATCACATCACCGGGGAGCCTATGGATGAGGGCTTTGGAGCCATAGTCATGAACTGCAAAAAGCTAACAAGGCTTGCTGTCTCTGGCCTTCTAACGGACAAGGCATTTGAGTACATTGCGAAGTATGGAAAGTCAGTCCGCACCCTCTCGGTGGCATTTGCCGGGAACACCGACTTGAGTTTAAGATGTGTTCTCGAAGGGTGTCACCATTTGCAGAAGCTTGAGATCAGAGACTGCCCTTTCGGTGACGAAGGATTGCTCTCTGGGATCCACCATTACTATAACATGAGGTTCTTGTGGATGTCTTCCTGCAAGCTGTCTCTGATGGGTTGCAAGGAAGTGGCTAGGAGGCTTCCACACTTGACGGTGGAAGTGATCGGGGAGTGGCCTCAGGACCTCGATGGTGATGCTGTGGAGAAACTATACTTGTATCGTTCTCTCGATGGACCGAGGGATGATGCGCCCCCCTTCGTGAAGATCTTGTAAGTTGGCTACTTTTGATAGAGATACTAGAGAGATGGAATTAGCCATTTTCTATATATATGGTTTGGCTAAGGAGCTTATTTCTGACCGATCTATCGATAGATGCAATGAAGCACAGGTTGAATTTGGTGGATGACTTTCAGAATTCACCAGGTGGTATTGGTGCACTACATAGAGAGGAAATAGCTCCATTTTTTTCAGTCACCTCTTCTTTACTTACGTCTGGGTTTGTAGGATAGCATTTTCATTTGAGGATTTTTGCCAATCACATACACTTTCAGTCAGCCACCTTTTATGTTTGTTAGCATTTCTCTCATGAGGTTGATGATATAGAAACAGAAGAATACATCTCATGGTGGACAAGAAGCATTGTTGTATCACTAGGACTATGTGAACACAACTCTTCCTGCAATAGTTGTTGATCATAAAAATTAGAGAAAGATGACAGGCTGCTTCATGCACAGCAGATGGATGGTTCAGCTCTCCAGGTTGTTCATATTCTCTGTATTCTTGAAAAATGAAACTTTGTCATGTTTGGATTTCATTCCTTTCTATTCTCTGAACATTAGAGATAAACGAACTTGGAACCCTGAACATTTCCTTCTTTTTCAGGATTTCCAAGTTACTAATGGAAGATTTGTTGTTTTTTTAAGATGTTTCTTGTTGTACCTTTTGGTCTCTTGATTATTTGATTGGTACTAAATTCTTAAAAAGAACCTTTTGTTTGAACTGAAGAGGGATGCCATTGCTTTGCTATTTGGGTTTGACTGTTTAATGGTTAGCACTTAGCATCGTAGGATCCTCAATAATGGCTCTTACTTTTCGAGTACTTGGATTCTTCCGGTGGCTATTGATGTGAGCCTTAAATCTACTAATGATTTGATCATTGCGCTGTGGGTGTGCCATTACAATATTTGCATGAAAGATACAACCCATTGCTTTCACCCACAATATCTGCAGTAGTTAGGCTTTGGTCAATAATTGTTGCTTTACAAATTTCTTTTCTGTTCTCAAAAATGACAGCCCGACCAAGCTTCATCTGCCATCTCCTGCCCTTCCAGTAGACCTAACTTTCTTTCTTGACTAACCAAGATCTTGTGTGCATTATTATCTCTTTCATTTCCATTACTTTCATCATCATCTTCTTCTTCGCGCAATTGTTCAAACCTTTGTAGAAAAATACTCGACTCCTTTTGTCTTCCTATCATCTTTGTTCTTGAGTTATTTATTATAAGCATGATTCAAGGTTATTGATCTTATCAATTTATCAATCTTCTTGAATGACAATAGGGAGATCAGCCACCACAGCTTTTCTCCCCCTGCCCAGTGTTCTCCTTCCAAAAGAAGGAAAATGACCACTCCATCACCTTCCACCAACCACACAAGGCAAATGCATCAAGTCAGAAGAGTCAAGATGAAAGCAGTCAGCTGATTAGGACCCTGCAACACACCATTATTCATCCTGCAATCTTGAAGTCGAAGTTGCTAAGGTGGCAGCAGGAAGGAGAGTTAGGAGAGCCGTATTCTTTTACCTTCCTCCTCGCCTTCTCCACTGGCTGACTCCATCCGACCATATTAACCATCCTTCTCCAGGTGGGCCTGACAAACTTTACACTGCTCCTCTGCTTGCTAATCTTCATATCTTTTATCCATAGCATGGTAAAATCAAGAACAAGAAAGAAGAGCTTCTGCTGTTGGATCTTTCCAAAAGGCAATTCCATGATTTGTCAACATGTGATTAAAGGATATCAATTGCTGTTGAAGTTGAGATAGAATCTTTTTTTTTTTTTTAACAAGTGTTTGTGTGACTTCACTGTCAGATTCAATGCCGTGGGATTTGCAGACTCATCTTAGCCTCGATTTGATTCTTGATTTAAAGTTACAAGTGACAAGCCTAGTGTCTACCGAGACCACAATTAAATGCCAGCCGTTTGAGGTCTGGAACAATTAGGAATAATCATCAGAAATTTCTGTGTTGTTTGTGGCACTCCTTTTCTCACAAGAAACGAAGCTTGCCACTTATGATTGATGAGCATCAGAAGCCTTGACAGACGGTGGCCATATATGTGCTTACATTATATATATATGACGAAGACAGTGAACTGATATATATCATGATGCTTTTAAATCCATATGTAAGAGCAAAATAATCAACTTTGTTCTTGAAAGAACCTCTGTAACATTACAATGTCTACATATCAGAATGAATTTTCCTCGTCAATAATTAATAAAGAAAATAGGTTGCCCAACTGGTTCAAAAGCAACTTTAATGGAGTCAAATTCAAAATGCAAAGTTGAAATACTGAAATGTTGCATCAAATCTCTTTGAAAAGCCATTTCATGCTAGGTGATGCGTCTGAGGAACAAAAAGTCAAGCACCAAGCTGATATTTTTGGTACCTGTGGACTAGAATGGTACAAGCAACCTATCAAAGGAATAAAGTGTGTAAGCATATCAAGAAGCTTTCCACTAGTGAAGCAAATTTATTCCCATAGTAAAACCAGACTGTTCCTTGTTACACAACTTGTGCACTACAAAAACTTTGAAAGTTTTCAATCTTTTTCTCACACTGAAAAGAAAAATGATCAGTTTGAATTAGGACAAAGTGAGCAATAACCTTGAATCAGCGAAATTGTCAACCTCTTAGTGCAGGAGTTGACCACTTGCATGCACCTTTTCCCATTAAATATACTAAACTGTAGTAGGAGTAGGATGCATGCACCATGACACTGAATTCAACATAAAAGCTCCAAACAGCTCAATCACAAATTGATACATGATAAGTTGTTGATCTATATGTTTTCTTCTTTTCAAACAGCTCATGCAAAAGTTTTCTTCTTCTTTTCTAACTTGAGAAAGAATATAACTGTGTTGAGTGTTTATCTAACTAACATGTGTGTTTTGTTGTTGTATGAAACTTAGAGCAGCATAATTTCAATAAAATAAAGTTAAATAAGGACATGACACATTCTAATATGATAAATATGTGAAAAGATTGGAACAATATATATGGTCCTTGTCAATCATCAAGCTACTATGTCCTCAATTTATCTTTGTGAAGGTACTTGACATATGCATCAGCATCACAAGTCTATGATTGGTGACAAGGAAGAAAATAAATGAGCACCAAGTTAGATCTCACCAAAAGACAGAATGCAGCAGGAAAAGGATGCCAATTGCTACATGGTTCACACTTGCACCTATGCATTTGTCTTATTCAAGCTAGCCTTTGTTCCTTACATTTTCCAATTACCTTATCAATTACTTGAACCAAAAAATTATATCTGATTCTTCACTTAAATCCTGCACATCCACAGATGGTTTTTTCATAGTGATGGTTATATGTGTATTTCCTCTTTACTATCATTCTTGTACTTCAGATGAATCCTTTAATTAATTCAGTGGATTTACAAACAGTAAATAAAATAAATTCTTTTGTCAGTATAAGAATTTTTTTTGATGAAAAGTAGAATCTAGGGTGAGTTATGTAAAGACTTTGGTTGGAGTGTCTTTCTTACCATTTCACCCAGCTGAAGCTCATTTAAATGCTCTGCATGTCAACAAGCAGTCACTGCCAAATATACAACTAATTCCTGAGGAAAAAGCTGCAATTAGTCATCCATTGCAATGTAAGGAGGAGTTGTCACCTCCCAAGATCTTTTGCAGAGAGACATGGGTGTGCTCAAAGCTGAATTCCAAGAGCTGTGGGGCCTCTTCTGCCAACTAGTAACTGGCAGTTTGACATTTAACCAATGATTCAAGTTTAATTAGGACTCATGCAGACACTAATATATATATATGTTGGAGGAAGTTCAATAAGATCAAAATCCCAATTCATCACCCTAGCTCTCACTTCACTCGCTTGCAGAGCCCATAACAGGTCAGTTTCAGCTGTGGGCATAACATAATACACTAGTCATTGAGTCTGTGAATGAAGTATGAACAGATGGCAACCATTCAAGAATAGTAATCTATACAATTATATTTCATATTGGACCAGAAGCTTGTTCAGATAATGTTATACAACCACGTACACACATACACAGAGAGAAACTACAAAGTGCTGGAGATTGCAAGCCCACACTTGATTGTGATTTATTGTTTTCTCCTTAGCATCTTGCAGCAGAAGACCCAAATTTGCCTGAGCAACTGCAACAAGACAAACTGTGGACAATGCTTCATGCCTGCCATGCAGCCACAACGCTTAGACCATCAGATGATTAATTCGTATATTATATATGTCAGTGCATTCAATTTTGCTACTTTTAAAGACAAGTCAGTGCAGTGAGCTATCAACTATTGGATTATTAATTAGCATAAGTAATTAAATTTGAGGATATCATATCTGATTCTTAATTACCTACTGCAATATACTTAAAGCACATACGGTTGATGATATGTTCACCGCCAGTAAGAATAAGAAATCCAAGGGTGGTAAGCTGACCGATGTATTGTTAACGTGCATACTGAATACACAACAGGACAAATAGATGTTTTGTTTGGCGTCTGCAGCCTGCTGCCTGCTGCCTGCTGGTGGGTGGTAAGCTGACCGCCAGTGAGGCTAATCATCGCTGTAACTTAGATGGCCATTTTGTTGACGAAGAAAGTGTGCTGATAATAGATAATTAATAAATTTGACTTTTCTTGCACATTGGCAAGTTTTTTTTTTTTTGCATTTATTTATTAATATATTTTCTTCCTAATCGACAAGACATGACAAATTGACAAGAGCCTCCACAATAATAATTATTATCTTCAGCACATGGTAGTTCTGCTGTCTCATGTGCTTTCTTTACACCTGTGGTTAATTCTATCAATATCGAAACAGCTAATGAATAAATAATCATCAAATGGCTAGATCTAATTTCGTTAACACATTTATAAAAATCATAATCTTATTGATTTTGACCTATAATGATCTATCATAATTAGTTATCATTACATCACTCTTTTATCTTTTAATTTCGATGTTTCAACATAGTCTTCCATGGACATACCAGTTTATTATCAAATTGCAATGGAAAACACAACTACACTAAATAATAGCATTGAGAAAGCCATGTAGGAAGAGGAAGAAGAGACTGATCTATGAATAACTGAACATCTTAAAACTATTCCTTTATACAAAGACAAAGTGAGTTCATTCATGATATCTACTAAACTTTCCGGTGACGAGAAACACGCAAAAAAATAAAAAATAAAAATGCAAGAGCACATCAACAATAAAAATATGCAGAACTGCATCTGTAATGACAGAAGATTCAGTATTATTTTACAAAAATAAAGGGGAACAATCGACATGAACCCCCAAAGGAGCCAGAGAATTTGATTCAAATCACACAAGCTCAATATTATTTATTTTACAATTTTCTGTACAACAATAACCATCTATCACCAAGGCTTTGAAGTTGTGTAGATAAATTCAATGTAATTGAGAAGAAATGACAGAAGACATACAAAGCTTTTGATCATTCTCACATTAAAGTATGGTCCAGCAAGCACTTCTTCATCTTACCAAAACCAGAAAGCCACATTGCATTGGACCTCGGTGACATGAGATACGGATATCCCAGGTGCATTGCTCTAAGAAGCTTCAGTTGCAAACTATGAGAGCATGAATTCTGAATTTTGAAGCTCAGCCTTGCGTGGAAAAAGAAAATACCCATTAAGCAAATATATATTCACATTACTAAATGACTATCTCCTAGAGGCCGTGGCCAAATGGTATTTCAAAGCAGAAATTAATTAGGCAAAGGCATATAGGAGAATGCTGGCCATCTATCATATGAAGTACCTATTGGTAGAAAAAGAATTCATTCGAGTAGAAAATTAGTGTCATTTGACTCATTTAAATATTCAGCAATTATGGGAATTTTTTTTGGACTGATCCTTATATACCAAGCAGCATCTCTGAGCAAATTTCTTTCGTGTTTAAGTCAAGTGCGCAATATGAAAGAACTAAGGGTGAAGTGAAAAAGGTACCTAAGAGAGACATGGATCAAAATAAGTCAGCTCTGGGCACACTCAAATGGGTGTAAATTTCCTTCTGCAAATTCATGCATCCTAATACGCTCCAAGAACTCAAAAGGCCTGTGAAAGATAGAAAGACACGATAAGCAGAAGATGAATGATTAAATTGCCAGTAACAAGGAGAGAAACAGACGATTTAACATGTAAAGTGGTCCAGTAATTTATGCTTGCAATCTCGGAGGTATTTAGGTGATAATAAGATCAAACAGAGAATTCTTCAACTTATTTCCTCCTAGACATAAGAATTATAGTGGTTATTCCAGAGAAAATTTGCTCTCAGTTCTTTTTCTTTTTTGATATGCTGTTCGTACCACTAGTCTGATTTACTACCACTAGTCATTATAGCATGTGGCAAACAACTCCTAATACCTAGAATCAAAAGCTATAAATCTTGCTATTTTGTTCAGGAAGCCTAATGATGCGGAATAGGTAACATATTGGTTGAAGTGAAGCAAATAACTTCTGAACAAAATTTGTATAAGCAAAACGAAAATTGAGGTCCAAAAGTTTTCCAAGCAGAGAAATAGAAAACCAGATTGATAATGACTGAAAGAAAATTCTAACCTTTTAAGAACAGAAGCTCCATAATATGCATCATATATATAAGCTTGTACATTACTAATAATTTAGTAGACTTGTGGTAGGCAAAATATACTGTCAATCACGATAACTATTATGAACAATGGCATACTAAAACATGGAAAAAATTGGACTTACACTCAAATATTTGCTTATCGTAAAACAATTTACAAATTCTGTGAATATATCAATGTAGATGAAAATTGCAGCATTTTGTAAGAAAGAAAAGAAATAAGCCTTGGTCATCTTTTGTAGTTTTACAATATTAGCTTCCTTTCAATTATAAACTTCATTTCCTAGTTAATCGCAGTATTACTAAAACCAATTAGAGCATCACATTCCGATCAAGAAAACACAAGAAATTCGGGCACACGTACATATTTTTATATATATCCAACTTCAGAAGACAGGGAAAATTAAACGCGATGATATTAATAGACAAAAAAAGATCTTACAGAACAACTTCACGACTACGGCATAGATTCTCTTGGTTCTGTTTTATTATAGCATTCAAGACGTCCAACTCTGGTCCTGATATTCCTTCGCCAACCAAAGTAGGAACTTGTGCATGTGGTGTCCACATCTTCAATTAAAAGTTTGTTTGCATCAAGTTTAGGACTATAATTATTTCAAACTTGCAGGATTAGAGGATCCATGGATCTTACTTTAATTGTATTATCAATACCACTGGTTGCAATAGCACAATCAAATGGATGGCACTGTATGCAGTTGACAACTAAAAGAAGAGAAAGAAAGTTAAAAGAAAAATGAAATAGACAGACAAATTATCCTAGAAATGAAGAGTTAAAGTTGTTACCAGCTTCATCTCCAGAAAGCATTTTAACCAGTCTTCCTGATTTTTTTTCCCAAATAAACCACCTCCCATCATCGCTTCCACTAGCAACAAAATCTCCTGCATAAGTGAGACTAAATCATGATTTTTCAAATAAAAAATCCTCCATGGAATACATCCATGCCAAAGATTTTTCAAAAATTTGTAATTTAATTTAACATAAAGTTGCAAAAATTGAAGAAATTCTCTGGCATGGAAACTATGCATGGGAATGAAAGTGCTTTCGGTTAACATATATAATCACAAAACGAATAATTAAATATGCGTAGGAGTGAATGTGGTTTTTGTTTACATATGTAACCAGAAAATGAATAGTTAAGATACAATGAGGTAGCCATGGACCCATGGTAAATAAGTGAACAAACTCTAGCCATAGAAATAATCCTGTGAATTTGCGGTTGTAAGCAACAATAAAGTCTACGAATTTAAAGGAGATACTACATGAGTTTGTGTGGATTTTAGATGGAAAGAGTGGATGTTGCTTGCCATTTGGACAATCAAAATAGTGAGATTAGATAAGTTGCATTATCAAAGCCCTCCATGTTTTTTAGCATGTCAAAGAATAGGGCTGTTCATAGGGTCAGGTCCGAGAATCTGACCCAACCCGAACTATTTGGGATGGGTTGGGTCAGGTAAGTGGGTCTCGTCGGGTACAATCCAACCAAACCCGACCATAATTAGGTCAAGTCTTGAGTTCCAAAATTTGGATTTGGAACTTGATGACCCGATTATTTATATATTTTTAATAAATTTTAAAATATTAATATTAAAAATAATTATATTATTATTATTTTTAATATATATTTTTAAAATACCATATTGCCATTACCTAAATGGGTAAACCCGACTACTCGATCCGACCTAGTTCGGGTCGGGTTTGAGAGGTGAAAAATCTTTAACCCGACCCGACCCGATTACACTTGGTCAAGTTGGGTTGATTTTTCCTCTAAACCCAACCAGGCCCATGAACAGTCCTATCAAAGAATACAATTTGTGATAGTCATGGCACAGATGTAATTATGTAAAAGATTAGCAGATCATTATTAGGTCAAAACTGCAAGTATCAGCTTATTGGTGATTGGTGAGTAAACGCTAAAGGACATCATCAACAAGCATGGATCATAATAAAATAACCAATATCGTTGAAATAGTGGTTTCTTTGGCACTTTACTTGAGACTAAACCAACAAAACCAGTTTTAGTTTTTTATATAATATCAGAATAAGTAAATTTCAGCAAAACGGAAATTCACAAGAACACACTAAAGTAAAATATTCATAATTTTTTTACGACTGCATTAATTATTTTACTATACATAAATTGACAATGAGGAAAGAAAGAAAATTGATATTTAGCTAAGCACACCTTGTTGACCAAGAAAACTAGCCTGCTTTATGTCTGTCCCAACATTGCAATGACCAATATATCTTCTTTTCATATCAATTACAGCTTCAGGCTGCAAATTACCATATACCATATCATGATTGTTGTCATTATCAGCATAAGTATCGGAGGAAAAGATAGCATACTGTAGACAGCTGAATAAGAGAGACTATAAAATCACAAAGTTAAGATGCAATCAACTAAAGCCAAGAGTAGTGTTTAAACTGAAACCATAGAATAAGGACAGCTATTGCCAAATAGCGTAAAATATTACTACTATCCCAGAATATAACTACCTCATTTTGAATTCTCTTACAGAAAGCAAAACTGGAGAATTAAATAAAATAATATAGCAACTCAAACAACTTAACACCACGAAAGAAAATCCATAAAGTAGGAACACCTGATGTGTAAGGCATTCATTTTGTGATGATGATGAAGGAGATCCTTTGGAACCATTACTGATGCAACTTTCTTTAGCCAGATCATCTCTTCGGTGAATTCTCAAGTTCAAACTGCCACGAAGGATACTTGATTCAGTGTCACGACCCTCATCACCCGATATTGATGTTTCAAAGTCAAGCTCCATTTCTTCCTCGTAATCAGAATCTTCTCTTTCATAGCGAGACTCTGAATAAGGGCTATTTAGCTCTGCCCGAAGGAGCACATCACTTAATGACCTTAAAGACCTTAACCTACCGTGGCGTATTTCACCTCTAGCAGTTTCTTCATTATCTTTCTTTGCTTTCTCAGCTTCAGCTGCATCAACAAAGGACTTAGCAACAGTAATTTGCAATCACAGTAAACATGAGGATTGAATAGAAGTAGAACTGCTGTGTGTAATCTGTATTGCAAACAACCAACTGTAGAAATCCATAACACTTTTCCAGGAACTGTAGAAATTAGAAACCCAAGTGCAATACAATAAGCTGTACTGCATGCATAATTCAACAGGCAAAAGGATTCTCCAAAAGAGTATCCATACGAAATTTATGCACTTGTGCACTAAAGACTGATGCTTCCTCATTGACAAAGTCTCAAGAGAATAGACTGTTAGGAATCCAGAATTACAGGTTTACAACAGGTTTGAACATGGTAAATGGAAGGAATAATAGAAGAAGAGGGGTTCGACTGGTCTTATTGCATGGTTTAGCTAGTCTTGTTTATTTTTCTTATTGTAAAGTTTAAAGGGTAAAGTAGCCTTTTCTCATTTTAAGTGGGAAAGGTTATAAATGTTAAGTGTTGTAGTCGGTTGTAACAGAACCATGAAGTGAATTCAGTTTTAATTTCTCTTCTCTATCCCTCTTCTTTTTCCTATCCCTGTGCCGATCATCACCGAGCAGCCAACATAGGAGAGAAGAAGGACAAAGACCTTCTCCAGCTTGGTGCTAAGGAGGTTTCAGACCCAGATTGGGGATCAAACAGCCTTGATCCCGACTGTGTCAGACCCCGAACAAGATTACAAATCAAGAACTCTGATATAGACATGGTAATATTGTCTTTGTATAGATGCTGCATACAGATTTTGTTGTGATTATTTATTATTATTAAGTTTTAAAGAATGCAAGGATGCAAGCAGCCAAAAACACCCTGCACAATTGCTGTGCATTAAACTTGACCATGTCTCACAGAATTGATACTAGAACGGTAGAACCTATTAAATTTGATTGGGTGACCAACATTCCCAAAAGCTTAAGGCTGTTATGAAGTGAACCCAATCTATTCATTTATATTCTTACAAAACCAAAACAACCAACAAAAAGGTTTCATGCTTTAAACTTAGATAATGATTGATTGAAGTCATTTGTAAACATACTACCTAGCATAATCATCATATGGGAAGAACAAAGATATGCAGTTCAATAACATGTTATCTAAGGGCAACAAGAGAAACATGTTTCTCCTAAGCATGTTTCAAACATCGCTGTAACTTATTATCACTATAAGACTATGGAAATTAACAAAATAAAGATCTACAAGTACCACAGAAGCTAACCAGCTGCTAGATGACCTTTTATGGTAGCTACCATCTTTGCTGCCTCACAGTTCGATGGAGCTAGATTATGAGCCGCTTCTGCAAATTCTAAAGCCTCTGTGTATTTTCCCAACTACAATCAATTTGCATAGCATATAAAAACTTGTATTTTCTCTCTTAAAGAAAAACTGATGAAGATGATTTGATAGGAAACCTGAAGAAGTGCTTCTGACATAATATAATGTGCCTTATAACATGAGGCATTTATTCTTCGAGCACTCTTGCAGTCCCTTATTGCCATGTAAACATCATGTTTCCACTTCCTCTGAAAACAAGGCTGCATGTTTAGTATGTTGATCAATTTTAGTATGATATATAGAACACAGAGAATGAGGTGAACCTTTAGAAGCAATGCTGATCGAATACACAAGCACTCGTGCCTCAGTAAATGGTCAACATCAGGGCCTTTTCCATCTAACACTTCATTACATGCTTCAATACCATAAAAAAGATTTGAGTTCTCCTCCAATATTTTTGCTGCTGTTTGGACCAAATTCTTGTATAGGTCAAGCTACAATTGTGAACGAGGTTAGTTTTTCAATTATTTCAAACGTCAAACAATCATCATAACCAGAACATTTGAATGTTCCATACCCGATGTGTCATTTGGTATGAACAAGGTACTGCTGGTGGAGATGGTGGCTTAGGTTCTTTGAATGTAGGAGATAAGCAAAAATATTTAGGAACGTCAGCAGCAGTATATCTCATGATGCTCTCTTTTTCTGAAGGTTACAAACAAAATGTACATCATTCACAGATCTCCAACCAATAAAAAGAGAAAAGAAAATTGTAGAAGGTAATGTGAACATTCCTACCTACAGTACAAGTTATAGCTTAATCCAGTAACTCCTGCCAAAAACAGCTTTTGAACATTTATTATTTCTCACTAAGTCAAATCCCATTTGTCTAGGTGTAAGGTGTGTGTGGATGTCACAATTTTTTATGCTTTTTTATTAGCAAACAGACTTCCTTAAACCATGTGAAACAATGTGAACCTAGCTCATTTTGCATTGTGAATAAATGTGAAACATCACCACTAGCTAGATTCACGACAAATTATACTACGTCATAAGATACAGCATGGTGGAGCTCTTGAAGAAAATGGTAATAGGTTGAAGCCTTATATTATATTTGACTATATTTAGTTGCTATAGGTCCACCAATGTTAGTACTGTTCATCATTTTGCATTTTTCACTTATAAATATTTGCAGAGCAAAAATTGTGACTTCATGCACCTACCATATTGTTATTAGGGACAGCAATTACACAATATGTTAGGTCACAGGAGCTGAACCTCTGTATCAAATCCATATGAGATAAGCAAATTTGTTTGCACATAGTGAGAGCAAAAAAAGGTTCCCCACCAATTCAAAGTTATCCATAGGTAATTATTTTTTTCAGCATAATGCATAATGGCCAGGATATTACCAACTAATAATGGCTGGTAATTTCAGTAAATTTGTGGACTAAGTTATAATAGCACAATGTCTCTCGCATTGAATTCCTCATATTTTTGCTTTCACCCTTTTCAGAATAAGTCCTCATATATTTAATTTTTATTTTTATTACATATATCCTTATAATATTGTAAAATAATGATTATTTAATTCTTTATTTATTTGTATCCTTTATGATATTCCCAATTAAGTTTTTTCTTTACTTTTCTGAATGGCTCAACCGCTCAAGTAATGTTATTACTCTTAAATCAAAACCAAAATATTTTCTAATGCAGAAACCAAATGCAGAAATATGGAAAATTCTACATGTATGGTCAAGTCCTCATAAACCGAAAAAGTCTGCCATTGAAAAGTCAAATGCAGAAACATAAATTTTACACTGAAAATGCACATTGATAACTCTTACAGAATGCTTCAATAATAGAAAAACATGTCTGGATGATTTTAATATGTATCAAAAAATACACAGAAAAAAGGGGAAAAAGTCCACCTGAGTGATAAGGTGGAGAGATCCATTGTAGCGTTTTGTCCTCTATTAATTACCACCAGTATATAGTTGAATCTAGTTTAGATGAATTCTGTAATTTCCAACATTAGAGGTGTGAACAAACTGAAAGTATAGTTTGGGTCATTTTCTAATGGCTTAAGCTTTTGGATAAGGCCATAAGGGGTGACCCAACAAAACTTAAAGTATTTTCACTATAATGGTATGTTATCCACTAATAATAAAAATTATTACATAGTTGAATTTAGTTTGGATGAATTTGGTAATTTCCAACATCAGAAGGGTTAAGAATAAAAAAGGTATAGATTGAAACATTTGTAATGGCTTAAACTTTTGGAAGTGATTGCCCAATTACAGTATTTCTAATATCAGAGGTGAATGTGCATTTTTCATACTTTAAATTTAACACGGAGAACAATGAGGAATACAAGCAATTAAGTATCAAGGTATGCATATAATAAGCTCTCGTCAATGGAAATATTACTGCAGTCGAGTAAAAAAAGATTTGAAACAACTACAAGATGAAACCTACCACTGAATGTGTTCAACATTGTACAGATTTTAAAATGTCATGAATAATCACTGTATGCAAATCTGATTAATAACTAATGCCTTCAAACAGCAATCATAAATAAACAGCAGAAAACTTCAACTTAATACATTTAGACTAACCAACGATGTCAAAGCAGGAAGAATAATACATAATGTACTTGCATCATATCGTCTACATGCATACATGTTTCTTATAGACAATATAAAAATGCATATATTCAAAAAAGGAAGCACACCGCAAGTAACATCCATTAGATAAACATGTTCGCCGCTATAACTCAACAGCACCTCTTCTCCATTTGGACTGAATGTTACATGTGTTAGATTCAAGTTTGACCTTCTCTGGACAGAAATAGTAAACAATTAAGGTGGATCCAACTGTCCAAGCATTTTATATTAAAGAAATTCGTAATTCAAATTTCAAGGACCTATTGATCTTAGCTGTCATTTTTCCACAATTAAATCATTTGCTAGCAGTGTTACGAACATACATGCTCATGCTCAGATAGATGTAATGGGCAGAAATAATTAACACATGGAGGAGGCTTCATTTTAATTCGAGAAGAGCTCAAGGACGGAAGCATTCTTCTATCATACAACCGCGCAAATGCATCACTACGTTAAGATTAAAAGAAATTTGTCAATATATAACCTCTATGGAAAAACATATGTGCAATATGAAAATTCCAAAAAATAGCTACCTGCCACCCACAAGGAGCTGATGGGGACGAGTGGGACTAATGTCGCAAGATTTCAGTGCCAAACAATACTTAGGAGGATCAGATAATGATTTCTTCGCCCCACGACGCAGATCAAGCTATTACAATATGGAACATATTGAAAAAAGAATATGATTTGGATACAATTTATATAAGAAAAACCTTATAAGCTACATGTTTGATATTTCAATGATAGAACACATACATTTGTGTAATCCATGTGTGCACATGCAGATAAGCATATCTAGGATCTACTTCAACAACATAGAGTCGTGACCAAATCTAAAATACGTTCCACACATTTGACTATATCAACAAGTCCTTTCATGAACCTATTATGTTGCCTTAACAAAAAAACAGTATCCACTGCTACAGCAATGAATTGCGTGTTTCAAACTGTCATCGACTCAATGTGCGAAGTAACTGATTTTAAAAAAGTGACACTTTAATCATGAATCTTTCATGATATTACACCTTTCAAGCATGATACTATTATTTGGTTTGTATTTTAAGTTAGTTTGTCTTGGGAAGCAAGGTTAAGGAGCATCAACTACAAGTAATGGTAAATTTTTCATGACAAAATAGACCAACAACAAACTTCAAGAATAATAACTAACAAGATTTAGAAAATGCGTGTAGGCTGTATATAGAGTATGCAGGTATATGTATAGACCGCAATGAGCCAAGTTGACACGTGGGTAGGCCGGATCCGGCCTAGTCTAGGCTGTGCTCAATGCAGACTGAAAGTGGTTTGGATCATGCTCGGTGAGCATGGCGCATTGCCCTACTCAATTTGGCTCAAGCATTTAAAATGTCGGGCTAGGGGCCAATGCTGCCAGGCACCCTCATTTGGCACGTGGGTCATGTGTGGCCTGCTGTTGGGCCGAGCATGACCTGAATATTTATTAAACTTTTTAAAATAAATTATAAAATTATTTGAGTACTCAAATAATTATTTTTTTCTCTAATACTTAAGTTCTCAATTATTGTGTTATCAATTTACTAATAATATAAATTCAATAATATATATTTATTATTGATTTAAAATTTAAATTTTTTATTTCTTTTTGAGTTAGCTAGGTCTAGGCTTGGCCCATTGTCACATCTAGTATATTCCGTCTCTATTTAGAAACTATGACCATTAATTATATTCAGAAAAAAATATATAAATAGTTGTTAGAGATGGTTCAATCAATAGAATCAACTAAAGCTATCATGAGAAGAAATAAGATAGCAATAAGTGAAAAATAATATTTGTGTAGTCATATGGGTAGACATGGACTACTTTTTGGAACTATGATAAATAAGATAGCATTAAGTGACGCGTTCCAACGTTATTAATAGGGGCAGCGCCTTGGGCAATAAAGGACCTTAGCACGTTGAGGTGCCTAACACCTCTGTGACAACACTCGGTCAAGGTCCTCATAGGCATATGGGGAGACATGGACTACTTTTTGGAACTATGATAAATAAAAATAACATAACCACTTACAAGCACATTGCGGCATTCATGACTTGAAGAAGAAGGGCAAGAAGAAGTTTCGCGCAAGTCATGCTGTCTCAAAGTCCCATCCTCACTAGCACTCCATATGATGTTGGGATTTCCAGTTTCAACCTAAACATTACAAGGAAAGAATAAAATAAACACCCATTATCAGAAAACCTATATTATTATTCTTATAAAAACTTATGTCAAAATTTAAGAAAAAATACACAAATTTGACAGAAAATAATCAGGAGATCAATAAGGAGATCAACATGGTGAGTCCCAACTTATTAATTTCTAAAAATGATGTCAAATGGTGAATATAAGGAAAAGGAAGCCAACAGCTAGGTGATCTCTTCAACAATCTGATAACTAAGTTTACTCAGGAACTATACCATAAGCATAAGAGACTACTTAAAATGAAAAACCAGTTTGGTTAGCGAAAAACCGGTGTTGTTTGGTTAGAGAAAACTAAAAACTTGGTTTTGGTTTCTAATTTTTAGTTTTCTGAAAATGCGTTTGTTTAATGAAAACAACATCGATTTTAGTTGGTTGAAACCAGTGAATATTTATTTGGTTATAAAAAATAATATTATTTTTTCTTGAACAACTTTAGTAGTAGTTTGATTTTTGATTAAATAATAACTAATTCATATGAAACGGTTTAAAAATTTTAATATGGTTGTAGAAAAAAGTCCCATATTGTATTTGTAGTTAGCTTGTAAAATTAAATGTTTGCTAATATAGTTATAAAATATTTGTAAGATTTAATTAATTAAGTTATTGGTGATTTAAGATTTTTTTTGTCCAATTAGATATAAAATTAATTAATAAATATTATAAAATTTCAAAAAAATAAGTCCAATGATCTAAAATTAATTTTGATTAAATTATAAATAGATTGACTTTAAGAAAATTGAGTTATTTTAAAATTTATATTTGAGTCAATTAGATATAAATTGATTTAATTAATTTTTCAATTTAAGATAACAGCTTGGGTTGAAAATGATGATTTTTAATTTTAATTTTATAAATTAGATATAGTTTGATTTATTTTTTAATTAATTAATTTTATAAAAAAAGTATTTATAATTACAAAGTTGCCACTGCATTTTAATAACGAAATCAACAGTCTCGAAACCACATAAAACAACCTTTTGGTGTTTTCATTTTTATTAAGAAAAATTGGTTTCGTTGAAACATGTTTACATTTTGGATTTAGTTTCATGAAGAGTTTCATGAAAACATTGAGCTGTTTTGGTTTCGGTGAAACTAAAACCATGAAAACAGACTTGATTTCGCTAACCAAACAGGCCCTACTCTTCTGATTCAAACAAGATACAAGTGTTCATTGAGATGGAATCTTACAGCTAGCTTCTTGACCCTCTTAGAGTGGCACTTGTAAGATGCAATCGGGTCTACAGCAACTTCTTCAGACCTCTTCCCGCTTAAATGAGATAAATTGAAAAGTCGAACCTGGAAGAAGATAACCAGCATTCATCTCTAAAATAGTCTTAAAATAATTAGTGAAATCCATACAAAATGAGGAAAAAAACAAACATTTGCCCAATCCAAGCACTACCTCTGCATCACCTGCTCCTGATACAACTAGTTCATCCGATGTCTCCGGAACAAACTTTGTGCAAAATATGTTTGAAGAGTGACCAGTTTGAATACTATGTAAGAGCCCTCTGTCACCATAACTCCAAATATTAATCTGCAGGAATAGAACAAAACTGAAAAATCAGGATATACGGATTCCCTTTATTTAAACAAATAATGTTAAATCAATCTGAGACACCAAGCACATAGTTCATTATCTTGAAAAGACGTGTTCAAATATTAAACAAGTGAACTGCAGAACTAGCTGATAGCTCAAAAAGAAAATCATCTGCAGTTGGATTATTCTAAGTTGTATGCGAGGTATACAACTTAATCATTTAGTTCATGTAGCAATTTGCCCCCTGACACATCCAACAGAGAGACCAATGGTCTTCATTCCTCAGGATGATAGAATCATAGAAATAGAAGCCAATAAAACAGGTGTTCTAAGATTTAAAGAAATAAGAGTAATCCAAAAATAGTAATATCATGTCTGAACTCTGAACAATTTAGCAACCTCCTCCAAGAAGTTATTAGATAGTTAACATGATTAGATTAAATGCTGTTGACTTTAAATGGGCTACGGTTTTGACTAAGAGCAAATTGTCAAAAAGTATATTTAACTGTTTCTTGATATTTGTCCAAATATTGCCAGAAATCTTTGCCTACATGCTAAACCAGTCCTTTTCTATTAACAATAATTACTAACCATTATGTGCAACTAATATCAAGTAAACGTGTAGCAGATGGATATCATACTTCTAGACAAGTGTATAAGTTATGGTGAAGGTTAGATACTCATACGCTAGTATCATCTGATCCAGATATTAAAAGCGAGCCTCTTGAGTTCCATGCAATCGCGTTCACACAACCCTGATGAGCCTGTTAAAATAGCCCCAGTAAAACAACTATCAGAATTAAAGGCGATAAAAAATGCAATTAAAAAGTAATAATAAGTAACAAAAATGGCATATAGAAGGCATTAATGCATCATCAGACTTGACTAACAATGTGGCTTAAACTTAGAACCCTGTGACGAGATGACATAGGGATCTAAACTGTGAACTAAGTCAGTATTGGATAAATAAAGTAGCTTCTTTTCCACATAACCTACAAAGAATGGCCAATTTCATATTTTTATACTTTCATACACAACCACAGGAGATATCAATGGATTTGGACATAGTAAGGCATGACAATGTGAAATGGATTCAATGAACCAAGCAACATAGTTGTGCATAGGAGAAAAATGCCTAAAACTAGCACTGAAGAACTTCTGTATTTAAGGTCCATCTAAGACATTTTTATGAGCCCTTAAGGTTTTCAATTTTTTAATCTAAGAATAATTCTATAGAGACCTAGAAGCCTAGCAATTAGTTTTGCAGGAATCTTCCCATGAATCTATCAATAAACAAATGCTTGATAATACAAATCACAATATAATAAGAATCATCAACTTTAGAAACCTTGGCCTGAAATTTTTCTAATACACATTGAGCTACCTATCCGTAAGTAAAAGGAAAATTGAGGAAAGAGATGTAAATTTGGATTACCACAAACCAAAGAGCATCAGTTCGGGCCATTGGTATCGTGCAAATCTTACAAACACAAAATAACAATTTGAGAAGAGAACTATAATAGCAATACAAGTTGGTTTAATTGGTCATAGCAACTATATGATGATTGTAGCATACAAGTTATCTTCATGTTAGCTAAAATACAGGACTAAGCTTGTTAAGGTAACACCGGAAAGATGCTAGAGCTAGTTATGGAACAAACCTCCATTTCTTTCTCAAGGTCGAGCCTCTGCATCAACGATGAATGTACTTGCAACTTCTGGCTCACATCCTATACAAGAAATCAAGGTGATGTGACGCAATTAAGGGATACTTTAACACGGCATGCAGAAATCAAATTGGCACACTAGCATTAAAAAGAAATAATATCGTCATTTTATAAACAATGTTGAAAACATAAGAAGAATAAGAACAGATGCAAGACCATTGGTGCTACCATTTGTCCACACATACAGTGATTCAGTAGACAATCTCCATAACAATAGTAAATTGTTACCATTGCAGGTCACTCTTGGTACATAACCAGCAAATTTGTAAATCAAAATCTAAATTGGTCTAATTCGGTCTATTTTCACATAGTCAGATGGATGTTCTAGATTAGAAAGAGAGATTCTGAATTTAAATGTCTCCAATTATATTACCGACGAGACATGTCCAATATCCAACTTTAATGTGCGTCCAATATCAGCAAATGCCTAACAGACTGCTCATACGTAACCAAAAAAGTGAAAAGGGGAGGAAGGCATTACGACCAAGTACTTAACAAAGTCTTAGCAGTTTGCAACCACTTAAACGTAGGAGATGATTTAACCAAGAAGTTGATCCAAGATCATATCCCATAATTCCTACCATGTCAAAGCTTTCCTGGGCTAAACATCTCTATAAAAACGAAAATTTGAGCAATAGGGCCAATCATATATTCTGAAGAACCATTTTTCTTTTTAAAGGGAGATCCTAACCATTTTTTCTTTTAAGAGGGAAGCATATTTATGTGGTATGATCCCAGAGTGACAACTTGTTGACGAATATTTGGAAGAATTGGGAAACATTTTTGGAATATCTTGTAATGATTGTCCTACTTAACTAATACAATGGAACAACCATAGGGTTAATAATCGTTAAAATCGCATCTTGAAGAATTTACCATCCAAGAAAGCAATACTGTGAGACAAGCACAAAAATTCATCCAACTCCAAAAGGACTGAACAATCGGAAGAAAAACCTCACACGCTGAAAAAGAGACCAAGAGCGCGACGGACCACTGAAAATCGAGTTTAAATTGCGGCGAAAAGTACAATTCAAGCATTGCCTTGAAGAAGCGACCTTAATCAAGAAAGTGGAGACGCAGGCAAAAATTATTCAGCCTAAATTCAAGAAACGGCCAGCGAAAAGAACCAACTTTCGAAATCAGACAGAGGCCGGAAGGGCGACGAAACCATCCAAAATAAAAAACAGGGGCGTAATGTAAAATCAGAGGAGGGGGGGGGGGGGGGAGAGAGAGAGAGAGAGATGGGGCAACCTGGCGCGAGTCGATCCGCCGGCTTTCAAGGAGATTGGCAACGTTGCCGTCCGGGAAACTCCAGGTCGCCATCTGAGGATAAAAATTGGGAAAACGTCGGAGAAGAGTCCGACCCTACCGGAGTAGATTTCAACGGACCTAAGCCGATCTTCGAAGGCCCGATTATATAAGAATACAGCGGGGTCGGTTCAGAAAGGGAAGGCTTCTTCTCGAGCTTTCATCGCTTCTAGGGACTTGTTCCACCTGATGCCACCTCGCCAACGCCGGTTGTGATTGCGTCATCCGCTCGCCCTCTTTCCCATTTCTCCTTATTCTCTCACCAACACTGCAGCGAACGCATTGCAAGGCAACGTTTAACGGTGGTTGTATGGAGTCGAGTCGCATTTGGGTTTAGTCCATGTTCTAGGGGTGAAGCCGAATAAATCCAAAATCAGTTAGAATTTATCTGATTGAATAAATTTTAGATAGATTTAAATTAAATTCGAATAAAATCTAAAATTAAAATTAAAAAATTAATTAAAATTGATTCTGATTCCGATCGAACACGTCAGGTACCTAGAATTAGTACTTAGAATCTATATCCTAGAACCTGTATCCTATAACTTATAAATGAATATATTTCAACAAAAAAATTTCGAATATATTCATTTATAAATTCTAACAAAATATAAGAAATAATTTTATACACGGTAGGATCCAAAGTATTCACACCCCCGATGGCTAATGTTCCCTCGGTCTAGTCCTTACTGAATACTAATATAATTACTTTTTTAGAAAATTAGAATTTTCCTTGTTGATGCTTGAAATAAATGATGATAAATTGCATATCCATCTTGCTAGTTCTTTTTTGTTTTGTTTTGATCGTATCTAATTTAGACATGAATAAATCATCAAAATAAAATCGTATCATATCAAACATTCAAATCAAAATCGATCATCAAAACAAATGGACTCAACAAATACAATTATGATTAACATTTATCGAAGCAAAAATCTAACTCTTGAAGGTGTGATGAACCGCAGAACAACTTAAGATGAAAATGAGCAATTACTTTGGGTAGCTATTTCACCTACCCAACAAGTTAACCAAGCAAGCCGTAACACTAACATTACACACACGAATGCAATACAACTGAGATTGCTTTAGTGTAATTAAATATAATATTTGACATTAACCGGCACAGGCTTCCAATGTCAAACCTCTTCTTCGTTACATTGTGCACTTTACTGCTTTCTGGACAAAACCTCTGAACTATAAGTACATAACCATGTATTTGAACTTTTCTCCCAAACCCACATGGAAATAACATAGCACATGAAGCTAGATAGGCAAATAAGAAATTTGAGAAAATTAGAGAATGAGAAATATTCTTCACGAAGATTTTTTATTTCCTGGTAACAAGGACAAAACACAAACAAAAGCTAAGACGTGAGAAACTTCAAAACTTTATAATTAATTACGCAGTTCATTGAAGTCCAACAGCCCGACGATCAACCGCTTCTTTGTTAGCACAGAACTATAATATAATTTACAGATTTGAGAAATCAAAAGTAATTAGATCTCTACTGCAAAAGTGGTGATACTGGCTATTGAAAAAGCAGTACCAAGTGACAAGCGTAAATCTGCAAAACTCCAGACCCATCGGAGCAGTTACTTCCGGGTAATTTGCAGACCAATCCTCCACAAGCTTGCATTCACCAAACGAGCACATTCAAGTCTCTCAATATATATCAAGATCTCTATGTGGTGGAAAAACATGAGAATGACAAGGCTTATGCACATTTGATTCCTAACCATATTCTCTTAACCTTCACTTGGGATCTAATTTCTTGTGAGGGCATGGCAGGTGAAGTGACAACAGAGTTCTTGATGGATTACAGGAACTTCTTGAAATTCCAACTTCTGATCCGATCCCTCAAATTACTGAAAGAAAACATATGTACACCAGTGCACAACTGTTGTAACACCATCCCAGTGTTGCCTCAAATTTCCTCTTTGCAAGTTGCAGTGAAAGAATATGACCAGCCAAATTATGGATCCACTGACTGGGGCATATCCAATAGCTCTGAGATGCAGGGATGGGCAGCTGAAATAAATTACAGGCTTCAACTAACGAAATGTTTACTCATTTGTGTAATCCTCTGCAAAACTCTTGATTCTTTGTTTGAGATTCTGCAAACACAAAAAAAAATCACTAAGCTCAAATTTTACAGGATAAATATTAAATTGAAAAAAAAACAAATTAGTCCCCAACAAATCACTAGCAGATAATTGTTTCCCTCTTATCTAAGAGCTTCAGATGAATACAAGTTTTAGTTGAAGATGAAATTGCACCTTCAGTTCTTCATGGAGCAATATGAAGACCTTTTTCATCCGTTTGTTTCTCTGTAATTCAAGCCCAGAACATATTTAGTGCTGAGAACATTCCATACAGGGAAACAATATCATTATGTAAATAACAATAACATTTCTTTTCCTGTAGATTAGGTAAAATCAGTAAGATGCAGAATAACAATCTTAAGAAGGAAACTGAAAAGTATCTACAATTAGGTCATAACATGTAGCTTCAGGTTATCCAAATGCAAACAGGACAGTTGAAAAAAGGTTCAAAGAATTTTCCATGCAACTGACCCAAAAATCTCAACCATTGTAAAGAGACTATGAGCTAGCCAATTGCATCCCTGTTCCCACCACCTCAGCTAAATTAACTGAACCATTACAAATTGGTATATGATACAATGTAAGGATGTAGATTCTGAAAGAACAGCCTAAAAAATGTTAAACATTGAGGTATTTTTGCTGACCACATGCAATATTTCAGCTAATAAACAATATAATGGTTATGAAAGTATATAAGATTGTTAAGCATAAATGAGACTATTATGCAGCTACAGAACAAATAAATCAATACGTGATTTTGGAACAAGATCACAAGCACGTCAAAAACTCCATGAAGCATGATATACATAATGAACAAAGAAATAACATGTTGAAGTATAAGAAATTCACAATAGTTATATTATCTTTACCCAACTGAAAAAGCATCCAAGTACTCTTTGTTCAATCACATATAGCATCCGTAATAGCAACTAGTGAAGTTATTCTAAGCAAGGTTTTAAATATGAGTTCAATAACAGTATTGATACTTTGTTGGACAAGTATGGTACCAAGCATGGTTTTAAATACCGTACCATACCGCCCGGTACGACTGGTATTTATCCCGATATACGAGATACCTGGTATTGGGCGATACCGAGTATCTCGGTAAATACTGCCCGGTATGGGCGGTATTTGATGTCATACCGGGCGGTATGATGCAACGGCTCTTTAAAAGAGCCGTTGTTGCAGTGCCTGACAGCCCCTATATAGCCATTTGGGGCCGAGTTTGGCTTCATTTGGGGTCTACATAAACCCCCCCAAACTCTAGTTTTCACCCCCACTCGCCTCTCTACTCGTCTAAACTCTCTCAACTCTCAATCTCTCTCTCTCTAATCTCTATTTTCTTAATTTCCACGCCGAAACTCTGCTGAAATGGCGCCGAAATCTCAAGCCGACCCCACATGGCTGCACGGTGTTCGGTCGGAGAAACCTAACCAGTAACCACTGGCAATGCATCTATTGCCACTATAATATAATTTGTCGTGGTAGAGGCGTCAATCGATTGAAGGCACATTTGGCCGGAACATCTGGCGACGTCATCAAATGCACCAAAGCACCGTCGGAAGTCTGAAAGATGTTCAAAGAGATACTCACCAACAAGAAGGAGCAGCGTCTTAAATTTAAGTATTCATGTATTCATGTATTTGACATTTTAAACATTGTATTCATGTATTTGACATTTGAATCTTAAATTTAAGTATTTCTTGATCAATTATGTATTATTGGAGTTATTTTTAACAGCAAAAAAAAAAAAAAAATCTGGCCGGCATGCCTTTTTCGTACCGGCGTACCGACACGATACTGGTATGTACCGGTACCGGTCACTGACCGAGATCGGTACCGCCGTACCGGTACCGATATTTTAAACCATGGTACCAAGTACCAACATCTACCAAATCGTACTATACAATATTGTCAGAGAATAATATAATAAACAATCAGTACTGACCAGTACAGACCATTTGGTCTTCTATTCGGCTTTTACTGAACTGGTATGAACTGATTGGTATGGAAAGCCACGACTAATAGGTACATTATTTGTTTAATGAGGTGATTGATAATTAAGTATGAGAATCTACCTCTCGACAATGAAGATACATTTCTCTCAACTTCTCAACAACATTATAATACTCCTTTACATCACGTTCTTCTGCAATTTCAAGGTCATTGCCAACTTGAAGGAAGTCATTCCTGTATCAAAAAATTTAACATGCAAATGAAATTATCTATAGTATATTAAAGCTTACAGTTCCAAAACAGTCAGTGTCAGACTGTCAGGGTGTCACTGGAGGAGCTTTTCATACCAAGTTGCTGAAAGAAAATCTGAGATAGTGAATAGTAAAGAAACATAAATACCTAATTTTCTCCAAGTTCTTATTCAAGTCGCAGTATACTTCATACTTTTCACGGAACTCCTGGACGTATTGTTTATACCTGCTTAAAAAAATAGCATCATTGAAGAAAAATGAAGTTTTATCAAAATATATGAAACTCAAGATATGTACAAATTTGATGTTTTAAAAGTAATATAAATATTAATTGACAAGAGAATCTGGTCTTCATGTTTCCAAGTAGAATTTTAGAATGCCAATGTACTCACTTCAAAAAGAATAAGGTGCAATAAGTGGACTACCCATTATTCTATCTTCCTAAGGAATAAAATGCACCTATTGCAATGATAGACATTCACTAGAAAAGACTTTGGTTGTGATGCATGGATACCCCTCCCACCATCTAATATCCATTGCATATTAATTGGCAGGCTATGGCAACTGATATCTTACTGTCAACATAAATAGATTAGCTATTCATAAATCGTTATGCGCATAATCAGTGATGCTACAATTTAAATCTACTAGAGCATAGCTTACTGCGAGAGATCCTTTATTGGACCCTTGAGTTCTGGTTCATCTTTGTCATATTTTGAATAAAAGGAATTATCCTCATCAGAAGAAGAATCCCTCATATTCCTGTCATTACTATCTTTCACCCTCAAAATATTGTTTCTACTATGTTCTGATGCATTTGATTTCTGCATTAATTCGCCATTCCTCTGACCACCCTGATCAGTCATATTATCAATATGCGGTGGCAAGCTAGCATGATTTTTCTTGTGCAGACCTGAATGGCTTTCCTGACTGATTCTCTGCCCCATTCGCTTTTCTGTTCTACCAATTGTTTCAGCAGACATATCCCAACAAGCAGCCTCAGAGTCAGCATGATCCAATCTTGGCAGCGGCTCGTTATGGGAGTACATTGATTTCAATTGAGGCTTTGCAAAATCAGAAAAGCTGTCTGCTGGTTCTTTCCTCTGAGGTCCATGATTTCCTTGCCCTCCACCCCTAGGGCTGGGAGGCGATTGATTCTTCGAACCACGAGAAGCATTCATAGCAACCCTTCCCTTGCTTATTTCTACATCTAAATTGGTACAAGATCTTCCTTTATTTATTTCTAAATTAGTGACATCATTAGCTAATGTCTTGAATGAACTTTTTCTGTCCAGTTGTCTCTTAACTTCAGTATAATCCTCCCCATCCTTAGGAGTTTCACGTAGTTCACCCAATTCCAGATCTGAAAGCTCTCTTCTGATATGTCCCTTGCTACCAACAATTAGAGACTTCTCAGCATCAAATTTCTGCTTTCCAAATTGTTGTCCATTAACCTTTGTTGTGCTTAAGTGCTCAGGTGGTTTTGTCTGAGAAGATTCACGAAAAGCCGAATGCTTATCTCCACCTATGTCCCCAACATTTTTTCCAAGGCATCTCTCTCTTACATCGCTGTTTATATTTCTGATATCCTTCTGCATCTTCTCCTTAAAAGTAGAAGAGCTGTCCCGACCATGCAAGTTATCACGACTGATTTCTGCATATCTGTTTCCAGTTCTTTCAATGGATCTGTTTGGTTTCTCTGTTGACTCTGTACCTTTCTTCCTATTGAAATCTCCAGTTTTTGAACCAGAATGCTCAGCTTCTAAACCTGACGAAACATCAGGACTTGGATGTGTTCTGTGTAAGTTTCCAGATGTTAAAGATCTCCCACGCGTGACGGGGCTGCGCTCCTGTGAATCACTATCTGCATTCTTTCCACCTGGCAAGATACTTTCTGACTGCATTACATGGTCTTTGTATCCAACATGCTTGGGCTGTTCAGGAGAGTCATGCTGCCTATTAGCTAAAAGAGTTGAATCATCAATATTTCTGGAAGACATAACTTGTGCAGAGCTTGCATCTTTTGCCCTCTTAACTCCTTCGGTTCTCCCTTCAGAGTAGTCTGAATTGCGTGTCCTTTTAGACTTTTGTTTGGTAAGTTTTCCACTACTATCTGACAGCTCACGAGGAAATTTATCCTTTGGTATGGTTTGTCTCTCGTTGTTACTTGACTTGAGAACTTTCTCATTTACATCATTCAAAGAATAATTAGCAAATGATATCTGCTTCCCCTCTGATTGCATTCCATCATACGGTGAACTACATACTTTTTCAGTAATCTGAAAATTTTCTTCAGTTTCAGGATTTTCAAGAACTTCATTTCTCCTATTAAGAGGAAAACATTTGCTAGGTTCAATTACTTCAGTCAGCACATCCATCCTCTCAGAATCATTTAAATCAATAGCTGGTGGTGAAACTTGACATTCTTGATCAATTATAACATCATTTCTTTCATGTTCATCATGACACATGATCCCTGCTCCGGGTGATGAAGGGAAGATAGTTTCCATTTCCATGGGTTTATGCACAACCACCTCTCTTTCATTATCACTAGACATTATATCCACATCAACATCAGATCCCTCCTTGCTGCTAGAGGAACCATCACTATCACTATCACTGCTGCTAGCCTTACTTTGACTACCACTGTCACTTCCACTTCCACTGCTTTCGCTATCGCTATCACTATCGCTTCCACTATCACTAGAGCTGCATGCTTGGCCTTGACTATCATTACTAACCTTTAAATCACCGACAAAATGTTCTAGAGAACTTCGTGCCGTGTCAATATTTCCAAGAATATCAAGTTCTTCTTCTACATTTATGTCTGAATTACTTTGCTGCTCAATTTTCTCATTTGTGGCTTTCTCTTCTTGGATTCTGTCTACTGCTGAAGCATGTTCATTTGAGTTCTCTGGAGAGCTGCAAATGAAAGTAAATTTCATGTCGAGTGAAATAGAAAAAAATATTTGTCATCATTTAAGAATTTATCACTTATACAATGATATTTCCTCGGAGAAGAAAAGAACCAACCACTATAAAATATTTCAATTATACAACAATAAAGAAAGTGAACTAATAGTTTGCATAATTAAACTATAGGATAAACTGCATGGACTTTAGTGTTTGAAGTCTTGGAGGGCCTCGTCTGGTTACCCCCTACCAATCGGGTCCCGGCCAAAAACCGTTTGAAATAGTACAATCCTTTTATTTTTTTCATATGTAAAACAAAATTAAAATGATACATTTATAGGTAATGGAGGAATGAAGTTGATTTTATTATTTAGTTTTTTCCTTTTCTTTCTTTTTTTTTCTTTTTTTGTGTCAAGAATTGGAATGAAGACACTATAACCTATTCTGTGTAGCTTTATTACTGCATTACATCTACAAAAATCAATTGATGTCAAAGCTCTCCCACAATATTACTTTCTTTATTTAAAAATATATTCAACCAAAGTAAAGAAATAAGAGAATCATGAAATAAGAGACTCACCTCCCACTTTCAGGTGTGCGTAGATTGGAGCTTTCCAACTCCACTCCTGGTTTCAAGACATACTTACCTGGGGCTTGGTAAGTTGCAATCTGTTAGAGAGTATGTAGAAACAAGTCAAAACTCTAAAAAAGTTAAATCCATTTTTTCTCAAAATCTCGAAGGTATTTATCTTGACTTACATGTTTTATGATACTTTCAATTTTCTTAACAGAGTTTGGCATCATTTCTCCCACTGTTTTCTCCAAAGCCTAGAATCAATGATGAAATTTTTTTTAAAAAAACATAAGGTAGATACTTCAAACTTATTTAGACATAAGATTTAAATAATAAATAATTATTTAGAAATACATATACTATTAAGGAATAATGGAATAAAGGCACTGAGCAACTGCATTACACAAAAACTATCACATGTAAAAAAAAATCAGTTGACAAAAATTAATATTTGCAGAATATGGGAGGTCAAATTAAATTTCACAAACTACCATAGACAACCCTTCTTAAAATTATACTGCCTCTGTTTACAGATGAGATAATGCTAGGTGTTATACAACAGGAAACAACACACATTAATCAATAACCAATGAAAAATTAATTGAGAATAAAGAGGTCCTAGTTGGGAATTAAAAATGTTGGAGTAGCTATTTTGGTAAAGGACAATATAGGTGATAGGGCCAGGTTTTTTCATTTTTCATTTTCTTGCACCATTTCAGAAATGATAACATTCAGTACCTTCCCTGTTCTACCCTCTGCTCCAGCCTCTCTCCTAGCCTCTTCATCCATGACAAAACTCTGTAAGACTTTCTTCAAAGATAATAGCAAAAACTTTACCTTTCCATTACCACATATAACTCCCTTTCCCACCGATATCACATTTTTAGAAGGAAAAGCTGGTCAAGTAGGGAATGGAGACAAGGCCCCCCCCCCCGACATTGGTCCCCCCTTGAACATATATACTAGTATTTAACTATATTTGCCCCATGAGAATATTATAAAATATTCTTTTGCCATGTAGTTGCCCCCATGATGTGCAGTTTTATATTTTGCTCCCCCAAGATAATTTCCTAGCTTCGCCCCTTGTCCAGAGGCTCACACCAAGACCACCACAATTCACGGACTTATATAAACTGTAAAACATAGAACTTTTTAATGTTACGAATCAACCAAAGAACAGTGGATGAGAACATCGAGCCTTCGTATTCTACTTTCTATCATTTGTCTTCTTTGTCCTCCATTAACTGTTATTCTTGAAGAATTTCCCACTATGGATGACATGCAAATGTAAGAATTTCAATATTATTAATGACATTATGAATAAAACCACCTTGCAAGTGAATATCTATTGTGACCGGCTATTGGATAAATAGAGAAAAAAGTATAAATCATCAGTCTGGGCCTAAAGAGATATTCACACATTGTACCTTCCTAATAATTCACCAATGTGAACCTAAAAGAAAACAGATATAGACCTCACTATAACTCAACAATTATATATTGTTTTATCTTATAGATGATGTGCATGTAATTTTCAGGTGATTAAATAAACAATTTTACCTTCAAGCTCATCCCTTTCGGATTTTCGGAGAGTACAGTAATCAAAAGACGACGGAGGTTTAGTGATTGATCACTAGTTTGATCTGCAAGCCCAATTGCATTGGGCTTAACACTGTTCAGAACCCTACTAGGAATCTCCTTCTCAAAGTTGCCAATTTCTTCTTTGTTTAGATTTGAAGGAGCAATACTGTCATCATTATGTGAATCACCTCTTGATGAAGCACCAATTCCAAAAGATGGTGCAGAAGAACCGGGTATATGTTGCTCAGGAGGTGAAGGAAGTGGTGACACCGAAGGTCTTCCTTTTGTATTGTTTGATGCTGTAGCTGACTTCATAACAGATCTGGAAGGACCAATATTGGAAACTGAAACAAGAAACAAAATGACTCATTGAACCAGATACTTAAAATAAAAGTTCTAGAAAAAGGTGAGATGCCATAGCTAAGCTATGACATCAGAATAACAACATATTTGAAATCTCATGAGCAAGTTATGCAAGTCCACCTTGATTTTCCTTCCTTTTTTTGAAAAATTCCTTATTTTTCCAACCCATCCTTCGCATGTTACCTAGTGGAAAAGAAACCATAAATATCATGCACCTGGAAGACTTCAGTAACAAAGTCACATCTAAACTGCAGCAATCTTTAAAACAAAAAAGTAGCAATAACAGAAACATTTTGTAGTAAAATAATGCAATCAAAATTTTAGAATGACAAGCCATGTAATCCAGTTTGTACCTCCTACTGTAAGTTTAATTTCTTTCTACTCATATAAGGATCTACTAGTTCAGTTTAGGCCAAATTTTCTTAAAAAGTACTCCCAACCAATTACAATGATAAGAAGAGAACATCATGCACATCATAAACTACATACAGTCAAAAGGAAAAGAAATTGATAATGAGATCAGAAGTGGAAGCACTGACCCTCAACAGCAGCAGCAACCATAGACTTGGCCTGATTTTTCACTGATGGATTTGCAGGGTCCAGCACTATGGCTCTGTAAACAGAAAGCCAGAAAGGTAATTAAATGGCCATAAAATCACTTTTAAGACAAGACATAGAGAACATGTAAAGATCTTTGAGGCTTCAAATATTTATTCTTCTTCATATAGACAGGCATACAACAAAGGGAAATTTGTTTTATGTGGATATGACTATGTAATATCAAATTAATTATAAATCTATCAATAGTCAAGGATTGTTATTTTCCATCATGAAAAAGTCCAAGCAATTACAGCTACAAAGTTCAAAAGAAGCAAATTCAGCGAAAAAATTACAAATATATCCATACAATAATCAGCCTACTTAATTATCGTCATGGACTAGTTTTTGTCTTGTTAACAAATATTCCAAATAGTGGTAAAACAGGAGAAGAGTCCGTCCTTGAATGTTACATGAAGAGATGCAAGATCAAAACTTCAATTTCATAGATGAAGTTTGTAATTTAGAGAATAAGAAAGAGCTTAGGAATTGAATGAGGGATCAATATGAACTCACTGTAATTTACTAAAAACTGGATAGACCAAAAACTCGTTTTACATCCATAAAATAGAGGAAATGCTTTTCACAAACAAAATGAAGTAACAAAATTAGATGGCTTCATAAACATCAATGAAGATTCAAATGGAAATTATTTGCCAATTTGGAAAGAAGAAAGTATGTGGATTGGAAATGTTAGACATTGAAGAAGATAGCTTCCATCAATTATTACTACGATTTGGTAATTTACTGATCATAAAAGGAGCATAAGATCATCTAAATTCTTAGAGATGTTTTTTGAGAACCTCTATTACATACTTTCGGGATTTAGATAAGCGCTCAGCCTCCTCTGACCGCATCTTAACATGGTTCTTTGTGGACTCATCTAGGATTCGTTGAACAGTCAGCTTCCGCCATGCAGAGCCACTTTCAACAAGCAATCCATTTCCATTCTCTCCACTTTGGTGTTCTTCATAAATATCGCAAAGATCTCCAAGTTCTCTTGACCAAGTGAATCTGAACTCTTTACCTCCAACATCTATGACCTGATATAAGGAAGCACCTTGTCCATGACAGATTTTATACAAAAAGACAAACAATATAAAGGTAGCAAATATCATTCATTTTGATAGATTTCATCTCACACATTGTATGTTTCTCGGTAGAAGCATCCATCCATTATTAAATATTAATTTCTTCTATTATTATCAAGACATGTATCAGCAAATAACATGATGCCCACATCTGACTACCTCCACAACTAGCCAAATTGTGGATTTTTGGCTAATACAAAGAAGGCAATGTGACAAAGGAAAGGAATAGGAACGAAACATTGTGCAGACATACTGCAATCTACACTAACATATTTCACCTCACTTGTGGTGCAATGGAGTTGAGTAATATCTTCAATAAGAGGGGGGAAGCAATCTGGCACCAAAATACAACTCAGCTTAAATTTAGTGCACCAAGCCAAAAAGGTGCTAAATCACTGTGCTAGTGGAAGTTCTAAAACTTGAAAGTTGCAGTAAATCTAAGTTACATTAATCGTTTGACACTTGTGATAGATATATACACTTGGGTCAGAGATAGCTGAAACAAGCAACAATAAGGGATAATTTCATTTTGGCCCCTAGACTTTCTCATATATTGATTATTACCACTCACCGTTCAGAATTGTATCCCGTGACTACTTATCCATATTATCACAGAAACCCTCTACGTTAAACAATGCATGCATAAACAAGGTAGAAAACCATATTAATAGCTTCCTTTTCAATATTAGAATCAATACAATAGAACTAAATCATCTCAGGCATGCAAGAAAAAAAAAAAGTACAAGCACTTCAGACACACATCAAAGAATTCAGGAAAACGAGAAGAACCAAAGCAATTAATTGCAAGGAACCAAATCTAGAGACGGGGGATATCAGATAGGGCTTACATTGCCCGGAATGTTATTCAAGTTAGAGTCGAACTTGATTCTGGCGGCCCCTCCCTGCGCCTCAAGACGCCTGATTTCATCAACCAGGTCAGGGGTAAGCCGTATGATCGCCGCGAAGTTAGGCAGGCCGCCTCCGGATTCGAGGCTGAAGGACTCCTCGCGCGCTGGAGGACACGGGGCAGCGGGTGTCCCACCGGGGCGACCGCGCGCTGAGGCCGGAGAGGCCCCGATCGGCAAGCGGCCGGGCGCGGTAGCGGGACGGTGGAGGGCCGTTGAGGATGGGGGAGGGAGGGGGCGCTTCCCGTTTCCCCGCCCGGCTCCGGCGCCCCTCCCTAGCTTGAACATCTCCGGGACCGAGGAGCTACTTCGCCGTCGCCGCCGTGGGGGAGGAGGGGGATGGCGGTAGCGAAGAAACGGGTGTTTCCAGTTTTCGCCTTTGAGGAGGGGAAACAAATAACACGGCACGAGGTTTTCTCTTGGTTTTTATATTTAGTTTATATCACCACCGCAACGTAACGCGACACGGGACGCCGATATATCGCTTGAGCCAAGGAAAGTACATAAATGTCCTTGTACGAGCCAATAGTTCCTCCGACGGGTTACGAATCGATTCGTGCTTGAGACTTGAGCCAATGAAACAGAAACAGAGGCTTCTTCTTCTTCTTCTTCTTCCCAGCAAACAGAGCATTAAATTTCGGAATAAATTTAATCCATCAAATTAAAGATTTCTTTATCATCTTCCCACTCGATGACACCATGAATTGATGAGAACGACGCTCAAATGGGGAGATTCTAACATGCTATAAATAAAGGTTTGGTCTTCTTGTGCTTTAAATCCCACCAATTTCGGAAGAAATCCATCAATTGATCATCAATTAGACGAAAACGATCGCTCAAATTGAAAGGCTGGAATCATCGCCGAACTTCCAAAAACGTCGGATTGGTGATAAAAATGTTATCTTGCTTTAAATAAAGAGACCCTATGCAATGGAGATGAACAAATTAGAGCGATAGAGATCAATTACAAAAATACATGTTCTTCAAAATCATTGTAGTTAATTAAAACTCTATCTTATCTTGCAGGCCACTGAAGAATGCATTTAAACATTATATTTATTGTCCAATTCAATTATATTTGTCTACTTTGATGCAAAATGTAGACGCATCTAATCACTTCTAATTATGCTTTAAAATAGAAGTCAATTTAGGCCATGCTATATCTATATAGTCAAAATTACAAGTCATCCTTCTTTGTTCTCTTTTATCGAATAGAAGGAACTCTGATGAAGAGAGAAGACTTTTCTTCAACGCAAGCACAACAGCCTTTTGATTGCAACACTCTATAATAAATGATTCACTAAATACAAATATATCTGTGTGATAAGAAATACAAATATAAATTTAAGGAATACAAATGGCAACGGAAAAAAATATAATAAAAATGCAAAACTTTTGAGGGGCTTCTTTTCATCAGATAACTCATAACTGAGTTATCATGTAAGTAACAGCTCCTGCAATTGATATAGGACTTCTCCAGCACATCTTAACAAGCTGACGGTTCAGATGAACAATGTTGATACTTAATTCATAATTGATAAATAGAAGTATAACTGAATTGCACTGTTGAATTTGAAGTGGAATGTATCAAAATACAAGCAAATGATCAAGGCCACATTGCGCATCAGCACGTCCACAGCACCAACGTATTTTCCCGCTCATAGCTTCACAACAATAGATGATCAATGCCGACATCGCGAGTTCAACCTTATTGATGGTGATATTACAATAAACAATATCGTAAGTGATTAGTCATATATAATCATAGATTTGAATGACAACTTGATGTTCTCATTTATCTACGTGCATATAACCTCTATATGGACAGACTTTGCAAGCCATTAACAAAGTTATTATGAAGGAGATGTTCATGGAGAAATATCCAAGGATCATTTATCTACTAAAATATCTTCTTGAGTGCAAGCGCAGATATGGTGGATATCCATTTATCTACTCTTTTCCAAGCCCTCGAGTCCGGGAAAAGAGTAGATAAATGGATATCCTCATATATTATTGATATTTGATTTCTACATGAGCATCTCCTTTGTAACATCGTTAATGGCTGCCAAAGTCTATCCATATAGATGTTACATCCATGTAGATTAATGAGAACATCAAGTTGTCATTCAAATCTACGAATATATTTGACTCATCACTTACATGATATATTGTTGATGCAACACCACCATCAATTAGGTTGAACTCGCGATTGCGGCCTCAATCATCTGTCGTGGTGAAGCTACGAGGAGTGAGAAGATACGTTAGAGCTGCAGACATCCTCATGCAACTATCTGACAGAAGTGCATTCTTCAGTGCTGCGGTCTTCGTCTGCAAGAGAACATAGAGTTTTAACTAATTAATTCTAAGATCATGAAGATCGACCTCGTGTGCCTAAACAGCAAGTGTTTCATAAGTAGTAGAAAAATGACAAGTTTTAGATATCATGAGCATTTTGAGGGCTGAAGGAGCAAAGTGAAATGAAGTTAAAAACTTGAATAAATTAAAACAAAATTGAAATTGCAGGTGCCAAGACATTTTTTAAATCTGGGTCAATTTGATAAAATCTAAAAACTTCAGGGGCCAAGTACTAACTCTATATATAACAAAAGTCGGCAGTTCTATGGTTCAATTGCAAAGCATGTGCAAAAAAAAGCTACTGAAATGGGCTCAGATCATAAAACATTGAGTTTTATTTCCATTTTCATGCATATTGATATGATGAACCTGTAAAACAATACTGAGGACGTATGACTATAAAATCTATTAAAAGGGCATTTTGGTTCTATACCTTATATGGATATTGGTATGTTTGCTTCATAGGATAAGGGAGGATAAGGGATGGATTAATTGTTTGTTTAGTGCATGGATTAGGAATAAATGTGAATAGAAAATTATTTATATTCGATGTACACTGGATTTAAAAAATTCATATCCAATCCTCCTTCAATTATTATCCAATCCAATCCTTTCTTATCCATCAAAGTTAAGACATAGAGGGGTACGCAATAGAAATTAGGAAAAAATAAAATAAATAGACGAGTACAGAAAGTGATAAAGATGGATTTGGGCTATTACCATTCTATGTAGGCGTAAGTTGAATTTGAAGTGGAATGTATCAAAATACAAGCAAATGATAAAATTATCATATATTGATTATTACCATTCACCGTTCAGAATCGATATCCCGTGACTACTTATCCATATCACATAAATCCTCTACGTTTTAAACAATGCATAAACAAGGTAGAAAATCAAATTAATTGCTTCCTTTTCAATATTAGAATCAATACAATAGAACTAAATTATCTCAGGCATGCATGAAAAAAAGAAGGTACAAACCCTATTAGCACTTCAGACACACATCAAATAATTAAGGAAAACGAGAAGACACACATATGGCAGTAGAGAGAGGAAGTGAGAGGAGATTGCGGTTTCGCTCCTCTCTTCCCCTTTTCTCCAACACGCCACAGAGAAGGAAGATAGAGGGAGAGGAAGAGGGAGAAAGAGTTTTTCACTCCTCTCTTCCTGTCATCGGTGATTTCAGGAAGTTTCTTCCCCTTTCTCCAGCACGACAAAGAGAGGGGAAGAGATGGAGAGACAGGTACCTGCGGGCGACGACGAGGACGGCGGGTTCACCCCTTTCGCAGAGGCACAGCAAAAGGAAGGAAGAGAGGAGTTTTTGTAATTGAATCACTTCGTGCGCTCCCTCATCCGAGTACCGTGATTATTTACTTCATGAATCTCCCATTGTGACGACGCAGAAGGAGGGGATGTGGGCGACATGCGATCCATGCGCTAGAAGAGGTTCTCAACGACCTCCAGTTTAGTCCAGTCTCATGAAAAAAATGGGAAAACAAATAACACGGCACGAGATTTTCTCGGTTTTAGCCTTTTAGGAATAGTTTTTATCACCACCGCAATATAACGCCACACAAGACGCCAACATATCGCTTGAGCAAATGAAATTACAGAAATGGGAGGATATTTTTCAATTCTCTAACTCGAATATCTGTTGTAATTTATTTTATTTTTGAATAAGTTATTTTTTTCAAAAATAACAGTATACTCTTCAATGAATATATATATATACATGATTAGTAACCAATATGTGGAGATATATTACTTTCTAAAACTAAATTTAATATTCCGAACAAATTATATATATATATATATATATATAGGCTGATTAATGTGCATTGTTAATTCAATTTAAAATGTTTTCAAAATAAGGTACATTTTTTTAAATTGACGCAAATAATTATGGATAAATACTTCAATATTAATTAAACACACACATATTATATATATAGTTTGTTTTCTAATTGCCTCAATACTTATCGTATTAGAATTTTCAAATATATAACCAAGCTTATAAAATTTATTCCTCTTTTCTTAAATAGCTTAAAAGAAAAAACTTAATCCAAATGTGACAGAGGGAATCTAATATATTATATATCGAATGAAGAACAAATAATAATGGAAGTACTGTTATATTCGGTTAAAAAAAAAAAAAAAACTTTCTTGTAAATTTGTGAGGTGTGGGGGGTTATTTGAAAATTACCTCCCCACCGCCTCTTAGCCGGCTCTTATACGAGCTGGCTCAGTCGCGTGAGAAGGGGGCGAGAAAAGGAGGTGGAATCGGCGTCGGAGGGTGAGGAATCGGCGTCGGAGGGTGAGAAATCGGAGGTCGGATCGTCGTCGGCGTCGTCGCCGGAGCCGAAATCTGAGGTAGGAGTCTTCCCCCTCGTTCCATTGTTGTTTTCCGTCGTTTCACCGAAGTAATCATCGGCGAGATGGAATCGGAGGCGTCGGAGGTGGTCGGAGGCTGTCGGAGCACGGCCTGACGCGGCTGTGCATCGGCGCAGCTGCGCGTGGCAGCGGCCATGCCGCGGCGCGCAGCGTGCGTAGCACGCACAGCGCGCGGCTGTGCCTTCCGACGATGTCCGGAGCTTCGCCGGGGGTCGTAGGCCGGCGGAGAAAGTGGCGAGTCCGCCTGGGTGTGGATATCAATAGTGAGCGAAGAGAGCTATATCGCGTGAAATAGAATAAATTTGTAGATTATTTGGGATATTTTTATAGTTGATCGTAGAGTTGTCGGATCGAGTCGAGAAGAATACCAAAGTTGCATGTTTTCGCGTGCTGAACGCGATGGTGGTGTCGGATTTCTGATCGGAGGCTGTTTGGTAGGTCTTTTTATATTTTAGTGTTGTTTGGTGGTTAATACTTATTAACTTAATTTGATAAATAATTAAATAATATAAAATATTATATTACTTTAAAGGGGATGAGTTAGGGGTAATTGGTTGGTGCGAGCTTGACTTTGATTCCCATTGTAGCCGATGAATTACTGTTGGGTGAAATGTCGAATTTATCTTTTTGCCTCGATCTGCTTGATATTGCTTTCAATTCTGTTGAACTCGTATTGCATATTATTGTTGGACATGCCATATAGATAATTGCATGCGTTATTGTTGATCATGGTGATATACAGTATTGATGTTGATATTTGATCATGATATGCCATGCATGATATTATGTTGTTACCTGTGGTGTTATTCTTTTGATCATATCATCATCATTTGGTGTTGTTATATTGTTGATATTGGTGATCATGTCATTTATTATCCATTGATCATGGTGATACACTTTGTTGCATTGTTGGAGTTGAGTTGTCGACCTGGAGGCTACGGCCTTGGAGAGGACTTCGGTCCCGGACCATTTTAGTGCGGTACCCTCCAGACATGGGAGAGGGTATGGATATTGACTAGTCACTTTGGGCACCTTCGGGTGTAGGGATGTCGGATACGCCGTCCATTGGGCTACCTGCTTGGTAGGGGTAGTCGCGCGGATGTCGGATCCGCCGTCCATCGGGCTACCTGCTTGGTGGGGGTAGTCGCGTCACCGTTGGAGCGGACGGTTGATGCCACTCTACGGGTGGTAGAGTGTGGGGTTTTTACCCAGCGGTCCATACGCTCGATGATTTGGTCGACGTTGATTGGAGCATTTGTTGTACATCTATCGCCTTTGACTGCATCTTAGGCCATATTGTTGTTTATTGTTGAGTTGACATCTTATTCATGTTGTTGATTATATTGTGATTCTCCTACTCAGTATTTTCGCTGACTCCTATTGTTATTGCTTCAGACTTGCAGGGGTAAGTTGTTGATCTATATATCGAGGTGTAAATAGTTGATAGACATATCTTTTTATTCTGATTTTAATATTGATGATTTTGAAGTTTTGTAAATATATATTATTAAATATGTTTGATTATGATTTATTATTCGGATTTATGACTTTTCCTTCCGCTGCACGGTGTTCGGGTCGCCGTCGCGTCTCGGGACCGGGGCCCGGGGCCCGGGGCGTGACAAGTACATTTAAATTTGCAAAGAAGCTTTCCAGCGAAAAAGAAAACAAATCAGACAATTAATTATTGTGTTAGTACGTGCCAAAGGAGTCAGAAAGCAGACAACGCATATCAGGCAATGCCATATCTATATAATAGACTCAAAATTAAAGTCATCCTTTTCTCTGTTCTCTTTTATCGAGTAGAAGGAACAATGATGAAGACTTTTCTTCAACGCAAGCACGACAGCCTTTTGATTGCAACACTCTATAATAAATGATTCACTAAACCTGGTGTCTTTCCGATTTAAGCAACAAAAGTACACTTCAGAAAGGAAAGAAAAAATATATGAGCAAATAGATTTTGCAATAAAAAAATGAATGCTACTTGACCCTGGACAATCTTTTTGTTTATGCAGCATCCTCCTCAGCAGTCAGTATAAAAAGTTCCAAACTCCTTTAAGCAAGTTTGACTGATTAAATCTCCTTGACAATGAAGGAATTAAAAATCAACTTATGGACTGCAGAGGTTCTTTAGATCCTCTTCCTTGGCAAAAAATGTAGGAATAATCCTAGAAGCATAAGGATAAAGATCCTTGTACGAGTTCTTTATGGTGCCTTCTGCAACCCCAGTTGCCAGCGATATATCTATGATACGAAATACAAAAAATATAAGAAATACAAATGGCAATGGAAAAAATATATATAATAAAAATGCAAAACCTTTGAGGGGCTTCTTTTCATCAGATAACTGAGTTATCATGTAAATAACAGCTGCCGCAATTGATATAGGACTTCTCCTGCACATTTTATGATGAACAATGTTGATACTTCAACTCTTTATTACTAACAAGTATTGAGGCAACTGAAATAAGGAATGCTTTTTCAACAGCTTGTGTCATACCTTATGTCAAGTTCCTCTGATTTTTGAACAGCTTCTTGAGCAGCTTTAACTGCTTGATTTGTCATGCCAAGGTGAGAACAGAACCGTCTCTGCAAACAACAGGAAAGAGCATGATAACTAACAAGTATAAGTAAGACTGGATTGATGCCATTCAAGGAAAAAAATTACAAGGGTAACACAAATTTAATAAGATGAACAACTTGATAAGAGAAGGGGAAGGTAATATGCTTAAACTAACCAAGAAATCTCCTGCATGAATTGTACCCATCTCCATAGATTGTCCCATCTCAACCTCAAGCTGTTTTACAATGAACTCTTTAGCACGACCTATTTCCTTCTTTGTGGCTCCATTTGCAACAGAACAAATCTCTAATTCAACAGGAAAATATATTAGAGAAGGAAACCAGAAAGCATAAAGAAACTACAAGCGAAAGCAATTATACCTTTTACAGTACGAGGCTTGTCTTCCTGTCGACAAGCAATGTACAGACAAGCAGCTAAAATTGCATCTTGATTTCGCCCTCTAACGGATTTTAAATCTTCGACTTTCTTATATATTTCATTGGCTCGATCCTTAAAAAGAAAAGAGACTATGGCATAGGAACAAGAACTTACAGAAACTCCTACTTTACATGTCGATTTTGAAAAGCTAAACACTTAATATCAAGTAAAAGTAAACAATTAACAGAATTGGGATCCAATTCTCAGTTCTGGAAGATGATATGACAAAAGAACTTGAACAAGCAACACATAAAATACATCTGGATATCTACAAATTCAATCATGATGTTAAAATAATCTAGGTTTGTATAATTATATAACTGTTCTGCTCAGAAATGATGGACACTAGTACTTATGAACTCATAGACATGTTAGGAAGCAAACTACAAACAAATCAGCTCCCAAGCAGGAGCATCTAGGAACATGACTAGACTGAACAAAAGGTTAAGTTGCTAAGGAACACAACATTTTTTACCCTTTAGTTTGGTATATTGAGTGACATTAGGTTTTTGTCTGAGCAAGTTGAGGAAATGACTGTTGTAAGAATAAGGCAAGAAAACAAGGCAGCCGCTCTGGCCAAGTATCAAATCAAGAAGCCAAACAGACCAAGCTGAGTCATTGGTTGAAGAACCAAAATCCAATAGAGCAAAATATCCAATGTTGGACAACATAAGAAGTCAAATTAATGATTGATTGATATTTGGGTTTTGTTTCTGAATATTAACATCTAGAAAGTAAGTCTTAAGTGGAAGAATGGCGAGTGCTTCACTGAAGCCGAGGCAAATGTGAGGGATTTAGCAATGATTTGGAGCCGGATGATTTGGTACTCTAGAAACGATGTCATCTTTAGGAATGGGGAATTTGATCTAGACAAAACCCTTGCTTCATGCTTAATAGCTAGGGCAGGGAATCAGGTCGAAGGCAGTTAAGGGCTGATCTCTCTGTCTGCTAAGCCATGGTCATTATCTTAATGGCTGGCTTCAACTCTTTTTTTTTTGTTTTGGCGCTACCAAACACCTGGTTCGGTATCGTGTAATTTAGATGAACTGCATTAACTAGGTAATTAGGTTAATTAATTGTTGTATGAGGTTATATATATATATATATGCTTGTGTGGCCCACTGGAGCCTCACATGGTACCTAAAGAACAAAGCCAATAGCACAGGGGAGGTCTTATTGACTATGGAGTCAGTCACATTATTAGGAGGCAAGGGACAATTACAGGGCATCAATGTTTCTATCGACCTAATTTATATATGGTAATTCATTGGCCCTTTACGACCTAATAAAGGACAGGTCATGGAAGTAAAAGAGAAGGTGGTGCAAATGACATTTAATAAGACTAGCCAATGAAAAAGATTGAAGCATGTAGTAAATTTGACAATTCTAATCTGCACCAATTGCTAACCCAGAAAGCTCACTAGTTCTAAAAGTTCCAATGGCCTTTTTAATGCATCATAAGATTAGACACTTTCAAGGAACATAACTATGACAAGGAAAAAGAACAAAGATAAAGTTAATGTAGGGAATTTTTTGTACCTTGATAGTAGCAACAAGACCCAACCTGCAAAATAAAAAGCACAACCATCAAAACTTACTTCACTACTCATTATATCTGAGTAATTAGAGGGTTGAAGAAAATTATCAATTTAATTACACGCTAAACTTCCACTAGCATAAAATCTAAATACAATCTGAGAATCGAAAGTATCCAGCTTGAAGGAATTCTCGTGAATGTTCTAAAACAAGAAACATAACAAACTATATACATGTCAATTATATTCTCAAAATCATTTTGAAGCACCTAGATATAGGTATTTTAAGGTAAACAAACAAGTGTGACAACAAAGACTTTCAAACAAGTGTACAAATGCAAAATGTGCAACATTAAATCAAGTATGAGAATTACAACATTGCTGTTGTTAAAACAACATTGACATCGCTACTTCTCAGGTCATTAGATTTCATTCTAGTCAGCAATTAATATTAATCATCACTTGTTTACAATAGAAAAATCTTTTAGTTGACATTTGTTATTCAGTGGAGATACCAACAGGCTTATGCTTCCAGAATTGCACAACCATGGTCCTTCATCACCCTTCCTCTTTATTCATATGTAGAAATTAACAAATTATTGACTATTGCAAAGTAATGATCCACCTTTTGAGCGTCACACAAATGTGCAGACACCATTTCACCACTCATAAAACCCATACCTTTTATAATCAGCCATCATTTCAATTGGTTACCTCTGAACCGGTAAAATTATACCAAATTTTCTTTCTAGATTACCACAAATTTCAAATGATCATCCATGAAGAACTGGGTTTTGTCCGGATTAGCAAAAAAACGACTTTTACTATCAATTACTCCCACATTCTTCCATGAATGAATGGTCTCTCAAGATCCTTTCTTTTCGCGCCCGCACCTTAGAATTTAGAAACCAACCATCTCCATTGTTTCTATAACTATAGATCTTTGATCATCCAAGAATTGTATCAAGACTTTCCAAAAGCTAACAACAGCAGACTCCCCTGATAATTCAATAAATTAAAGGCCTTCCCATTTTCTTTTTTATTTGGACACAGAATACCTTTCCTCATCCAAAAGACGCACTCATCTAGCCGTCGAAGAAAACCTAAATAACGAATTCGGCCAGAGGTATGGGTCCATCCCACAATGTGTATTTTTACGACAGATTTGTGCAAAAGATAGCGTCTTTGAAGAAATAACGAAAGGATATTAGTGAGAACGAACAAACAACCTATCAGCCATGGTAGCGATGGTCTTGAAGGCGAGGATGAGGGTCCGGTCGGAGTTGGAGCCGCGGTTCTGCCATCGGCCAAGAGAGGAGGAGAGAAAATCTCCCTGGGCGCCGTTGGGCTTGGAGATGACAGTGGAGAGGCCGCCGTCGGCGAGGAGGGGGTTTGTGGGCCCGCCAACACGGACGGGGTCGTTGTCCCCGGACTCGTTGGCGAAGGTCCTCCACTCGGAGGTCTCATCGATGGAGTGCGCCTCGAGCACCAGCCCGCACTCGGAGCACACCATGTCCCCCGCCGAGTGATCGAACACCACCTCGGTCCCCTTCTTGCAGTCCGGGCAGTAGGCGTCCCCCATCTCGCTCCGTCAACAGCGATCACTTTTCTTCTTCTCTCGCCGTCTCTGTCGAAACCAATTTGGATCTCTCCTCGGATGATCGCAAAAGGACAGACTCCTCCGCGATATCTTTGAAGAATCTAGTGGGAAGATTGAGGATGGAAATCGAGGGTTGGTCGAGGGTTGGTCGAGGGTTGGTTTTGGCGTAGGAGAAGACATCCGCGCGTATATATATAGAGGGAGGAACGAAGCCACAAAAGAGGGTCGAATGCCGAATGGTATTGATTGCTTGGTCATGGGAACGCTTGGTTGATGCATGTAACAGTTCCGGTCGTAACATGTAATATTCAATTCCGGCTTTGTGCCTTTGTGCGCTTCCAACTCTTAAACCGTACTATTTAATATATCATTATGCTATTATGTTACGGTGGATATATATACTAATAATAAATCACCAAAATTCGAATTTCTTATGTCTCACGAGTCACGACCGGTCTTAATTCTTTTTATTATTGTTTTTTAACATTTTAATTCGAGTGAAATTATAGGGGTTTTTTTTTAAAAAAAATGGTCTGATAAATTAAAAATTCAACGTAATACAGGATCAAAATTTTATATGCATTTGTTCCCGATTCGAGATCCAGATCCATCCCAATCGCACTTAATTTGACGTAATTTAATAATAAAAATTGATTAAACTCAACCGGCTCAAATTATATTTCTACCAAGTCGTAACCGACTCATGTATTGAGTATGAAATTAATTTTTACCAAATTGTAACTGACACACATATTTAGTATGAAATTAAGACTTAGTTGTTGTTGTTATTGTAACCGACTCATGTGCCACAAAGAAAGCGTGACTCAAAAACGTTACATTGAATAATAGTTAGGTCAAAATTAGACTCGCCAAGTACATTTGGAATTTGATCCTATATTGGACAAAAGATAAGTGAACACCATGATTCCAATTTAAAGTTATTCTTTTTAAATGGGTAAATTGTATGAAATCCTCTTTGACTATAGGTCATGTGCGCAAGATCTGTTTTACTTACAAATGTCCTTAGAACCTCCATTCACTTCAATAGTGGTTCGCAGAGGCCACCTATGTTAGTCCTCTCGTTAATAAGTTAACATTTATACTCATCTGTGCGCCGAACACCCCTTCAAGATCCTCCTAAACAATTTAACTATTATGGTTGGCAACAGTTTAAAATTTAACTTGGTGAGCCCTACTTTTAAGAGGCCAACAACAAGATCTCCTTATACCACATCATCGAAAGACAAGTCATCCACATGGACAAGCATCCCTGCCCGTCTGGTGCAAGTTGAACAAGTCTGAAGTCTGCAACCTTTGCCTTCATATCATCCCCAAGAAGAATGTAGATCCCTATAGATAAAGCTCTATTGTGCCAAACTGTGCAAATCGCTCGCCATAGGTGCATCTGATACAAACCCCGTCGACCTAGCCACCATGCGCGCCCTTGCCTCCAGCCTCAGCGCAAATCGCTCCCCCACCCCACCCCACCCCACCCCACCCCACCCCCACACTCTCTTGGGATGCCTCCGCCAACCCTTGCTCCTGACACGACGTTATTTGCTCTACTGGCCACATTACCGCCATCCACGCTGGTAATTGCAACCTCTCCAACTCCCTCCATCCAACTGTCTGCAATCTTATCACCCTCATCTGCCTCGAGCTTCATCAGAACCGTCTATCCGATCCCCTTCCCTCCCTCGATGGTCTTTCATCCCTCTAGGCCCTCCTCCACGACAACCTCTTCTTCGCCCTCCTTGATGACTTCTTCGCCACCCTCTCCTCCCTCTAGTATGCTTACCTCTAGGGATGGCAATATTACCTGTATCTGCGGATATCCGCAGATATTTATCCGACACGGGTCGGGTATGGAGAACATATTATACCCACGGATATGGGTACGGGTATAAACTTTTACCCATTTAATAAACGGGTACGAGTACAAATACTATACTATCCACACCCGTAGATACCCGCTACCCGCCAATATATATATATATAATTAAATTTATAGTTTTGTATATTAATATCTAATAGAAAACTAAATCTAAATAATCTACTCATTGGATTTTATTTATCTAAATATAATATATTTTTATATATTATATCAATTCTCAATTTTAGTTAAAAGTACTTTGTTTTGAAATTTAATTTTGGTTTTAAATTTAATATTATATAAATGGTTATTGTTATTCTTAAGACAATTTTATAATTTAAAATTTAATTGTTACATAGTTTATTTTATGGATTAAAATTTCTCAATCAAATTATTAATAGTGGTGAAATGAAAATCGTTAATGGTATAATATTAAAATGAAATGAAATTTTTTGTCATACATTAAATGGGTATCCGTGAGTATCAATTACTCACGCGGGGATGGGTGACGGATACCCATCGCGTGTGCGGATGCGGGTACGGGAGATGAGTTTAGTAAACGGGTGTGGGTGCGAGTGTGACACTATCCGCCCCGAATCCGCCCTGTTGACATCCTACCTACCTCGATGAAAATCCCTTCGAACCCTGGCCCATCCTGGACTCCCTCTGCAATGTTGTCGCCCTTGTCAACTTATCCGCCAACAATGCTGGCATCTTCAGCCCCCTCCCCGCCTTCCTTGCCACCGCCTTTCCCCGCCTCTCGACCACCTTTCCCTCGCCTTCAATCTTCTCTCCGGCCCCGTCCCTGTTGCCTTTGCCACTGCACGCCCCACTCCCTCTGGCTCAACAACCATAAGAGTGTCGATCACCTCTCTGGTAGCATAGCCTTCGTAGAGAGCATGACCGACCTCGAGGAGCTCTGGCTCCACTCTAATGACTTCTTCGAGCCGCTGTCAGACTTCACCAACCTCACCCCTTCTGGCGATGGTAGTATATATCTCGAATACTTACAATGCAATTAGCCGCCATTGGAATGGAAGAAGAGGCTTGGCATTGATGTGGCAAGGGGAGTTGAGTATTTGCACAGTTTGGCACAATAGAACTTCATCCATAGGGATCTGAAGCCTTCAAACATTCTTCTTGGGGATGATATGAAGGCGAAGGTTGCGGACTTGCACTAGACGAGAAGGGCTGCTTGTCCATGTGGATGATTTGTATTTAGATGACGTGGTACAAGGAGATCTCGTGATTGGCCTCTCAGAAATGGGGCCCACCAAGTTAAGTTTTAAGTTGCTGATTGTTAAATTATTTAGGAGAGTCTCGAAGGGGTGTCCCGCGCACAAATATACGAGTGCAACTTCTATGAGCAGTCTGCTCATAGAAAATTTATGAAAGAGTGAATATAGGTTTTAAGCGACTGAATATGAATAAAAAGAGAATGGATATGTTCAACGACTGAATATGAATAGAAAAAGAATGAATATGTTTATATTCATTCTTTTTCTATTCATATTCAATCGCTTGAAGCCTATATTCACTCAATCCATAGAAACTTATATGGGCAGGCTGCCCATATAAGTTTTTTTTTCAAATATACCCCTTCGGCGCACAAATAAGTATAAACGTTAATTTATTAACATGAGAACTAATGGATGTGGCCTCTTCGGACCACTATTAAAGTAAAGTTAAGTTATTATCCTTTCTAAATTTATAGCTAGGGTCTCTCTCAATATATTCATTACAATAAAAAATGGTTGACCGGAGAGGAATGTTTTTGAGTCTCTCTCCATTGACGTAGGCTTGAGATTAGCTTGAACCATATAAATGCGTGTCTAATTTGTAATCTTTCTCAAACATAGATGTAGCAGATTTGACCAAAAGATTAAGAGGCTCGATTTGCATAACAAGAGAAGATAAGTTGTGTAGTAAGAACCATAACAGGCAGCTAATGTGACTTGCAAAGACAGCATCAATGGCTGCACAAATTAAATAATAATTTACCTATAAGAATATTTAACTCTGAACATATTACAACTATAAGAATTATAACCTATTAATTTACAGATGCTACCATACTAGTTGATAAGTCTGACTGATTGAACCAAAAGATGACAGTATTTTGATAACATAGCATCAAATGGTAGCACATCAGCTTGTACACGAAGTGACAAAAAAGAAATTAGGAACGTTCTTTTTATAAATTATGTTGAAAAATATTTTTATCGAATACCCCACAAAGGATATCGCTCATTTATTACAGATGGATGGGGTTTTACAAAATCTTTTCTCTGTAATTTGCGAAATGCCACAAATCACACAGTTGGTGTAGGCTGCTTCTTCAACTGAACTCCATGCTTGACGCACATCTTAAGCCTTCAAAATCAGGATAATCTAATTTTGATCCTAATCTGAGTTACGTTCTTGAAAGGGAATGTATAAATGCGGCACCCTTACAGCATTTTGGCTTCTGGTTAAGAGAAGATGCAGATTTCATCTCCATAATTTCATCCGCAGAATTGAGCACGTAATAAGTTAATCATGCAGACGTGCTTTCAATTTCTTCAAGAACTCTAATGTCTTAGCATAAGATGGATCTGTTTGGCTAACTGGCTTGCAAGAATTAACATGATCAGTAGCATCCAATACCTGTCCCATATAAAAATGCACGCCAAGTCAGTAATCAACTATTAGCATAAGGAAAGAGCTAAAGTACTGCCGTGTAGTGGTTAATTTTGAAGATTCATTACCTCCAGGTAATGAATCTAATGAATATGGTGAGGGCAGTATCTTCAGAAGTCATTAATATGGTCAAACTTGTATGCTAATGTTGTATAATAGAGTAGTTCATAGCAATAACTTTTTTTTCAAAAAGGTTATTGTTAATTAGTACTGACCAAGGTTCAAAGTTTGCATTTGTGGTCTGACTTGGACCCCGAGCTGACTGGTATGGTACTGTGCTGTACCAGACATCTTAACACAAGAAAAAAGAAGAGAAGAAAAGAACAAATGAAAAAGAAAAGAAAAAACTCCACTGCTCCACCACTGTAAAAATGTCATCCCATATCTTTAAAGGTGTTTTACGCATAGAAAAACAAATTAAAAATGTTAAACCTATTCTGCACTCTACCGCCCAACGCAGCTGTAGTGCTGTACTGTGAACCAATTCTCTTGGACCAGTTGGGTATGGGTCAAATCAGGCAACAATGTCCGAGAATTAAAACCATGTTTTTGTCAAACAATGGAAACATTTGAAATACAATTTTAATCAACTGTAGGAATCCATAACAAAATAACGTCTAAGACTTCTGAGATTGATATATGGGTGGAACAACTTCAAAAGCATCAGTCAGGCTAGAGAAACAGATTCATGTATTACACTAATTGCAGAAAGGCCAGAATAATGTTCGTTTGAGCCCACTTCCATACTTGGAGAATAATCAGATGCCTAAAATGCTGCTAGTAGAAGTTTTAGCTGATTACTAAAAAAATATAATAGCAACTCAATATACTAAAGTCCTCTGAACACCTCCAAACTCATAAAAACATTTGTATTGATGCAACAAAATAGATAAGGCTATCTTAGTTGACACAAATTTAGTGAGAACAATATAGAGTCTTGCATGGATGAAAAAGTTAAAATAAATAGACTGTCATACAGGAACATCATAGTTTGGACTAATTTACTTATATAAAGAAACACAACTAACAAATGTCTGTCATTTATCAACTAATTTACTTAAAAACAAGAATATCATAGTTCGGAGAGATGATTGTACATATCGCTAGTTATATAAGAAAACAAAATAAAATATATGGGAACATTGGATCTGAATTCATACAAATGAACTGAATTCATATTGGAATTTGAACTTACAACTAGTTCACCAAAGCCTGGATATGCAGATTCAATTGGTACAATCTCCATTCGTAAGGCCCAGCCACCATAACCTTCAACAATTGGTGTTACCTTTGTCTGTAAAGATGCCTATTAGTCTAGACAATTTAAAAATACGACATGAAAGCAAGAAAATTCTTATACCTCACTGAAACTGAGAACTTCAAGAAGTCCTTTTTTATGGAGATGACGGGCAAAGTCATTCAATTCTACCAATCTTGGAGATCCACTTCTTAATTCTCCTATCTAAAACAATATATAAGCACTAATTATACATCTGAACACAATAATAATGAAATTAAAAGTTTAGTCAAAGGTAAAATGAGACGGGTTCAACAGAAACAAACTGTTGGGGCTGGACGAAGAACTAAACCCATACGCCAAGGCATGTCAGCTAGCTTGCTGCCAAAATGGGGACAGCTATAGAAGACCTACATGTAAGATAAATTATTACTGGCCTATTGATTTCATGTAACCTTGGCAGTAAAATGGCATACACACCACTCCAATCGTATTTTTAACAAATTCATTGAGATTGTTGATCTTTGCTTGATATAGCATCTGCTTGACAACAAGCCCTCCCATACTGAAAACAAAAAACAATGATGAAGTAAGAGTCTGAAAGATTATAAGGCTCATAGCTTCTCTCACACCTACAACTATAACTACACAAGTACTATCCTATATCCCACAACACCAAAACATCATCTGACTCGTTCATCACTATATCACTTATTAACTAGGGGGGCCTAGTGGAGATTAACTCCAAAAATCCACATTTAAAGCTTTAAAATATACTCGAGTATTGACTGTTTGCCATGGTTTAAGAACTATTCAATATGTAAACGCTTAATAAAAAAGAGAATATCTTGGTTTGATAAATACAATAATATGTATTTTTTATTAAAGTAATATTTTATTGTCGGTTCAGTGGTTCAGTGCACTGAACTAAATCGAATTGGTCTCCGCCAGTTCTGGCGCCTGGTTCGTTTTAAAAACCCTGCTGCTTGCAATTGCTTTTTTTATTTCTCACCACCCTCTTCCAGCCATGCACGATTATTTACTAGGTATACAACCTAGTAGTAGCTATTATGCTCAAATAATTGCTGCTTCAAGCTACAATTCCTTTCATTAGTAATCTTATATTTATAACTCAACATTCAGCATGCATTCCAATACTCGAGGAATTTGAATGTGTGTGGATCTCCAACATTGCATTTTCTCTTGAAATCATCTTAAAGTGTAATGAAAACAAGAGTAGCTTGTAGGAAGTTGGAACTCTTGCAGCATGGAGATAGTTTGTTTGTCATATTTGAAATTGCAACCATTCATTTACCTATGAGTCACAAACACAACAGGCCGATCACCAATGCCTGCCCTGGTTAGCTTTCTTAGTAGCATCGAGCTAACCTCCTGCATACAGCATAGTAAATTTCAACTATCAAATATTAACATAATGAATATACAAACTCTATAAGAAAAATAGAATAATCTACAAAACATTGGGTGTTTTGAAGCACATATTTAGGTGTTACAAGAGCCTGCAATACTAGTATTTAACAGATTCTCCAAAAGGTACTGAATATACTGACCTGAAGAGGCAAGCTGGCTCCAGACCATTGAGTAAGATTTGTCTGCATGAATCATTTCAGTTAATTGCTAGATGTTCATCACAGGGTCCAACCTGGAGAGGACCTATTAAAATTAAAACTTCTAGGCATGCTAGTATACTTAAATGGATGAGGAGTTGTAAGTAGACAAAACACAACACAAAATTTTACTAATGCATTATCTAAAGGGAAAAAAGAAGTGAGCAAAATAAGATTAGTTACAGCACAAACCTTGTATTTTACAGTAAACAAGCGAGCATCAGGAAAATCAGCGGCTAGCCATTCGCTAGGCCAACATGTACCCAGTTTTCCAGCTTCCTGATCGATATTCTCTATCAGACCAGCTTTGCTTGTTGTTGATGATTTGTTATCTGCTATGCGCCATGACTTAAAAGGTCCGCCACATAGCCCATGGACAAAGACAACATCAAGCATAGGATATGCAGATTCAGATGCATGCTCTGACTTAGCAACAGAGCTAGAAGTGCCACAACTCTCATCACCAACAGACTGACCAACACTTAAGGGTGAAGAATCACCAGCAACAGCTTTCTTAATAGATGAATCGTGTGAGGAGTTCCCATCATTCTTCTTACTGAGTTTCCAGTGTGGCAATTCTGGATTTAGCAAGAATAACATGTCTTCATAGACAGGGCCATTTATTTTTGGGTTATTTCCATTATTATCAGCCGGGTTATGATTTAGCACCTGAACCTCCGAACAAAACACATTTAGAAGAGTTGCCCTAGCATAACTCTGGATTTTTTGGTCATTGCAACAAGGAATATTACCACTTGCACAATCTTCAAGCCATTTACACCAAATTTCATCTGAGGAAACAATTTTTCTGACATTTGGTACACATGAAAGAATTGAAAGCAATCGAGCAGCATGCCTCCGGATGTGTGCTGAAGGAGGAACTCTGACACTTGAAGGATCATTATGTCGAATACCAGATGAATCACCAGAAACAGACACGTCAGGATCTTGGGCCTCTAAAATTCTTGATGCTGCATATGCTTCATTGGCTGCTAGTTGTTCATAATCATCATTCAACAGGTATCGTCGAAGCAAGTAAAGGACTCCAAGATCAGCTATTTTACTTTGGCACAGAGCATCTTCAGCACAAAGCTCTGTCAAAGCTTTTATGCCTTTCAGTGTAGCAAAGGCTGAATCAGCAGCATCAAATTTGGGAAAACTACTCTTCTTCATGTTCTTAACCACAACAGAGAATGGTTCAAGTGAGAGAAAATCAGCATATGGATCATTATTAGAAGAATTAGGTTCAGAATCCAATGTCCCTGCTAATTTAACCACAGCAGTTGCCAATTGATTAGCCACTTGTGCTGCAGAATGAGCATTAGACTGATCAATTTGAGTCTGCAAGTAAAACATCAGCAATAAGCAATAAGGGGAGAATGTTAAATTTTATGTTTAAAGAACCAAACACTTAACTACTTAAGTGAAGTAGCAGTAAATGAATTTTCTAAGCGCCCAAAAGAGTAGCTGACCAGATCCACAAATGTATTTTTTAAAACAAAAGAAAGAAACTAGTAATTGTAAATTTTATGCCAAAATTCTTTAAGGAAATACTTGAATGCCAATTAAAGAATAACTATACTGGGAAGGTTCATTCTAGTAAGAAAAATTATTGCAGGCAATCAGATTTCCAAATTCGTTCTATCAGGTATTAATACTATAACATGTTTAATACTACAGAATTACAGATAGTGCAATCATCAGTTCTTATGCACGCTCTAGCCTAAGGACGCAAAATGGACATAACTAATTGAACAAAACTAATTCTATGAGGTACTTGAGTCCCTAGTCTCTGACTGTGTGCTAAATGTAATAATCCATTTTCACAATCAATTACTTGCCTTTCATGGAAGAATTACTGTAATAAATCAAGACAAATAAAGTGCTAGCATGAGTATGTGCCAGAATTAGATACTCTAAAACAACATAGAATATAGGGAAAAGTAATAATAAATTATACAAACCTTTGTTTTATCTGTCTTAAGTGGACCGATTTCTTTCGTGTTTGATATCTTGCTGGATTCAAGAACCTCATTTAGCAACAGGGTTAACCATCCTTGAGAAATTGGTATTGAATATGGGCCATAATCCTCAATAATGAAAGAAAGAATTTTCATAGCAGAAAGGCGTGTAGTTAAGGAGGAAGATTGATTAAAAATCCAGAGAAGAAGAATGCCAGACCACCTTTGACTTTCCTCAAGGGACAAGTGCATTTCCCCTTCGTAGAGAAATTCCAAGACCCTGGCTAGTGTTTCTTGTAAATGCCTGTGTTTTTCGGATTGCTTAGCAATTCCTCTTATGCGATGAAGCCCCTTTTCCATTATCACCACCTTTGCATCATTACTCCGTTCAACAGATACTAGAAAGGCTGACAAAGCTACTTGAGCCAACGTTACATCCTCAATATTAATAGCATGGAATGCTGTGGAAAGGAGGCTATAGCTCCAATCAGGAACAGAATCAGTCAGTTGCAGATTTTGGTCATCTAGAAGAGATTGAGCAACCAAACTACCATGCCATTTCACTGATCTCTCCGGTGCCTTTAATGCAGTCATGATGGCTTGTCCATCTCTATCAAGTTCTTGAATATGAGTTCGGTTTTCCCCCGACGCCAAAGCCCAATTAGCTAATGCCCATGCAGCAAAAGGAACAGCAACCTGTTCCCTTTGCAAATCATCCCATAGGCCTGGAATGGTAAAAGAAGATAGTCTCTCGAGTTTTGGTGCACTGCTAAAGTTCTCTTGTAATTCCGCAGTTCCATATATATCTGCAGCTTTAACTAACTGATAATTTAGAGGCTGGTTCAACTCCAACAAGCTTTCTGTTCCAGCAAATCCTAGAATAGTTGTACCACCAAGAACTTTTATTCCAATCCCCTTGATTCCTTTGTCACCATCGTCATCATCACTCTCATCAACACCATCAAGGTGTAACCTGCCTTGTTCAATTACTTCAAGAGCTGTTGCAATATCTCTGGTATCTGCATCCCCTGGCAATAGCGGCTGAAATGATTGATCAACATTATCACAGTTTGATGTGATTATGTCCATGATGGCAGCAACAAGCATACTCCTTCCTTTACAAACAGTTGGACCATCTGGCGGATAATGTTTCAAGGACTGTCCAGGTAAGTAAAAACATTAATCCAATAGGAAAATTGAGCACCACGTCAATACCAAAGTTATGCAAAGTCAACCTTCTATAGTGGATTTGTATTGGCCTCTAAGTACATAACTTTGTCATTAATCTCTAACCAACAGAACTAAATTGTATAAGAAATACAGGGAAAACAGATCATACAAAAGCTGAAAGCCGCATTACTAGCAGGAATAACAGCAGATAGCGAGAAGGACCATATGGGTCAAGCTTGTAACTTGTAAGCGTAACATATAGAAAGAGAATCTCATATCGAAAAAAAAAATGAAACATTTATCTTGGAATATCTTTTCAGTTTAATCTACTTCTTTGAAATCCTAATCCCCAAAGATTTCCTGTTTAGAACATTTTATATTGCTTAGCGATAGTCATTTGCTCTAAGTCATAAAAAAATATTACTTTAGAGCAGGTTAACTCAGCAATACTAATGAAGAGTTAAAAAGTTAAGTGGAGAAAAAATAAGATAAAAAAGTTACACAGAAAAGGGCACGCTGCTAGGTTGACCACCTACTTTCCCCTCTGTACACCAGAGAGAGCATTTGCAATTGAAGTTTTCCAAATAGTGAGTATATTTGCACCTGAACTTTTCCAAAAGTTTCTTCTTATCTTCCTCCCAAATCTTTGTTTTTCTTGTTACTTGTTGATCTGACCAGTCAAATCCAAGCAAGCTATGTTAATTCAAGTATAAGTATCATGGGTTACCTTGGAATTCAGACAATAGAAACCACTAGCGAAACAGGTCACACTCTACAAACAGTGTCCAAGTTTCCAAAATGCATGCCTAGCCAATAAAACTGAACTGATTCGGAAAAAAGGTTATCATCTTGTCCAAAAAAGAGAAATGCAAAAGGTAGAACTTCCAATAATTTCTGATGCAGAGGAGCTATATCACGGTCAAGATGTTAAAACCATAACAGATGGATGAATTACTGAATTAAAAAATTCTCATGTAATAATCTGAATAATGAGTTTAAGTTTTAATGAACCCCAAAACAAAACATAAAGAAAATTTGATAGATCATCTTATATCGATTATCAGTTAACAAGAAAGAAGCAACTGACTTAATTTAATCAAATATGATATGGATCATGTAAATGAAAATCCAGATATGGAAAAAATAAACAAGAGTGATTAATTAAAGAACAGAAGTAAGCTAGTGAATTATTGCAATATATTCTTAAATGTCTCAATGATGTTTGTACTCGAACTAAAAACATGACATATTTCCATTAGTAAAGGTCGTCCTGTCTAATAGTATGAGATAGTAAAACAAACTTAAATTGCCATTTATAAATGTCTAAGAATATTGCCCAATATCATAAAAAGGATATCCAAGAATGAAGCGAAGAAAACCCCTGGAATGCTCATGGTCTATGAGTTTTCTTTAGCCTTGGAATTGTTCAAACAGTTCCTCAAAATTTGGCTCATTTGTTCATTTAGAATTTTCGAAAATCGTCCAAACGAATACTCATTACATGAATAACGTGACTTCACTGTTTCATTTAAAAGCCAATCACCTTGGATTTCTTGGGCTGGAACGAGAAGATGAATCTCAAAAGGTTCGGAATTGCATGTGGTCGGCCTAAGACGGTTTGGCAAACGTTACAGTCAGCCAACAGATAAGCAAGAGCCCTCGCCGACTCCGCCTGTGTCCCAATTCGATCCCTGCCGTGTCCCGGGGTGGCCACGCTTTTTAAGAGCCAATCTACCACAGCGCCGCCCCCGGCCGTGACGATGGCCGCCCTACGAGACTCGTTGGCAGCCGAAATATCGGCGAGAAACGCTGCCACCCGAAGTTCGAAACCAGACCGTACCTCATGATTGGCGGAAGAGAGGACCGAGGCTAGCGACTTCCAGAGCACGGTGGCGGCCGCGCCGGTCTGCTTCATCCGTTCCAGCACCCTGCGGATGGAGCTCTTCGATCTTTCTAGGGTTTCATCGAGGTCAGCGTAGACTCGGTCGGGCGAAGACCGGTCGAATGAGGGGGAGGCAACGTAGGCGCCGAGGGCGGCGGTGGAGGCGAGCGTTGCTACGATGAAGTAGAAGGGGGCAGAGCGGAGGGGTCCATTGGGAAGAAGAGAAGGGGTAGGGAAGGGGCGATTTCGGATGATGGGAGGCGGCGGCGAATGTACTTTGAGGGAGTCGCGGTAATGGGGAGGTTCGCCAGGTGCTTGGGAGGAGAAGGGCCGGCGTAGATGGCCGGGCGGGGGTCGCCCCCGCCGTAGGACGAGGCGGAGCATTGCGAGCGAACGAGCGAACTCTGTTCTCGCTTTCCGTGGAAGAGCCTACCGTCGCTCGCGGCTTAGAAGCTTGCAGAAATAACGCGGCATTGATTGCTTGTCCACGATGCCAAAAAGGATTAAATAGAGTATTAATTTAGATGTCCGGGTGAGAGGAAATAATAGCCTAATAGGGATCGCACGAATGTGGAGTGGTCGGCCCAGCATCAGCCCGGACCGGGTTTTCACTCGATTTTGACCAAATTTTGACTAGGGCTTTGAACGTTCAACCAATTTTATCTATTGACTACGAATTTCACCTCAAATTGGAGCAATTAATGGGTAAAGGAGAAAATAAATAGTAGTTATTTTATTTTCTATGCAAACCCACTATGGATCATTCTCAAATATTCATTAGAAAGTGACACGGGAATTATATGCACAGGGTGCATTTGACAAGACGTACTAAAATGTGAAAATGTGCATAAAATATTATAACCGATGATCAAATCCCAAATTTATTGATGACATAATCAGATGTGTAACTACTATGCTACTAGGGAGTCCATAATTTGCTACGAACTTTTTTGGGTCAGCTCACTAAGGGGGTAAATATCTCTCAATGGTAATTTTTTTTATTCGCAAGACTCAAACTTGAGATCTTGATCAGGGGAACAAGTATCGAACCACTTGTACAAGCCACCGCTGGTACCACGACCGAGTACTAAAGGAACATAAGTCCACAATCTAGGATACCAGAATCAAATACTTCGAGGCCCAACAAGTGAGGTACACTGGTACAGTACAACCTGGCAGGTGATGGCCCAATCTACATATATAGAACCTGTTGTTTGCTGATAAAACTCTACAACCATGCAGATTTACTTGGGAAGTTTTAAACTGGACCACTCCAAGTACCAAGGTAGAGAGAGAGAGAGAGAGAGAGAGTACATAATATCATTTCCCTTATGAAAAGCCCACAATGGATCACTACCCTTCTTGTTTCCATATATTTTCACATCTTGTAACTTGTAACAGAGAGTGATCTAATCACTATAGCCTCATCAAACTGCAACCAAGTAGTAATAGGAGCAAAAGCCCCAGCACATGTAGGATTGAATGATCAACCAAGCCCCTTCTTTCTTTTAATTTGGTAGTTGGTCGAAAACTTGAAATAGGGAAGCTCATGATCCAATATTCAACATTTGAGCCCTTTGACAGCTGATAAGCTCTAAAACCAAGCAGATTTATTGATTTAGAAGCAAATTCCATACATATCACCAAGCACATTTCATAACTTGAAAAAAAACATGGCTTCAGAGGAAGAGGAAAAAAAACATGACTTGAAAAAGAACATGGCTTGAAACAAGTTTTGGTCCGGACCTCCAGGTACTGGGGAGAGCAGGAGAGGAGTAAATTTCTGTTTTTGTCCTTCTTAACTAAGTACGTGAAATAGGTGTGAGGTGATAACTGATAAGGTGAAAGAATTGAAATATATGACATTGAGAGGACTCTGAACCCATTAGGTTCATGGTTGCCATCTTAATGGATTTTTATTGAAGTCGATGAGAGGAAAGGGAAGAGAAGTTTCTAGCCTGTTGAAACTTGAAAGCACCACCAACCTCTTTTCCAACATTGATCATTAAGTAAATCCTTCATTCAGTTGGTAAAAAATATACTTTAGTTGGAGAAAAATTAAATGATTTCACGGGTACATGAGAAATTGTCAACGCAACAAAATCTTTAATCGGGATTCACTATATATATGCGGAAAAGGACCCATGGAGCCTGTCAGCTTTTAATAACCCAATCCAATCTGATGGTCCCCCTCCAACCCATGTCCAAGTTCTAAGTATCCGACAATTTATGTGGATGAACTGATGAGCAACCAGCTTATATAATTATTGGAGCCAAGCTTTCTATTTCTTTTGAAGGTTGATAGTTTGCTGTCATAAAAAAAGTAAGTTCCTCTTGCTATAGAGACTTTTTTTTTTACTGATAAAATAACACTAGTAAAGAAAAAGACACCTAAATAATTCCTGGACAGAAACTCTAGCATCTGCTTGTGCTATGTCCAAACATATATAAGAGTTAAGAGAGGCATACAGATACTAACAAAAAAACCATAAACCATAATGTAATTTTTCTGGGTTTTACATACTAATTCAAACTCTATGGATTAATTTCTCAAAGCAAACATAAAAGACAAAGAAGACTAAATTTTGATCATGTATAGCCATGCATTATTGCTCAGTGAAGGCATTATTACATGCATGAGCACCAATGTTGTTTCAAGTTTCTTAAGAAGATGTGTCAAATTAAAAAAGAATGTGTATATATATGTATATATATTTAGTTACACGCTGCTAAACTTTTTTTTCTCATATGCTTGGGTTCATTCTAGAGAAATGTTTCCACCGGCAGGATCAACTAAAATATATTTAAATGAGTATAAATATAGTGTTCAGAGCGCACAAATAATTTGATATTATCTATTGAGGATGAAACTCTTAAGGTCTGAAGGACTGGAGAGATATGGAAAGATCACCTGTGGGCCTACTCCCATGGATGCTTGACGCGTGTAAACATCCCTCATTTAAAAGCCTCTGCTGACTTTGGACTTCTGTGCCTCTCCATGTGAACCTTAGCATCCTGATTCATGTATCATGCTGTTCGGCCAGCAAAATATTTTTATAATAATGTTCATGATGAACTGTCAAATATACACATGCAGAAAACTATATGTAGTGAATATATATGTGCTCCCTAGATTTAGCTTCCTATATATATAATGATATCTTTAATTATGCCTGAGTTTTCAAGGCTTGGAGCACAGAACTAGTTTGTGGGAGGTTGAGGAACAACCTTGTAGCAGTATCATGCTAGTACTACTTTTTTTGAAAGATCATGCTGCTGCTGCTACTACTACTACTAAAAATATACTACAAGTTGACAACTAATCATTTATTACTATGAGAAAGAAAACAAATATAAACCAGAAGCTCATAAAAAAGTAAGATAAACTGCAGGTTTTGTTTTGTGGCATGGAATAGCTAGAATATGTTACATATGTACGTATCAGTATTATTTATTAATGGAAATCCAAAACTACACACCACTATATCTTTATATAAAGCCTTGGAAGTGCATTGGAATTCAGCAGGCCAAAACGGAAGCTTGAAGAGTTACCAGATATACTCCTTGCTTGCTTGCTAGCTCAGTCATCTCTTGATCGATCTCTGCAAGAGCTTCTGCTACAACTGCGAGTCCAACTCGTCTTCCCCTCACTTCACCCATCCCTGATCTCTCCTTTTCAGTACTCTTGGCTTCTCCAAACTGACAAGAGGAGAACCAATGGATGTGGACTCGTTCGATTCATTGCCAACAAAAACCCAGATGGATCTGATGACAGTGATGATGGAAATGGAGAAGCTAAATGAATTGCCCAAAACACCACTGCAGCCACCGGTCGGCTATTCCAGTGGCCTATCGCTGGAATTCTTCAACACCTCAGATGCATCCTCCTCTTCCGCGCCTATGGTGTTGAATTCTCTGACGACAGGGGCCGAGCCGTCGTTCGGAGGCCTTTCCGGGAGCTTCAGGCGGCCGTCGGTGGTCGCCATGAGGGAAATGATATTCCGCATTGCGGCCATGCAACCGATTCGCATCGACCCGGAGTCGGTGAAGCCACCGAAGCGGCGGAACGTGAAGATATCGAAGGACCCCCAGAGCGTGGCCGCCCGGCACCGGAGGGAGCGGATAAGCGAGAGGATTAGGATACTGCAGCAGCTCGTGCCCGGCGGTACCAAGATGGACACGGCGTCGATGCTCGACGAGGCCATCCACTACATGAAGTTTCTTAAGAGTCAGGTGCAATTCATGGAGCGGGCGGCCGCCGGAGGCCGGAGCGCCGGGACTGCCGACATCGCCACAGGCTTCTCTGGGCTTGGTTCAGGGTTCGTGCATGGGAGCTATTCGTGCTTTAACATGGAGCACGAGGCACAGGCCTATCAGGGACTTTTCTTGGACAGTTTCTCAGACGTCGAGACCAAGTAAATGGACTTGAGTTAGAGATACCTTTGTCGGCCTATTATTGGCTAAATGTAGCATCTCTTGTATCAGTTTAAAACTTCAAATGGATACTTGAGTTGAGAGAATAGAATTGTGGAATCTTGATGGATATTAGGCTTAGCTGTCAAGAAATTAAACTTGTTTTTCCCCCAAGTATATTTCTCATTCTGTCTAATCTTATATTGCATAAAAAATTATCATTGCAATTGTCTCTCTAGATCTCTTGAATGATTTGATGCCATTTTTCTGTTGGTTTCTGTATATGGAGCTTATGTTAACGTGTTTATGCTAGACAATGTTTGTTTTGAGCATTGATCTGCTGGAATATTTACCTTTGGGTTCCCTTCTTAACAAACAAAGTTCGCCAGTGTTTTCTTCTATATTCTCGCGCAATGTGCGAGATGCGGGAGACTCACGTAATGTGTGATGTGTGGGAGACAACCTCGTGCTTCATCTGGTTTCTTTTCAGCTGACAACTGCATCCTTTTGGTCGATTCTAGCTGGCCCGTTCCTGCTTATAGATAATTAGATTTAATAAATTGTATAGTTTAAAAACATTTTCCCCAAAATGAAAAGAACAAGAAACACTACATCCAGTTAGCAGCTATTTGATCTTTGCTAGCCAAAGAAGAGTAATTTTAAACATGAAGAAAATATATTTTTGAGCTGAAATCTAGAGCTAGGGATCTCCTACTTACCCAGTGAATCCCAAGTGAGCACGGTGGATTTTTAAGAGTGCAGGCATGAACTTGAAGAAAACATGAGAAGAGTAATTTATATTAGAGTCAATATCACCATTACAATTCTCATGGTTCAATCCATATTCAGGGTATAGAAAGATCAACAAATTTGGGCAAGTGAAGTACTATATGTACATTAACAGTTTGTGTGCATAACAATTGGATCCTGCTGAAAATATTCAGAGAACAGAAATTATACTGAACAGTAACCTACGTAACTCTATTTAGACTACCATTCTGGCATGTCCAATCTAAAAGATCAAGGCCAAACTACAGTCAAGTGCTAATTCCACACACTACTGACATAGTTCATCTGCAAAAATTGAAGGAAAAGGTTCAACGAATCTATGAACTGTACGGGCAAAAACAATCAGCTTTGTTTTGGATGTTCTTTCCTTGAAGTATGTTGAGGCACGACCCCACCAGTTGTTGGTCTGAAGAGTTGCAATACAGTGCCAATTAGAATAAGAAAAATTAAGTAAATCAAGAGATTCTGACATTGCAGAAAACATAAATGAGATAATATTCTATGCTTACAGGCCAACAAGGACTTTAAAGGCATCATACATTCCCCATTGTGCTCCAGTCAGAGTACCAATCATAACAATACGAAGCAGAAGACCACGGGTAAAAATGCCCCAATAACCAAATTCTGTTATAGCCTAATAAGCAAAAAAACTTAGCTAATGGGATCATAGTTTACACCATAACAAGAATTGGAGTTACTAGTTAGGGTGATTAAACTTACATCACCAATTGTGGCTCCCTTTGCATTGTTAAGAAAGGAGACTAGGTTGTCCGCAGGATGAGAAACCACGGCACAGAATACCCCAGCCACATACCCACCAGCAAAGCTCATTGCCAGCTGCAAAGATTTGCTACACTTATCTTTTGGTTTGGGAATTACATGCTTGTAAATCATTTCAACAATTGCTTCAAAAGAAGCAAATTTCATCATTGTATCTGCAGAATTTCTCCAATTATTATTACAGTAACATGAACTTATATTGGACAATATTAACAAGTTATTGACAGAGTCAACAAGAAATGCACTCACTCCTATAAATGCATATCTACATGAATCAGTAATGAAATGAAGGACAACAAAAATGTATGTTTCTTTCAGCATGCTCCCTTAGAGAAAAATAGCACGATCCTTAATTACTTTTTTTACCTTTGCTAGAGGGACCACATCAAGTTTAGCATTTTATAAAATCTATCTAAACAAGAAAAAAATATCAGATCAATTTTAGTACATAGCTGATGAATATCTTTGTGTACATGGTCTGGGGTTAGTATATTAATCAATATAGAAGACTAGGAACCAATCATGACTACATTAAGCACCATTTCTAATTCCAATAGAGAAGAAAAGAAAGAAGATGTCTAGAAGAATATCAACGTTATTGAAACTGTATAAAGACAAATTTATAGAAATTGTGATAACTTAGTAAAAGGTATTTAACAATCATAATAGGTCAACATGGTTCTATTTATAAAAGTAATTAGAATTCAGATTTTCACGAATTGGTGAATTTCCATGTAGAAATGAATTCGTGAAGCCCATGCATATATTTTTTGTTCAAAGTCTATATGTAGGTATTGACCAGAAATTTAACATCAAATACATAGTACAGTCTGGTTTACAGCAAACAGCAGCAGAGTGTCAGAACTTAACAACAGGGAGAATTTATCAGTGGAAAAGAACCCTTTTGAACTATATAACTAAATTGGACAAGTTTCAAAAATCATATCAGTCTAAAGTTTTAATTCAGTTAGATCACCCAGCTCTTTTCCAACTACAATAAATCTTACATCTTTTATCAAATATATCTGATATAGGAAAAGGAAAAAAGCCCATATCTTGCATGTATTTCATCAACAACAAGATTAGGAACTTAATAAAAATAATAAAAAAGAAGCAAAACATAGGCATGTACTGATCCTTGACAGGAAAATGAGGAAATTGAAGCATGTGTGCTTACAAGGAATCTGACGTCCCCAGAGTGGAAGAAGTCCTTTATACAGTCTGCAATCTCATGCAACATAATAAAACAATTAACAGTGAAAGGTGAAAATTTTAGTCAGCCAATCAACACATAGTCCAAGCACTCGTACCCTAAAACACCTTCTGATTGAACAAACTTGGGAAATCCATCTCTCAAACCCCTAGCAAACCCAGGTTGTGTCTGGATTCGCACTTTCACTGCCTCCATGGGGCAGAGAGCTATATCAGCAATTACTTCAGCAGAAGCAGATCCAGCCAGGTAAATGAGAGACTTATATTTTGATGCAAATTCGGGTCCAGCAATGTCTGAATAGAACTTCTTAAAGAACTCATAAAATCCAAATTTAAATCCACCTTGGGCACTATAACCAAGCAAAGTCGGCACCCAACCCTTGAAGATGCCACCAAATCCTTGCTCTTTAAGCAGAATACCAAACCCTGCTGTGATACTCTTATACTTTGCTGGGTCAATCTTAAGTTAAACAACAGGGATTAGAAAAGAAAGAAAAAAAGAACATGTAAATGAAGTGGTAGATGGAAATAAAGGATACTATTAAATTGAAATTTTAACATAGAAGCATGGTTTCAAATACCGTACCATATCCCCCGGTACGGCCGGTATTTATCGGTTTTTGGAAAAATCGGTATATGAGATACCCGGTATTGAGCGATACCGGGTATCTCGGTAAATACCGCCCGGTATCTGCGGTATTCGGTATTTGATGTCATACCGAGCGATACCGCCCGGTATGACCCAAAGAGCCGTTGGGTACTGGAGCAAAACGGTCCCAAACGGCTATGTAGTCGTTTGGGACCCGATTTGACCTGTTTTGGGGTCTATATAAACCCCCAAAACATACATTTCACCCCCACTCACCCCTCTACTCATTTAAACTTTCTAAACTCTCAATCTCTCTCAATCTTTCTCAAACTCTCTCTCTCTAATATATTTTTTCTTAATTTCCTCGCTGAAATGGCGCCGAAATCTCAAACCGACCCCGCATGGTGGCACGGTGTTCGGTTGGAGAAGGTTAACCATTGGCAATGCATCCAATGTAATATGATTTGTCGTGGTGGAGGCGTCACTCGATTGAAGACACACTTGGCCGGAACATCCAGCGACGTCGTCAAATGCACCAAAGCGCTGCCGGAAGTCCGACAGATGTTTAAAGATATGCTCACCAACAAGAAGGAGCAGCGTCTTAAGAATGCAGCTCAACAAGCCGAGGGTGGCGGTGACGACGAGGATCCAGAACTTGAAGCTGGCATCCGAGCTTCATTGGAGCACGCTGCATTCGAACGAGATCGGATGTACTATTCCGGATCTCATTTTGAGTATGGCGGCGGCAGTGGCAGCGGTGGCACAAGCAGTGCCGGCTCGACTTCGGCTGTCGGATCAATGGACTGAAGTGGTTCAATTCCCTCCGGTCCTCAAATTGGCCGGAGTTCTAGCATGAGGGTACCTCAAAGCAGAGGAGGCATTCGTGGATTCTTCACAAACCTCGAAGCAAGTGGTAGGAAAACTAATGTTGATGTTTCTGATCTTGATCCCAGGGCATTTCCACCTCCATCAGCAAAGCAACCGCGCATAGATGATGCTTGGGGCAAGAAGAAGAAGTGGGAGTTGGGGAGAGCCATCTCCAAATGGTTCCACTTCAGTTGGATTCCCGCAAATACAGCCAACAATTCATACTATTGAATCATGGTGTCTACCATCCAAAAGGTAGACCTAGGTATTGCCCCTCCAACTCCCTATAAAATTTCAGGTCTTTACCTTGAAGCGGAGGTCGATGAAATAAAGCAATGGATCGACAAAATCAAGCAGCAATGGAGGGAGTACGGATGCAGTTTGATCTGCAATAGCTGGACCGGGCCAATCCAAATGAGCATCATCAACTTCCTCATCTATTGCAACAGGGGGTTGTTTATCACAAGTCGGTGAACTCGTCCGATGAAATCCATGACGCTTACTACATCTCGAAGCTGATGACGGAGGTGATCGAGGAGATTGGACCCCAGAACGTTTTACCAACTTGTGATAGTTCGAGGATTCACGAAGGTTTAACCAAAATTAAAGGACTTGTACTTGTGATAGTTTGAACTCAACCATCATGGATTTTTACACTTTGAACCATACATGTGGCTTCCCAAATTTCCATAAGGGCGACAGCCAATTCACATGGCATTCCCTAGGGAACAGAACTTTCTACTGATACGACAAGCACCACATCCCTAACGTTAGGTATTATACAGTTTTAGAGTCAATAAGGGGCAGTCCCCATTTATATTTCCAATAAGATATGAAAATACAGCTCAAAATGAAAGAGAGTGGAGAAAGGAGCTACATCAAGCTAGTGATCTGCATACATCCAATCACAGAAAGAAAAATGAGAAAACGAAGCAAAAGAAGCAGTCAATGGGAAGATAAAAATAGTGTCAGATGCTTGAAACATCAAGTGATCACCAAAGATTATGGAGAGCAGCTGTTTACTCTGCAGACCGTAAAAATGATCCATAAACAAAATTCACAGAAAAGAAAAAGGCATGTTAGTCAACAGTGCAAACCTAACACCCAAACACTGAAAGGGTGACCAGGAAGCAATCCCATTTTGTAGACTCTTGGGAGCGTTAATGATTACATAGTTCAAATGATTACATTATTCTACAGGTTCCATCAAGAATTAGTAGACATGCCACTGATCAATTTATCCAAACAGTGAAACACAAACTATATACTTTTAATCAATGGCCAGCCAACATGAATAAACTATTACTAAATTGGCAAGGAACCGTATCCCCTAGTGCCCTATCATGACCAGACCTCAAAAGATCTTAAAATTAAAGAAAACTCACTTGCATATTGCACTTGACAAGGTCCAGCGGGGTGACGGCCATATGAGTGAGGCCGCAACTGGCGATGCCACCGAAAGTGCAGGCCATGTAGTAGAGCGGCGTGTGCAGCTTAATATTCTTAGAATCACTTAACCCCTCAGCGTCGACGGAAGAGGCCGTATTCTCCGTCACGCCCGAGGAGGGAGTGCCCCAGCTGAGGAGCCTCTCCGCGGCGACCGACATGGAGGAGGCAGAGACACGGATGCCGGGGAAGGCAGAATTGGAGGATCCGTCGGAGATGCCCATGACCGGAGTTGCAGCCGGGGCTAGGGTTTTTGGAAGGAGATCGAATTCGGCGATCGACGACGACAGGCGGAGACGGCGAATGCGGTTCGAGTTCTTTTAGCTTTTTACTGTTAGCGTGGGAGACTAATATTACAGAAATACAACCATGGTACGGAGAAGGCAAGGCGGTGATTGGCACAAACTTGAAGGGTATTATAGTAATTGGATGGGATTACATATTATTCGATTATTTAGTTGCGGTATCGATTAATCAAATTGGGGCCACGGAATCGAGCGGGAACGCTGGGTCTACACGTGGCAGTACGTGATTTGATGAAGGTGCGATGCTAACGAGGCACCGTTTCGACGGTTCCGTCCTCCCCTAGTCATAGAGGCAAATACTTCATCTACGCACTGTGTTCTTTTACTCGTCTTATCATTGGCTGCTCTTTGTGGGACCATGCGAAATGATATTTAAGGTCTCTAGTGCCGGACCGACGAAGCACGATATCGGCCCAAATTATGTAGTAGGCCCATTGATTACAATACTTGAGCCTTCATATATATCACAGTGCATATATCTGACAGAGAAGAGCTAAACATATAGTTGAGTTTGCCATGAGAACTACATGATGCTTGATTCATTTCATGAGATCGAGAGCACGTAGATTCTTTTATGGAGGAAAAAGAGAGAAGAACTCATGGCAGAGCTCAGTAATTAATCTCGAGCATATTTATTAAACAATTTAGACTGCAGTCTGCATATATAAATAAATATAAACTGATTAATGAAATATCTACAAAACCAAGATCATGAACAACAAACAGTGAACAATTATTTTGCTCTACTTCACAAACACAGAAACTAATTAATTAGTAGCTGCTGCGGCAGCTGTATCTGAAGCCCCCTATTTGCTTCACCACCACATCTCCTTTCCCACAAGCTTGCGAAGTTGTCATCCCTTGCCACTGATCGCCTCACGACCGGCAGCGGCGGATCCATTTCTTCCACAAAACTGATGTTGCTAATTACACCCACCATGCTCTGGTCATTACCAGCTCCCACCTTCGAACTCGGACGAGTACCCCTCAGCAGACCCATTGCAAACTTCAGCAGACTGCTACTCTTCGACGACCACGACGTGGTCGAGGAGGAGGAAGACGAGGAGGAGGAAGAGTAAGAGGAGGAGGAGGAGGAGGAATTAGATGGCTTGTTCCTCTTGATCTGGCCCAAGCAGCCTATTCGCGGCGACGTCAGGGCGGCGGACATGGAGCCGAACCGAAGCAGACGCATGTGGTTCGGGCGAGAAGAGGTGGCAGTACTGCAAGGTCTGTCACTGGAAGTTGTTCTCTTTGGAGAGCTGCACTCTTTCGTTGGCGAAGGTCCGAAGCACCATGCAGGGTTGAAGGAGCTTACGCGATGTCTGCGGCGGTGGCGCGGGCGGTGGTTATCCATGATGATGAGGAAGAGAGGAACCACGCCGCAGGGATGAGGGACAGTGGAGAGACCATTTAAAAGAAAGGGAGATAGACGACTTTGTTAATTTGGTCAACGGGAAGAATGGAAAATGTAAAGGTTAATTGGATGGTGCATGATAACTTGTCTTTAACGTTCTCTTTCTTTCTTATCGCGAGTTCAATACAAAGGAAGGAAATGAGACTTATCAGTCGAATCACCGGGTCTTTTCACCTTGTCACCTTTCTTTTTCACAAGGAAGAAATCTTGAAGGGAGCTCCTCTGATTTGTAATCTCACATGCACGCCGATCAATCAAGACTTGAAAATAAACGTGGAAGCTTTAGTCCACAAAAATGGACACCGGAGTGAAGAGTACGCCCACTGACTGACATCATCAGTTCGCTGACTTCGATCACGGACTCGGAGAAGATGGAAAGCAATTGGATCGGCGGTGCAGTTGTGTTATCTGTTTAGAAATTGAGACAGCAAGTCATGGATGAAGACTCGCTTGTCGAAGTAACGCGAGTCATAACGTGCTAAGAGGGAAGAGGGATTGACCTCGTCTCAAGTGGCGGGTTAATTTCCAACTCCAAGTTGGACGTAGAAACAAAAGCAGAGACTTCAGTTGTGGTCGTCGAAGACAACTCGTATCGAGCCCGGCTCCATATAATTTTTTTTGTGGAGCCGGGCTCCACAGGTTGAAATACAAATCTCAAAATAATTTTTAAGTTGCTTTGAGAGGGGGTGTTTCACTTGTGGAGTTCGGCTCCGTAAGATTTTTTATAGAGTCGGGCTTCATAGCAATTTTTTTGTGATCGTCGGTCAATCAAAATCTATTTTTTTGAAAAAAAAAATCACAATTTGATTACTTGAGAGATTAAATAGAAAACTCTTTTTCCTTTAAAAAAAAAAATAGAAAACTCTTTTTACTTTTGGTTTTGTTAGTTGTTGAATCAAATCGGGTATGAATCGAATCCAAACGTCGACATTGATTAAATTGACCAAGTTAATATTGAACCAATTTTATTGAATTTTTTGAGCTGAACCCGTTAATAAACCGGTTGATTTAATTAAAGGAGTTGATTATTCTCCGCTGGATTCTTTGAAATAGTGATATTTTTTTCAAATCTCAATTACTCACTTGTTTCTTCATATTTTTCGAATTTGTCTTCACCACCGTACTGTTAGGGACCTTCGGGTTTGTCAAGTCTCGTACGTGTCATGACGGTCCCTAACGTGCATTGTAAATACTTATAAATATTGTATCTTTTGCATTCATGTAAAACGTTCGCGCACCACTCACCGGCCTTGCCTGCGGCTAGGTAACGACCCTCGTTACCTAGCCGCGGCATGGGTCGGTGGGGTGTGCAGATCATGTAATTATACATTGTAAAAGCGCTCGCGCACCTCCCACCGCTCTCGCGCACGACTAGGTAACGCATCTCGTTTCCTAGCCGTGGCATGGCCGATGGGGGTGTTGGGTCATAGAATTTTTTGTTATGCTCCTCGTGGTTTTGGGAACCCCGGGGGTGGCACTTGAGGGTTAGGCTCCACAACTATATTGCCTGCGAGCATCCAACACTCTAGTTCATTCGCACAAGCATTCGTTCAAGCATTTGTAAGCATTTTCCTTACAAACGGCCATTTGGCCCAAATATTTTTGCATCCAAGCGCACCGAGGTTCGAACGCGGGCGATCCCTTAGCCCGCGACTTTCGAAGATTGGTAAGGTGATCCTTGCCCAAGGCTTATCCCTTGCGGGAGCAAGGGAGCCGCACGGACATTTTTTCGCCCAATCAATTAAGTTAGTCTATGACAGTTGGTATCAGAGCTAGGCAAGCTCGCAAAGCTTTGGCGCAAGCAACCGACGCAAAACGTCAACAAGCTCGTGTCTTTGTCGTTGGAGACAAACGACGTTGGGGCACTCGATAATCTCGCAGGAGAGATTTTCCTTAACAAGCATGGCGCGCAAAGGAGTTGGCGAAAAAAGCGGCGTCGCCCAAGCGATGAGGACTGTTCCAGAAGAACCGTTGGGGGAGGACCCAACACAAACTCAAGCTCAACAAGCTAGGACGGAAACTCGCACCGTCCAACGGCTTGGAGACTTGGAAACGATGGTGGCCGCTCACGACGTAGCCATAAACGTCCTTGAGAATGGCATGAGGCCACAGGTCGGCAAGCTTGCCGACACACAAGAAGTTCTGGAAGCAAGACTAGATGGACTCCAGGACGACACTCAAGAAGAGATCAAGCAACTTCAAGGGGAGATTGAAGAACTAAGTGCTACAATCTCATTCCTAGTCCGACAGATCCACTCAAGTGGTGGCAACTCCCGGCAACACGAAATGCCACAACACCACATTAAAGCACCTGAACCAAAGCCTTATAACGGGGCTCGAGATGCCAAAGCGGTGGAGAACTTCCTCTTCGACTTGGAGCAGTACTTCAAGGTCACAAGGACGACTGATGATGACATGAAAGTATTCGTTGCAACCATGTATCTATCTGAAGATGCAAAACTCTGGTGGCGGACCAAATATGATGAAGTCCAGAAGGGTCAAGCAAAGATTGACACTTGGGACAAGCTAAAGCGAGAATTAAAATCTCATTTTTCCCCCGAGAATATGGAATTCATCGCCCGACGGAAGTTACGACAACTCCGTCACACCAACTCGATCCAGGAGTGCGTGAAAGGATTCTCAACCATCATGTTAGACATACCGGACATGGCCGGGACAGATCGACTATTCACATTCATTGAAGGCCTAAGGCCGTGGGCGCAACAAGAACTCGCTAGGAGGAATGTCAAGACCTTGTCGGAGGCAAAGATCGCCGCAGAGCGACTCACTGACTATAATTCAGAAGGAAACTCGATAAAGGCGGCACCCTACAGGCCAAGATTCTAGAAGCCCGACAACTACCAGGGCAAAGGCATTGCAGGTGATACGAGATGGAGGGATCTCTCGCAAAAAGAACAACCTTCAAAGGGGCCTCCTCAAAGGGATTACCTGCCGAGGGGGAACCAACAGAGACCCAGGCCTATTTGCTTCTTGTGCAGAGGACCCCATGTGATTCATGAATGTCCTCAACGACAAGCATTGAACACCATCATAGCGGAGTCTGTGGCGGAGAACATAGCCAACATCACCGCCAAGAAGAGAGAATGGCAAGTCTCATGCAGTCCCTGACGCGGAGGACTATTCCAGCGAAGGTGAATGTACTGAAAGGCCTAATATGGGAGCAATGCGTCTCCTAAATGCTCTCAAGACTCAAGTGGGGGAGCAAGGTCCAAAGAAGGGAACCACCAAGGCGGCACACGAGCTGATGTTCATTGACATCGAGCTCAATGGCAAGAATGCCCGAGCGATGGTCGACTCGGGAGCGACTCATAACTTCATCGCCAAAGAAGAAGCAAAAATGACTAGGGCTCAGCTGGAAAAAAGTTCGAGTCATGTCAAGGCGATGAACTCCGAGGCACGGGAAATCAACGGCGTCGCACAGGACGTCCCACTGAAGATTGGAGGATGGAAGGGTCAAGCCAACCTGATGGCAATGCCTCTCGACGACTACCAAGTCATTTTGGGGATGGAGTTCCTCAAGTCGGCGAAGGTGGTACCCATGCCCTTCCTTGACACTTTATGCTTGATGGGGGAGAACAATCCCAGCATTGTTCCTACGGTGCGTTCGACCTCAGGGAGCGGAAATCAACTCCTCTCGGCCCTACAAGTGAAGAAAGGAGTTCGACGAGGCGAACTCACAATGGTGACTGCAATGAACTTGGAGGGATCACTCGATGGAGCGGAACGAGAACCTGCAGCAGTCTCTAGAGTACTCAATGAGTTCGAAGACGTGATGCCACCCGAACTACCAAAGGCCTTACCGCCAAAAAGGGAGGTGGATCATCGAATCGAGTTGGAGTCGAGGACTAAGGCCCCATACCGACCACCTTACCGTATGACGCCATCAGAGTTGGCGGAATTACGAAAACAACTAAAGGAACTGCTCGACAGAGGATTGATCCGCAGCTCCAAAGCGCCATTCGGAGCCCCTGTGCTGTTCCAGAAGAAGAAGGATGGGAGTCTCCGCCTTTGTGTGGACTACCGAGTTTTGAACAAAGTGACCGTGAAGAACAAGTACCCCATTCCGCTCATTATGGACCTGTTCGACCAACTTGGTCAAGCGAGGTACTTTTCCAAGTTGGACTTGAGACCAGACTACTGGCAAGTGCGGATTGCCGAAGGGGACGAAGGAAAGACCACTTGTGTAACACGCTATGGAGCTTACAAATTCTTGGTGATGTCGTTCGGCCTCACGAATGCCCCAGCTACGTTCAGCACCATGATGAATCAGCTGTTCCATGAGCACTCGGACAAATTCGTTGTGGTGTACTTAGACGATATCGTGGTCTACAGCCGAACCTTGGAGGAGCACTTGCAACATTTGAAGATCATCTTCAAGATCCTCCGAGAGAACAATTTGTTCGTGAAAACGGGAGAAATGCTACTTCGCCCAAAAAGAGATTGACTTTCTGGGACACCGGGTTGGGGGTGGAAAGATTCGAATGGACAATGTAAAGGTCCACGCCGTAGTGGAATGGCAGCCACCAACAAAGGTCACAGAAACTCAAGTCATTCCTTGGTTTCGTGAACTACTACCGAAGATTCATCGCCAGATATTCAAGGCGAGCAGCTCCACTGACGGACTTGCTCAAGAAGGAAAAGGCATGGCATTGGTCCCAACCATGCACGTAAGCGTTTGAAGACCTGAAGCTGGCGGTGATCGAGGAACCAGTTCTCAAGTTTCCCGACTATGGACAACCCTTTGAAGTCCACACCGACGCCTCGGACTACGCCATTGGAGGCGTCCTCGTGCATGAAGGACATCCCGTCGCCTTCGAGAGTCGTAAACTAAACGACACGGAGCGACGATATCCTGCCCACGAAAAAGAAATGACGGCAATAGTGCACTGTCTCTGTGTTTGGAGGCACTATTTGCTCGCATCACGCTTTGTTGTGAAGACGGACAACATAGCGTTGAGTTACTTTTAGACTCAGAAGAAGCTCTCGCCAAAGCAAGCTCGATGGCAGGATTTCTTAGCTGAGTTCGACATGACGTTGGAATACAAGCCGGGACGTTCCAACGTGGTAGCAGATGCCCTAAGCCACAAGATAGAACGGGTTGCATCCGTTCAAGGAAAAACTGGGGGTAGCATTAGTCAAGTGCAATCCAACTTCCGTGAGAAGATAAGCATGGGCTTGCTCAAAGACACACAGGTGGAGGCGCTGCTCAAGGACGAGAAGACAAGGAAGTTTTGGGTCCGAGACAGACTCATCTTTACCAAAGGAAACTGGCTGTACGTACCTAGGGCAGATGGCCTGCGTAGAGAATTGCTAAAGGAGTGCCACGATACTCTCTGGGCAGGGCACTCTGGCGTACATCGAACTGTAGCCCTACTCGAGAGGGCGTTCTATTGGCCGAAGATGACGGCCGACGTTGAGGAGTATGTGAAGACTTGCCTGATCTGCCAACAAGACAAGATCGAGCGGCAGAAGCCTGCGAATCTTCTCGAACCCCTGCCTGTTCCTGAGCGACCATGGGAAAGCATCTCCCTCGACTTCATAGCAAGCCTACCAAAAGTGGGGGAGTTCGATTCCATCCTGGTGGTCGTGGATCGCTTCTCAAAATACGCCACATTCATGGCCGCGCCCTCGCACTGCACCGCAAGCGAAGCCGCAAAACTCATGATGCAGAATATCGTGAAACTTTGGGACGTGCCAAAGAATGTCATTAGTGATCGAGACCCTCGATTCCTTGGCAGATTTTGGACAGAGGTGTTCAAATTATTGGGGTCTCAACTATACTTCTCCACGAGCTTACACCCGCAAACAGATGGACAAACGGAGCGCATGAACACACTCCTTGAGCAATACCTCCGACACTTTGTAGCAGCGAACCAAAGGGACTGGACGAAGTTGCTAGACGTAGCCCAGTTCTCCTGCAATCTGCAAAGGAGCTCCGCAACCAACAAGAGTCCCTTTGAGATTTTACTAGGACGATAACCAGACACGCCCCACTCACTGGTTCTTGGCTACACTGGAAGCAGTCCGGCTGCTTATCAAATGGACAAGGAGTGGCAAAAAAATTAAGAGATCACTCGAGCCTACCTCGAATCGGCAACACGCAAAATGAAGAAGTGGGCCGACGAAGGAAGGAGACATCGAGAATTCAAGGTCGGAGACCAAGTACTGATAAGACTCCACTCGACATCCCTCTCAATCTTTCGGTGCAAGATACATAAGGGCCTTGTGCGAAAATATGATGGACCCTATCTCGTTATCAAACGGGTAGGGCCAGTGGCCTATCGACTCCAACTGCCAGCATGGTGCAAGATACACCCCGTCTTCCACGTGAGCAACCTGAAGCCCTACCACGCTGATCTGTATAATGACGAACGCAACATTCCAACACGTCCACCCGCCACAACCAAGGCGGTGCAACGTGAAGCAGAGGAGATCTTGGCGGACCGCAAAGTGAAACTCCCTAACGGCAACAAAGAGCGGGAGTACCTTGTCAAGTGGAAGGAACTCCCTACCTCCGAAGCAAGCTGGGAGAAGGAGAGCACCTTGCGACATGAAGAAGGCGTCATCACCACATTCAAGAAGGCGTCATCACCGTAAGTGGGGGAGAATGTTAGGAACCCTCGGGTTTGTCAAGTCCTGTACGTGTCATGACGGTCCCTAATGTGCATTGTAAATACTTGTAAATATTGCATCTTTCGTATTCATGTAAAACATTCGCGCACCACCCATCGGCCTTGCCTGCGGCTAGGTAACGACCCTCGTTACCTAGCCGCGGCATGGGTCAGTGGGGTGTGCAGATCATGTAATTATGCATTGTAAAAGCGCTCACGCACGACTAGGTAACACACCTCGTTTCCTAGCTGTGGCATGACCGGTGGGGGTGTTGGGCCATAAAATATTTTGTCATGCTCCTCGTGGTTTTGGGAACCCCGAGGGTGACACTTGGGGGTTAGGCTCCACGTACAACTATATTGACTGTCAGCATCCAACACTCTAGTTCATTCATACAAGCATTCGCACAAGCATTCGTTCAAGCATTTGTAAGCATTTTCCTTACAAACGGCCATTTGGCCCAAATATTTTTGCGTCCAAGCGCACCGAGGTTTGAACGCGGGCGATCCGTTAGCCCGCGACTTTCGAAGATTGGCAAGGTGATCCTTGCCCAAGGCTTATCCCTTGCGGAAGCAAGGGAGCCGCTTATGACATTTTTCCGCCCAAGCAAGTTAGTCCGTGACAATACTCTCCTCCTCGAGCCGAATCATATGGAGCCATCAACTTCAAGTTTGACAAAGTAATCACCGAGATTTACTCCAAGATTTTTATCATCTTCAACTCCTCCATTGAAGATTTCGATATCTGAACAAAAATTCTGACCTCATCCCATTTTCTCTATTCAAACCGACTCAATTAATTACATCCCTATGGTATGTTTGCTTTGATGGATAGGAAAAAAATGGATTGGATAATAAACGAAGGAGAATTGAATATGAGTATTTTAAATCTGGTGTACATCGGATATAAATAATCTTCTATTCATATTTTTTTCTAATCCATGCACTAAACAAACAGTGGATATTAATCCATCCTCCATCCTATCCTCCCTTATATATCTTATGAAGCAAACATGCCCCTAAAGTATAAATAGAGGCAATTCTTTCCTAACAAAGGGAAAAAATATTATAGAGATTCAGATAATTAAGAGTTCCGTTGTCATCCTTTTTGAAGGAGTGTCCCTTCCCAAATTTCGCCTCCACTTCATAACGATTTCAAATTCAACTTATTTAAGACAACGTGCTATATTTTGAAGAAAATTCAATTTTATTGTCATTCTTATTATAATTTTTTTAAAAAATTAATAAAAAAATCTTCTCTTTTCCCATGGACATAGGAACTATACCCAACCGAATCCAAACTACGTTAACTCATTGTATATCTTATTTCTCGCAATCTTGGTTTCAGATTTGATTTTTTATTTCTCTTCGGATTCGAGTTTTATCGATCCCACAAAAAATTTTCATAATTCCCTAACAAATTTTTAGAAATTTTTTTTGCGTCCTTTCGCGTGCCTTTACTTTGGTGTCTACAAAACCATAAATTAGTCTCCACTTGTCACCTTGCTCCGCCTGTGTTTTCTTGCATCAAGATTCAGGAACACATCTCTTGAGAACATGCAATGTAGAAAGAAATAATCATGAAGAAATTCCTTTATTTGCTATTTTATGCACTTGGATGAGATATACACCTGTAACTTTGCAAGATGGCAGAAAGTGAAGTGAGTTTGTATCGTTATTACAACGAACATTTTATTTTTATGTAGTAAAAGAACTAATAATTATATCATAAACGCCATGGAATGATGGCATTGCGGGCATTCAAAAGCTCTCCTCTTGTTAATTTCCAGTGTACTCTAATATGGCACCAGTATGATTGAAACCACAAGATACATGCAAGGCTTTCACCTGCTTGCCAAAGTCCACCATCTTGGGCACGTTGGAATCAAAATCATCACCATGGCCCTGAACATGGATCAACACTCAAACTTCAGGAAGAAACCTAATGATAATTATATGTTCAAACAACAATACCATTATTTCAAAAACAAATATCAAGGTTCCAGATACATTTATTGACTCAGACTCCAAGCTTTTCTCAGATATGACTCTTAAATTGCTTTCGCGCAATAGTTGAGATGAAGTTCTCAATTATTCATATTCCTTTTTTCTATCCTTCTCACAACAATAAGCAATCATCATTCACCATAGCCATGAATGTAGGAATCGTTATTGCAGAGTATTGCGGTTGAGAGAATTCAGACTGTATTGATTAGTAGAGAAAACTTAGAACTCACAAGTTGTCCGCCCGAAGAATGACCCTCCTCGAAAAATGTTCCATTAGCACCTCCCCAGCCCCACGTAAAGATGTTGCCACCTTAATGTTGACATGTTGTAAGATGAGCAATACAAATACATCGAACAAAGAACAAAAATATTGTGTTTATAATCAATCGCAGCAGAAACAGACTATCGATCCGTAAGCATATATTATCATGCTAAATGGCTAAGTGCAAACGTAATACCAGAAATTGCAGCTGTATGCTTCCAGCCACAAGCTACCTGCATATTTATCAGGGAAAATTTAGAGAAGTATGAAGCATTTAGAAACATATGATAAGCTGAAAGCACAAGAACATTAGACCTTAGATACAGAAGATTTAAGCACAGAGCTTTTGACTATTTCTGGATTCCTGATCATGTTAGTGCATCTGACTTGAAATAAGTTCTATTAGCACATTACAGAACAAGGACTATTGATTATGTATGAGAAACGAAACAAGTTTAGTGCAATATGAAGATAAATGGTACCCGAGCCCAAGGCAGCCATTCTCGTTCGAACCCCATGTGTACAACTCCCCCCAACCTGTAGATGAAAAGGGTTAATCAACATAAGAACTTCCATTGCCATCAAGATAGAGCACAATTTTCATTTGCGTTTTAGTATCAATTAGGAACTAAGTTATATTAAAAAATAGTTAGGTTAAATTTATGCAATTCAAAGAAGAAAATCATTGAAGTATACTAGGAGAGAGATATTTCAAAGCTTTTTAGGCCTAAAGCCATGACTTCAAAATCACTCAACAACTTCACCAACTAAAAGAACATGAAAGGAACATAAAACCAAAAAAAAACTATTAAGCATTACTATAAATGCAAAATAACATTATGAGACAATTTAGTAATCGCCAAATTGCAAGAAAACAAAAAACTATAAGGAAAAAAAAAAACTATGTCGGACAAGCCTTGGCATTAGTTGAAAGTTGTGATATGTGGTTAACTGAGATGACAAATATAAAGTAATTATGTATCAGTAAATTATTCATCAATGAAAAGTTATCTAAAATTCATTAACAAAATGCTCCAAGTTAAGAACTTATAACAAAAGAAATATAGCAAGAGAACCATCCTCATTTTAATAAACAAAATGTGATGTTCAAGATAAAATGCAACAAACATACTGCTCGAATCACATGCCAACCAATTCCACCATCAAAGGTCACTTTTAATAAACTAAGCCTTCATGAAAATATCTCTCAAACCTTAAGAATGCTACAACTACTTGAATTTTCAACAAATATATATGGTAAATCTCCATTGAGTATTTGTATCAAATTGTTGTCTAAACATTTATAACCATTTATGCAAGCATCATGGTCTACCAATCATATCGCACATACCAAGTGATATGCCAACCTGGTATATACTATTTTACTTGAATAAAGAAAAATCAACAACTACTAAATATATTCAAAAGTTGACGTTCTAAGCAGAAAAAGAAACATAGACTATTAAGTCTATTCAATGGTCAGTAAGATGGTACTTGTCACAACACAAGTATGGTAGCCACCACAAGCAACTTCTTCAGAAATTGGGAGTTCCTGAACAATAGTTGGTGTCTGTGCATTCTTTCCTCCAAACCCCTGAAATTTTGAAGCATTTGTTGGCTATTTGAAGCAAAACAATAATGACTTATTAAAATCATCAAACCTAATGGGAAAGTTTGATACCAATTTATTTGTGGCCGTTTCACCAAATATAAAGACAGAGCCTCTTTCTGCTTATTAACAACAGGAAAAAGAAAAAAATTACATGTGAACTACGTCATCAGCTTCAAAAGATTATCAGATAATATTTTGGGCATACCATCCACACAAGCTGAATGTAACATTCCTGCAGCAATTGCCTTGATCTATAAAACGACACACTTCATAGTTAATCACCCAATGAAAAGCATACAGTAGAAAAACTTCAAGAGCTTGTTTGAAACATTACTTTCCGTTCATTTGTTTGTTGCTTAATGATAAATAATAATAATAATAATAATAATAATAATAATAATTTACTTCTATTTTCAAAAACTAATACCTAGTGTTATAATTCATTCCCCTCTCATCAATTTCCCCTCATACCCACCCCCTTGTGGTAGTAAAAACCCATTGAAATCTCATAATCATTCCAGCTCCTCTATTCCAATTCTAAGTCATTCCATATATTCAAGGTATCCAATAATCATGAAATAATTTCTCAATTCTTATTTCACCATTTCATTCCATGTTACCAAATGGGCATTAAATAAAATAATGAAGGAGTAATACCTTGATGCCTTCCAAATTTTTGATTAGCCTCGGAGTGTATTCACTGCATAAATGGATCTTTAAGTATCATTCTGTATGATAAGAAAAAATGTTATCCTAACCAATGAATGAAAAGTTTTAATGCATTGAGAGCAAAATGGCATGATAAAGAGTTAACAAAAGATCTTGTTAATTTATTATGGCCAACATAACTCATCACAAGAAAAAACCTTCAACTGAAGCAATTCTAGGGCTCGGATGAGAATTAAGCATGTACCACAAATTCTAAGAATACATCAATTCAGTAGAATATTATAGATAATTAGATACACAAAAGCCATCAGTCGACACAAGCAACATCATCTAACTCAATATTGCACTTGACATAGCTTCCATTTTGAACATTGTCCAATAAGACACTGACATATGTATGTAGAAATTTACTTATCAAGGACTACAGTCTTCACAACATATAGATCCTTCACAAACAATAGATGACTTGCAATTAACATTCATATCAAATGAATGTCAACACTACAAAGTACAAACCTAACACCCTGTATTAAGATAAACCACTTGCTGGTAACCATTAAAGGATAACTTTAAGAATAGTTAATAGCAATATATAACCCCAAGGCTCTGAATGAGAGAAAATTCAATAATTTTCTTCCTACTCAAATTAAAAATTTGCTGGTTACATGTTAATCGACCTCACACCTTGAGTTCTTAGAGAAGCTAAATATGCTTGACGTGTGGCTATGACCAAGTCTACCAGAGCCACCTGCTCCCCAACTTAATGCATCACCAACATCTGAAAAGGAGAATAGGAAACAACTAGAAAATCTACTTCAAATATCAATAGCCTTACAAAAATGGGACATGTGCCAGCTTTCTATATCTTCACCTGTGATGGCAATTGAGTGCTCTGAACCCAATGCAACCATCTTAATATTGATCCCAACCAAGCAATCGACTCTTGTAGGGGAAGAAACTACACTCTTTGCACCTACAATCAACATTGGCTCCAATTACTCATACATATAGTATAATTTAAAACACAAAAATTGTGAGAGCAAATAGTAGGTTTTTTCAATTAGTAAAAAAGAGCCCTTAGTGGTTTCTTAAAAAAAACATGTGCATGAACAATATTGGCGGTGTAAAAGGCTAGGGATGCAGAAAAGAAAAACAAGTATGGGTTATAACAAATCCTCAGGTTATTTTTTTGATGGCGGCAGGTCATTTCATGACACCTAGGCGCGTGTGTGTTATACTATTCAAATCATAAATTAATCAACAACAGAAAAGAAGAAGAAGAACTACATGGCATTGATAAGCATACAAGATAAAAGCTCTATTAGATTGATTTAGCTCAAGGAAACCCAAAAGATGCGACTAGATAGATGCAGAACTAAGACAATGAATAACAGGGCCGAACCTGAGTTGATGAACTAAGAAGAATTGATTAAATGTAAACTGAAGAAAAAAGGGAAAAATCTTCGTATGCGACATTCCATTCTTGTAGGAGGTACAGCAAACTAGCAAAGGTCAGTTCAAATACAAAAAAGGAATTAAAATGAAGACAAACTTAATTAGAAATACTATAAACTGCTTTGATGCATTAGGTTTCAATCAAGGACTAAAGAAGTTTTGCATCAAGATAAATATTAAATTATTAATCATTTCTAGATGAGGACTACGAAAAATCAAGGAGGAATTGAAAACAGAACTTAGTGCACTAAGAAATCATCTATGTTATGGTAGATGCAGCAAATCTAATACAGTAACTCTTTCAGCTGTTTCTTTTTATAATCATCTTCAAGCATGATTTGATAATTTACCTATAAGATACATAATAGTAAACTCTTAAAATAAAATCCCCTTGTGAAGAATGCACTAAACATGAAAAAGATGTGCTGGCTTCAGTATGTTATGTGCAAAACATTAAATGACAAGTGAAACTGATAAAGCTCAAAAATAACTCCTAACCAACAGCACACTCAATGAAAGTAATAAATTATTACTTTTTCCAAGACCAAGCTGCCCACTTGAGTTGTCGCCCCACATGAAGAGTTCTCCATCAGCTAACAGCAAATGCACAAAAGCAAAAGAAGAATACAGTTAAATGGCTGTAGAAAGCAAACAAGAGCACTAAGGAAATTGTTCCCGAGCAAAAAAAGAAAAAAAAAACTGCCTTCAAGAAATTGAAATAAAGGATATATAAATCTTACAAAGCAACATAAATTCCATTTTAAAGATCCATTGAGAACTAAGAAACAGTAATAAAGAACTGACAGACTTCATCAATGGCTCAAGATCAATGCTTTTGTAAGCAGAATTGATCTATGAATATTGAAGTGATCCAACATTGCCTAAATATTTAATTTAAAAAATAATGTTACTCAATATTTAAATTATCTCAGAAGTCAGAAGTAAAAATATTCAAATGAATCAAATCCATGTGCAGCACCCCACAGAATACAATTTAATAAAGGTAAGAAAGCTTGGCAGGTATATTGTCCTCTCACCAGTTAGAGCAGATGAATGATTGTAGCCAGCTGAAATTTGTCTAATGTTCTCAGGTAATCCTGAAACTTCAATTGGCTCCTGCACAAAAAATGTTTATGTCCACAAAATGAAAACAATACCTTTATCTCAAGAAAGATAGTAATTCATGTAATGAAAATGCTATGATATGTTTCAAGTTTCAACAAAGAAGTATTAATAGAAATCTTACTAGGACTCAAAGTTAACTACCATTATGAACTTCATAAATTATAATTTATCCAATTTGAAGAGGTCTTCTTGGGTCAGGTTTCTTCAGATTATATACAAGAGTTGAACAGTTCCTTTACAAATTAACCTGTGTCAATTAGTGAAAAACATGCAAGTGTAATATACTAATACAGAAAACTTGTTGTAACAAAAATGAAATTGTAGAGTGTAGCTAAAAGAATTTTAGGCTTATATGAAGTCTCGACTCTGAGTACATTTAAAAGTTCCAATAACTTTCTTCCCGAGGAAACATGTGCATGGTGCAATAGTGACCCATGAATAAAGGACAAAACCCAGATATACCTTTTTACCATACACAAACATAATGACTATGAACTCCTGAAAGCATGTCAATCAATTAGACTTTATTGTCATCAATTTCTAATTGATTCCTAACAACAAGATAATTTGGGTCGATAACTATTTGACTAACTACCTTAAGTAAAACAATGCTTAAAATTACATTTAGATGATCAAAAAGTGACCATAGTCAAAGCAATTGGTGCCAACAGCTTACTAGTGCATAAGTTGTTGCAGATGATTTGCCTAACTGCCCAAAGTTGTTCAGTCCTGAAGCATAAACACGACCACTTTCTGTTCAACAAAGAAAGGAACTCGTAAACTAAGCAACGGCAAGCAACAGATCGACAAGCCTGTTAATACTTATTATGTTGAGACAAGTCACATCAGTTAATTGAAGCCAATAATATCCATAGAGAAGTTCATATAAAGGTTGGCAAAGCTTGGGGAAGACCAAATAAACAAAGAGCTGCAGTATTGCATTGAACTGTAAAATTATTCACAAGAATATAGTGGAATGACATATCCATCCATGCATTTGTCATCTGGTCTCATGATCTGGAGTTGCAACAGCAGATTTATATGATAGTCATCTTTTATGTCTACACTCTACAGTATAAATGAAGTAGAACTGTAGGAGTCATCTTGCCAGAATTTAAAAAAAATCCATAATATCTGCAAATATTTAAGTGTTTAAAACTTTAATATCTAATATATCATGTTAATGTAATAATGCAGCCTATTTTGGAAGCTTAAGTAGTTCCTATTACTCTGAGAACCAAAATTTAGATTTTGTAATTAGGAAATTCAGGCAGACTTATAATATCTACAAATATATTTTCCAATTTATTACTTTTTGCAATCACCCAAAATTTATTATGTGTCAGATACGATGTACAATGATGTGCAATCTGTAAATGTGGTACGTACAGATCGCCACAATACACAATACTCAGTGCCTACTTTGCATTCTTCATGAAGCCAGGATAGGAGTTATCAATCAGTAGCTTATGCAAGACATTACAACTTATAAGTTAACAGCATATGCAAGGAGAACTCATGAGTAGATATATACGACGTTGTTACCTCCAGGTATTATGATCCCTTTAGTTCGAGATGCCTATCCCATGATATGACACAAAAATATATTCCATATAGACTATATTTCATTTACCTTGAGAAGTTATTCTTATCCCACTTCTGTCTAACATTTTTAGTTTATCAGTCCGTTATTTTTTAGATGCTTAAGAAGTTACAAAAAGTCATGCATGACGTGCTTGATTCTTCAATCATGTATTTGGAATATCTCCACTTTCTATGAAAGTTCTTAGCTGATTGCAAAATCTCCCACATATCTTGCTCTTTCTTCAACTGAACCTCATCTGTTTCATCATCACAAATAGACCCGAGAAACAAGTCTTATGCAAGGTTGTTCTATAGATAACACGAAAACTTAGGAGAAGAAAGGGGCAACAGGATTATTTTTGGACGATGGTTGTTCTTCACATGAAAAAAAAAACCCCGCATCCCATCGCTGACGAAAACAAAATAATGTATTTATCTAGTACCGGACAAGAAGAGAGTGTGGGCGCCGCCACAGGCAATCGAGACGGGAGGATCAACGTCGAAGAACGGGCAAACCGCGGGCTTCCATTGAGACTCCAGGCGTCCCAGCCCTAGTCTCCCGAAGTCCCCATTGCCCCAAAGAGCGGCGAACTTCCGTGGCGTGTCGCTGGCGCACCGCCTGAAGGAGCCGAAGAAAGGATGCGTCTTGGCTTCGCGAGCTCGTAGAAGTGCACTCCTCCACAGAGGGCGCGCCATGGCTCAATCCCCGCCGCTCTTTCGCGATACAGCAGATTTTAGGAGTGCGTTTGACTTGAAGACATCGAACGCTACGGAAATATATCGGATATTTCGGCCTCTTACCGTTACGTTTTATCGAATCGACTCCTTGCACGGTATATTAGAGTACTAGATAGGGGTATAATTGTAAAAGAGGCCTTTATTTCCTCTTGGATCCAAGCGAGGAAACCCCTCTTCGGCTGGGTTCCTTGTGTGCCGCCGCAGCGCCGCCCCGAGGTGATTGGCTTCTCCTCCATGTGTTCTTCTATTTCTAATTTTAATTTTTCTTTGGTTAAATCATTGTTTTCCTTCTTCTAGTTTTTCGATTTCTTGTTGTGGATTCCCTCTGCTGAAGATTTTTTTTTTCTTTTTGTTCATAATATGAACTTTTAACTATAGAAAACAAGTATTTTTTATTAGTTTCGTTTTAGATATGGTAGATCGGTTGCTTGTCTAGAATTTATCGTTGATTTGGTTATTCCTAGACTTGCTTTTCGTTGTGTATGTTTGATTTCGAAACCAATACTCCTACCTCTTTCCAAGTCAAGAAAGACTGAAAACGCTACTTCTTTTATTCAAAGACAAAGGTATTCACTTTTTTTAGCAAATCAGCATAGAGTAGTTGGCCAAGGATCCGGTCTATCTATTAAAAGCAATGACTAAAAGGACCTAATGGTTTTAATCGAACCTATGCGCCTATCTTTCCTGGTTGCATCATTTGATTATTTGGTGTCTAACTATCTATCTGAAGGTGGACTTGATATTGCTTGGTTTTTGTTATTATCATTACCAAGTGATAGTAGAAAATGTATTCCAGATGTTATATGCATTGGAGTGAAGGAAGATCATATCCTCAGGAAAATCTTGCTTGGTTTTTTACCTTAAAGGATCTCAGTTATGCTTATTGAGAGGATCTATTTTAGTTTGAAGTAAAATGTGCTGGCATTCTTGCCACTTGTGGTAGCTTTCCTGCAATACACACACGCCCCTATTTTTTGTATCTCATTTACTCATATTTCTTTTGTCAGATCTAAGTTAGAAGGAATAAATTCTTTGTTTTATGGTTTTAGATTTATTTTTAGAGTGTGAAAATCTGAAGCACAATATTGTCTTACTAATATGTGATTCTGCCTAGAAGTATTTAATTTGACAAGCTCTAAGATGGACATGACAAATTTCTGTCTATACAGAAGCAGAAATACTGTTAATCCATATCCTGATCTTAAGTTAGATCTAAGTTAGAAGGAATAAATTCTTTGTTTTATGGTTTTAGATTTATTTTTAGAGTGTGAAAATCTGAAGCACAATATTGTCTTACTAATATGTGATTCTGCCTAGAAATATTTAATTTGACAAGCTCTAAGATGGACATGACAAATTTCTGTCTATACATAAGCAGAAATACTGTTAATCCATATCCTGATCTTAAGTTTGGCAATGAAAAACTTGGAAATTTAAGAACCTATTTTGAGATTGACTTGGAATAATAAAGCTGAAATTCTAGAATATTTCAAGCTCCCATATTTTAATGCATTGAGGTGTCTTATATATTTGTATAAAAAAACTTATAATTCATCATCATCAAGGTTAATTTTTGTTTTGCTTGTTCACTAGCTGAGCTGGATTAAATGCTTTGTATTTTATGTTTCTGCTGGCAAAACTACAAAGTTATGTTATCGCAACCATACAAGTCCAAAATACTTGTATAAAAATAATAATGAGATTAAAGAGATTTTGCCTTGCTGAAGATTTGTCAAGATGGAGCCATCAATAGTGCCAAAGGATTTTGATCAAAGTGGTAATTTCTCTCAGCCTGAGTTGCTGATGAGAGGATCCAATGAAACCCCCCCAAAATCTAAATCTTTAGATCGAGCTAAGGACATGAATTCCTCAATAATAAAACTTGCATTGTGTTTTATCATCTTCAGTAATGTGATAATAGCTGGTAAATGCATCTGTACTCTGTGGTACCTTGGAGCTTTTTGGCCATTGGGGCATGGCCATATGTTTTATACTAAAGTACATTCCCTGCTGCATTTTTTAGATTTATTGATGATGGTGCTTTTCTAACAAGGCATACTCCTAATTAACATTTGGTGAACTAACTCATTTTTCAGATCCAAACAGCTTTCTAGTCCTTAAGACTGGAGTTATTTCTCTTAATTATTGGGATTCTACATGTTATATTTCTTTTTTCTTTGGATGACTTTCTTATATAATAAGAAGGGAAACTTAGGAAATTTTATGGTAATATTGATGATGCTCTACTACCTTCTAGGATTTGGCTATTTCTTTCGATGCTTCACAGGAAATTAAGTTCCACACATCAAAGAGTATTTTACTTCCAATGTTTAGTCAAGGTCATACACAATAATAATTGTTTCCAAATTTTCTGTTTATCATTGTCTTCATATTAATGGTAGAAGCTGGTTACCAATCATATTGTTTCTGGTTAAGTACTGAAGTTTCTGGCAATATAATAATATCAATACAAGAGATCAAAATTTTGCCAAATTATTTAAATGTCTGTTACTTACTTGCTTCTACCACTTCTTCTGAAGCTCACGCAGGTGATCAGAGTAACTTATCTAGTGTGCCATAAGCTTCCTAAACATGTCGGATGGTCAGGAAACTGATAAGAACATTGAGATATGGAAGATCAAGAAATTGATCAAGGCATTGGAATCTGCAAGAGGAAATGGCACAAGCATGATCTCTCTTATAATGCCACCACGTGATCAAGTTGCTCGAGTCACAAAGATGTTGGCTGATGAATATGGAACTGCTTCAAACATTAAAAGTAGAGTCAATAGGCAGTCTGTGTTGGCAGCCATTACATCTGCTCAGCAGAGGCTGAAACTGTACAACAAGGTTCCTCCGAATGGTCTGGTATTGTACACCGGAACAATTGTCACAGATGATGGAAAAGAAAAGAAGGTGACTATTGATTTCGAACCTTTTAAGCCCATCAATGTTTCACTCTATCTTTGTGATAACAAATTTCATACTGAGGCTCTAAACGAGCTTCTCGAATCTGATGACAAATTTGGTTTCATAGTCATGGATGGAAATGGTACTCTTTTTGGCACATTGAGTGGAAATACAAGGGAGGTGCTTCACAAATTTACTGTTGATCTTCCAAAAAAGCATGGACGAGGAGGACAATCTGCACTTCGATTTGCTAGGCTTCGAATGGAGAAGCGTCATAATTATGTTCGGAAAACAGCTGAACTTGCCACCCAATTCTTCATAAATCCAGCTACAAGTCAGCCAAATGTAGCTGGCTTGATTTTAGCTGGTTCAGCTGATTTTAAAACAGAGTTAAGCCAGTCAGACATGTTTGATCAACGCCTTCAAGCTAAAATACTCAACGTGGTTGATGTTTCATATGGAGGAGAGAATGGTTTCAATCAGGCCATTGAGTTGTCAGCAGAAATATTATCAAATGTGAAATTCATACAAGAAAAGAAGTTGATTGGAAAATATTTTGAAGAAATTAGTCAGGACACAGGAAAGTATGTTTTTGGTGTGGATGACACTTTGAAGGCTCTTGAAATGGGAGCTGTGGAGACCTTGATTGTGTGGGAAAATTTAGACATTAATAGGTATGTGCTAAAACACAGTGCTACTGGGGAAATTATAATAAAGCACTTGAACAAGGAACAAGAAGCTGACCAGAATAACTTCAGGGATCCAGCTGCCAATGCTGAACTAGAGGTGCAGGAAAAAATTTCTCTGCTGGAGTGGTTTGCCAATGAATACAAGCGTTTTGGCTGCACGCTGGAGTTTGTTACCAACAAATCACAAGAGGGCTCACAATTCTGCAGGGGCTTTGGTGGCATAGGCGGTATCTTGCGCTACCAGCTGGATATGCGGTCACTGGATGAGTTCTCAGACGACGGAGAAGTGTACGAGGACTCTGATTAGAAGCAGTCGGTTGTAACAATGTGCCTGAGCTGGCGAGGGGAAAACTTCCCTCCTTTTGTCCTCCATAAGCTATTAAGCCCCCTGGAAAATTTCCATTTTTCTTCACAGTAAAACATGATTGAATGAGTTGTCAATTGGAAGATTGGTGATATATTTTGCACTGTTATATATTTTCTGAAGTAGTGGCTTCTCTTTAAACCAGACATTGAAATTTCAGGACTTGCTTTTATTTAGAAGCTTAATGCTTATTTTGTTATAACAGAAGTTATCTCTTTGTATCCTTTTTAATTACTCATGTCAAGAGACAAATTCTACTGTTGGCTTTCTCAAGTCAAACTTTTTCATGATGGTTTTTCTACCCTTGTTGTGATGGTTACTTAATACTTAAATCTAAATGCGTCATTTTTACAAAATCTACTGTTCCCTATTTTAAGATGCGATGCAATGAACTTTACTCTGTTTCGTGTGTCCCTGCAATGAATAGTGTGATCGTCTTCATTCACATCTCAAGTTAGATTTACTAGACACGGATTGCCCTCGTCATATGCCGTCAACTGGCAAATATTTTATGGCGTGTCAATTTTATTTGCAGGATAACAAGTTAGTAATTTTCATATTTATTGCTATTATTACTATTAATTGGAGGAACAGCACAGTACATTATCAAGTTCCGAGTTCCACATTTGGTGCATCACAAGCTTAGTTCATCTGTCAATACCGTGTACTAAAATTGGGTACTGTAGAAACCGACAGTGATCTCTTCACAAATGGGTGCTCTAGTAATTGAGAAGCAGATGGCCGATCATCTGGGTTAACTCTCACGCATTTTCTGATGAAATCACGAGCATCTCTGGATAAGTGGTTTGGAATAGGAGGTTGCTCACCACGGCCAATCCTAAATAGAGCTTGCGTCTGCAAACAATCGGAGACAATAAATAAACTTTACGCAGCTCAAATTCAATAAGGAGATTGCACTTTTTGCCATGTGTTCCACTGCATAAAGCGGCATAAAGAGAATTTTCAAGGGATGCATTACATTTCACTGTCATTAATGAACATCACAACCATTTCATCAAAATTCAAGAGTATTTATTTACTTTGTTCTTCCTCATCTTTGCAGAAAATCTTACTCACTAACAAGCTGTTAAAACCCAGGCATAGACTACATGTTTCTTTCTCCACCATTGAGCTAGTTAAACTAAGGATCACACATGACATCCCTTACAGTTCCTTCCAATGATGGCAAGCTAGGTCTTTAGCTCTGTCTCCCTGGCATAACTAGTGTAAAAATCCTACTGCTAGAATTGACCACTATTTGTTATACATTTATATTTGCTTAACCAAGTAGACCTCAACATCATAAAAAACATGTAGCTGGATGAGCATCGATCCATGCCCATGAGCCATGATTAATCAGTTTAGCATTTGAACAAGCGAGGTCAGGTTATCCAGATTATGTTTGTTCTGCCCAAGCTTCACTAAGTATGCATTCATCATTCTTCAAAAAGAGAAATAGTTTGTGGGATGCTGTAATTGTATATTCAAGGATAAAGGATGCTGTAATTGTATATTCAAGGATAAAGGATGCTGTTTTAGTATGAATTGACAAAAAGATCAAGTCCAAAGCACGTAAATATTTATCGAAAATCAATTTCTAACTAAAGAACCACTCACCCACTCAAGATTAGGATAAGGAATCTGACATGTCAGCATCTCCAGAACAGTGCACCCAAGGCTCCATATATCACAAGCAGGTCCATATGTCTTTCTAGGATTAACAACCTATGTACAAATTAGGATATCAATAAGTACAAACTCTGATGAATCCAGATTCTGAAAAGGTGAGCTCTTTATGAATAACGATAATTTAACAGTAATTTTGTAGGCATAGCAAAATGAAATTCTCTTTACAGACAAACATGTGTAAATGGATCTAGTTTTTCTGGTGAATTATTCATGCAATGTTTCCTAGGAGGGCAATTACAAAAGACATCTGATATTTCAATTTTGATTCTTCCTCTCACCATGGAACATCGTGCAGACAAGCAAGTTATCTAAAGGTTAAATTACTAACCAGCATAACAATATCTTAAATTGTGAACTATGAAGAAAAAAAAGAAATTATAGAAGTGGAGATAATTTTATAAAAAAAGTTGAATGCATAGTAGTTACGATAAAATGCTGTTTTGTTGGTTCCGAATATCCAAAATACAAAAATGTATACTACGAAAAGAGCAACTATAGGCAGGTAAAGATACTAGACTAAGATGAATGCAGAATGCCTAGTTATCAAGATAAAATGTTGTTTGAATCTTGTTTATTATCTCACCCGCAGCGTCTTCTGATTTATTATGTACATCATCTCCCACCATCAAACCTTTGACTATTATCTTCTCATTCTGTACCTTCCATTCATGCCAACATGCATAATTAGGATTGACTTGTACAACATTGTTCCAACGTTCAGCGGCATCTACCATATATAATGGTGGATGCAACCCTCACCTAGTTTCTTTTCATTCTCCATGCACCTTTGTCTAGGCTTGACTTAATGGCATGTTGTGTGGTAAGGGTATATGCCATGTAGGATGGCGGCTGATAAATCAACCCGGTAGAAGGCAAACCTTATTTGTAAACTATAGTTTATATAGGAATTTGAGATATATATCACCTGCTGTTTTCTCAGTTTAACTCGTTACACAGATTGAACAAAAGATGCAATCATGCAAGGTAATGTGCATTGCTGTCACCAAGTGCTCTAATAATTATAGAAAGTAAAGACTAACCTCAGGTGCCATCCAGTAAACACTTCCTTTGCATGATTTAAGCATGTTGAACTTCGTTATCTGAAAGTATAGACAAATGAAGTAATATGTATATTGCATTGAGATTTCAGACATCCAAATTCCTGTCTTCAGAAGCTAGGGAAGAACAAACTAACCTCCTTCGCCAATCCAAAATCAGCAAGTTTCACAGAACCATTTGCATGAACCAATATGTTAGCACATTTTATATCTCTGTCAAAAGGATGAGGTACTGTTACAAATTGGTTATAGCAATATTTATCAGACAACAAATAACAATGAAACATGCAGATGTTTCTGATGAACTAATCCTAATGAGCAAAAGCACGCTTGCATATAGCAATAAGTGGTTTTCCAACAAGAATACTGATTAGGACATTCAATAGTTGCAAAAGGAACTAACTCATTGTGATACTAAGGCTTACCTATAAAATCTAAAACTCAAACAATTTACTCACCTGTGCACTACATTTCGCTCATGAAGATAACTTAGACCATATAAAATCTGCCGTGTGTATGAAGAAACTTGAGTTTCTTGTAGATTATACTTCTGATATAAAGATGCAAGGGAACCTTGTGTTACGAGTTCAAGGAAGATGAGTAGTTTTGCTTCCTCCTAAAATACAATCCATGCAAAAAATTACCAACAGTTTTAGAGAAAAAAAGATATATGAATTTTTTAATAAAACAAGGAAAAGGGATAATATTTATCTCCTCTTCCAAAATAACAAAAATCAGGACTCCACATAGAAGAAGCATCACAAACAAAAAGCTTTAGATAATTTGATTTGGGTCTTTCATATTTTTCACCTTAAACCATAACCAGACCAGGAAAACAAATTACCTTGTCTGTTCCATAATACCGGACTATGTTTTCATGTTCGAATTGGCTTAAAAGTGCAATTTCCTGAAAGAGTAATTAAGTAGAAGAAATACATCAGCAAGGTAATTAATAACCCAGATGAAGAACATTCAATTAGCGTTAAGAATTGAAAGATACCCGTCAAACATAAAAAAGAATTCGGGTTTAAAATTGCCAAAAGTATAGCACACATAAAGGATTAAAGACAACAATGCAGCATATTTACATCATTACTACCTGCTCAAGTTGAAGAAGGCATTGATGTGCATTGTTTCCTTGGTCAAGTAAAGATACTTCTTTAACAGCAAAAAAAACTCCTTCTCTGTAAAGACAGGACAAAGAAAAATGTTGAGCAAATAAAATAACTGCCAACATCCACTTAGTCCAAAAAAAATATCTGTGCTTTTTGAGGGAAACCAAAAAGAATATCTGCAAAAAGAATATCTGTTGATAGAAGTAAAATCCTACAAATATGTATCTTTATAAACTACCTGTGTTATTATGGAACTAATGGCCTGTAGCAAATTCAGGTTTTGAACATTAGTGAAAATTCATTTCTGAAGTATAACTTACATGAAATGAAAACTTACTGGATATTACCCAGTGGCATGATATGTATAGTCAAAAAGGGGAAAATAGCATAAAAAGAAAATGATACCATACTAGACTAGAGACTGAATATAAAAAGGACTAAATCCATCATCAAGAAAGTGGTTTGCCCATTTGCTAGATTTTGTCTTCATTGATTCCATACCAATAGTGTATGTGTTTTTTTATTTTTGAAGTATTGGACACGAGCATTTTGGGGATCATATTACTCTAGTCCTAGCTTTAGCCTGGGTTGAGGCTAGTTTGAATCTGAATTTAGATAATGGTTTCAGTATTTGGTCGATAAGGATTGTAAAAATTTCAGTATCCAGATATGAATTATTCATAGGATTATAAAAATGAAGTTGAAAAATAAATGATGCAAGATATGAAAACCATGCAGCAACAACTATTAAGGCAACTGTAAACAAGGAGAGTATGCAGCATCAGATATCTAAGGTAAAAGCATAAAGAAAATGGATGTCAGCTGTCATTAGTAGATTTTAGCTCTGGAAGTTTGCATTAGTACTTACTCACTGATCCCTTCATACACCACCCCGTAGGAACCTCTCCCTAGAAGTGTCCCTCGCATCCATGAATTGATTTTGCACTTGAACTTTCCATTCGGTGAGATGATGAACATAGTTTCAGTACTCATACTGGATGTGCCATCATCATACATCATGGAGTAGGACGATGTCCCAGTGATGCCCTCCAAGGTCTCCCCCAACCTCAGCCCCACAAGCTCTTCCTCACTTACTACTGCCCCTGTGAGCTCCTCTTCATCCTCATTGGATCCTATGGGTTTATTGTCTTCTTCATCTGGCGCAAAAGACCTCACTATATCCCAAGCTGAGCTCATCCTTTCCATGGCTGGAAGGGACATGGATGGAGGTGGTGCAAGCACGGGGGGAGGAGTGGGGAGTGCAGATATTACTGGTGACGTTAGATGAATTTGCATTGGCGGTGGAGGAGCGACAGTAGACGGTCGGACGCCCCGAATTCCTCCATCTCCTCCCTTGGTCAGAGAAGTTGGACTACAACCCTTCGCAGGTTCATCATCATCATCATCCTCAATAGCAATTTCATCCTCGGGACTACACAGTGCGAGCGCCGGCATAGGAGTGGTTGGGAGGGTTGAATTTATCGGCAACGATGAAAGAATTGCTATTGGTGCTGGAGGAAGAAGAACAGATGGTCGAACACCATGAGCTCCTCCATCTCCTGTCCTAAACGTAGGAGGGTCCATAACCGTGATTTCATCCTTGGAAGTATCACCAAGGCGGTGATCATCTTCCTCCACCTCCCGGTGGCTTGAAGTTTCTTCGGTGGCAGGATTTGAATCCAGAACCAAGGCAGGATCTTGACGCGTTGGGCAATCCGAAAAAAGTGGGGATCTTTTGCGGAAGAGGTTCGAGGAAGACCGCGTACGTGCCTCCCAGGCGTTGATAGGAATGGCGAAATCCTCAGGGCCGGAGAGACCGAGGATGCGGCAGAGGATGTCCACTTCGCCCTCGATGCTGCCCCCAATTCGGAAGCTGGTCTGCTCGGAAAACGGAAGGTCCAGCGATCGGGTGGCTCGAAGCGGGGGCAACTCGTCCGCTGAGGCCGAAGAAGAAGATGACAGCGAAGGGGACAAAGACCACGACGCAACGCCGGCATCCCGCGCCGCCACCTCGTAATCGAAGTTCTTGGCGGCGTTGCGCCGTTGCAACCGGGGCCGTCGCCCCATCTCCTGTGGTCGCCACCACTGCTTCGACTCCATCTCCCCGCGCCCTGATCGAAAGGCGCTTCTTTTATGGCTCCGGAACAACATAATTGCAAGATGAAGCAAAACCCATCACAGGAAAGAAGAATTTTGCGCCGTTCGGCCTCAAGAAGTCAAAAAATCCAAATCTCTAACATATAAAGGAGAAAAGGGAGAAGAATTAAGATCAGTGGAGACCCTTTTCGCACTCTTTTTGAGCTCAGAGGAGAAGCTTTGGAATTGGAGAGGCGTTGCGGTGCATGAACCTGGGTCGTGCGGGTGCGTTGACTGGTAAAAGACACGCGGAGGGAAGACTGGTGACTGGAGGCAGAGTCAGCTTGTCTTTAACGCTTCGATTCATCTCAACCTCATTCTGTAATCAAACTGTTGGAAATTCCAAATTCCAAATTCCAAACAAATACACAGCTGGCAGGCGTTCTGCGTTTGCCCAGGAGATTAGTTTCATACTACGCACAATGTTCCCGTTCTAGCTAGGTTGACTTTTCTACACATATAACAGACACTTCAATCTTCATTCAAAGATATATATACACCTATAGATATGGTACAATAGTCAACGTGTTCATATCAGAATTCGAAGGATTGAGGGATCCGCAGATCATGCTTTAACACTCTATTTTGTCACAGAAATAATTGCAATAATAATTTATTAGAAACTAATCGTTTTAGTTGGATTCAGATAAACTTCAGCTCAATTTTCAAGAAAAATCAATAGGGAAATGCATGAATATGAACCCTAATCTGCCACTGTTTTAAGTCAAAATGTAATATAATCTAAGCATGAGTTCAATGATTCTGCACTAATAGTCTCCAACATTTTCGGCTGATTAACAATGTACTCAACTCCAGCTGTTCCTCGCATTTTCCTTGCGCTGACTTGTATCCAAAGTCAGAGTATGATAATTGATAGGAATTTATGAATTCATCTACTTTGAGATATACTATTGATTATTAAAATCTTATTCTGCTTCTATATACTAATAAAATCTTATGCATTTGCCTAAAGTCATTTTTATTTTGGATTTGGGAAATTTAATTTTTAGTTTTAGTGTCTGCATTATTTTTTTATATAGTTGAATATAAATTTATTTTAAAAAATAATAATTATAGTTTAAATATATATGTTCTTAACAAATTATGTTAAATATATGTCGAAATAAAATGTGATGGGAATAAATTTGGCATATGCGGACACGTGGCATAACTTATATAAAATAACGACAGCAGCATTTAGGCACAAAATGATAACACCAAATTCCTCTCCTTGTCACTCCCGACCTCTTGCTCTTCCTTCCTTGATCGCCTTGCGGAATCTCACCATGCGGTCTTGCTCTTTCATGAAACACCGGCGGCTACTCCGATTGATTCCTCTTCGCTCCATTGCTTCTGCTGCTCCCGCCCCTCGCCCTCATGGCGCCGCTCAGGATCGCGACCGCCCCGCCGGACGGGGAGAGTGCCATCGTCGCCTTGACAAGACTCGCCCGCGTCCAGGAAGCCGAACAGGGCCGAGTCCAGGATTCCCCTTACGAGGTGGGAGGCGGCTGCGGCGGCGGTCGTGTTCTTGGTCTTCGCCGTCGGCCTGTTCTGTATCTTCCGGCCGAGCATGATAAGATCCTCATGCTACCGCGGAACCTCTCGGATCTTCACGTCCTCATGTGAGCTCATTTTTTAGCTGCTTGTATTGATTTGCTTCAAATTTGTGACACGTAAAGCAAATAAAAAAAACTCTTTTTTGTATTCTTCCCAGTGCTCACGGTTATGCACATTCTTTAAATTTGTGTTTATATCCTTGATTAATTGAATATAACATCAACTGCAGATTGTTTTTCTTTCTTAAAGTCAACTGCATATTGTTATGAAAAGGGTACAACTGTTTACCAACCTTGACCACATACAAAAACCTAACTCAATTAGAATTTGATGCCGATTTTGATAATATTTTTTTTCGGATTGATGTTTTTTTAGAAGGATAATAGAGGGCATATCCCACTAGTTTATTAAGTTGGGTGGTCTAAAGGCCATATGCCCAGAGAAAGGAGGAAAAGCAAAGTTGTACATTACTAGCATGGTGCTTGAAAGTTTGATTATTCAATCCTTCCACACATACCTGAGCTAACCTAAAACTAATATGCGGATTCGATTAACTTTCACATTGGAACTCTTGCTTGCGGTACTGGGCACTGGATTCATGACAGCGTCATGTGTATGCAAAAGCAGCCAGCGAAAAACCTTACCTTTGGCAGGACAATGTTGCTTCATAAAGCTTTGTCACTATAGTTTATGATATTGTAGGCTGATTTTGTTGAATACTCCTCAGCATGCGGCAATAGTCATCTACCATGGATGATGGATGGGTCTTTTAGAAATAGTATATTTCTGTAGCAAAGCAAGGAGGTTGACTAGGCTGGCCAAGGGAACACCATAGAAAAGTTGACCGCCCAATTGCTCCTTTTTAGAGGGTCAACTATTTTCAACTAATAACCCATTTTGGGGGTTTGAAGACGCTCATGTGGTCTGATGGAAGTGCAAATAACACACTGCTAATCATGGTAAGTCTACCAACAATGGAGAAACAATTTTGTGGCTGTCACGACCTCAAAAATATGTACATTATGTTTTAGAACAGGAAAACTTATTCTGGAAGTAATAGAGAATTATGTATGTTTTGACATTGTAGGACAGAGCAGTTAATGAATTTAATAGACATATTTCAAGAAATAAAATATACTATATGATGATTAATGATCATTTATCATGATATAATTATAGGAAGTTTTTGTTGCCTTGTAATAATCGAATCATGATTGTTTATCATGATACAACTTATAGGAAGTTTATCATGATGTAAAAAATTAAGTAATTGATATATAATAGACAATTGAAAAGTGCAAACATTTTGACTTATTACAAGTTATAATATATGCAGTGACAAAAGGCTCTATGCAGTCACATATGCAGTCTCACTGCATATTTGCATTGCATATACCTTATGCGATGCATGAAAGGTGTGCATATGCATATGTGGCCTCATGAACCACTTTCTAAACATTGATTTCAATAATCACTATTGAGTCTAAATTCGACGGCACATGGACTTGACTAGTTGTGTGTAGTGACCACGTGCATTGGTTGTTAGCTTGGTTTCTAACTTAGAGGCGTGCAGTCATAATCGAGCACATGGTAGTTGACTGAACCAAACCCAATCAGTTAACGCGACTAGTCAAGTCGACATGATGTCAAATTTATACTCGATCAATCACTTGATATATGACTTAAGAAGTTTAGCTTTCTTTTATTTGGTTCTTAATCGGTTTTTCTTCTTCTACACCAATTTGTGCTCTGCCTCCTTTTCTTTTTCTTCTTACTCCAATTTGAACTCTTTGACATGAATCTAAAGATGCCTTGCATATTTTTGCATCCAAATCGATGTAGCATGTTAATAGGAGGATTATCCTGATTTGCATATTTATCTTAAATGAAAATGGGGCCTATAACGCATTTGAAGAAGTCTTGGTCCTGCTTTTTGCATTGATCATAGATGCATTATGAGAATGAATATTGGATCCGACCATACTAGGAAATGGAATCCTAGAATGGTGCCCTTTCCATGAGGAGGGTCCTTTAACACTGATGGTTTCAACTTGTTTAGTCCTGATTGTTATATACCTATTCAACATCGTGCAAGTGTTATTGTATGAGCATCAGAAGATATTTGTATCTCACATTATGCCTTTCAAAAATGCATTTATGGTGTTTTAATTCATATTCAAATATTTTATAGATTTCAGAGGCATGTGTGGTTCATTATTTTGCATACAAAAACCATTTTTTTGTTTCATTGCATGATCATATTCTGGTGTAGGCATGACACAAGCCAAATCTTTGCAATACATGCACCTATTTAACCCACTTTTGGGTTTGGATACCTATTGATTGGGTTCAAATCAGGTTGACTTAGTAAATTAACTAAGTATCCACATCAGAATCTAGTTGAATTTTTTTTGAGGAAAAAAAATGTGTGTAATCACTAATCAGGACCTTTGTTAAATATTGTACTTTATGAAATTACCATGGGTTTGGATATCTGTTGGTCCAATTTGGGTAATTTTTGGGTAGAAGAGTAAGATCTCGAGCTAGTTCCAGGTTGAGTTCAGGTTGACCACTAATAAATGGGTTTGGGTTCAGCTAAGTGGGTACAAGACATATTCAGAGAATGTTTTAACCTTCTAGAAGATTTTTATTTGATGACTTGGCATGATAATGACGTTCACTTGCTGGAGTCAAGAAATGTTGCCTTTCAAACTCAATGTTTGGACTGAGGTGCTAGCCATCCATCCCAAAGGATCCAGCTTTTAGGAGACACATGCTAGCCATCACATATTGGAAGTTCATGTTAAGTGTGTAAGTTTATAAGTCGATGAGTTCATTGTTGATAACTTGGTCTTAAGCATTTTTAGCTAGTGGTTCGAGCCTGTTATGTTAATGCCAATGTGGCAATTATCATCAGATCAGATCATGATAAATGACACAGTGCATATGTACTCATAGGTTTGGAAAAAGATCCATATTGGAAAGAGCTACCCATGGATTGGGGGTGGGGGGGGGGGTTACTACAGGGCTGGTACCATATGCAAACAACTAAAGTTGAACTTGGGCTTTGATGAGGATGTTGTCTTAAGAGGGAGATTGTGACACCCTGATTTAGTCATATTGGGAGCTCACTAAGGGCTTGATTGGAATTTTTTTAACAAGGGAAGGGAAGATGAGGGAAGGAAATAGGGAGGAAAAATGCTCCCTTGTGTGGTGAGTGGTGACATGAGCGAAGGAAGGGAAATGAATAGTTTGTTATATGGAAATGCACTTATAAGCTTTTAGGAACGTGTCTAATATTATGGATGAAGTTATAACTAAAATTAGGGGTGAACTTCTGTCTAAATAATCATTTAATGAACCAACTGCCTTCCCCCTCCCAATCCCTCAATATATATATTTACTATTTTTGCTATAACTTTTGCTTACTATTCGAAGTATGCAAGTTTCCAGTTGAAAAATTGTTTTTTATTTTTGATATTTCCTTGAACTTGGATGTTGATGATATTCACTATACATGCCTAACTATAATGTTGCAATTAAATAGCTTTTCATCTTCACCAAAGAAATGAAAACCTTAATGCTCATCTCCTTTACCTTTTTCACTTGATTAGCTCAGTCTTGTTTATCTTCTCCCTGTTAATCTTTTGTTGCTGAGAGAATCTGGCTGTAGATGCGAGAGATTGCCAAGCCAAATTTATATTAGGATATTGTTCAATCTACATCTTTATGCAGACATTCATGATACATGGCACCATATTCTTTGTCTTTACTCGCTGGAGCTCTTTTTGGGGTAGTAAAGGGTGTTATTCTGGTTGTTTTCTCAGCAACATCTGGTGCTTCGTCCTGCTTCTTTCTTTCGGAAGTTGATTGGCAGGCCTCTAGTTAGCTGGATGTGGCCCAAATTGAAATTTTCCAAGCAGAGGTACTAATTGAAGTCTTACTTAAGTATGACTTTATAAGTGGTATTTACTTGCAGATATTTGTCAGATGTGTTTTTAGGTTTATGAGGAACATTAACTGATGAACAATGTGTTCATCTTAGAATCTGTTCTCTTCTGGATGCAGATTGCAGAACACAGAGAAAAGCTACTAAATTACATGCTCTTTTTGAGGATAACTCCATCTTTGCCTAACACATTCATAAATCTGGCATCTCCAATTGTTGATATGCCTTTCAGCATTTTCTTTCTTGCAACATTGGTTGGCCTTGCTCCAGCTTCTTATATAACTGCCAGTGTGAGATTATTTTTTATCTATAAGAATGTACTCTTATTTCCAGCTCTTTTTTCTTTAATTTATTTGTTATAATCTTCTATATCTAATCCGTTTTCAGTTTAATTTGGATGGATGGCTAGTGGGTTCTCATACTTTGGTGCTTAACAACTACTTGCTTTCATCTCTTTGCCCTATCTGTCATGATTGCTTAATGTGTCAGCAATCACTTTGAAATCTGAACTCGGATTTTAAACTTATTTATTAAGCAGAACTTGACTTTCTCTGCATTGAGGAATAAAGAGATATTTTAACTGGAAAGTTAACATGTCAGATACTGTTCAATGAAAAGTTTCTGCTAAGTTTCAGGAGCCATGCTCCATGTTTGTGTTATATTAGTTGAATGGTGACATGTGGGACCCTTTGTAACTTATGTTACCTATATAAGATATTGCTGTGGTAGTAAGTCCATTCTGATGCACTGACTTTAATCCTCAGCTGAGACTAGCATGTCATGTGAATGCCCACCAATGCTAGTCGTATGGAGCTCTGCCACTCTGTTCCACTTCATGCACTTGAGCCTGTTGGGTGGCAGTTTTATACTAAATGGCATGATGGAACCTGTCAGGTGTCAGCACATGGTGTACAACAATGGATCCCCGCACCATGCTATAGAACTCCACATAACTGGCACTAACATAATTGTTTGGGTAAGCGTGTGTTCTGAAGTTGGTTCCATAAATCCAGACTAAATTGTCTTAAATCCACTAGCACCTAATGGAAACCCCACATCATGTATCATTTGGGGACTGCTTTTAGCATTGTTCTGCTGCTGTTCATTAAAGATCTACCCTTCTTTAACACTGTACCTATGCCTTGTTCCTGAATATTAACTTTTTTTCTTCTTTTGGGACCTGGAAGTTGTCCCCAACATCTTCACCTTTTGAGGATTAGTTCATGTTCAAATTAATTTTGACATTCATCCAAAGGGATGCATTGTAGTAATAAAGACTATGGACTGTGATTCTGAGGATGCCAAGCAATTGCTAATGTGGGAGAGAAGATACTTTGACCGCATAATAATGAGGTCAACACTGATCTTGATGACTATGTTAGTAGAAAGTTTGACATTAGTGATTAAGTTGTCCAAAACAATTAAGTGCCTGCCTGTTCATGTCTGTCTTCATTTCTTCAACTTAAACTTTTTTTTCCATATGTCAAGCTTTTATTCCTTGAGTTAGTGTTGCAGTCTTGTTACTCTTGTCCATGAGGATCTGAACCTCAAATTCTACCTTATCTTTCAAATATGACACCCAGGGATTGAGAATAAAAAGTTCTACCTTCTGTTCATATATTATGATTTGCGACACTTTCTTTACATAAATGCATAGTTAGCCATGCACATACTTATGCATATATTATTTGGTTTTATATGGATGAGATATGTCTATGCCAAACTCTGTTGTCTGTTGTTTGTTGTTATTTACCACACAGATGTAACATAACTTATTTTCAATGTCTTGGTAGCTTCATACCGAATTATTCTCTATACATTTCCCCTATTTTCTCTCCACAATTTGTGGCTAGTATGGCTCAGAGTACCAAGGCAGCCATTTGGAGTATGGTCTGAAATTATCTGGACTCTAGTCTGAAATTAGGGTTCTTGACCTCCTGCCACCATCTGCCTCCTTCGAGGGTGTGCAGAGTGCAGGGACGTCACTCCGTGCTTTCTAGTTGTTCTTTTGTCTGTAATAAATAACTATGAGTATGATTTGCTAGTCTTTAGAATTTAAAGTGACTTTAATTTCTTTTTGACTAATATACTTGAACTTTTCTAAATGATTATGGATTCTCTTACTCTTATGATGACGCATGATGCTGCCTCCACTATCCGCAGAATGCATTATGACGTGCACTATTCACCAGCACCCTTGCGAGTCCATATACAGTTATCTTGATAAACTTCTTAATTACACTTGACCATCATTTTAATCACGAAAATTTAAGTTGAGCATGCCTCTGGTGAATTATTGAATGCATCCTGAACTTTGTTGTCACTTTACTGAGTTCTCCTTATCAATTTCTGTTCTCGTGTGGTTCAGCTTTCCATCCTTTTAATCATAATCATTTACGTTGTGGATACTTAGGTACCTAACTTGACTTAACTAGTACGTACCATATACCTGCAGGCTGGCCTCGCTCTTGCGGACCTTAAATCCCTTAAGGATCTATATGACTTGAAGACATTTTTTTTTTTTTTTTGAAAATAAGAAACTTGTAAACCATTCAAGAGTAATGAAAGGGTACAAGTGTAGTAGAGAGATATGACTTGAAGACATAGGTAGTTTTGTTCCTTACTGGATTTGTTTCCATATTTCCCACAATTGTAAAGAGAAAGTGGAAATACGAACAACCCTTTTCGAGTGTTATGTATGACTTGCTAGCTGTTTTTCTAAGAATACATTGCTGATCACGGTACCTCGATCGAGCTCAAGGAAGAGGAGAGGTAAGTTAAAGACACATTTATGTGGAAAATTTGCTTATAGCTTATCTTGTGATAAATTTGTTTCATTAATCTTGTATAATAGGAAGCTAAACTATATAGTCATATGTAATTAATATATGATCAGTAATACCAGAAGTTCATTTTTTTTGTCATTTGCAGTGCAGAATTGCAGATTTCTCTGGGTGTATCATTATATTATATATTGCAAGGTTAGGAATGAGGATGAGCTTACTATAGAAAAATGTTTGACGGCATAAATTGGAGCTTTTGCAGGGACTTTTTAATTCCACCATCATGGTCTCGCAAATGGACAAAGTCGACAGCCGACCATCGCAAATTGATGGACAATCATGCATGGTAAAAATATTAGACACTCATTTTACCTTTTCATTATCGTGCGTAACAGTAGTATTGATATATATATATCTTCTGCATCTTACGTTAAATTCTACTTGTTTCTGTTTATTTAATTTGTTTGACAAAATTCTCAAATAGATCGATATATCCAAGGCCAGCTGTTAAATATGTAGACGACTGTTGAGGAAAAAACTTATATGGGTAGTCCGCCCATATAATTTTTTATGGACGGGTGAACATGAGCTTTGACTCAATGAATATGTTCATTCTTTTTCTACTCGTGTTCACTCGTTCATATACTTTTTTTATGGACGGCTCGCTCATAGAAGTTGCACTCGACTGTTGATAAGCTAGCATGCAAGTGTGAATACGATATATGTCATTATTGAGCTAAAAGTTAATTCGATCTGCCCACAGTGGACACTATCTATATACATGTGTGTCAGCATCTTTATTATTCTACAAATAAGAGCGTGGATTCTTTCAGCTTTAAAGTCAAAACTCCACTAAATTAATAATGCATGATGATATATATCTGCCTTTTCATGTTCGATCAAGACTGAAATAATTAGTTGAAAATGATCATCAGTTGATGGGCCACTTAAGTAATAAACCTCCTCGACCGGCATGCATTTAATTAATTAATTCTTATGTAAAGAAATTAAATTAATTAAAGACAACTTTTGGACAGACTTGCATCGAATTAATTAAAGCCCAGTCTGTTGAGATATTATTATTACAGCATGCATGTCACTTTTGCTTTATATATATACACACACACAATGAGTTCAGGATTGTGTGATATATATTCTGATGCTTGGAAATATATGTTGGCAACAACTTGATCTGACACTAATGCATGCAGACCTTTAAACTAAAGTTTGCTTCACTCGTCAATTCGTCATCCATATGATATCTACAGAACTGCAGGTTGATGAAGAAGATCGTGTCCGTACGGTGGCGATTGATATGGCAGAGTGCAAGTGCCCGACAACGTCGACCCAACTTGCCATTAATTATTCTACTACGTCAGCGAATTAATTAATTAAAATGGGAGGAGTGGAGGGCCACTGCATCTGCATGCAATTATTACGAGAGAGCTAGCTTTAGCAATCTTCGGCTTTCATCTGTCATCAGCTCAGAAGGCCTCATCTTACCCTGGTCCGTCAGGGAAAGCAGCTAGGACACAATATCTCTCCCTGGATCTCCAGTCCTTTGTATCATATATATCCTTCATTTCATTTTCACTTCATTCATTCATTACTTATGCAAGCTCAATATTCATGCATGTGGATTGTGGAAATTGTGGAAATTGTGGAAGCTAGCTAGCTGATTACTTGGTAATTACTTGGCGGCGAAGGTTTAGGAGGTATACGTAGTGCTTTAATTATTAATTATTGGGTGGGTGCTCAGTCAGTGCTCTACTAATATATATATTATACATTTGAGTTATTAACATATATATATATATTATACATGCATGTTGCCTGGTGATGACGTCATCATAACCAGTTCTCTCTCTATATATATAATGGTCAACTTGCAGACCGACACAAGTATTAGTAATTACAATTAATTAAGCAACTTTTAAGGCAAAGCGCCTCTGATGATGCGTGCTTTGTGCTTTTTTTGTCCAGTTAAGTTGAACCAAGCGGGCAATTATTGTTATCTACTCTTCCTAATTAATCGTGCATGCATGTTTATGGGATCCATGATCTCAACATGCATTGCATAATGCATACTAGATACTTGCACCCCGGTCCCCTTAATTATTCCATTTTATACGTACGTACATATTGATCTCTCACTCTCAGCTAGCTAGCTTAGCTTAACATATATTTGTGATTCAAATTCACACAAAATTAATAATAACATGCAGATTTCCCAGTCATTGTATTATTAATTATAAATGAAGGTGATTTATGATTGGATATGTGCGGAGGATACTGAGATATCGAAATCCAGTGGTGGTGTGTTGCATGTCACGTCGTGTCGGTGGTACAGGGCGACGTGTCGATGAGTTCCCGGCCGGCTCTGGCCGTATATGACCTGATGATGCTCCAATCTCTTAATTTGTATGTGTGTGTGTGTGTCTGCACAGGATTCATTATTGAACTCCTGCCCTGCCTTCTGCATGCTGGTGGCATCAGGATCACATCCCACTTCGTCACTGCTTCCCATTCATTTTATTCTTTCCTTATTTTTCTTGTGTGTATATATATATAGGAAAAATAGTGGTAGCTGCTGCAGCATCTCGATCCTCGGCTCCACGTTTAGTATGTGCATATATATATACGTACAGAGATGAGAGGTAATACTCTAATTAAATTAATGGCGAAAGGAAAAATAAATAATACAAAGAGATGTGACGTGAGATCTGATGGATGGAGTCCCGGACGAATTCGATCCCCCTCCCTGGATTTGGGTCGTACCATAATTGGCACGTTATTGGGTCTGCGACCGGATCCGAGGCCCCACCTGTCTTGATGCTGCCGGATCGCAGCGAGCCACCTGGCCCAATCACCTTGCGACACACTCTACGGTCAATGCGCCGGTCATCAGTACGTACTATAATTTCCCCAACCCAATTCAATCCCGGAAATGATGTGGATGGCTATTTTTCCTGCCTGCTGAGTCCCTATATCTCATCTGACGGATCGAATAACTCTATATCTAATTATCTATTGACTATTGTAATGAATCAATAAATATATACGTACATACATACACACAGGTGTTTCTCATATTTCTTTGTCGAGAAATAAAAGTGCAGGCAGATGTTTAGTCTTTTAAAGCAAATGAGAGGCAAAGAGGTAGGCACTTGGTCGCCACCACATGGAATATCAAAACAAAGTTGCATGTTTCCTGCTACCTTTAACAAATAATGAAGGAGCAAGGAAGAAAGGGAATGTGGTAAACTCTTGGAGTTGGAGAGGCCTCAGCCGCGTCATTCTCATTCATTGTCATCCTCCCCACAGATCCATTAATTCTCCTTCTAATTAATTAAGTATATAATCCCAATTTGACTAGCTAGCTATACTCATGCATGCAAATACCTGTCGCTTTTGCTGTAAAGAATGGCATCTCTAAGACTCTCTCTCTCTATATATATATGTATGCGTAAGAAAGAGACAGCCTTCTCTGTATATATCCATCGTCTGAGCCATTTCTGCAGTGAAAAAGGAGTGATCTCTACACTATTCAATCCCATGCATTGACAGAGAAATGTTGATAGAATCCATCTCCATCTGTAGCTTTCCATCTCCTCCCCATAGAGATGATCAATTCATTAATTAAAAGTTTTGCTAGTATGAGTGGCTGATAGAAATACTACCCTATATATCAAATTTTGCTGAAATATGTCTACAGTTGATGAGCTCATTGGCTAGCTATTGGTTGTGTTTTATTCTTGCAACTTTTACTAACTTTTGTATTGCTAAATGCATAATTTTAAAAAGATGCTATATAGGGAGAATAAATATATAGTAATAAATAAAGAATGAGTCTTTTTCCAGTTTATGATAGCAAAAGCAGGAATGCGAATTAGGGAATAATCAAGTCATTAAAATCTGATTCTTTTGATGAAGCTAGCAAGATAGCAGCATCGAACTTTGACAAATGTAGTATAATGCAGAGCGAGGAGTGAGATCGAATGATCATCATCTTCCCTTTTCCGAGTTCCAAGTGTAGGACTTGCATCGAAAAAGTTGACACCTCCTCTGTTTGTGTATATATATAATAATGCAAGTACGTATTTCTTTAATATATTTCTTCATCGGCTACCAGGCAAATTAGTAAGAGTATAAGCTGGAAAAAAGGGGGAGGAGAGAGCGGTGGTGGAGGGCCCATGGACGGCAAAAGGTTCCATGGAGGAGGAAAGCCTGCCTTTTCTTCCTCTACAAATACCTCTTCTTCCCCCTCCCCATTTCTCATCAGCAGATCGAGGAGTTGGGCGGTGGACAAGAGGAAGAGAAGAGACCCATCTCTCTAACTCTTTGTCTCTACCTGCTCTCAGTTCCTCTCTCTCTAATTAATTGAACATTCTCACATCAATTCTCGTCCTTCGGCTAATTAATTCCTCGTTCAAAGCTGGTAATTATTCAACTACGTAATCTTTAATTACCACCCGCAATATTATTCTTACAGTGATTCAGTTAACCTCATTAATTGGTGTGTGTGTATATGTATCCAACTCTGCAGCTCCAAGATGTCGATCGCTGTGCTGCCAGCACCATTATTCCACCTGGAGAACAAGTACGAGTGGCCGGTAGTGGAGGAGCGACGTGAGGCGCCAAAAGACGAGCCTGTCGTGGCCGCGGAAGATGACGAGGACCGATACGACTTGTGGGGCGCCATCCAGGTGCAGAGGGTCGCCGCGGATGCTGCGCCGGCGGCTCCTTATGTTCATCCTCTGATGAAGCGGTCCTCGAGCTCGCTGAGCGAGAGGAGCCTTCGGATATGCACTGAGAGCCTCGGCTCGGAGACTGGCTCCGATGACGGCCTCGACATGGATTTCTTGTCCAAAGTTGAGGTCGAGGAAGAAGAGCACAATGAAGACGTGCACGAGGAGGGAAGAGTTTGGTTTAAGAAGGAAACAGAGGAGTTTGGATTGCCGCGAGGCCGAGGGAAGGAGCTCGCCTCGGTGAACTACAATTGCTCCATCAGCCAGCGGTCGCCGCCGAGATCGTTCCCTCCGCCGTTGACGTCCATCTCCCGCCGCGACCGGCCGTGCCTCCACTTGAGGCCCCATCGCCGCGACGGCCGCCTCGTGGTGGAGGCTGTGACTGTCCCTTCCCGGAACTACCTCCACGCCCATCGCGAAGGCGGGCGCCTCGTCCTCTCCCACGTCGACGTCTTCGTCAACGATCCAAGCTTCGACGTCACCGCTGAAATTGATCGACCGCATCAGCAACCTATTGATCAAGAGTCGTTGGATGCAATTAGTGGCAACGAAGCACCGGAAGACGACGATGTAGTCGACGAGGACGAAGAAGAAGAAGAAGAAGAAGAAGAAGAAGAAGAAGAAGAAGAAGAAGAAGAAGAAGTGGAAGTAGTCGACAGGGGAACCATGATCGAGGTGAAGATTAGCACACAGCCCCAGCAACAGAGCGGCGGCGGCGGCGCCCTCAAGGTGCTTCGGTCTTTGCTCGTCATTAACAAGTTCGTTGGCGGCACGCCAGACAGCAGCAACACCAACACCGAGCAGCAGCCGCCGGATGACTACGCCATCAGCGCTAATCTAAACACGAACGGCCAACATCAACCCGCTGCGGCAACCCCACTCCCGCGACGACCAACAACCGCTACGGCGGCAGCAGCAGTGGTGGTGGCCTCGACGCTCAGCGCCTCGGCCTCTGCCTACGACGAGCAGAACATCGGCGACGCGGGGGCACCGCTCGGCGACGATGGGCACGGCCACCTGCCGTCGGACAACAAGCTTCTCTTCACATCGAAGCGGCGGGATCGCGACGAGCTGCTCCGCAGCATGAGGAGGTGCAGCCAGCTGCGGCGGCGCCAATTGTTCATCTTGGAGCCCTGTTGCATTGCCACTTCATCTTGAGTCCTGCGTACGTCAATTGAACCAGCACAGCACAGCACAGCACGCAGCCGGCAGCCTATTGATATATCTAATCTCTACCTAATTATTAAGTTGATCATATTGATATCATTAACAGTGCGTGTATAATTGTGATCGATCGCCATTGATGTGGGTAGTAAATAAGTTAAAGCATTCGATCGGGAGCCTCCACTGTTGCATGCGTTGCAGTAACAGTGAGACGACTTAGCGAGTTGGGGGGTTATTTAGTCTGCTGTATTTTGACTACCAGCTGCTGTGTCTGCGTTTTTTCCACTCTGTGGTTATATACGCATTTGACACACCATGACTTTAATGGACGATTTGATATTTATCATTGTGATTAAACATTGGCAATGAATCACACATCTGCTACTGGAAATGATAACTATATATAACTAGTAATTAATCTCCAGCCGAAAGGTGTTGTTTGCATTGTCGTTTGAGCTTGCTAAGCCTAAGAGGATTTGACAGCATCACAACAAGGCTTGTTTCTTCTTTTCCTAACAGGGGAGGGAAAGAACAATGATGCATGATGAGTTCTAATTCACAGGGTCGATAAAGAAAGCAAGTCTGTCTCTGCTTGCCTGGGTTGTGAGGGAGGCAGAGAACCCTACACTGTTCTTCAGACATGCATGACCCCATTAGGCCTCACTGTTTTTAACTGGGACTTGCTCTTGCACCATTTTGGACAGTCCATTTTTGGTTAAATTGGTCTGACTTGTACAATCTCTTCATGTCACAGATTATAAATATTAATAATGATAACTCTAGCTAGTTAGATCTTGAAGAATTATATATCAAAATTGTAACTTGTGAGAAGCTCAAGAAATTCATCAACCTGATTATTTTGTTTGTCATATTTTTAGTAGGACCACAGGGAGAGTCCATCAGTTCTTTTTGTGTAAAAAGGATGAAAGCTCCCTTTTTGTATTTGCATTTCTTGAGTTCATTTTTTATTAATACTTTGTTCAGGATACTTCGTTTGGTGTGCCATTTTAACTCCCTAAACATGATTCAATTTGAGGCATAATGTGTCACTGGTGTATATCAAATTAAAATAACTATATGCACCTCTAACTTACATTAAGCATATAAATTTCTTGAAAAGAGAACCTGCCTGCCTCTCCTCTTCAACCTCAATCTCAGTAGGTGGAGTTGCCAATGTTTGCTTCAGTATAATAACTTGGGATTTTTTGGATTAACCTCTCTTTTTTTCAAAAAAAATTAAGCAATGCTTGTCTTATTTTATCTTTCATTTGGGGTGTTATACACAAAACATTTTAAGAGGATACCTCTGCATGTTCATGATCACCTAGAAAAGAAAAGCACTTCAGAGAAAGAAAAAAGATGAGTTTATCAATAATTCAGCTATTTACTTTGGCAAAAAAAGAAAAGTATATGGAAATAAATGAGCAACAAATTAAACACCATGCAAAAACATGAAAGTTATATTCTTCTTCATTCCACTGATGCTCAACTTGATCTTATCCAAATACAGGCACCATCTTAGCCATGGAGTCAATGTGTTTCTTACAACCATGGCCAGAAATTTGTATGAATTATTCTGACCTTCTTTATCTACTTGGACAGCACAATGAAAACAGTGGTCCTTGAATAATTTCTAATTGCATTGTGCACACAAAAAAAAAACTGGTACATGATACCTTTGCTTAAACAATTACACAAATAAGATGCAAATTCATCATGTCCAAACAAAAAAATAAAGTAAGCACTAGGGGAAACAAAAAGCTTTAGCATAATTTACATGTGTATTCTTACACGGATTGATACAACTTTAATTGTGGATTCCATTACCTAAAATTGATCGAGTATGAAGACCAGTACAAGTTACTGGTGCTTACACTAGTTGATGCTGAAGCATCTAGGTATATTAAACAAACTAAAGTAGGAATGATGTCACAAGAGAACAAAGATTGAGATGGATGGTTGACTTCGCACTTAATTAGCAGCATTGTGAAGATCAGTATTTCTAGTTATAGGGTATCCAAGCTCAGACTAGTTATCGAAATGATCAGTAGTTTAATTAGGTGTTGAAGCATCTTACTATTTTTAATTTATATTATTATTATTTTCACAATAAAGTGGCCAGTTTTGAAATAATGACACAGTTAATTAATTAAAATGAATGTATTATGGAATCAATTGATGATGCATGGTTTGACTCTCTTTCCACTGATTATTAATTATCAATCTTCTAAAGAACGCAATCATTTGCCATCATGCTGCAGTTTTTTCATTTTTATAATTAATCAGTCGAATGTTTCCTCCCCCAAAATTGCGTGATGCGGAAGCGATATCGGCTTTAATTTGTTTGGCAAACTCAAGGGGGACAATTGAGAAATTATATAATTGTAGACCTACGTACTAGCTAGTAATAGACTAATAGTGGGGTAGTGGAAGAAGCTTTGCAAATTAATGGTGGACTGAGCTACTGAAAGTCAAAGGCAAGGCCGGCAAAGCTAAAGGCAAAAGAAGCTAATGCAGCATACGTTTGCTGGTAAAGCAAGCTTTGTAAAATATTTGTTTGTTTTCTTCAGTAGGGCTTGATCTTTCCTTGTGGTTGCGGCAGACAGAGAAAGTTTAGAAATTATCATGGATCGAGAATGGGAATCTGGTCCATAATGGCCTGTTTGATCCCTTGTTTGCTTGTGGGAAGATGGTGGCAGCACATCCATCATCTATCTTCTCAAGGGCAGCAGCAAGCAAAAAGAAGTCTCACTTGATTTGCACATATATTACTGATAAACTGGGGCGACAAGTAGACAGTGAGTTTGTTCTGCATCTTCATCATCATGATCATCCACAGTGAAATGATGGCCAGGTGATTCTGATTTGCTTTCGGAGATTTGAATTAAGACAAGGGCTGATCCCTCAGACTTGGTAAAGAGGAGCATCCGTACAGCTAAACTCATCGTCTTGAACATGCATGCACTTGTGCTTCTGATGCACAGTTTTGTTGGCTTGTGGAGATAAGGGGAGGCTGGAGTTTGCGCTTTGCAGAGATGGAGACCGATATGGGAAAGGCTTGTCTTGTTCTTCTCATTTGGGGGAAAATATCTGGGATTTGATCGAAAGGCACCAAGGCGGAGATACCATGTTTTGTTTTGCTTTTGCATGAACATCTGGCTTTGCTTCTGCTTCGATGTTTTGAGAATGAAAAGATTAGGGCTTGTTTGATTAGCGAAACCAAATATATTTTCATGGTTTCAGTTTCACTGAAATCAAAATTGCTTATGAAAACGTGTTTGGTTTAGTGTTTTCGTGAAACTGAATCGAAACCAGAATGAAAACGAAATCAGTTTTCTTAATAAAAATGAAAACAACAGAATGTTGTTTTCTGTGGTTTCGAGACTGTCGGTTTCGTTATCAAAATGCTGTGGTAATTTTATAATTATAAATATTTTTTTATAAAATTAATTAATTTAAAAATAAATCAAACTATATCGAATTTTTAAAAATAAAAATAAAAATCATCATTTTTAACTCAAACTTTTATCTTAAATTTATAAAATAATTAAACCAATTTATATCTAATTGACTCAAATCCAAATTTTAAATAACTCAATTTTCTTAAAGTTGATATATTTATAATTTAATCAAACCTAATTTTAGATCATTGGCCTTGTTTTTTTTTGAAATTTTATAATAACTATTAATTAATTTTTATATCTAATTGAACAAAAAAATCTTAAATTACCAATAACTTAATTAATTAAATTATTTAAATATTTTGTAACTATATTAACAAATATTTAATTTTGTAAACTAACTAAACATTTAATTACTACTAAAAATGTTCAAGAAAAATTAATATTATTTTTTATAATCAAATAAATATTTACTGGTTTCAACTAACTAAAACTGATGTTGTTTTTATTAACCAAACGCGTTTTCAGAAAACTGAAAACTAGAAACCAAAACCAAGTTTTCGAAACCAAGTTTTCAGTTTCACTGAAACCAAACCAGAAAATAATTTTTGCTAACCAAACAACACCTTAGGTTTTCAGTTTGGACGAGTACGTATTAAAGTTGCTTTCCAGGTGAGACAAAGCTTCTTAAACCTTCATAGCTTTCATGATATATGGCTTGCACTTCGAACGTAAAATTTCTCATTCTTATAATCTATTCTGTTTGATATATGGAATGACATGTTTAATTTTTCACTCTGTTTAATTCTTTATAAATCATCAAATGCATATAAACAAGATCATGGGCCGCCCGATGAACATGCAGCAGGATCGTGTTGCATGGGCTGCCAATTCAAACCCATGGAAATTAATATATATATATATATATATATATATATAATTATGAAATCATGCTGTTGCCAGTAACTTAATTTCTTATAAATGAATAAATAATGTTCTACCAAAGATTAATTAGAAAATAAATAAAAGATTAATTATGAATCCTCCTCGGTTGTGTGAATTAATAATTAAGCAGCAGTCGAACGTACTGTTCACTAGTCTACGTATGACGGAGGACGACAACACGTCAACACTACCATTCCAAGAACCAAAATAGCAGCAGCCTTTCTAAACGACGACGACGTACGTGTGTCATGGCGTTATAATTATCTGAAATTATATATGACTGATGTATTAAAAGCAATATTAATTAATTGATTAAGCAAACAGTTGTAGAATATGCATCGCAGTTCCAATTTCCAATGCAGACTACAGCGTACAGCTATGCATCTGCAGCTTCTCGCTGTCCATCGTTGAAGCTTCGTCCCTTTTAGGTTTGTTTGTACAGCACTACAGCGAACATGGTAAAGGCAATTTAATTTCTTCCTTGTCAAACCCTAGTGATCAATAGATAGAGTGTCCTTCTTGCGTTCAGATGAGAGCATCGTTCTCCGTATCTGCTGGACGTGTTAGTATTTAATTAGGTATATGTTTTGTGAGGTTGCAAGTAGGAAATTAATTAAACTATAGCTACTGTTTTTTTATTTCTTAATTAGTATTTCTCCAGCTGCTCAATATAATCTATTGTTTGTTTCTTCTTTTGTTCTTCTTTTCTGGTTTCATTTAGAAGCATATATATAAAAACTCCCGGCTAGACTGATCTATATGTCCTCCATAGAGATTTGTCAAGTAAGCTTCGGGCCACTGGATTGATTCAGCACGGAAATCCAGGTATGCTTCTTCTTCTTCTTCTTCTTCTTCTTCTTCTTCTTCATCTTCTTCTTCTCCTCCTCCTCCTTCTTCTTCTTCTTCTTCTTCTTCTTCTTCTTCTTCTTCTTCTTCTTCTTCTTCTTCTTCTTCTTCTTCTTCTTCTTCTTCTTCTTCTTCTTCTTCAAGTAATTAGCTAAAACGTACCTAATAAAGAAGACAAAAGCTAAAACCTCAACTCTAATTATATAAAACAATTAGTCATGAATGTGGATATATCCACAAGAGCTTTACATAAGAAGTCCAAAACACAAATACTTAATTATATAAAACAATTGATGTGAAGTAGTCAAGGTTAATTTGAATTAAGTTAATTCTTCAATTTCTTTTTTGGAGAAGAAGAAAAAAAAAACTTGGGGATAGATTCCAAGAGATTCATTTCAAGACTGCTTACAAAAAAATTAACATGCCTTACTTGTGCGAGGCAGTAAACCAGTTGGAAGTTGAATATATATACTGTTTACTAACTTGCTAGCTAGTTGGATTAGGCCATTAGGCCCTGTACAAATTTTTCTTAATTAGTTAGATATATATATTTATAAGCAGAAGAGCTGTTCACGGTCAAAAAGATATATCTCTCTATACGCTAGCTCACCAACTAATAATATATAATAGAGATCATACACGTAATTAAAACTAAGCTATATATTTGTCCCAATCAGGGCATATTGATATATTGCAAAAAAGCAGTGCAATCAATTATTAAAATAAAGAATTTGTACCTATACATATCGATCATCCACACAAGATAAATATATAGGTTGTAATTAAATCTGTCATATATATGGAAAAGACATTAATTAATTAACAAACCTATAGTCCACTTGGATTAATTAATTTGTGGTTTTCTAGGAAAAACCACTTCCTATCAGAATTAGGGATTATATATACTCATATATATATAATTAAAGGCCATGTTCTCATTTTTGTGATACTGTTAATTAATTAGTAGCTTGATATCTTTTTTTTTGTTGCTAATGTATATATATCTAGTATATACATTAATAAATTTCAACATTAATTGAGGAAATTATTTAATTTTTCATAGACAGCTTCAGTTGTAGTTATATATCATGATTTATATATCATCATTCAAGAGAACATATAGTATGAAATGTACAGGTTGGTTATAGCTGGAAATTAGAGTGATGATTTAATTAAGGTGCCTAATAATTAAGCAATCTACAACATGCAAATTTAAATCACAGAAATTAACTTATAATTAGTAATACAAAGTTGAGACAATTTGGCCAGCTTTAGATCAACAGTACTCAGGCAGAGGGTATCAAAGATATAGAAGTGGCTAGGACATCAACACCATATATATCAGTTGAAGAATTAATTAAACAAATGCCAAGAGGAACAGCAACAATTTGATTAATATAATTAAGCTTGCGGCCTCCAAACTTTTGTTGGAGCACTTTGTTGATCCATGACATACGACAAGATCTTTTTAATTAACTTTCTCCAACCAATATGGAGTGGCAAATACAACAAATTAATGAAGACAAATTTCTAATATATACACATTTAGATATATTTCAGTTCTTTAAGGCGTAGATACCTAATTTGGTGCTGTAGAAAAAGAGCCAAATTAATTAATGAACATTAATAACATACAGTAAACGTTTACAAAACATGCAAATTAATTAATTACTTGTGTGTGTGTGTGTGTATACACTGGATGATATATGATTCTAAATTAAGGTCACCATTTAATGAACCCTGAAGATTATTACCAATTAATGAACTCCTATATATTTTCATTTATTTCTTAAAAAGATTGACTTTTGTTTTGGTTAATTAAGTATGCATATATGAGATTAAATGTTTTATCATCCAATAATTATTTAATTTTGTTTATTGGTGATATATACTAATGCAATTATCATCTCCAACCAAGAATGCTGATCCTGAATATATATGAGGAGGGAGGGGTACTTCTTCAATGACCAAGCTATACTTGAACATTAGTTTGGAAGCATATATACACCCTAATTAATAAGGTCCATGAGTTATGAAATTAATTATACTCCTACTGGGGTGGATTATACCCAAAATTAGAATCTCTAATTTGATACTAGAAGAGTAGAAGATCAGTTTTTTACACACACACACACATATATATATATATATATATATATATATATATATTCATTTTATGTTCTAATTAATTTGGAAAACTAGACTGGAAAAAAAAACTGATTTATTTGCTCTCGATCAATTTTACAAATGAAAACCAAAAACAAGAGAAGTGACAACATGGCTGAACTAGTACTCATCATTATATTAGAGGAACAACATGATATATATCCAGAATCAACTTGCATTCTTCTTACAGCAAATATCTTTGACCAAAAGTATATAAGATACTCAGAATTAAATGATATTGTTAATTAACACCTCATTAGTTTCGCGAGGTTGATGGATGTACATCATATACTACCATTAAACTTCATTTATGATCGTTGAACAAGGAGGATTTATTGGATTAAGGAAAATAAATCAACTTGTCCACGAAGATAGAAAGTCAAACAGTGTAGTGTTACAATTAATTACCAGGAATTAAGCACTATATATATAAAGTAATTAAGCAGGAGGACCCAGTTGAGTAAATTCATGCATGCATGCAACTAGTCAAACCATATCACTGGTGAAATTAGTCCAACACATCTTTCTATAGGTGAAATATATAAGGAATAACTGCTTGACTTGGAAGTTGGAAGCCCAGCAATCACAAGTGAGGAAGCAAAAAGTTCTTTGAGGATCAGTTGTTAAAAGATTTAAAGAAATCTCGTCAACCAATGGAAGGAACTATATCCCTACCAGGTAATCAATTTAATATATAATTAACGCTTAATTATGTTTTTTTTCATTCAAAATATCGTATTTTTTCCACTTGATCTTTTCTTTTTAAAAAAATTTTGTTTAGTCCCTCAAAAATTATTTTCATTTCCATTTGATTTCTCCGTTAACTTTTCGTTAACTTTTGATGTTAAGTGACAACATGACAATGTTGACATGGATTAAAGATAAAATGATGGACCAAATAGGAAAAATAAGATATTTTAAGGGACTAAAATTATGTGTTTTAGGTTATTAAAGTATATATTGTTTGCATATAGACCCTTAAAATATCTTCTTCTTCTTTTCTTTTGGTCCTTTATTTTATTTTTTAAATTCATGTCAACATTGCCATGTTGGCACTTAACAGCAAAAGTTAACGAAAAGTTAACGGATGGACCAAACGGAAACGAAAATAATTTTTGAGAGACTAAATAAAAAAAATTTAAAAAGGAAAGACCAAACGGAAAAATATGATATTTTGGGGGACCAAAAATATATTAACATATATGATCTTTAAAAACTTGAAAAAGAAGCTTATATAATTGGAATTAATCACACATGTCCCTGTTTAAGGAGGCAAACATATATGATATAAATGTATGATCTATATATTACCATTGACAATACTGTAAACGTTATTAAATATGTACATGCTTTATTCAAATTAAACATATATAGAGAGCTATATAATTAAGCTTGCCAAAAATTTATATTCATGTAAGAGATGTGTTTTGCCGACCTATATATATATGCCTCAGTTATATATATAGTTTCATACAATTTGAAAGAAGAAAGAGAAATCAAGAAGGAAGAGGTAAAATGTTACTGAAAAAAAAAGGAGGGTGAGAAAAGTAGGCGATATCGAGTTTGGCAGGAGAAGAGAATTTAGTATAGGCAAAATCTATTCATGCATTTTGCCCATGGTAATATATATATAGATTATCCTATAAATTAAATAAAGTAATAAGTTACCATCAAGATTATCTCATATGAGGTAATTAATTTAATTACATATTACCACCTTCTGTGTTAGAAATTGACTCAAATTGGGTCCGAACCGAATCCAACGAGTTCGATCAGATTCAAATCGGAGTTGATTTTGATCAAGATATGCTTGAACCAATTTGCCAATTTGATTGAACTATGTTGAACGAGACTCGATCCAAATAAATTATGATTTTATAATCATGGGTCTGGGAGTCCAGCCCACCATCTTCTCAAGATACTCATGTCAATGTTGCAGCGGCACACGTAAAAGTTTTCAAATTGATGATAACTTTAAAAGTTTTCAAATTGATGATGTAGAAATCAAATATTATTTTTTACTAGTCAAAGGGAGAAAAAGGTGGAGGCATCACGTGAAGCCACGAAGTATTTTGAAAGTTTCTTTGGTCAAAAAAAATATTTCAGCCATCCGATTAAATCAGACGGAGCAGCAAATTCCTTGGAGATTTTTTCTCTACTAAAGTAAGCATGAATCAGCTCTCCCCCTCTATTATAAATAGGGGGTCTAATATGCAGTTCTAATTAAGATAATCTCACACCAAGAGAAAATCCTCATGTGAGAGTTTTAGAGATCCAGAAAATTAAGAGTGTCGCTACGATCCTTTTCCTAAGGAGTGCCCCTTCTCAGTTTCTGACATACAACAGTAGGAGTTCAGTTTTAATGCAGATATTACAGAGACAGTGCCTCTACTCCGTACCAGTTTCAGGTTCAATTAATTTAAGACAGTTTATTGTATTCTAAAGGGGATTTAAATTATTGCACTCTTATTGTAGAAGTTCTTTTCTGGATTTAATAAAGCAGTATCTTCTTCTCTCTATTGACGTAGGATCGGCACCCCGCCGAGTCTGAACCACGTTAACTCCATTGTGTCTTTTGTTTTTCCTGCATTATTATTATCGGATTTGGTTTTTCATTTTTCTCGCCGGGTTCGAATTTTGTAGATCCTGCAGGAAATTACCCCAAATTTCCTAACAGTTGGTATCGTAGCCTACTTCCCCAACCATGGCGAGTATCAAATTTGATATTGAGAAGTTAGATCGCAATATCAACTATGCGCGCACTTTGGTCAATAAAGATGAAAGCGATCTTAACTATGGAAAAAATACATGATGCTATTCTTGGTAAGGATAAGATGCATGGGACCGAGGAGGAGAAATAATATAATGAGCAAAAGACAATTGCAGTTTTGTACCTAAGCTTGTCAAATGAAGCACTTCGAGAAATTGCATCCCAAAAGACAACTAAAGGTATTTGGGACAAACTTGCATCCTTGTATCATGACAAAACTCTCACCGGTAAGATGACTTTGAAGCAGAAGCTCCATTTCCTACGTATGTCAGAAGGCACATCGGTCAAAGAGCATATCAATATTTTTCAGATAATCATCATGGACCTGGAGAATATGGGTGTCAAAATTGAAGAGGAAGATAATACTTTATTCCTTTTATGTTCACTTCCTATTTCTTTTAAAAAAATTTGTGAAACTATGCTTTTTGGAAAAACTACTATTACTCCAGAACAGGTGATCATCGCTCTTATGTCTAAGGAGCTCATGGACACACATCTTGCAGCAAATTCTTCTGGTGGAGGGAAAGGAGAAGCTCTCTACTCTAATGAAGCAAGAGGGGGTAACAAATCAAATGTCACTTGTTATTATTGTAAGAAACGAGATCACATCAAGTCAGAATATCGCAGTCTTAAAAAAAAATTACAACAACAAAATAAGGGTCAAGACGCACATGAGGAGGCCTCTTACGCAAATTTTGAGAAAGTTGAGGTACTGGTCATGACAAATGGCACACGCACTGCTAAGACGCGCCGTGGGCAACAGCGGTCTCGTCTGCGACAACGCACCTCGGGTCAAAATTCATCTTCATCTTCTTCTGATATGTCTGATCATGCAACATGCAATCCAGGTCAGCGGGCGAATATATCAACCACCAATAGCATTAATGAGTGGTTACTGGATTCTGGGTGTTCCTATCACATGACTCCACACCGGACGACCTTTGTGGATTATCGGCGCACCAATGGTGGAGTAGTTTGTGTCGGCAACAACATTCCTTGCAAAGTTGTCGGATTCAGAATAGTGAAATTAAAATTGCATGATGGCTCGACAAAGATCCTAGCAAATGTTCGTCATGTCCCGAAGCTAGGAAGGAATCTAGTGTCTCTTAGAGTTCTTGACACTAGGGGTTATACGACATCCTCTGTAGGAGGAGTCTTGGAGGTACAGGATGGAGCCACGACGGTACTGAAGGCTCTAAGGACGTCGGATAATTTATACAAGGTGGACGGATTCATCTTTCGTGAAGCAGTTTAGATTTCGAGGCAAAACACTGCAAAATCAGACACCGGGTCAGGTATAAATTTTGCTTTCAGGAAAATCCCTTCTCAGAAATACACAATGAAGGAGGAGACTCGGAGGACTATATGGGTTCCTAAGGCCAAGCAGGAAGCTGACTCGGCCAACTTGAACACTGATTCGACGTAGGCCCTGTACGGGCCTTGTGGGAGAGGAGGACGACTTTTTGAGGATTGCATCGGCCCTAATTTTCATCAAAGAAGGAATTGTTAGAGATTGACTCAAATTGGGTTCGAACCGAATCCAACGAGTTCGACCAAATCCAAATCAGAGTTGATTTGATCAAGATATGCTTGAACCAATTTGTCAATTTGATTGAACCATGTTGAACCGGACTCGATCAAAATAAACTATGATTTTATAATCATGGGCCTGGGAGCCTAACCCACCATCTTCTCAAGATACCCATGTCAATGTTGCAGCGGCACACATAAAAGTTTTCAAATTGATGATAACTTCAGAAGTTTTCAAATTGATGCTGTGGAAATCAAATATTGCTTTTGACTAGTCAAAGGGAGAAAAAGATGGAGGTATCACGTGAAGCCACCAAACATTTTGAAAGTTTCTTTGGTCAAAAAAAGCATTTCAGCCATCCGATTAAAGTAGACATGAATCGGCTCTCCCCCTCTATTATAAATAGGGGCCTAATATTCAGTTCTAAGATAATCTCACACCAAGAGAAAATCCTCATGTGAGAGTTTCAGATATCCAGAAAATTAAGAGTGATGCTACGATCCTTTTCCTAATTAAGGAGTGCCCCTTCTCAGTTTCTGACATACAGCAGCAGGAGTTCAGTTTCAAGGTAGATCTTGCAGAGACAGTGCCTCTACTCTGTACCATGTTCAGGTTCAATTAATTTAAGACAGTTTGTTGTATTCTGATGGAGATTTAGATTATTGCACTCTTATTGTAGAAGTTCTTTTTTGGATTTAATAAAGCAGTATCCTCTTCTCCCTGTGGGCGTAGGATCGGCACCCCACCGAGTCCGAACCGCGTTAACCCCATTGTGTCTTTTATTTTTTCTGCATTATTATTATCAGATTTGGTTTTTCGTTTTTCTCGTCGGGTTCGAATTTTGTAGATCCTGCAGAAAATTACTCCAAATTTTCTAACATTCTGCTTAAGTAATTACCATATTATGACAATCTGCATATATTTTTAAACATATTTTTATCCTTTTCTTTAGTTTTCTCTCTTGTCTCTCTAATTTATGCCTTCCATGGCTCTATCTCATCATTAATATATATATATATACATTATTTATCATATTGGTGTTTTAAAAATTATTTTGAAAATATCTTGTTTGTTTTTTTAAATCTCAGCCATTAGGAGTTTGCCTCCCTGCCTTGTAAATAATTTTTTTTTGTCTCAATACATACTTATTTTCACATATACATACTCTTAAAAAAAACATATACATACTTGACTTAACTATATTTTGTACTAAATTTCACAAATACATTAATCTTGATATTATAATCAATCCATAATATGATCGATCAATAAAAGTTTCATACATAACGGGCACTTGTATATATCCTTCTATTTAAATGAATGCAATGCTAATACAAGGCGCATATAGGGCTTGTATACCTAAAATCCATATTCATATATATGATATTTGCTGTACAGTATCTTTTTCTAATTTTTGAATAAGTTACCATGCATCTTTGATGGGTTTTCTTTCATTTAATTTTATTTCAAGACTAGTACACCTTAACCTAGCTACTCACGTATTGTAATAATTGTGATTTTATCCCTTTCTCTTAGACCCTTCATTCATCTTAACATCCATGGCTCAACCACACTAATTTTATGTATGCATATGCTATAATTATTTCATCACTTAACATTGACCTTGATCTCAAATGTCTAAACAATTAAGCTGACGTAAATTTCCTCCACTTGAGGGTTGATGTCGATATCATGATGTACTAAGTTATTGTACATATAATATTATATTAGCACACAATTATTAGATACTCAGTTCTTTGTACTTCATCATATATATAATTAATAAATTTCTAAGTACTGTATGCTATGTATTTTTAATATAAGATCAATTAATTAAAAAGAGGCTTAATTAACTTGAACTTAACTATAAATTCATATTCTAATTAACAGATTCAATAATTTTCCTTAGTTGTATTATATGTAGTGTACTCTTTATAATTAAGCATGAATTAATCATAATTAATGCCATTGTTTAGCATAATTCCCAGACTAATTAATTATTCTTCTACTAAATTAGCTGCATGTATTTTTTTCCATTAATTAATTCATTTCTTCAAGATTATATACTATTAAAATCATTAGATCTATATATCTTTGATTGCAATAGCAACACAGTTTCATCAAAAGACAAAAATACATGAAGCATTAATTTACAATACAAGCAGTACACTATATATAGATGCGAGAATTAGTTAAGTAAAGCAAAGGAAATGTAAGGTTACATGCATAAAGTTTGTCGATGAAGACTTACGTACACATCAGCTGAAAGCATCGGAGCTTTCCAGGTCTTGTTCTTGAAAGATCATGTCATTCCATGTCAGCGTGGTCGGCAATCCAACAGTCGAGAATTGGAATGAGGTCGGCGAATTCATCATCATATCGAAGCTCGTTATATCTTTCATTCAGTACACATCCCTCTTCCATTTCCGCCAACAAGGATGAGCTGAAGTCGAGCCACCCTGGCCCGTCGCCGTCGGCCTGCTGCAATGAACCGGAAGCTAAAGTTGCGGAGGTTATGTAGCACATTCTTTTCTTCTCCGTCGTCCTCTCCCTTGCTCTCGCCCTTGCTTTAGCCCTCGACTCCCTTGCGAGCATCACACCGGAGGCATTCTCCGTGGGGATGGTAACCTGCTTCTTCTTGTTCTTCGACTCGTCTACTTCAGTAGAAGCAGCAGCGACGACTAATTCGGCGACGGATTTGCCCTTACGGCCAGATACCATGGAGTTGGGGATTTGGCTGCTGCTGCTGCTGCGTTCGCAGAGATCGCGAGCAGTGCTGGAGAGGAGTCGGATGGCATCCTGGGACGTGGTGATCAGCCATTGCACAGTCTTGCTGCCTTGGTCGAAGCCGAGCATCTCCTGGAGATCGAAGAACTTGCGGGCCACCTCACGCGAAAGCCGTATCCGGCGATCTCTAGGCCCAGTTGCCGTCAGTATCTTGCTATGCCTGTCTTTTCTCGGCCCTCTTCTGCGGGCACTTTGCTTGTTCCTCATCGTGGGATTATTACTGAGAGGGAGACTCGGCAGCTGGAATGGCTGTGGAACTGTGGCTGCAGTGGAGCCAGAACCGAAAGGGAGGAGAAGCTGCTGGCTGCCGGAAGGCCCGGAAGAAAAGACGGGTGAAGAGGAAGGCAGGTATGGGTAATTGCTTGGAGGAAGAGGGCCAAGTTGATCTCGAGCATTTATAATGAGTTGGTCGTTGAAAAACTCATCAAAGAGGGTTGAGGAGTAGTTAGGGAATGGTAACATATCTAATTTCTTTTCTTCCGATCGATCTTCTGAGTCAGGGACTTGAAGTCCGGAGTCGATCGGAGATTATATAGCTAGGGTACCAGCTCGGAGAATGGGATGCATAGGAAGAAAGATATCAGAAATAGTACTTTTACTTGAAGAGATCGAAGCTCATAGTAGAATATGCTATGATATTTCACTTCATGATATATCGATTAATATTGTTCAGACGACTAGCTATTGTAGATTGAGACGCATGGAAAGATGGTGTCGGTGAACATGGTGATGGAGATGGAAGATGATAGCTAGCTAGGTATAGAAGATTGAGAAGTAGAGAATGGTCGATCTGAAGAGGGGGAGGAGAATGGCCGTGGAGGTAGTGGAGGGCAAATAGCTATATAGATGGTATTTATCTGCGAGTCTGAGACCGATGTACTAACTTTCCACTTTACCATTTTTTAAATTAGAACAGTATGTACATGGGAGAGATAATTAATTCCTGAGCTGCTGTTGCTGCTGCTGCATATATATATGCTAGCAGCTGCTTTCTGCCCTCTATGGTATATATGATCATAAATTAATCAGATCAAACAAATCCGCCACATCCAGATCAAACATATTAATGTTAAACGAGGCTCCACGAATCATTGGTGTCCAGTTTGGGGTTTATACATATGTTCTTGGCTGCAAGTGCGAGTGCAAGTGCCTATATATCTAGCGTTGAGGATGTTACACAGGCCTCAAAAAAAGAAACACGCACATCATTATGCATATATGTAGGTTTAGGGTTTAATTTAATATTTTAATTACATCCTCTTAGTTAATTTTAGGGTATCAAAGTCGCGCGTCGTCCCTCCAAAACATGGATTTTATATATGCGAAGTTGCTTTAATATATATATATATGCAGTTGATTCCTGCATCGACACCTGTTGCTGTCTTCAATCAACAAAGGACAATTAATAGGTTTGAAGCTTATCCATTCCACGTTTCCCAAGACTTCCTACCGTTGGCTTTGGGTTTAAAGCTAACATGTCCTTTCGTCCCTTTTGCCAACCCATCTTTTAGTTTGCAGCTGATCGATTAAACATGTATTTTTCAGGATGCGTTCGATACACAAGAACTGAGATATATAGCAGTGGACAACCATTCGTCTCATTCCTCCTTGTGTTGTTCGCCCTAATACAGAGAGTCCAACAAGAAACACAACTGAATTGAAGAGTACTTCTTCGCAACAGAATAATCATAAGAGAAGAATCAAAATGGGTTAATCATGATTAGGAAATTAACAGACTAGGCAAGTATGATATAAGAAATAATGCAATAAAACTATATTTAACAATAGAAGTTCAACATTTAATCCAAGAATGAGAAAAACTAAATAGCACGCCATAGACGTATTCTCCTCTGGGAGTCTAGCTATCCAAACTCTACACTAACAATATTAGGGGTGAGCGGATTCAGCTACCCTGTATTTTTTTATGATATTCGGAATCTACCATGTATAGGATCGGTTCCTAAGTTTTGAAACCGAACCATACCATGTTGGAACCAGCTGGAATCGGACCCTATCCGAAACCACAAATTCCGGTTCCGATTCCGGATACCTCGTTGGAACCTATCCGAAACATGTGCCAGGTGGGCCGCCTGGCCACGGGCAACAAGACCGATAACCTCGCCACCCTCTCCAACGGCCTCCAACGCCAATTGGGGCATCGCCCAGTGTTGCGGGAGGCCGTAGCTACAGCTACAACACACACAACTGCCATGCGGGTTTAGCGGCGCGGCTGTCGTAGCTGCCACCAATCTCTGATCCAAACAACACATCTTGCTCCGACGAATGCCCAATCCAACTGTTGCCGATGAAAAACTATGAAAAATAAAGAAAGGGAAATAAGGTAGGAGAAGAATCCTACCCGATTCGTGAATTAATCCCCCGCTTAATTCGATCGTTAACGAGCTCCACACCGGTCTCTTCCTCTCTTCTTCTCTTGATGATTGCAAAGATGAATGATGTTAAAGAAGGATTATGGTTAATTAAATAGGTAATTAGCCCTTTTGCATAAAGGCCCTCCAAGTTAAAATATTTACAATTTAGCCTTCCTTAATAAATATTTTTGGAGGGATAAGACATAGACTATGCTGTTTTATTGATAAAAAATAATGATCAACAATATTTGTCAAACAAAAAGTTGTATTGTTATAAGACATGAAAATATCATGTCAATTAATATTATAAATACTCACTACTAAAATTTAATAGAAAATCAACATCATTTTTAATTGAAAAATTGACACCAGTGAGATGAATAAATCAAAATTTAAATCCTTGAAGGTAGAATTTTATATTGCGATACCGCCGCTAGTGCTGTATCCAATTTCTTTTAGTCTTTACTAAATACCGATGTATTTGCTATTGGCATCGGTATCAAAAAATTATGATTACAATTTTTATCTCCCAAGATGTGAGATTAAATCATTTGTTAGGAATAAAAAGTTATAATTTAATTTTGATTTGGATTAATCTATCCAAATTCAACTTAACAAATGATTTGTTTAGGGAAATTGTTCATTTGTGGATCAGCATAGGCAAATTAAAATAAGTGGAATGGAATGTATGCATGCAAGCATCATGGTCGACGAAATAATCAAGAAAGGAAATATCATACTTTAATTTGATCCTTACAATTTGCTCCAATTTTAATTTTGGTCCCAATAATTTTAAAATTTTGATTTCAGTCCTCACACTTTATTTTCGTTTAGGATTTGATCCATATCGTCACATGAGGCCTAAACAAAACTGACGTTGATAACATGTGTTGATCGAACATTACTGACGTGGAGCATGCATGGACCAACTTTGTAAACTGTGTGGACGAAAATTAAAATTTTGTAAACTATAAATACTAAAACTAAAATTTTGTAAATTACAGGGACTAAAATCAATATTCAAGTAATTATTTTTCCTAATAAATATAAAAAATCACAAAATATTTTTTTTAATTTATTTATAAATAATTATAACATTTAAAAATATTTAAATTAAAAAACTTTTTACAATTCAAGGTGATTTATTTTGGATTTTATTTTAAAAAGTGAGATAACATGTTTATATATTTAGAAGATTAGTTTAATATTTGCAAGATTAATTTATTTTTTATTTAAGACACAAACATCTGATTTCGCATTCTTGTATTGAACATATTAATATTTTGTAATATGTTTGCCCACGAAATCATAGCAATAACCTTCTATTATGGTGTTGCCACTATGGCAAATGCGTGAGAAACCGATATTTATTAGAATTAAAATCAATATTTTTTGACATTCGAAATCTAATTTAAACCGCTTTGAATGCGCCAAATTTAGGATCAAAATGGAGGTGAAGAGGTGATCAGTGAAGAGATGAGCATATCAGGAGAACATATTTTCGAATTCTGCAACCACTGCGAAATTCACGCTAAATTAGGGTAATTAACGGATAAAAACTGACGCCTAATGACGGCATTAGTTTAAATTCATCCAAATTAAAGTAAATTACTGTAGTGTGCTCAATTTTAATATTTTTGAATATTATAATTATTTATAAATAAAATTAAAAATATCTTATGATTTTTTTAAGAAAAAATAATATTTTTGGTCTCTATAGTTTATTTGAATTTGAATTTTAGTCCTCATAATTTACAAAGTTGATACTTGCAGATCCACGTCAATAATGTTCAATCAGCATCTATTATCCACGTCAGCTCAGTTTAGGCATCATGCGATAGCATCTATTATACATGCATGCTTTTCATTTCATGGCCCTGCCCCCTCAATCGATCACTAGTAGTGAAAGTGAACCATATAATTGCTCCTCCTCACTCACTCACTCACTCACTGATATCTCTTGTCTATTCTCATCTTCTTTCTCAGTCAGTGGAAAAGCTGCCCTACCCACTCTACATCTTCTTCTCCAATATGTCGACAACCCATTGGCCATTGAGGACGTACCTTTTATATATATATATATATATTTATTGGATCTATCATCCAAAATATATATATATATATATATATATATATATATATATATATATATATATATATCAACGGGCCGGGCTCATGTCCAACCCAATTTGAGCTCATCATAGCATATTATCTTGGGAAAACATATTAAAATATTTTTGACGTTTTCATTATGATACTAAAATATCTTTGTCATTTGTTTTGAAATTAAAATGTACTTGATCGAGATTATTGTAAATGGTACAAAAATGGCACTCAAACAACTAACTTCGATTAATTGATACTTAGCAGAAATGACGTGGATGTTGACTTTACACGTGGTGCACACACATATAGAGAACGGACCAATTCAATGAGATATAAGTAGCGAGAGAAATATAAGAATTTTTTAACAGAGAGTCAGAAACGAGGGAGATATAGATATATAGCGAAAGAGATATAAGCCTTGAATGTCCACTGCAAACTCATCTTCCCATAGCATCGGTTCAAGCAATCGAAGAAATGTACAAATTGCTTCCGAGTAGTTACAATACGCATGGCGTCGACTTCTAGCAAACCAGCGCATTTTGTCCACTTCTACATCAAGGGACATTTTAGTACCGCGGTGAAAACGATAATGACATTTTAGTACGTACCTTGGTAAAAACGTCAAGGATATTTTAGTTTTTTTTTAAAAAATAATAATATTAGTAGGGGATCTAGGCTTACGTGGCAAGTTATTCTCTGCATGTGCGTTACGTGTAAAATCAATATATTAGTTAGTATTCATGTCATCTTCGTTAAATTTAACTTAATATAAGTTAGTTTGAGCGTTATTTTTATAATATTTTTAATAATTTCAATAATATTTTAGTTTCAAAATAAATGAGACGAACATTTTAGTATCTTAGCACCTTTACTCTATTATCTTTACATGCAGGTTGATTTTTTATATATTTTATTGACAGATAACATATATGGGCAGCTTTTCAGTCCTTCACTATTAATTTTACAGCACATATCATGCAATGCATGCACCTTTTGGTATTGCACTCTTTGACTGCTCTGTCTTTTGCACCACTACCACTCTAAGACAAGGACGATATTTTATACTTTTAACGATAAGAAAACCAATAAATATATTTGATACCCACCAATAATTAACAATTAAAGGACGCACAACTTGCAGGAACTAAATATTATTAAACTTGGGAAATTTAATTCCACGGAAGGAGCCAAATGCATGTGAGTAGCGAACAGGACACGTCGAATTATAAAATAAATAATTCCAGGGGCGTCCTCGATCTTGTAATAAAATATAAAATATAAAACAAAAAATAATAATGATGTCGATCGTCTTGTGCGGCCGGCTCCGGCTACGGCTTGTGAAGGACCCGCCCAGCTAACAAGGCGGCCTCGATCACCAGGCTGATGACATCCATCACCTCCTCCACCATGCACTTGTTCCCTTTGAACGTCCCCTTCCCGGCCTCCCTCACCGCCGCGATGCAGTTCAAGAAGTTCTCGTTGCACTCCTGGCTCAGGTAGTCATCTGCATACAGTGATCATTCCATCTTTAATTTGTTAATTAATTTGATCTGTAAGTAATTATAACCGATCGATCGAGAGAGATGATTAATTAATAACGTACGCTTGGACTGCACGCAGGCGTCGTGGACCATGCAGCAGGCGTCGAGAGCATCGCACGGCTTCTCCCCCGGGCACCCGCTGTAGAGGATTCCACAGTACTTGCCATACCTCAAGAATGGCGGCACTTTCAATTCAATAGGTAGAGTTAGATTTATTAGATCATTTAATCATATATATTCACAATATTGTGTGATCGAGCGAGCTCTTACCAGTGCAGTGATCGGACTCGCACTTCCTGCTGCATTGCTGCTTGCTCTGCGTGCAGAGCAGGAGGATAATAGTAGTGAGATATTTGATACATTTATAATTAAATCCGATGAACAACAGCTCACGAAATGTGGGAAGAGAAAGGGAAACATTAGAGCTAACTAATCGATCGATCGATTCAGACCGTGGTGATGCCGCCGGGATTGACGGACTGGACGCCGATGTTGAGGCCGTGAACCGCCGGGGTGGCTGAGAAGAGCAGTAGTGCGAGTGCGAGGAGGAAAGAGGTGGCGAAGTGCGATTTTCTCCAGGTTCCGGCTGCCATTACGTACACACAATGGAGAAGAGGAGGAGGAGGAGGAGGAAGAAGAAGAAGAAAGAGCAGAATGGATTGAGACGGAGGAGGAGGTAAATGGAGATGTGAAGGTCTGTACGATGTGATATGGGGAAGGGAGAGGGAGGAAGGCAATGTGCTGGAGTTTTGTCTTCATGCGTCTCGTGACGCGCCGGGTTAGTGGCTCACCTACTGCCACCGAGTCGAGTCGCTTTCTATTTCACATTGCATCTAATTTAATCTTTCGCTTGTCTCGTGACAATTGACATGGTCGGCTATTCTTTTATTTAGTCCTACTCTTAATCATTGAATCACTCAAATCCGTCCAATTTATGTCGTAATTTTAATTAAGGCGCGCTTGTCCTTTGTTTGGATAAAAGGGGAGGAAAATGATGAGAAGAGGTGGAAAATAATAATTAATCTCATGTTTGAAGAAAATGATGGTAGAGTTTTTTTTCTCCCTCTTTTTTGCTAGTTGTTAAACTGCATGTGATTTATATTAACAAACAAAATAATAATGATGATCTTGGTTCGCTATTAATAATTTAACAACCAGAGGCTATTCCAGAGAAAAGTGGTTATTTAGCACAGGCATCAATTCATTATTCCAGCTATAAGAGTGTCTTGGCAGTAAGATTCAGTCATGGACTTTATTTCAACAATGCTGAAATGTGGTTTCTGCAATCCTGGCATAAATCATATGATATAATCCGATCTTGTAATAAATCATGTGTGCTAAACCTGTCCAATTTGCTTTACAATGTTTGTAGCGAGAGAAACCTGTAGTCTCAATCCTGGGAGAAAAGAAAGCAAGCATACACATAAATTAACAGCACTAACTGTTTTAGCATTAATACAAGGTGTAAGCAACTATATGTATAATGCCTTCATTTATGTGGAAGAATTCAGTAGAGCAGGAGGCAATAATTTGAAGAATGCTATATGAAGTCTTGCTTTCTGTGTAAGAGAGGAAAGAAGACTGAACAGTTCGCAGCAGCATCAACTTACTATCACCTCATGTGTACTTCGATTGTAGAGAGGGAACTCAAAGAGGAAAACTGTCTTGAACCATGCAGGCAACTTTCCATACATAAAAGGCGGTAGTGGAACAAGTGGGCTGCAAGATGAACAATCGTGTAAATTTAGCATCTATATTTGGTTCTTCCAATTGAGATGTAAAAGGTTGTTGAAATTAGAGATTACAACACATAGAGCAACACTGACCTTGTTGTGTTCTTGTAGTTTCTGTATTCTGTTAAGTTACCAAATCGTTTGTCTGCAGATTCCTGTTTCAAATGCGAATCAGAAAACAACCATTAGCAGAATGAAATCTAATGCCAAGAAATAATGGTCAGAACTGCGTTGCGAACCTCAAGAAGTGGAATGCCACTGACAAAAAGAAGCAAGAGGGTCAGGAAGGTGGGTCCAAACACAACAAGCCATTCTGCACCTTTCAGAATCGGAGTAGAAGCCACAAATATTCCCCACCAAAGGAAAATCTATGTTGCACAAATCAAAGTTAAAGGATATTATTATACACAAGTTAAAAGGGAGAACACAAGCAAAATAACAGAAGAATGATCAAGATACCTATGTCAATACACGATTCTTCTTCAACAAAGTTGGTGTAACCAAATAAACTCAAGTGAAATATTGGTTTACTAGCATCAGCAGAAGTAATTCAAACTCAAGTACTAAACGAACACAAGTGAAATGGTATACAACATCTTCAAATGTTCTTCATCATCATGGAGTGGAACATTACTTCTAACTTGTGAAGATTGAAACACTTGCCCAACACATACTAAATCAAGTACTTAACCGATGCATTTTCTCATATTGCTTAGCAGAAAAAATTATTGAAGTGCACAAACATATTTGAATGAGAGAAAGGCAAGAAAATTTAATTGACCTCGCCAAAGTAATTTGGATGACGGGAATATTTCCAGAGTCCTGCATTGCACCACTTTCCTTTGTTTGCAGACGAGTTTTTGAAAAGCAGCTTCTGCTGATCGGCAGTGGCTTCAATAGATATGCCAATAAACCACATTATCCATCCAATAATATCTTGAGGCTTCAAAGATGGGTTTCTATCACTAGCATTTACAATTGTAAGCGGCAAGCTTACAACCCAGACCCAGACAGCCTGCACAAAATAAGGTGAGAACTTCAAAATCCTGGGGTTTGTCTTGTAAGTGTATAGTGATACAAAACCTGGAATATCCAGAAAACTGCTAGCTTCCCCAAGTTATTGCGCATTTCATCAAACCGCTTGTCTTCGCCCCACTGAAGAATCCTAATTGAGGCCAAAAGAGTACCAAGTTTTTATAATTAGAATGATAAATTATAAAGCTAAAATTGTTTTTCAGCATTGTTGGATATTGTTGCCTAGGATTCAAGTAAAAAATTTACTCAAAATTTCGAGAGCTACTTTAACAAAAGAACTATTATTGTCCAGCTTTACATCAATGATGCCTTTCTGTCCGAGCAAGAGCAATCATTGAAACAAGTAAATTTGTGATGTTTGATTCAACAAGTAATCAAAGGCTAATGGGGATATTTCTGTCACATTGTCATTTTAGTCTTTTTAGCAAAAAAATTGTAAACGTAATGATGCATCATCCTTTCAACAATTCTATTTTATTGAGATAATGAAACAATTTCATGGTTTACAGAAAAGAACCTCTTAATATAAAATAACTTTTGCTGATGCAGATCACCATGTAAATTACAAATTTACTTGTTTTCTCAAAACCAACTTAACGTCAAATTTCTCTCTTTATTATGTTTTTCAAATCACAAGTTCACTACATAGAATCTATGCATCATGCTATTTATCTGTTTCCACAAAAAAAAGTTATCAATCAACTCTTGCCTAAAAACAAAAGCATTTGTGATATGGTACAGATGCAAGCAAGTACAGGGTAGCATTGCACATATTATGATGATTAGCCCTTGACTGACATATAGAATTGTCGTGAAGACTGAAGAGACATTGAAGAAAAGCACTGCAGAGAAAAATTGCAGTCTTACTGATATTTTTTTTTATAATCACATAAGCAAGGAACTTAAGAAGTATGATCTTGGCAACAATAAAATATTCCATATCCAAAAATTCAATAATGAAACTTTCAAATATTTCTTGAATATTAGTAAACGAATTGATTATCACACCCTTGTTAACATGTAAACAAAATAGCCATACTACTTTCAGAATCATGACATGCTGATTTTAGCAAATTAAGAGTAGGACTCTACATTCATGAGTATTTTCAACTTAAAATGTTTGAACATGCTTGAAAACTAGATGTGTGATTTATCATCTTTAGATAACCATACCTCATTAGCAAGAACAATCCTAAGCGAAAGCCCCAAAGCGCCACAAGAATGGTCAATACAATCTGGAAGATAGAGCTACATATAACATGAGATGGGACATACACTTCAACTTTTTCTACTACAAGGGACAAAAAAAGAGAAAAACAGTACCTGTCTAAAATGCCATGATCCTTTTACCACGAGTGTTAGTATTGCAAGTATAACAAAATTTGTGCTACCTGTAAATTTTAAAAAAGAACAAGATATGAACGTGAAGAAAGTATAGCGCAATAAATATAGAATCAGTTAGCAAGGTAATAGCTTTCTAGTCACTACCCTCTTCACTAGGGGGCTCAACTCTTAGGCCCCGTTTGGACAGAAAATGCAGGAGAGAAGAGAACACTAGAGAAAAGAAGATAATAGAAGAGAAAAGAAGAGAAAAGAAGAGAAAAGGATGATAGGTTATGTTCTCTTGTTTGCATGGAAGAGAAAGGAGGAGAAGAGAAGAAAGTTTTCTCTTGTTTGGTTACAACAAATAGAAAGGAGAGAAGAGAAGATATATTCCTAAAATACATTTAAAATTAATAGTTATATATCGTATAATACAATAAAGTCAAGAATAGATGAACAATGAAAAACATTAATAAAGATTAGTACACATTATAGATCTGTTAACTAAAACAAGTCATCATCTTGCAAAAGAAAAGGACAAAAGTATGATCATTAACTAAAACAAGTCATCACCTACAAAATATCAAAGTAATTATAGAAGTTCATCTTTTAGTAATCATTGGAAATTAGATGACTCTAAAATCTAAATTTCATATGAAGAAATGGTCATATCTTAGTTCTTTTAAATAGAAGAAGATCCAATCCATGTTATTTTTAGGGTAGAGCAGTGAGTAAATTTTTTTAAAGCAATCTATATGGGTTGCTAAGGTATACAAAGTCTCGTAATTCTTTTGGTGCTATATATATTCCTCGCACGAGAACTATAGTAGAACATTTTTCTCTACTTTTCTATTTTGTGCGTGAATCAAATGAGAGTAAAATTGGAATGAAAAATGCGGGTGACTTATGATCTTCTCTTTTCTCCACTTATTTCCGAAATTGGAAAGAAAAAATTTGCTGATGTAGAGAGATGTAAGTTATCTTCTCTTCTCTCCACGTATCTCCTTATTTTCTATTGTTTTAAAACAGAAGAAAGTCTGATTATCTTCTCTTATATTCCTATTCAAATAAGGGTAAGGTGAGTTTTCTCTTCTCTCCTCTTCTCTTCTCTTCTCTTGTCTTCCCAGCTAACCAAATAGACCCTTAAGCAAATCACCTACTACCAGATATTCCTCAAATGACAATACTGTGAAAACATAGAAAATTAAAGTAATACCGGAGTTTTTAAATACTACTTACCTCAGAAACAAAGATTAGCACCAATTCTGCTTATTGTTACCTTACTGATCAGAATGTATAAGAACATAGAAAAACATATATGCTTGATGCAAAAAGCTAGGCTTGTTGGATAATACTGATGGCAATGTCAAAAAACAACTTCCCATCTTTAATTTTCTCGATTTCTTTTCAATCCGAAAATGGCCACTGTTTTCGTCCAGAAGACTTCACATTTTAGGTGAGATGCAAGAATGGAATTGGAGACAAGAATAGAACTTGTAAGATTATCCAATGGAACAACAGAACTTTATCCAATTTGGGTGAAAAGAAGAAAACACCAGGGAAACAAAGAGTCAAGAGATGGCACTTAGTCAAGATCAATCATATAAACAACAAATTTGAAGCTTGTTTTGAGAATAATCTTGCAGTAGTCAAGATCAATCATCATATATCAACAACAAATTAAAATAACAAGACATTCATGCTTAAGTAAAAATTGAGCAAAGATTGATTATAACATGAATTCAAGATAAGTTTTCAATTTTGATATAAAATAATCATATAAACGAATTATTAAGTTATGGTTTTGAATTAATACCAAACTAGAAACAGTGCTAATGCCTAATGGTTGAAAATCAAATTAAATATCATCGTAAATAGCTCTCGTCACTAAATATTTCCAGTGTGGTTTCATGCAAAACCTCGGAAAATAAAAGGGGAAAAAAGAGGAAAATTTTACCGGCAAAATCTGTGACTTTATCGAATTTGAGGAGCGCTGTGATGACGAAGAATGCAAACTGATATACAACCTGCCAATTAGAGGAGAAAAATTATACACCCCAAAACAAGATCAAATAAGAGATGACGAAAAGAAAGACAAGACAATAGAGAAGAGGCTCACAGTGACGATGGCTGTAAGGCCCAGGAAATGGGAGTCGAGGACGGTGCCCATTGCTTCAAGAACAAAGAAGACGTTGTACTTGTCGTCCCACCGCAGCAGCAAACTTAAGGACTGTGGCAAGTATCGATGGGTCATACTTTGCTGCTGCTGCCCTGCTCTCCTCTCTATTTACTTGTTGATACAGCCATCTATTTGTGAGGCGGGATTACGAACAGCGTGGCCGCAGGCCCTCCTCTCCTTGCGACTGGGGACCTCGGAGTCTCGGACGATGCCTTTGCAATTATACTAGTCAAAGCTGACGACCGTTGCCCGCCCTAGAAAATATACATCGAATTAGCATAATGAGAATGTCAGAATGGGGAATCGGCACTTTTGAAGCAAATGACAAGTAATCAACTGGACATCACCTCGATGACGCTGGAGTCCAGCCCAGAACGGAGCTTCATCTTGCCCCCTCTCTCATGGGCTTAGCTTTAACGCAAGCCCAAACAAATACAGAAAGGGAAGGGCTTCTCTCTCACAATCATCTACCCAATTAATTGGTACATACATCAAAATTCAAAAATCAAAAGCACGAACTCAGCTGAATTGATTGTGATTTTGGCAACTGGCAAGTGGCAACCCGATCAATTTTTCCATGCACATCTGCTTCTTTAGTGCGCCATCAATGACTAGTTCAGTCCTCTGGGGCTGTTCCAGATGCACTAAATTAATGCATGCATACCGACTGTTTCGATTAGCTTTGCTTGCTACTAATGGGGCCCGATGGGGAAGAAATTATCAAGATCATGTGTGGTGTGTGTAGCCCTAGAAACAAAGAGGACGATGATGCGACACTAACAGTGAAGATGGGCAACCACGATAATTAATATGATAATTAATGGTCTTTATTTCTTTTTATTATTATTATTATTATTATTATTAGAATAAATTATACTTATTTTTCCTGAGATTTAGTGGAATTATACTCAATCCCTTCTATTTGTTCAATCACTTCCCTTTAGTAAGTAACTCAATTACCCTTATTATTATTTCTTTTTAGATGAATTTTATTTTCAAAAGTTGAAAGTTAGAAACGGATCCCACGCTCCACCCAAATTGAAAAAGAGGGGGGTAAGTAACTCTAAACTCTAAAACCCTCCCTCCTCCCTCTAATTCCTTCCGCAGTCACCCCCAAAACCAACGCCGGTGACGTGACCCCATTTCCTTTCCTCTCCTCCCGAGTCCCCCCACCCCTTAAATTGGCCTCCCCAACATTCCCTTCCGCTCCTCCATCTCTGCCAACACCCCCTCATTTTGCTTCTCTTCCTTTCGCGCAATGGCGGAGGACGACACCCGCCGTCTCCACTCCTTTCTCTTCCTGCTCTCCCTCCTCACGCTCTCCACTTCTCCAGCGGTTTCCCGTCACCACCCTGCCACCACCGCAACCCTCGACGTCTCCGCCACTCTTGCCCAGGCCCTCCGTGCCGTCTCCTTCGTCCCCTCTTCCTCCCACCCGCTTCCCTACAACCTCTCCGCTGCCGCCATCTTCCTTTCTCTTCACTCCCGCGACTTTCTCCCCTCCCATGGCTCCGCCGCCCACCGCCACCCTGACTACAAGTCTCTCACGCTGGCTCGTCTTCGCCGCGACGCCGCGCGCGTCCGCGCCATCTCCGCACGCGCCGCCCTCGCTCTCGGTGGGGTCGCTACGACGGATCTGAAGCCGATCGAGGAAGAGAAGGCCGTCCAGACCGCCGCCGGTGAGGCGATTGAGGGCCCCATTGTCTCCGGAACTAGCATGGGGAGCGGCGAATACTTCTCTCGGGTGGGTGTCGGCAACCCCGCCAGGGCACTCTACATGGTGCTCGACACCGGCAGCGACGTCAGCTGGATCCAGTGCCAGCCCTGCGCTGACTGCTACCAGCAGAGCGACCCTGTCTTCGACCCAACCGCCTCCTCCTCCTACTCTCCCCTTTCCTGCGATTCCTCGCAATGCCGCTCCCTCGACGTCTCCGCCTGCAGGAACTCCTCTTCATCTTCCTTGTATTCCCCCTCCGCCGGAAGCAGCGGCGAGGGGAACTGCCTGTACCAGGTCTCGTACGGCGACGGATCGTACACCGTGGGTGACTTCGCCACCGAGACAATGACTCTAGGCGGGTCTGACCCGGTTTCCGGCGTCGCCATCGGGTGTGGTCACGACAACGAAGGCCTTTTTGTCGGCGCGGCCGGGCTGCTTGCCTTGGGAGGCGGATCCCTGTCCTTCCCCTCTCAGATCTCGGCTCGTTCCTTCTCTTACTGTCTTGTTGACCGTGACTCTCCCGCTTCCTCCACACTCGACCTCAACGTCGCCACAGCCCAAGCCGCCGCCGGGGCTCCCGCAGTGACCGCACCCCTTCTCCGCAACCGCCGGTTGGCGACCTTTTACTACGTTGGTCTAACCGGGATCAGCGTGGGCGGGCAGATGCTGACCATTCCGCCGTCGGCCTTTGCGATGGACGAGAGCGGCTCCGGAGGCGTGATCGTGGACTCCGGCACGGCCGTCACGCGGCTGCAGAGCGCCGCCTACACGGCCTTGCGGGACGCCTTCCAGGCCGGGACGGCGTCACTGCCCTCTACATCAGGCGTGTCTCTGTTCGACACGTGCTACGACCTGTCGTCGAGGACGAGCGTGGAGGTGCCGACGGTGGCCTTCCATTTCTCGGGAAGGAGGGAGTTGCGACTTCCGGCGAAGAACTATCTGATCCCGGTGGACAGCGCCGGCACCTACTGCCTGGCCTTCGCACCGACTTCGGCGCCGCTGTCCATCATCGGCAACGTACAGCAGCAGGGTACACGTGTCAGTTTCGATCTGGAGAACTCCTTGGTGGGCTTCACCCCTAATAAGTGCTGAGAAGTAAGGTCTCTCAAATCCGGGTTATTAGGGCACTAAGCTGCTAAGCAAGTAATGGTAGTTAGCAGTAATGATGTTGATGTGTTAGTGTCATAGTGTGAGTAAAAAGGGAAAGAAGTGGAGATGGTGACAAAATGCCAGCCTGTCAACTGTTGTTTCAATTTTATTTTATTTTATTTTGTTTTGTTTTCCCTTTTTATTCTACTTGTTGCAGATTCCTTTTCCTTTCTCGCCTTGCTTTAATTACAGTAAAGTTCTTATACGTTGACTGTTGTTGACAGAAGAAGATTGGGGGAGTGGATGCCGGAATTGTGATGGTACTACGGAATAGGAAGGGGCGTCGGAAGAAATGAAGAATGATGTGGTAAGTGTTGTTAAGCTCAATAGATATGATGATGCTCTTAGATTTTATTAATTAGGAGAATATTATATATATGTGCATGTATTCGTAGTTGGGTGTTGGATGGTTGGTGTGTTTACTATCAGTAACTAGTCAGTGCATGAGCTGAAGGGAAAGGTTGTTGGAGCAATTAAATGTTGCCAAAGGTTGGTGGGTGGGGAATTCATCATGCATTCACTAAGTAGACCTCCGTGCTTCCCTGACAAATGATCTGAATCGGAAGTTCATCTTATCTACACAACTTGTGTGTTGTGATTCAATTCAATTCAAATGTTAGTAATAAAGAAAGTGATGAGGTGAGGGATGCAGAGAGTTTGGTGGGAGGGGGGGGGGGGGGTATTAAGTTGGAAGTCCGGACTAATAACTCTTTTCTACAAGTGTGTGCGCCGTGTAGTAAATAGAAGTTGGATGGATAGACAAATTAATGAGGGAGAAAGGAAAAGAAAGGAAGAGAAAGGAAGAGGGGCACAGGCACATGACAAAATAATGATATATAAAATCACATGGGTGGGGGCGGTGCGGTCTCCATCCGTAGGGGCAAAGGGGAGGACTGAGAGCGGATTTGACCTCGGAATCAAGCGTGTCTTTTGTGGATCACTCGTAACATCCCGTTGCATTGCATGTGATTGGGCCCACCACCACTCACACATGCTTAGCATGCCGTATTTGATCGGGTCGTCGTCCGTGATCTCGCTTAATTAATACCGGTTTTGTCTATCTGATTATGCATTATTTCTTAACGTAATTAATATTTAAACTAATTAATTTTAATATATATTTACAAACCAAGCAAGCCAGACTAGCCAGTGAATGAAGGTATGTATCTGCTTTCTACTTCCTACGTTCTGCATGTGCACCGGCATAACGTTCGGTCGCAGGTTGCAATCAAGCTCACATGCCACCATTATTCTATTTATACGCCCTGCAGTGTACTCTTGAATGTACCGTACGGTAAAGATGGTGGCAACCGCACATTTATGACCACGGCAAATCGCGACTAAATTAAAGTTTTCGACCTAACTTAAAATAATATCACTAGTATAAATACAAACTGCTAGGGAATGATCTTTCTGGGATAGGATAATCAATTTAAAATCTGATCCTCTATACGATGGTAATAAAAAATTATATTTTGCATGAGTGGATAAAAGAAATTTGGTATCAGATTTTGAGACAATTTCATCTCACTATTTGGTCACAATGGGGGATACATAATTTGGTCATAATAAAATTGATGCAAATATTAAAATTTTCACTTATCTTAGGAGACTTGGTGATACATATATGCTAATTTACAATTTTGCATACGACAATCAACAGACTAGCCTCAATATTTTCTTCAAATATGTGATATCAATACAGATAACAACACGTATAAATTTCTTAAAACTCTAAAATACACAAGCAAACAGGGATGTCAAGACGAGATGTTTTGTCTCAAATTGTTGACTCCATTGACAAGTCGTTGATATTCTGGATGGATTGTCTCGGATTGTTGTTTGAGTTGTTGATATCCAAGGCAAGAAGTGTGTTGTCTTTGTCCCTTATTGTTTATATACGAGTGGGGACGGATAGTTTTTAGATTATTTTGGCTTGGTGATACTTGGATCAATTATTGAAACAAATATATTTTCCATTATATCATATAGGTCGAGTATTCATGAGAATAAGTTTGTTCAATTTTTATTTTTGTCTTGGTCCAATTTTATTAAAGCTTACAAAGAGAATATTTGTTGAAAGATCTTTTTAATTTGGATGATATAAAAAACACTCCAATACAAAAGAACGTCGTAATTTAGACTTTGGAGAAAGTCACAAGCATGGACCCCAGATCAATGTTGGGTGCTCACATCCTCCAAGAAATTTGCGGGTGATTCAGTCATTAGTCCATATTGAATTTATGCCTACTTAGATGATGTCTTTTTTGCTCGTTGTTGCACATTTCACGGGCGGGTTTGGGGCGACTGATATGATGACATCGGCATAATTTATTCTGTGGTAGACGGTAGTGATAGCTCTGTGAATGAACTGATTCATTATATTCGGGTTTCATAGCTGGCATCTGGTAAAGCACTAGAGCATGAGTTGCTCAAACACGGTAATGAGATTGTATTGTTGGTCTGGTCATGATTTGTTTTTACATTCCAAGACAAAAAAATATCCAAGTCTCGTTCAATTCGGTTGTTAATGTTTGCATCTTTAATTACTGATGAAGTTGACTGAGGGTCAGTGGTTTGATCTTATTGTGAAATACTCCGGTTTAGTCCCACGTCGAAGTATGTTGGATGTTGTGTTAACTTATAAAGCTTAATGAGTGTGTTATCATAAACTTCAGCTTAAGCATTTTAATTAGGCCAATAGGTTGGTCTATGAAATTGATGAGTTAGTTATCCTATCAAGCGGGTTGTAACAAAAATGGTATCAGAGCAGGACCTATAGTCCTAAGCATGGTGAGGGGGCCTATGTGAGAAAGGGTTGCCCAGGTGATGGGGTGGAGCCGCTACTAGGCTAGGCCTCACATGCCGTCAACTTGAGTGTGATTCTAGGCTATGTGTTAGACTCGAGTTGAGTCTTGACGAGGACGTCAAGACATAAGTGGGGGAGATTGTAATACCCCGATTTAGTCCCACATCGGGAGTATGTTGGATGTGGTGTTGGCTTATAATGCTTGATGGGTGTGCTACTATCAACTCCAGCTTAAGCATTAGGCAAGTGATTAAGGCTTATGAAGTTGATAGGTGTTGGTGTTATGTACGTATGATTTGGTGTTATGTGGTAACTTGACTTGGGTCTTGATAGTGAGATCAAAACTCAAGTGGGATGATTAAATTTCAACTTAAGCATTGAGTGTGCTACCATAAACTTTAGCTTAAGCATTTTAATTAGGTCAATAGGTTGGTCTATAAAATTGATGGGTCAGTTATCTCATTAAGCGGGTCATAACATATTGCATCCCAACCTGACGTTGACATGCAACCCTATAGATATCAAATTCCAACTTAGCTACAGTATTGTATGGTCAAAATAGCTGATGAGTCGTGGAACTTTTGAGTTTTTTTTTTATGTCATTCTTCATCCTCCTATTTGTGTACAACTTTGATTGGCTTTTACATAATTCGCTGCATTGGTTGTGTATATATAAGGAAATCAAGCCTCATTTAGTATTTGCATCTCCCGAATGTTGGGTGCAATTACTGAAAGAGTGAACTTAGCACTTCTACAAGTTCACTTTTAATAATGCTACATTCACTCATGCTTGAAACTCGATAATAGCCTCATAAAAAATTCTATGGAGATGAATCCATAATAGTTTTTTACCCTAGTGCTGCTTATGATAAATCAGTGTTGTCTGCATAACTGAATTTTATGCCAAATTATACATATAGTCAAACTATTTGATGAGAACAAGTTCACCCTGATACATCCTGCATTTATAGAACGATGATAGCTCGGCATGTCCGAAACTAGTCGGTCTGTAGTCTGAATGTTTACCGTCGACGATGTGTTGGCACTATTCCTCATCTCTGCCACCTCTTGGAAATGTGCATGCGGACCCCAACCTAGCGAAAAAAATAATATTAGGATCATATCGAAGTTATATTTTAATCTATCCTAAATTAAGCTTGAGTTCTTAAGAACATATGTAATTAACCAAATCTATTAATTTAGGAGAAAAACATGTATCATCAGGATTGCTCGATTCGAAGATTAGTCAATGAATAGAAACACTTCAACTAATCATATCTATCATTAAAAAGAAGACCCAATAAACTAACATTATTATACCGTGTGCATGATATGGATGTCGAAACAACTGCAGATAACAAAATGAGCCAATCACTATTCCTGCATAAAAAAATACACATTCAAAATTAATGAATTTTAAGTTTACAGCAAAACTATGATAATATTAATACCAATAATAATTGATTAATACAAACCCAGAAGAGCTCCACCAAATACATCTCCCCAGTGATGCAGGTAATCATTCACCAGCGATGCAACTAGCAGAGGAAGAAACACAATGCAGATTTTTATGGCCATCATCTACCATATAGCACGCGTTGTGACATCGTCATAAACCTATTCAATTCATCACGAGACAAGCCAGCTATATATATATACATAGCATTAATTAATTACCTAAAGAAGAGGATGAAGACATGAACTAATTAGCAAACCTCTTTTCCATCAGGAAAACAACGCCAAAAGAAGTCGGGACGAGGTCGGCCTACGGCATCCTTCACTGCATCAGTTATCATCCCCGTTACCAGCACAAAATACGCAATTCCTGCACGTATATTTATCTCGTTATAATTAATGACTGTATATCGTGTAATCAAAGACAAATTGATTGACTAATTGTTACCTAGTATTGCATGATGTCATGAGCATCCCTTCTTCTCAAGTATACAGCTAAAAAGACCACACAGGGCATCAAAACTGCAATTATCTAGACAGAAATCATTGAAAAGCCTGAGTGCAGTTTTTATACATGAACTGATGGCATGAAATGGGATAACCAAAAGCTAGCTAGCTAGGTAGAAAATATCAGACTGGTTGATGATCAAGGTCTGGCAATTAAGACTCACAGGCACAGCCCAGAATGGCACAGTTGTGCTCTTTAAAGGGTGCTTGAGATGAGTCATCATGTCCTTCCCCACAAAGCGGTACAATGGATGAATAAAGTAGAATGATCCAATCGTGCAGGTGGAACCTTGCAACCTTCGCTAGTCCTGATCCCTGAGACTGAGATGATGGCACACCAGCTGTACTAGCACTCTCAATATCTGCCATTAATTAGTTAACCCCCCTTGCTAGCTAGCTAGCTTTCTCTGGATTTTAAAGATATATAATTATTAAAAGGAATTGAACTGATCTCATCAAGTATACAACATGCAATCTTCTGCGGAAATTAAAAAAGTTAATCTAGAGTTTAATAAATTTGAACTAATTAAGAAAAATGATAAAGTGGAGATGCGGGGTATCGATCCCCGTACCTCTCGCATGCTAAGCAAGCGCTCTACCATCTGAGCTACATCCCCATGATGCATTTTTTTGTTTTCCTCAAGGTTTGGAGTATCTACAAACTTTCTCTTCCTCGACTCTTGCATCTCTCTTCCACGAGTACTTCTTCTTCACCGTTGTGTCACGGGCCAATTGTTTTGGTGCGGAAGAACCCGTGCGGCACTCTTGCATCGCATGCAAGGGATAAGCCTTGATATGAAATCTGTCCCGATTGGGCTTCCCGACTTAACATCGCGGGGCATATGTCAGACCACGTGCCAACCTCGCATTTCATGTCCGCGCCTTCAAATGACCATGTTGGTCGAATGGTATTGAAGGCGTAAAGTAAAATACAACATTTACATGACTATGAACACAAGAAAATGCAAAACGGATGTAGGGTGAGTTCCGCAATCGCCTTGGGCGAATTCGACATGTCGCATGCCCATATGGGCCGCTCGTTCGTTTTCGCGCAAGGCAACTGCTTTCATAAGCCAACACTCCCCTACACTATACATGGGACCTCTAACCCCCAAGTGCCACCCCCAAGGTTCCGCAAAGCACGATGAGCATGACAAAATTTTGGCCACCCGGCATGGTGATTTTCCATGGCCACGGCCATGACGAATTCACACAATGTGTTTTGCTTAGTCGTAACGCACGCACCAAGTGTCGAACGACCTCGAAATGCATACAACTTGTACCATGGGCCCACGGGGATCGCACAAAGAGATTTTACATGAATGAGCAAGAATAAAATGTAAGTTTATATACACATTAATACATATTTACAAACATGTAGGGAACATTCCATCATGGTTCGACGTTGCACGGGGCATCGAAAAATTCCCTAATAGTTGGCTGCGTTTATGTTGGACCCGAGCTGTCGAATGGACAGTGGATTTGTTCCGCGTGCGGTCTACCAAAAGGACCTCCTCTAATTTACTGGATGGATTCTAATTAACGACATTAACTACATATGAAGGGAAAAAAACTAAAAGAATAAGTATTTGTAATTTTAATTAATGACATATTTAATTCGAACAAATAGCAAATATGTGCGCAGGAACCTTGATAAAAGTATTAATATTATTTTTTTTGAAAATAAGCATTTGTATTAATTTAAGAGTTTGAATTGAGTACAATAAGGGAGGAGGGAGGATGAAAAAATAAAAAGCTAAGCAAACAAAATACACTATAAACAAACAAAACAGAGTATTCTATCGAACATTGTAAGAGTTGGAGAGACAAAAGCATCGTCTGTTGCGTTCCCCTCAAATGGCCCAGCTCCAAATCAGGAGAATCCGAAAGTTCTGAAGTGAATGACAGCTGAGGTGATCCCCGCAAAGATCGTCTGACAGCCATGGGAGGTTGAAGAAGGGGATTCGCAGCAAAGAAAGCCATCGAGTCCACAACGAACGGTAACCCACCCAGCAGCGTCGCCCATAATTAATCTTCACTCATGATCTGCACTTTTTAAAAGTATTAATATTTAGATTTAGTGGATGCTTAAAGCCTGGCATGCACGGATTAGGAGTTTCAAACTTATTAATTAGCTAGTGTTACCAAGAATATCTCCAAGTCGGTAGAAGACGATCAAAGGCTTTATCAAGATTCAAGACAACAAACTTTATTTATGTATCAAATTACAGTAGCAAGCAGACAACAAACTTTAATTGATAACACTATATATATATATATATCAAACCGAACAGCTCTTACTTATTCGACCTCATGCACTCCGAAAGCAGACGAAGTATATATAAAGCTTCTCATGCATGCATACGTACGTTAATTAGCCGGAGATTTCAATGGTCTTCACCTCCTGTTTGGGCACAGTCACAGTCAGCACTCCGTCCTCCATGCTGGCCTTCACCTCATCCACCTTTGCATTCTCCGGCAGCTGGAACCGCCGCAGGAACTTGCCGCTGCTCCGCTCCACGCGGTGCCACTTGTCGTCCTTCTCCTCCTCTTTGCTACGCTAGCCGCTGATCTGGAGCACCCCTGCCTTCCTCCACCTCCATCTTCATGTCCTCCTTCAGCCCTGGCAGGTCTGCCTTGAAGACATGGGCCTCCCGGCGTCTCCTTCCAGTAGACGCGGGTGTTGGCAAAGCTCTACGGATTGGGATTGGATGAAAGGGTACAAGTATATATTTATAGAGTGAGAGGTGGAAGATCCTGAAGACTCTGGGATTTGTATGGATGACTCCAGAGTCCTAATCAGCATCATTGGCTTTTCTAAAATGATTTTTGCCTCAGAAAGATATATAGAAAACCAACGTAATGTCTCCCACTCTTTCAAAAGTACCAAATAACAAATATTAATTAGATAGATAGAAACAAGTTGTGAAAAGGGAGAGTTGAGGAATTATGAGGAATGGAATATTCATCTTTCTCTTTCTCTTTCTAATATATAAATGTTTAATTCATGGACTAAAAGTTAATTAGAGCGACGGCAATGGCTAAACTTCCAGCTCCAATAACTGCGATAGCTTTAACGATGCCTCTGCTCTCCAAATATTTCCACAACCATCGTGAAATGAAGTGTAATCTGCAGGAAGCCTGGAATTTTTGCATGGCAAAATCCTGCATAAATCCATGTACGCACACAGTGAGAACTACTGCTAATAATTTTAGCAAATACATGCACATGCATATCTGAAAAAGGTGTATGAAGCTAAATGATGGTGGCACCGATCGAACTACAAAATAAAACATCTAGAATTACTTGAGGCATGTTTCTCAAGACAGTATGAGAGGAAGTGACTATTTCTAGGTTGGGCATTCAAGAGGACGTCTTACAAGACATGGACTAGCTAGGGACATGTTTAATGATCCACTATAATGCGGAAGCAAAGAGACATAACCCAAGAAGCTTCTCATTGTTATTCTTCCATGTCACTACAAGGAATGCCTTGTAACTGCGGTTAAAGTCTTCTATGGAAAAACTCTACATTGTCAAAAAGTATATGTACCATTTAATAGAAATAACCGTTTAGAGCATAGTTTAAAATCTCGTCCGGTACGGTACGGTAAGCCCGGTATTTACCGGTTTTTTAGTTTTCCGGTATACGATATACCCGGTATTTGAAAAAACCGGATATATTGGGTAATACCGGGCGGTATATGGCGGTATTTTGTCATATACCGCCCGTATGGGCGGTATGAGGCCTTAGTACCGTTGGGCCAGCCAACGGCGCTGAGGCCACTTGTTTCGGGTTCATACCGCCCAAACCGGGCGGTACTATATGTATACCGCCCGGTATGGAGATTTGAAATTATTTCTATAAAAAAAAAACCCGCGGTATGCAATTTTCGTACCGGACCGTGCCGTGTGTCGGTACGGTACGGTACCGGTACCGAGATTTTAAACCATGGTTTAGAGTAAAATAATTGAACTTTCGATTAAGAACAATAAATAGAGACAATCACGTCAATGCCCGCTTGCTTAAACGGTTAGTCTTTGGTCAGCTTCAATCTATGTGTGCATGAAGTACTATGTGGAGTTTCTCAGAATAAAAAGAGCATGCATGTCATGTCTTTGTATGAATGAAGGACTTCTCTAAATGGAACATGACCAACTGTTTTGTATTTCTTTCTTTTACATTCATTCACGATCTCAAATGCTAACAAATACCACACTATATAAAAGGGAATGAAAGAAATTCAAAAGTTACCTTTGGGAGCTTTCCTTGGTAGGCAAGATGATCCACATGAATCCTTACATTTGATGATGCAGGAAGCCATAACTTGGTATTCAAACCAATATAAGATTTGGAAACTATATCATATAAAGTTTCTGCACCATTTTCAATGGCTTTCAAAATGGATAATTCCCGGTCTCTCCGATGTCTGCAAAGTGTAGTTATGATCATTAGCTTCCTTTTTAAGCAAAGAAATTAATTTCATAATTCTGAGGTATTATTTAGAATCCCATTCAACTTAGGCAGTGTGAATGTAGTTGCTTTGGAGGATAGAATTTCAAGTATTAGTTCATGGGCAATCAAACTTGAGTGGTCAAAATAAGATTAAATGAGCATAGCTTCTCAAAAAAGATGCCATTTTCAACAGAAAAAAAAAAAAAACATGTTTCAAATTTGACCAAAGCCCCACTATAAGCAAACATAAGCTTTCTTCTCTCCAATTTTGTTGAGAAGAACAAAAACTATACATATTATACTTTTAGCTTGAAAGCTTGAATGAAATCAATACAAGCTTCATGTCCACAGAAAGTGTAGAAACAAAATTATCCAACCTCAATCTCTTTGGATCAATGACATACTTGGGTTCAGGTTGAATTAATCATAATTTGTTGCCTTGAAACAATAAGTTGCTAGACATAATTTAAAAATGAATTCCTCACTTTCGAATGATAGTCTTAATTAGGGGTGGCAATTTTATCTGCATCCGCTAACTAAAAACCGCATCTGCACCGTATCCGATCCATATCCGCAAGTAAAAACGGATATGGATATGGATACGGATTTAGAAAATTTATATCCGCGCGGATATGGTGCGGATACGGATATGACCGTGGATCCGCACCGTATCCGCACCGCCTATCCACATCTTTGAATTACTATTTTGCCTATATAAGTTAGTAATATATATAAGGGCTTTATAATAATTTCATGTCAAGATGAATTTTGAAGTATATTATACACTTATTTTGGATAAATGGATTGGTAATTTATTGATTTTTTAATGAAATATATTTTTTTTAATATTTTTTTTTATTAAAAACGGTGCGGATACGGATGCGGTGCGGATATCCGCATTTGAAGTAGTGCGAATATGGATATCCATATTCATATCCGTGGTGGATACGGTGCGGATATGGATGTGCGGATATAGGATGCGGTGCGGATACGGATAATCCAGTATCCGCACCGTATCCGATCCGTTGCCGGCCCTAGTATTAATCATCAAAACTCCAAAATAAGGGAAGTTTTACTCATGATTGAAAGAAGAAAAAGATAAGTTATCAAATTATGTGTATACGTGGTAAAGACTTCTTGGAACCAACCAAGAAAACTTTATTCACCATTTAATCTCCCAGAATCTGGTGTGTGCGTGCGGGCACATTTACCTCTGCGTGTGCATACTCCTCTTCTGCTTTTCCTTTTTGTTTCACTTTAATCTCCTTAAAACCTCAATCCCCAAATCAAAAAATAATGATTAAAAAAAACAATTGGATGTCCTACATCACAGCTGCCTGTCATATATGCAGTAACACAAACAGTCAAACACATGAAGAGAAGCATGTTTATTCTATATTGAAAATTCCCAGGATGTGCTATATTTCAAGTACCATTTAATTTAAGACACTTCTATTGAGTATGTATCATGAAATAAAAAAGATGCAATAGCAAATTTAAACATAAGTACATAACATAAAGTAACCATATCATACTTAAGGTATCCACAAAGCATCCGTTTTGGCCAAAGGTTCATTCTACCGTGCATTGGAATTAAAACATGTGGTGAGAGCTCCAAGAATCTGTAGGTTGTCTGGAAATAATCCTGTGCATCCAAAACATTTAAAACTCCTCTTATAAGCTCTTGTTAAATACTAAACAAATCATCCACATAGCAAAAGTAATTCCAAAAATAATTGGTTGAGAAAATATGATAGAGAACAAACAATGAGAATATTATAGAGGCTCAACTTACTAGTTAGATCACATAATTTGAGGTATAGGTAAAAAAGGAAAAGAAAATTGTAAATAAATTGTCATGCCATACAGGTAAAAGGTAAGTCAGATATAGCTAATGTGGACTAAGTAACAACAGATTCTGCAAGAAAATTAATAAATTTTCACACATAAAACATAAGTCTTATCAACAAAAAATTAGTACCTTCATATTTCCACCGGCTCTAAAATCCAAAACAGCACTCCCATGCCTGAGAAGAAACAAGAACATGGAAAGAGTGGCAAATAAAACACTTCCAGTTAAGAAAACATCACAATCCTAGATAAGATATAATCTAAAATTATCTGTCAGAATGCGCAGTTCCTTGCATACAACATCAATGAGACCATAAACTACTTGCAGAAGATGAAATATGGAAAGCTACCATGCTAATTTTCATAGGCATACTAATTGTGATTGATCCTATCATGCTTCAACAGGCAATTTTACAAATAAAGGCATGTGAATTGGTAGAGATTGAAGAAGGTGCCATCAGCAAATGAGACAACGTTAGCATTTTATTGGTGGGTGATGATAATTGGCAACTCAGTTAATCACAAGTAACAGTTGCCTGGTTCACATCATAAATGATCTGGCTAAGCCAATTGATAAGAGAGGTAAAATTCATATACTAAATCTTAATTAATTGAATTTATTACCCAAATATTTCTCCAAGATGTTTGTATATGAATATCTTCAAACAAGAATAGTCACTATTTTTCAATGATCTCTAAAGTCTAAAAGGACATCATCAAGGAGTGGATATAAGAGAGTGGACAAACACCAAAACCCCGATCAGTCAAGCAATAGTTTTGTAAGATGGTAAAACAATAATCTTAAAATATGGCACTTGAATAACTTTTGCTGATGATATCACCTACTAAAAGCTAATTAAGTCTTAAGTACTTGGAACTTAATTTTCATCCAAGGACAACACAAACAATAAACTGAGGCCCAAATTAGGACCTTCGCTACTTGTGAGCAGTGTTAAAATTCATCCTTATAAGCATAGCAATGAAAAATTCATGGAGCTCAATATAGAGCTTGTTACTTTGAGAAAGTAATGACAGTCTCAGGAAAGTAATAAGGAGATTTCCTAATTTCCTCTGGCCAGTGAAAGAACAATGCCACAATATTGATCTCCTCATTACTCAATTTCTTACCCCACACAATGATCTCCAACAATGAGTGAGTTTGTCGAAGCATGAAGCAAAGCAAGATGACCATCTGTATGGCCCTGAAATCATAGAGGTAAAATTAAAGTGGTATATCAAGCTGAACATATTGATAGATGAGAAGAAAAGAGGTCCATAAGAATTAAAAATCTAAACTGCAAAAATAAAATTCCAGGAAGTTAAACTGAAAAAAAAAAATGTTAAGAGCTGTTCTGATTAATTCTTGTCAGTTGTCACTATCAAACTTTGGGACTTCAGTTAAATTGCACATTGTTAAACTACAAAACCACCTCCGCAGGTTTCTTTGTTTATTGTCAACTTATAAAGATAAATCACATTAAATGAATAATTTGGTCAGCTATACTTTTTGATCAGAAAATTATATTAAATTAATAAATTAAGCTATGCAGACAAAACCAGGGAAAAATTATTTTTTATAATACAGAAATTTATAAATATTATCATACTGAGATGACAATACAACTTCCAACTGACCCATTCAGCCAATCAGTCAAATACACAGGTCAAAACCCTTCCATTTAAGCAAGTTGGCCAAAACTCAAATGATTTCATGTGGAACAGGGAAATCAATATAGAAACGGTGACCCAGTGCAGGAAGCAATTTCACTTTTGTGGGCTCTAGAGAGAGTTAATGTACGCAGCCTTCCCACTGCTTTTCGTGGCTCGAACCCATGACCTCCAGGTCACAAGTGTCAAGTTCCATTTTTGAACAACTATCAATATAAGAAAATAAAATGACATTTCTCAGGGATGCATACAAGTCTCAAGTTCTATTTTTTCTTGCCTGTAGTTTAGACAGATAATAAGTACAAACATGCATGTTATATACAATTAGAGAAACATAGAAAAGATATATACAAGGAAAAAGAAGCTTTAAATTCTAAAAAGCTACTTCATACCGGTGCAAAAATAGCTTCAAATTGATGATTGCCTATTTGTATCTTCTCCCCACCAGATATTAGAGTGCGGTGAAGATACCATTCACCTGTCACATAAAGCATAGCATTGTGAATATTATGCACATAAGGGAACTTAGTGTTAGTCAAAAATGAAAAGAGGACTGTCTCAAGAATATTAATATCAGCATATCAATAATATCTATTGATGTGCTAGACATATCCACCCTGCTTGGCATGAGGCTACACCAATAACATATCTCAGAGTTAAGAATTGACAATATGGGAAAACAAGTTTTTGTTTTGGTTTCCAGCATGAAATCAAGTTTCTGTCATATGGAAAAAAAAACAAAAGGAGAAGGGGAAATCTGCGCTCCAAAGAGGGAGCTCAGTAGGTTTTTTCTCATATTTATTTGAGCTTTCATAAATGGAAAAGGAAATTTAAGCAAGAATTTACCTCTTCCTATCCGACGACTTGTATTTTCATGCACCAATAAAACCGCATCAGGATTGCATTTCTGGATAACTGAGAGACCTGCAAGTATTATTACATAAGCATCTGAATATACATTAATTTGTTGGCTAACTATTCGTAAACTCAAGTCTGAATTGACAATTAAGATTTCATCTGTGGTGTTTGAACAACTAATATAAGGTCCACTAAGTTGTGCATAGTGTTGTGGGCCATGTAGCCAATCATAAAAATTCGTATTTGAACAACTAATATAGGGTCCACTACATTGCGCATAGTTGTGGGCCACATAGCCAATTATAGAAACCCATGTTTGAACAACTAGTATAAGGTGCACAGCACTGCGCATAGTTACTCGACCATGTAGCAAATCATAGCTTGAGAGAGGATGCATGTAAGAAAATAGGGCATTATTCTAAAGTGACCACTTGCATAATGAAAATGTCAATGCTCAAATTAAAGTCAACTCTAACTTCTAGATCACAAGATAGGTAGGAGAAATGATTGTTGTATCATGGCATACAAGTCAGGTGAGTCTCTCCAAATCTGTCAAACATCGTATGATTCCAAGTCAAGTCAGTCAACACACCTTTGTTCTGGTCAGCACAAGCCAAAAATTATTATGATGCACCACCACATTGTATATGGTTGGCATGATGCATGTTTATACCTTGCTACAGTGGTATTTTTTACTTGTACCATCCAGGCAGATAGACATGGCAATCCTTCGATAGTAGTTGAGGACTACTAATATCTAGAAAGCAGTGAATAGCTACATATACTATATCTGAAATGAATAAAGGCATACCATCCACATGATCATAGTGATGATGAGTAACAAAGACCACTAACTTTCTTGGAAGCGTAGCTACAAGATCTGTCAACTGATAAAAAACAAAAAGTGAATATAAAAATGAGAAGAGGAAGAACTAGATATTAAAAAAATACATGTGCTACTCATCAGTCACGAGAGGGAGCCTGTTCTTATGATTTGCAATTTAACAAACTAAATAAAGAGAAAATGTACAGGGGGCAATGATATGTTATATCCATTTTTCCAAACAAAATTGATATCATGTGCCAGCATCCATTATTGGTATAAGTGCTAAAAAACTTCAACACCTGAATTCTCCTTAAAAAACATCAAAAATGTAAGGCAAAAGCGATAGCGGAAAAAAAATCACAACTCCAACTCAATGCTATAAACAAATGCATATTAGAAAGGAAAAGAAAGAGAGCAAGAGTAAGGACAAATGATATGTAATGCTCAACTCCTACATCTTTATTTCTTCACAAATGGAGACCCTTGTCCCCACATGATTAGAGCCTTATGAGGGAAGGAACCACGTGACTCAAAAGCTCAAAAATACTAAGTGAAAACACAAATGTTTATCCAATATGTAGCAAATGAAAGAACAGAAGGTTGTTATACATTGTACAAAGAACTAGACAACAACAAAAATGGGTTAAAAATTAGCCTCCCGTGAATGCCAATGGACCTCTGCCGGATGACCAGTTTTGAGTCTTGGCCCAACCTCCAATGTCGAGCATATCAAACCTAGGTTCCAGTTTTGGTGCTAACAGCTAGTTATACAACAGCTTTTACTATTAGCAAGATGACAGCAAGAGGTTTACCTAGTTGTCCACCATGGCCTATTTTCTAATTACTCGATTTCTTACTGAGAAACATTCGGTTCTTAATAAACTTCTCGTCACATAGCAATGGAACATTCATCGCTATGATTTTATCTAGTAGTACCATAGTGCCTTATACAATATATATGCCTCATCATATGGATATGTGTGCGCAACATGAAATAGAGTATTTTACCATCTGAATAATGAATAAGTTAATAATTAAAAAATTAAACATCAATCAACACATTAAATTGCTTACAAATATGTAAAAATTCCAGACACCGACAACACACCGACATGAAAAATGCAGAATATCCTTACATCACTATGAAACTGTGACGAGCATCCAGGATCAACGAGCAGAGTGGTTCCATAAGCAACAAAGCTAGACCCATTTGGCTGATCAATTACATCATCTGCCACCACTACAACCAAATTTGTTGTGTGAAAAGGCTCCCTAGTTCTACTTTTCATTGGCACAAGTCTGATACCTGGAGGGTACTCCTGATGCATAACATGTTACTCAATTCAGCATACTACTAATTTTTGTATGATCAAATTCTATATAAATCATTAGAGAAACTCCACTATCTGCCTGATCAAGCCTTTAGTACACAGTTTGTGAGCAAAAAATAAGCCAAATGCCATATTACGTTCATAAAAATGGAAAAAATGTCTCAAAAATCAGGTTGGTAGTGACATTTAATTTATCTTTTGTTTTTTTTCATAATCTGATAATCTAACCAAAATAAATTCAAAACTAAGCAAAATGACTGTATTTTCATAAAAGAAATGAAAAGATAATCAGAAGCATACAATTTAATAGTTCTTTAGGTGGCCAAAAATAAGGAATGTACTTAAGTTTGTGACATGTAGTAGTAAATAGTAATACCATTCCTTCTTTGCTATTTCCATAGGCAATATCCACATAATCTCTCACCTGCAGAGCTTATTAGATTAGCCAATGATTCCATTATGCTAAGCTCTCATAATTTATAACTGGATAATGTGACATTCAGTTTATATCACTTTCGAAGTTCATTGTTACTACTAATAAGGCTTGATGCCCGTAGTGCTATGAAGTTGGGTTTATGCCAATGATTAAACTTATTAAAATAACAGATCACTTACCTAGGGGGCTAGGGTTGTAACAAATAGTACCATAGCACACCTAGTTCTAGACTTAGAGAGCTAATGCAGGAAATTTTTGCCTGGGATGGATGGAGGCGACCACTAGGTTAGGTCTCACAAACCATATGGTATGTATTACAGTATTAGACTTGAACCTTGACAAGAATGACAAGCCTTAACAGAAATTATGACACCTAGTTTAATCCCACACTGGAAGTTCATAATTAGCTGTGGCTAGCTTATAGAATTGACATATTAGTTGTAATTTGGTTTTAAACATTATAGGCTAGTGGTTCAAACCATCAAGTTATGAAAAAATTTCACATTCAAAGTGGCATACATTGTTAAATTGCCCACTATTAGATGTGTTTCTTCGTTTTTCTAAGTTTTTTTCCTATAGTAATTAGCTTTACCTATGAGTTATATTTGAACATAACTTACACATAATAATTCCCTTCACTGATGTACATGCGGATTGGATATGGGCAAATGACAGTTCCCTAAACCACTCTTTCCAGATATATTCCTTGTGTGCACAGACCATCTATGTCTATGCTAAGGTATCTAATTCTCTCACTATAAATGGAGAAAATGAAAGGTTCATTTCCCTCACTGAGTTGTCACCATTCAATGTGCTACTGATTATTTGTCATTCTCAATTATATGATTTCAAACTCCAGCCCTAATTCACATACCTGGAGTTTTTATGACTGTGGAATTTCCAGTTTATCCTGCTATCACCCATTGCAAACCATGGGGTGCATGTTACTGGGGACAAATGTCTTTGGGCTACTAAGGCTCCTTTCAGAGTCCAGGTTTTTGGCAGGATTATTCTCAAAAGAATGTATCTGCATGAAAGACTTCCTCTGGAAAATTAACTTGATGGATAGCTCATCTTGAGTTTTATGCTATCATGAGGATTGAGGAAACCACAAATGACCTGATGTACTTCTGCCTATTTGCTAGTTTTGTTTGAAATTATTCCACCTTTTCACCAGGACCCCCTCAAATTTGGAAGAAGCTATTTCCTAATGTGTTAGTAGTATCCTCCCAGCCAAAAAAAAAACACAATTTGTGGCCTTGCTATCGGACTGTGTTGGTACATTTGGTCCTCCAGAAATAGACTTCTTCCACCTATTAGTGGATCCACAGGATGCTTTCTCCAAATTCAGACCTATTTGGGTTATGGGACTCCATCTTTAGGCACTATCAAGACCCTCTCTTTCATACTTCTTACTGCATTTAATGTATTTTCTTTTCTTTTCTTTGTGTAATCTAACTTGCTCAATCATCATTTTTATATTTTTTTCTCAATAATATCACTGGTGGGATTTGTTGTCCAATTCTTTTCACTCAAAAAAGAGATAGAAGATTCCATTCCAATGTTCAACAGAATATGCCTATTCCAGACTTTAATTCAAGCCCTGCATGTGACAATTCAGCCAGTGAAGAGACTTTGAAATCATAAATAATATCATGAATAAAAGATGGTAGAGACAGAGACAGATTTATGGAAGTAAATAGATTGTTTGAAGAAAAAGCATCTGATGGAATGATGGAACAAAGTCTTAGGGGCAAAAAAAGAAAAATAACCTGATAATGCAAGGGACAATTGGCTCCAGAATTGGAATCAGAAAAAAGCGCCATGAATACGAAAGGCCCAACACGAGTGCCACTTGGCTGTACTTCCCGAAGCAATGCCAAAGCACTCTCTTTTGCTAACCACTGGCATGACTCTTTTCAGACAATGTGGTCATAGATTTATGCACAGAAAAAAGAAGTAAGAAATTTTTCACAAGTTACAAAAGAAATCCCTAACAAACAAGAGTAGCATCCACCTTTGCATTCTCCGGCAGCTGGAACCGCCGCAGGAACTTGCCGCTGCTCCGCTCCACGCGGTGCCACTTGTCGTCCTTCTCCTCCTCTTTGCTACGCTAGCCGCTGATCTGGAGCACCCCTGCCTTCCTCCACCTCCATCTTCATGTCCTCCTTCAGCCCTGGCAGGTCTGCCTTGAAGACATGGGCCTCCCGGCGTCTCCTTCCAGTAGACGCGGGTGTTGGCAAAGCTCTACGGATTGGGATTGGATGAAAGGGTACAAGTATATATTTATAGAGTGAGAGGTGGAAGATCCTGAAGACTCTGGGATTTGTATGGATGACTCCAGAGTCCTAATCAGCATCATTGGCTTTTCTAAAATGATTTTTGCCTCAGAAAGATATATAGAAAACCAACGTAATGTCTCCCACTCTTTCAAAAGTACCAAATAACAAATATTAATTAGATAGATAGAAACAAGTTGTGAAAAGGGAGAGTTGAGGAATTATGAGGAATGGAATATTCATCTTTCTCTTTCTCTTTCTAATATATAAATGTTTAATTCATGGACTAAAAGTTAATTAGAGCGACGGCAATGGCTAAACTTCCAGCTCCAATAACTGCGATAGCTTTAACGATGCCTCTGCTCTCCAAATATTTCCACAACCATCGTGAAATGAAGTGTAATCTGCAGGAAGCCTGGAATTTTTGCATGGCAAAATCCTGCATAAATCCATGTACGCACACAGTGAGAACTACTGCTAATAATTTTAGCAAATACATGCACATGCATATCTGAAAAAGGTGTATGAAGCTAAATGATGGTGGCACCGATCGAACTACAAAATAAAACATCTAGAATTACTTGAGGCATGTTTCTCAAGACAGTATGAGAGGAAGTGACTATTTCTAGGTTGGGCATTCAAGAGGACGTCTTACAAGACATGGACTAGCTAGGGACATGTTTAATGATCCACTATAATGCGGAAGCAAAGAGACATAACCCAAGAAGCTTCTCATTGTTATTCTTCCATGTCACTACAAGGAATGCCTTGTAACTGCGGTTAAAGTCTTCTATGGAAAAACTCTACATTGTCAAAAAGTATATGTACCATTTAATAGAAATAACCGTTTAGAGCATAGTTTAAAATCTCGTCCGGTACGGTACGGTAAGCCCGGTATTTACCGGTTTTTTAGTTTTCCGGTATACGATATACCCGGTATTTGAAAAAACCGGATATATTGGGTAATACCGGGCGGTATATGGCGGTATTTTGTCATATACCGCCCGTATGGGCGGTATGAGGCCTTAGTACCGTTGGGCCAGCCAACGGCGCTGAGGCCACTTGTTTCGGGTTCATACCGCCCAAACCGGGCGGTACTATATGTATACCGCCCGGTATGGAGATTTGAAATTATTTCTATAAAAAAAAAACCCGCGGTATGCAATTTTCGTACCGGACCGTGCCGTGTGTCGGTACGGTACGGTACCGGTACCGAGATTTTAAACCATGGTTTAGAGTAAAATAATTGAACTTTCGATTAAGAACAATAAATAGAGACAATCACGTCAATGCCCGCTTGCTTAAACGGTTAGTCTTTGGTCAGCTTCAATCTATGTGTGCATGAAGTACTATGTGGAGTTTCTCAGAATAAAAAGAGCATGCATGTCATGTCTTTGTATGAATGAAGGACTTCTCTAAATGGAACATGACCAACTGTTTTGTATTTCTTTCTTTTACATTCATTCACGATCTCAAATGCTAACAAATACCACACTATATAAAAGGGAATGAAAGAAATTCAAAAGTTACCTTTGGGAGCTTTCCTTGGTAGGCAAGATGATCCACATGAATCCTTACATTTGATGATGCAGGAAGCCATAACTTGGTATTCAAACCAATATAAGATTTGGAAACTATATCATATAAAGTTTCTGCACCATTTTCAATGGCTTTCAAAATGGATAATTCCCGGTCTCTCCGATGTCTGCAAAGTGTAGTTATGATCATTAGCTTCCTTTTTAAGCAAAGAAATTAATTTCATAATTCTGAGGTATTATTTAGAATCCCATTCAACTTAGGCAGTGTGAATGTAGTTGCTTTGGAGGATAGAATTTCAAGTATTAGTTCATGGGCAATCAAACTTGAGTGGTCAAAATAAGATTAAATGAGCATAGCTTCTCAAAAAAGATGCCATTTTCAACAGAAAAAAAAAAAAAACATGTTTCAAATTTGACCAAAGCCCCACTATAAGCAAACATAAGCTTTCTTCTCTCCAATTTTGTTGAGAAGAACAAAAACTATACATATTATACTTTTAGCTTGAAAGCTTGAATGAAATCAATACAAGCTTCATGTCCACAGAAAGTGTAGAAACAAAATTATCCAACCTCAATCTCTTTGGATCAATGACATACTTGGGTTCAGGTTGAATTAATCATAATTTGTTGCCTTGAAACAATAAGTTGCTAGACATAATTTAAAAATGAATTCCTCACTTTCGAATGATAGTCTTAATTAGGGGTGGCAATTTTATCTGCATCCGCTAACTAAAAACCGCATCTGCACCGTATCCGATCCATATCCGCAAGTAAAAACGGATATGGATATGGATACGGATTTAGAAAATTTATATCCGCGCGGATATGGTGCGGATACGGATATGACCGTGGATCCGCACCGTATCCGCACCGCCTATCCACATCTTTGAATTACTATTTTGCCTATATAAGTTAGTAATATATATAAGGGCTTTATAATAATTTCATGTCAAGATGAATTTTGAAGTATATTATACACTTATTTTGGATAAATGGATTGGTAATTTATTGATTTTTTAATGAAATATATTTTTTTTAATATTTTTTTTTATTAAAAACGGTGCGGATACGGATGCGGTGCGGATATCCGCATTTGAAGTAGTGCGAATATGGATATCCATATTCATATCCGTGGTGGATACGGTGCGGATATGGATGTGCGGATATAGGATGCGGTGCGGATACGGATAATCCAGTATCCGCACCGTATCCGATCCGTTGCCGGCCCTAGTATTAATCATCAAAACTCCAAAATAAGGGAAGTTTTACTCATGATTGAAAGAAGAAAAAGATAAGTTATCAAATTATGTGTATACGTGGTAAAGACTTCTTGGAACCAACCAAGAAAACTTTATTCACCATTTAATCTCCCAGAATCTGGTGTGTGCGTGCGGGCACATTTACCTCTGCGTGTGCATACTCCTCTTCTGCTTTTCCTTTTTGTTTCACTTTAATCTCCTTAAAACCTCAATCCCCAAATCAAAAAATAATGATTAAAAAAAACAATTGGATGTCCTACATCACAGCTGCCTGTCATATATGCAGTAACACAAACAGTCAAACACATGAAGAGAAGCATGTTTATTCTATATTGAAAATTCCCAGGATGTGCTATATTTCAAGTACCATTTAATTTAAGACACTTCTATTGAGTATGTATCATGAAATAAAAAAGATGCAATAGCAAATTTAAACATAAGTACATAACATAAAGTAACCATATCATACTTAAGGTATCCACAAAGCATCCGTTTTGGCCAAAGGTTCATTCTACCGTGCATTGGAATTAAAACATGTGGTGAGAGCTCCAAGAATCTGTAGGTTGTCTGGAAATAATCCTGTGCATCCAAAACATTTAAAACTCCTCTTATAAGCTCTTGTTAAATACTAAACAAATCATCCACATAGCAAAAGTAATTCCAAAAATAATTGGTTGAGAAAATATGATAGAGAACAAACAATGAGAATATTATAGAGGCTCAACTTACTAGTTAGATCACATAATTTGAGGTATAGGTAAAAAAGGAAAAGAAAATTGTAAATAAATTGTCATGCCATACAGGTAAAAGGTAAGTCAGATATAGCTAATGTGGACTAAGTAACAACAGATTCTGCAAGAAAATTAATAAATTTTCACACATAAAACATAAGTCTTATCAACAAAAAATTAGTACCTTCATATTTCCACCGGCTCTAAAATCCAAAACAGCACTCCCATGCCTGAGAAGAAACAAGAACATGGAAAGAGTGGCAAATAAAACACTTCCAGTTAAGAAAACATCACAATCCTAGATAAGATATAATCTAAAATTATCTGTCAGAATGCGCAGTTCCTTGCATACAACATCAATGAGACCATAAACTACTTGCAGAAGATGAAATATGGAAAGCTACCATGCTAATTTTCATAGGCATACTAATTGTGATTGATCCTATCATGCTTCAACAGGCAATTTTACAAATAAAGGCATGTGAATTGGTAGAGATTGAAGAAGGTGCCATCAGCAAATGAGACAACGTTAGCATTTTATTGGTGGGTGATGATAATTGGCAACTCAGTTAATCACAAGTAACAGTTGCCTGGTTCACATCATAAATGATCTGGCTAAGCCAATTGATAAGAGAGGTAAAATTCATATACTAAATCTTAATTAATTGAATTTATTACCCAAATATTTCTCCAAGATGTTTGTATATGAATATCTTCAAACAAGAATAGTCACTATTTTTCAATGATCTCTAAAGTCTAAAAGGACATCATCAAGGAGTGGATATAAGAGAGTGGACAAACACCAAAACCCCGATCAGTCAAGCAATAGTTTTGTAAGATGGTAAAACAATAATCTTAAAATATGGCACTTGAATAACTTTTGCTGATGATATCACCTACTAAAAGCTAATTAAGTCTTAAGTACTTGGAACTTAATTTTCATCCAAGGACAACACAAACAATAAACTGAGGCCCAAATTAGGACCTTCGCTACTTGTGAGCAGTGTTAAAATTCATCCTTATAAGCATAGCAATGAAAAATTCATGGAGCTCAATATAGAGCTTGTTACTTTGAGAAAGTAATGACAGTCTCAGGAAAGTAATAAGGAGATTTCCTAATTTCCTCTGGCCAGTGAAAGAACAATGCCACAATATTGATCTCCTCATTACTCAATTTCTTACCCCACACAATGATCTCCAACAATGAGTGAGTTTGTCGAAGCATGAAGCAAAGCAAGATGACCATCTGTATGGCCCTGAAATCATAGAGGTAAAATTAAAGTGGTATATCAAGCTGAACATATTGATAGATGAGAAGAAAAGAGGTCCATAAGAATTAAAAATCTAAACTGCAAAAATAAAATTCCAGGAAGTTAAACTGAAAAAAAAAAATGTTAAGAGCTGTTCTGATTAATTCTTGTCAGTTGTCACTATCAAACTTTGGGACTTCAGTTAAATTGCACATTGTTAAACTACAAAACCACCTCCGCAGGTTTCTTTGTTTATTGTCAACTTATAAAGATAAATCACATTAAATGAATAATTTGGTCAGCTATACTTTTTGATCAGAAAATTATATTAAATTAATAAATTAAGCTATGCAGACAAAACCAGGGAAAAATTATTTTTTATAATACAGAAATTTATAAATATTATCATACTGAGATGACAATACAACTTCCAACTGACCCATTCAGCCAATCAGTCAAATACACAGGTCAAAACCCTTCCATTTAAGCAAGTTGGCCAAAACTCAAATGATTTCATGTGGAACAGGGAAATCAATATAGAAACGGTGACCCAGTGCAGGAAGCAATTTCACTTTTGTGGGCTCTAGAGAGAGTTAATGTACGCAGCCTTCCCACTGCTTTTCGTGGCTCGAACCCATGACCTCCAGGTCACAAGTGTCAAGTTCCATTTTTGAACAACTATCAATATAAGAAAATAAAATGACATTTCTCAGGGATGCATACAAGTCTCAAGTTCTATTTTTTCTTGCCTGTAGTTTAGACAGATAATAAGTACAAACATGCATGTTATATACAATTAGAGAAACATAGAAAAGATATATACAAGGAAAAAGAAGCTTTAAATTCTAAAAAGCTACTTCATACCGGTGCAAAAATAGCTTCAAATTGATGATTGCCTATTTGTATCTTCTCCCCACCAGATATTAGAGTGCGGTGAAGATACCATTCACCTGTCACATAAAGCATAGCATTGTGAATATTATGCACATAAGGGAACTTAGTGTTAGTCAAAAATGAAAAGAGGACTGTCTCAAGAATATTAATATCAGCATATCAATAATATCTATTGATGTGCTAGACATATCCACCCTGCTTGGCATGAGGCTACACCAATAACATATCTCAGAGTTAAGAATTGACAATATGGGAAAACAAGTTTTTGTTTTGGTTTCCAGCATGAAATCAAGTTTCTGTCATATGGAAAAAAAAACAAAAGGAGAAGGGGAAATCTGCGCTCCAAAGAGGGAGCTCAGTAGGTTTTTTCTCATATTTATTTGAGCTTTCATAAATGGAAAAGGAAATTTAAGCAAGAATTTACCTCTTCCTATCCGACGACTTGTATTTTCATGCACCAATAAAACCGCATCAGGATTGCATTTCTGGATAACTGAGAGACCTGCAAGTATTATTACATAAGCATCTGAATATACATTAATTTGTTGGCTAACTATTCGTAAACTCAAGTCTGAATTGACAATTAAGATTTCATCTGTGGTGTTTGAACAACTAATATAAGGTCCACTAAGTTGTGCATAGTGTTGTGGGCCATGTAGCCAATCATAAAAATTCGTATTTGAACAACTAATATAGGGTCCACTACATTGCGCATAGTTGTGGGCCACATAGCCAATTATAGAAACCCATGTTTGAACAACTAGTATAAGGTGCACAGCACTGCGCATAGTTACTCGACCATGTAGCAAATCATAGCTTGAGAGAGGATGCATGTAAGAAAATAGGGCATTATTCTAAAGTGACCACTTGCATAATGAAAATGTCAATGCTCAAATTAAAGTCAACTCTAACTTCTAGATCACAAGATAGGTAGGAGAAATGATTGTTGTATCATGGCATACAAGTCAGGTGAGTCTCTCCAAATCTGTCAAACATCGTATGATTCCAAGTCAAGTCAGTCAACACACCTTTGTTCTGGTCAGCACAAGCCAAAAATTATTATGATGCACCACCACATTGTATATGGTTGGCATGATGCATGTTTATACCTTGCTACAGTGGTATTTTTTACTTGTACCATCCAGGCAGATAGACATGGCAATCCTTCGATAGTAGTTGAGGACTACTAATATCTAGAAAGCAGTGAATAGCTACATATACTATATCTGAAATGAATAAAGGCATACCATCCACATGATCATAGTGATGATGAGTAACAAAGACCACTAACTTTCTTGGAAGCGTAGCTACAAGATCTGTCAACTGATAAAAAACAAAAAGTGAATATAAAAATGAGAAGAGGAAGAACTAGATATTAAAAAAATACATGTGCTACTCATCAGTCACGAGAGGGAGCCTGTTCTTATGATTTGCAATTTAACAAACTAAATAAAGAGAAAATGTACAGGGGGCAATGATATGTTATATCCATTTTTCCAAACAAAATTGATATCATGTGCCAGCATCCATTATTGGTATAAGTGCTAAAAAACTTCAACACCTGAATTCTCCTTAAAAAACATCAAAAATGTAAGGCAAAAGCGATAGCGGAAAAAAAATCACAACTCCAACTCAATGCTATAAACAAATGCATATTAGAAAGGAAAAGAAAGAGAGCAAGAGTAAGGACAAATGATATGTAATGCTCAACTCCTACATCTTTATTTCTTCACAAATGGAGACCCTTGTCCCCACATGATTAGAGCCTTATGAGGGAAGGAACCACGTGACTCAAAAGCTCAAAAATACTAAGTGAAAACACAAATGTTTATCCAATATGTAGCAAATGAAAGAACAGAAGGTTGTTATACATTGTACAAAGAACTAGACAACAACAAAAATGGGTTAAAAATTAGCCTCCCGTGAATGCCAATGGACCTCTGCCGGATGACCAGTTTTGAGTCTTGGCCCAACCTCCAATGTCGAGCATATCAAACCTAGGTTCCAGTTTTGGTGCTAACAGCTAGTTATACAACAGCTTTTACTATTAGCAAGATGACAGCAAGAGGTTTACCTAGTTGTCCACCATGGCCTATTTTCTAATTACTCGATTTCTTACTGAGAAACATTCGGTTCTTAATAAACTTCTCGTCACATAGCAATGGAACATTCATCGCTATGATTTTATCTAGTAGTACCATAGTGCCTTATACAATATATATGCCTCATCATATGGATATGTGTGCGCAACATGAAATAGAGTATTTTACCATCTGAATAATGAATAAGTTAATAATTAAAAAATTAAACATCAATCAACACATTAAATTGCTTACAAATATGTAAAAATTCCAGACACCGACAACACACCGACATGAAAAATGCAGAATATCCTTACATCACTATGAAACTGTGACGAGCATCCAGGATCAACGAGCAGAGTGGTTCCATAAGCAACAAAGCTAGACCCATTTGGCTGATCAATTACATCATCTGCCACCACTACAACCAAATTTGTTGTGTGAAAAGGCTCCCTAGTTCTACTTTTCATTGGCACAAGTCTGATACCTGGAGGGTACTCCTGATGCATAACATGTTACTCAATTCAGCATACTACTAATTTTTGTATGATCAAATTCTATATAAATCATTAGAGAAACTCCACTATCTGCCTGATCAAGCCTTTAGTACACAGTTTGTGAGCAAAAAATAAGCCAAATGCCATATTACGTTCATAAAAATGGAAAAAATGTCTCAAAAATCAGGTTGGTAGTGACATTTAATTTATCTTTTGTTTTTTTTCATAATCTGATAATCTAACCAAAATAAATTCAAAACTAAGCAAAATGACTGTATTTTCATAAAAGAAATGAAAAGATAATCAGAAGCATACAATTTAATAGTTCTTTAGGTGGCCAAAAATAAGGAATGTACTTAAGTTTGTGACATGTAGTAGTAAATAGTAATACCATTCCTTCTTTGCTATTTCCATAGGCAATATCCACATAATCTCTCACCTGCAGAGCTTATTAGATTAGCCAATGATTCCATTATGCTAAGCTCTCATAATTTATAACTGGATAATGTGACATTCAGTTTATATCACTTTCGAAGTTCATTGTTACTACTAATAAGGCTTGATGCCCGTAGTGCTATGAAGTTGGGTTTATGCCAATGATTAAACTTATTAAAATAACAGATCACTTACCTAGGGGGCTAGGGTTGTAACAAATAGTACCATAGCACACCTAGTTCTAGACTTAGAGAGCTAATGCAGGAAATTTTTGCCTGGGATGGATGGAGGCGACCACTAGGTTAGGTCTCACAAACCATATGGTATGTATTACAGTATTAGACTTGAACCTTGACAAGAATGACAAGCCTTAACAGAAATTATGACACCTAGTTTAATCCCACACTGGAAGTTCATAATTAGCTGTGGCTAGCTTATAGAATTGACATATTAGTTGTAATTTGGTTTTAAACATTATAGGCTAGTGGTTCAAACCATCAAGTTATGAAAAAATTTCACATTCAAAGTGGCATACATTGTTAAATTGCCCACTATTAGATGTGTTTCTTCGTTTTTCTAAGTTTTTTTCCTATAGTAATTAGCTTTACCTATGAGTTATATTTGAACATAACTTACACATAATAATTCCCTTCACTGATGTACATGCGGATTGGATATGGGCAAATGACAGTTCCCTAAACCACTCTTTCCAGATATATTCCTTGTGTGCACAGACCATCTATGTCTATGCTAAGGTATCTAATTCTCTCACTATAAATGGAGAAAATGAAAGGTTCATTTCCCTCACTGAGTTGTCACCATTCAATGTGCTACTGATTATTTGTCATTCTCAATTATATGATTTCAAACTCCAGCCCTAATTCACATACCTGGAGTTTTTATGACTGTGGAATTTCCAGTTTATCCTGCTATCACCCATTGCAAACCATGGGGTGCATGTTACTGGGGACAAATGTCTTTGGGCTACTAAGGCTCCTTTCAGAGTCCAGGTTTTTGGCAGGATTATTCTCAAAAGAATGTATCTGCATGAAAGACTTCCTCTGGAAAATTAACTTGATGGATAGCTCATCTTGAGTTTTATGCTATCATGAGGATTGAGGAAACCACAAATGACCTGATGTACTTCTGCCTATTTGCTAGTTTTGTTTGAAATTATTCCACCTTTTCACCAGGACCCCCTCAAATTTGGAAGAAGCTATTTCCTAATGTGTTAGTAGTATCCTCCCAGCCAAAAAAAAAACACAATTTGTGGCCTTGCTATCGGACTGTGTTGGTACATTTGGTCCTCCAGAAATAGACTTCTTCCACCTATTAGTGGATCCACAGGATGCTTTCTCCAAATTCAGACCTATTTGGGTTATGGGACTCCATCTTTAGGCACTATCAAGACCCTCTCTTTCATACTTCTTACTGCATTTAATGTATTTTCTTTTCTTTTCTTTGTGTAATCTAACTTGCTCAATCATCATTTTTATATTTTTTTCTCAATAATATCACTGGTGGGATTTGTTGTCCAATTCTTTTCACTCAAAAAAGAGATAGAAGATTCCATTCCAATGTTCAACAGAATATGCCTATTCCAGACTTTAATTCAAGCCCTGCATGTGACAATTCAGCCAGTGAAGAGACTTTGAAATCATAAATAATATCATGAATAAAAGATGGTAGAGACAGAGACAGATTTATGGAAGTAAATAGATTGTTTGAAGAAAAAGCATCTGATGGAATGATGGAACAAAGTCTTAGGGGCAAAAAAAGAAAAATAACCTGATAATGCAAGGGACAATTGGCTCCAGAATTGGAATCAGAAAAAAGCGCCATGAATACGAAAGGCCCAACACGAGTGCCACTTGGCTGTACTTCCCGAAGCAATGCCAAAGCACTCTCTTTTGCTAACCACTGGCATGACTCTTTTCAGACAATGTGGTCATAGATTTATGCACAGAAAAAAGAAGTAAGAAATTTTTCACAAGTTACAAAAGAAATCCCTAACAAACAAGAGTAGCATCTGGGCACTGAATTTTACATAACAAAACTGGCTTTGCAATAAAAGCTGAGGTTCGGTTTTATTTTAGAAATTAGAAGACATGAAAGTATCTTCACCTACTATAGTGGACTTAAACTTGGCTATATGCACTACTAATACCTCCTTTTTACTAGATATTTTGAAAAAGCATGGATCCTTTATTTCATGAATATGTGAAGTTCGGCAATTATTAGGTTCCAGGTCATCATCCATTCTCGCAAAGCATGGATACTCCACTCTCATGGGTACATGAAGCTCACCAGTCAAAGTTTCTGAAGGCTATAAAATCTCCATACTTCCAAATAGAAAATGTCTAATTCAACTTCTTAGTATGTTTCAAACTTTTACACTAAAACTAAGTCGGTATATTAAATCCAATGGAAAGAAAGTATAAAGAATGGTTAGATGGGAGAAAGCTTACACCATAACTAATAAAACTATTCAAGAATGTGATTTGGGTTGCTGACTCCTAAGTAGTTTCAGGAAAAACAATGGTTGAAGTTGAAGCATTATCAGGAAGCTTGAAAATAGGATTTTGGTTAGTGAAACAGTGCAATGTAGAATTTTAAAAGTCCATATAAATTGGACGAGCAATCAAGATTGTGCTATAGGAAAGACATCGAGGTATTTAAAAGTACCTTCTAAGATCTGTTCCTTGGACGTCACAACTCCATGAATAAACAGTGTATTGTCAGGAGGCCCTGGACCAAATTCAGGTTCTTTGACATACTTCCACACGGACCATCTTATATTGAGTGTGCTTTTCAAATGTACTTCGGAAAAAACCTACATAACCATTAGTGTGAAGGCAATTTCGCGTTATAAGAGAGAGAAAAACATCCTTCGCCATGCAAATAATTATGCAAAGGCAGTTCCAAGTGAACTAGATACTAAATGGGCAATAGAGCACGTAATCAAACGATGGTACAACTATAGGAGAGAAGCACAGGAAAAGAAGCAAACTTGACCTGATCAAGCACCGCATCAACATCAAACCTCCTCAAATCCAGGACATCCGAGAGGGAATCGGCGCCCTCGATGACCGTTTCCGACCGTCGATCTTCATCCAGAAGATTGAGCGGCGCCGAGGGCAAGTCCCAGAGATCCGAGTCAAGGAAATTTCTGTACTCCTCCTCTGGCAGCAGCGGCGGCGGAGCCTGACGGACTACGAGGAAGTCCTCGTCGGAGGGGTTCTTGATGACAGCCACGACCCTGTGCATGGCCACGGCGTGAGGTAGCGTAGCCTGCCGGCGTCCGAGGAACCGAAAACGAATGCTTATCGCGTTAAGTGACAACTTTGTGTTCCTGGTGAGCAAATAAATTGACGGTCGCACACCACGCCCAACTCCCTCAGCTTTCGTACTTATTTTATCGGCGATTTAATTAAATATTTTACCGCATGATGATTCTAATATGAAAAAAAAAAACAAATTTATTTACCATTAACTTTTCATGAAAACAAATCGTATTTATGGATTACCTACTTTCTTGAAAATGAGTACATCACTTTAAATTAGTGTATTGGTTTAATAAATATTTGGTGCATTGCCACCTCGACTACTAGACAATTCGCAACCTTTAAAATTAGTGAGTGAGAGATGAAGAGGTGAGAGCAGAAAGATGAAAATGAGATAAAAAAGAGAGTAGAATAACGGCGTCGATGAAGGTGAAGAAGGAAGTGACAGAAAGAAGCAAGAGAGGTGATGAGGCGAAGATGGAAAAAAAGCGTACCATAGGTATGAGGCATAAAAGCAGAACAATAATCGTTAGAAGCTAAGATTTGATCAGAATATTTTTGTTAGAAAAAAATTGAGAATTAAGTGAATCCACGTAGCAGAAGAAAAAAAGTGAATCCACGTAGGCACCCCTACGGTGGCTATATAGGTTACTAGTATGATGATAACGTGGTTTACCATGGTGCCATACTATAATTAGTGTTGTGCAAATGAAATCAGCTTTGCAGAGCTTCCAACCGAGACTCAAATTTCCGATTGAACTTGACCTTTATTTAACTCTCGAGACCTTGATGCAGTTCTGCATTAAATTCTAAATAACTAATTCCGGAGAAGGGCTTTTGATACAGATTCGGATTGTCTCTTCCTAGGTCCTACAGACTGATGTTCATCAAGTTCGAACTTATTTGACTCAAGACTACATCTCACCAAGTGAGAGCTTTTTTCAAAGACATCAATATGTTAAAAGTCTCCTCGCATCAGAAGACACGACAAATTTAATTCTATTTCACTTCGATGTGATGTACGGATTCAGAACTTTGTTCACCCAGAACATCAAGCTGATGCACTAAGAGCACGCTCAATCTCCTCGAGCGACCGGCCCTTTGTCTCCACGACATTACCGGCTATATAGATAACTGCAAGAAGGCATACTGATGCAAATCCCAAGTATACCTTGCTGATCCCATATTTGTTCACCACGCTCAGGAAGTAGAGACCAATAACGAAATTGGATACCTGCACCCATAGATTCAAGTTATGAACTACTCCAGACAAAATATTCATAAAATACCTAACATAAGAAAAATCATCAGGATTAAGTAGCTTAAAAAGATAAGCCTTAGACATCTAAGTAGGAAAGAATGATTAATTGAAAGGAGTATATAAATGGGTGAAAGAATCAATTAGACACAAGGGTAAGTTCCAATAACATTCCATGTGCTAAAGTAAATTGCATTAGCAACCCCTTTAAGTTCCCAAATTGCTAGGACACCTAAAATCTCTCGGAGCACCACCGTGGCTTGCTGCCTGGCTTGAAATAATGAAAAAAATGATTATTCTATCTTCATACGTCAACAACAAGCAACAACGAGCTGGCTGAAATATTTATTGGAATAGATCTTGAGTATGAAAACTTAATTAAGCTCCCTTTTTGCTACATAGATACTCGATCTGGTAAACAATAAAAGGTATTTAGCCACCAAATGCTACATAATCCTATCCCCAACATGCATTCGATTATTTTTTCTTACAATCTGTTCTCATCCTGCTTTCCCTCCCCTAGTACCTATAAATAGAATTCTACTTTCCCTACTTGAGAGATTTTTATTATACATATCCAGAGGTTTTTCTTTTTCTTATCATATCCTTAATAGTCAATAGAACCAAGCCCCAACCTAAAACAGCTGTCATTTGGTGTTCAGTGCTCAGTATTAGCACACATCTAAAATAGTATGTCTAGTTCCACATATTTAATGAGAAACCATTCATCTTAGAGAACTTTTATAGAACCTAAATGAACAGATGTTTGTGGACAGAAAAACATGCCGCCTTACCCAATGCATTCCAAGAGACAATGCAACTGCCTTGGCTCTGATCCTGGAGGCAAATATTTCAGGAAGAAGAAGTGCTGGTACAGGGCCAGCACCCAGTGAAAAAGACAGCACATATCTGTTTGAATGCAATTTCAACCAAGTTAGTGTAACAGATGCAATTAAACGTCGAATGCCTGCAATTGAAAAAGGAAATTTCAGTTTCATAAAAATCATATTCACTTACAGGACTGTGCCAATCACTGCAAGGGTCCCAGAATAAGGTGCAAGTGCCTTCCATGTGAAAGATAATGAAAGCAATAGCATAGAAGAAGCCTACACAAGTACAATCACAATGCTATATTAAGTCAAGGAAACAAAATATATGCTTGGAAGAAAATAGCAAAAAGATTTTGTTTCTCAGAAGCTGCTTTAAACTCAGAATTTGCAATTTTTTTCCCAAATATTGCTTTTAGGATCAAATTGCTAAATTTTCATAAGAAATCCTGGATCTTTGGACAACTTACAATGTTATTGCTAGATTGTGCTGTTATATTACCATGCAGCCAAATTTAAAAATTGAGGATTTCTGAAAAATAAACAGCTTTGTTGTAACATCAAACTGCTTACCTTCAAAAAGAAAACATTAAACTGCTACATATTAATTCAAATTACAACAATATGCTAATATGCTGATACCAAAAACATCTATGTGCATCCAGGATGGTCTAAGTTGAATACTATAGGACAGAGAAAAATAAGCTACCATTCCAGTAAAACTCATGATAAGAAGGCTTTTTCTTCCTTGCCTGTCCATCAGGGAAGAAGCAATCATAGTTCCTGAGGAATCATAAACCAATGGTATATATCACAGTTCATGATCTGTGAAATAACTCAAACACATTTTAGATAGCAAAAAAGCATACCAAATACATTTGATGCCCCAACCAGAGCACTAGCAGCAACATCAGAAGCAATTCCCGCACTGCGGAATACAGATGTAGAATAATACACAATAGCATTTATTCCAGCCAATTGTTGAAACAAGAATAATGCTGCTCCCACGCTCACAACTGCATTTGAGAATGTGTTCATAAAATGTCTTAGATGAAGAGTCAATTCATATATAACATGGACTGTAACTCTGAAGGATAGACATACAGCACGAAAGCAAAGAATAACATGAATTTTTAGCCTCTATCAAGAGATGTCAGCTCAGCACATTCACCGAAGGATTTCAAGAACATTTAAGTGATTGGGTGCCCAAATAAGTTGAAAAACTAGATGCAGGCAAACTCTCACAATCAGTACAGGTGATAGTATTTTGCTATAATCCTGAACAAAATTAGTAAAGAGAATCTGAATGATACATTCATCATGCATTAAATTTAATAAATGCAGGGGGAAAGATGCAAGCATTCTGTGATCAAAAGAAAATAATGTCATTCTGAAATATAACAACTTTATCTCCAGTACCTTTCCAATAACGTTTACTGAAAAGATCAAACCAACCAGCATCAGGTTCGGTTGAACCTTGACCACCTGCTCTTAAGTCATGCATAAGTTCAGCAACTTTTTCTTTGCCATAGAGTTTCTTCATAGCTGTTTCAGCTTGAGAAAGTCTCCCTTGCTGCAGAATAAAAGATGAAATAGAGGAGGTTTTGACATTTGGAAAGAGGAGATTAAAAATCACACCATTGTTTCAAATAGTAAATGAGACAAGAACCTGAAACAGCCAGCGAGGGCTTTCTGGACAAAAGGCCATCCCAAGTGCCATCAGCACAGCTGGAATAGTTGCAACACCATACATTGACCTCCACCTAATCAACAAACAGGAATAGTATAAGAACACTAGACATAAAATAGTTCTTCTCTTGCTGTTAATCTTTGATATTTTCTATGAATACTAATTTATTTGATTCCAGCCTTGCAGAAAAAATATCAAAATAAATTCTTAATCTATTTTGTGAGAATTCCAGAATTGAAAACCTCATGAAACCATTGTTCAGTGCATGAGATACTAAACTTAAATCTAATTATATAACTCTTGATACAGCAAAGGGATAAGATGAGAAAATGCACCATAAAGGATTTCCTGCCAAAGGCAATCCAGCCACCAAAGCCACGAGAATTCCAATACAAATAAAAAGTTGGTTGGCAGATCCAAGTGCTCCACGAATTTCAGTTGGTGAAATCTGGAGGGGAAGATATTTTTTAACATAAGCATTAATATAAGTTCAAGTGTTACAATCATCACAATAAACACAAAAATTGGAACCTCTGATATGTACAATGGAACAATAGCAGAAGAGATTCCAATTCCAATTCCAGCAAGCAATCGACCGATTATCATTGTTCTTATATCTTGGGCTGTTGCACTACAAAAAGATTCTACACCAAATTAGGCAGCAAGAACAACAAAAAATTGCCAACTAATTACAGTTAGAAAAGACAATTAAATTAGTCATCAAACCTGAGAAATGCACCAATTACTAGAGGAATTACATCAAGCTGAAAAGTTCGAGTGCGGCCAAATTTATCAGCCAGTGTACCTCCAGTGAAAGAACCTATAGTGGCACCTGCTAGGCTTGAGCTAACAACCCATCCTGCACGAGTAAAAAATAAGAAGAACATCTTTGAGAAACAGATACTAAAAAACATAGTAACCAAATAGTTGGAAAGGTCCCTAATCAGCACCTTCTCATACATTGGGTAATATTCACATTTTTTTATGCACATTATGATCTAATTTCATCATCAGTAAGGAAGTAAGCAAGAGAATGTAAATACCTTGTAATACAGTATTTTCAGCAATTGCAAGATCCTTTGCAAGATATTCAAGTGATCCATTCACTACACTAACAACATAAAAAAGCACAACAATTTATGTGTTAGAACCAGGTAATCAGATTAAAAACTTTTGCAAAAGGGCACACTGCACTGAAGTGGACAAAGTTCTGATTCTCTTGAAGGGACGAGAATAAATGCTATTTGTTAATGCAGTCCTTTTTCCATGCATCTTCAAGTAATTACATTTAGAATAAATGTTATGGATAAGAAAGCAAGAACGCTGCATATGTATTTTGAATATTGTCTTTTGGACAGAATTTGAGTTTTAAGTGAAACATACGCAAGATGATATCCAAACAGAATGGCTCCCAAGCAGGCTACACCAACATATGGCAGCACATTTCCGGATGAGGTGGTCTGAAGTTTATCAGATGGCACACCCTCTAGGTCACCTGAGACGGAGCCAAAGGCAAGCACTTACACAAAAATATGTAGGAGCTAAAGGATAAGATCATCAAACCCATGACCGATCAAAATTGGAATTGAATAGTCAAAATGGTAAATCATCAGAAGTCGATCGAAGTGTCAAAATGAACGACCAAATGCATGTTTAGAGTAATAAACCGTAAAAAGGGGAAAAAATGAACAATGGGGAAGAGCAAACCAGAAGCCTGGACCCTGACATATGGAGATTTCTCCCGATACCTAAAAATGCCTTCCATCCCGCCCCTCACCCGCGCCATCTCCATTCCAAAACCGATCGACGACCTGAGCCGCACACTCCCACAACAGAATCCACGGTCCGGCATCGATAACTTGTTCGATCCCGCAGTCCGCTTGTTGACGACGCTAAACCCAGCCGAAACACTGTATCCGCGACCCTGAAAATCCGAGGCGGCGACGCCTCCTTTTGCAGTAACAGCAGCGCTCTGCATCATCTTTCCCTTGTAACTCCGTTCTGTCGTAAATAGAGAAAACCAATTAAAAAAATTGATCGAAACCGCCTCGGTGAGGGAGACAATTCAGATCTCGATAAACCAGAAACCGCAAAACCACCGATCAAGGTGCCCGTTTAATTTTTTTAGGAAGAATGTGTTGACTTCAACCAGGGATGTTGCAACCAAGAACGCGAGAGTTGGATCAGATCATCAGAGTGGAGGGGAAGACGTAAATTGGAGCGATGTTTGAGAAATCTCTACCTGATGAAGTATCCCGCAATCGGAAAGTGGCACTCCTAGGAGAGATTGCGCATCCACAAGCGAGAACGAGTACAGCGGATCAGCAAAAGCTTCGTAAAGTCCGCTACTTTAGATGGAAAAAGATGGATGATTCTTTCTTTAAAGTGATATGGATAATGTGATCATTATAATAAATAAAACAAGAAAAAAAAAAGAGAAGAAGAGGGATGTGATCAGGAGATGTGATTTCTTAATTGTAGTCCGCGAGGTTATTGATCGATCAGAATCCGAGCGTGTGGGAATATGTGATTCATTTTTTCAGTCTTCGAATAGTCATGTCGAGCCATAGACGATAACCCACAGAGAAGGAAAAGTGGGATTATTCAATTACCCGCTCAACATTTTTATTAACTTTAGTTTATTCCTAATCTTAACCATATGGATCACTATTCTTTGGAATTTTTTTGGATGAGATATATCGTAGTTTAGTAATTTATGATATGATATTATTATTATTATTTTATTTAAAAAAATAATATGACATGTGCGGTTAAATGATAGTAGTTACAGACAAAAAATAAAATCTTAACTGAACCAATCAATAACAATTAGTAAAAAATATATTTTGTTATAGATAAATAAATATCATAAGAAAAATTATAAATTTTAATTGATAATAATTTAAAAATAAATTTTATTAAATTACGAGAAATCATCAAATTCATAATTTAAAACCTTTGCCAAAATCTATGATTTTCAAACCGATTATCATCATAAATCATTATCATCATTTGGAAGTTTTCCAAACAAGAGATTAAATAATATCATATCATATAAAATCATATTTTACCATGAAATATATAATGCTTAACTTTAATAAAATTACAGCCATGTAAGCTCTGCATCATATCCCTTAGCTATTGATTTAGACCATGAGATTATCATCATAAATTATGATCATCCTTTGAAAGTCATTTCAAATAAGAAATTAAATAATATCATATCATATAAAATCATAACTTACCATGGAATAAACAATGCCTAACTTTAATAATATTGCATACATGTAAGCCCTACCTGATATCTCACAACTCTTGATTTAAATAATGATATTATCATCATAAATTATAACCGTCATTTGAAAGTCTTCTCAAATAAAAGATTGAACAATATCATACTATATAAAATTATATCTTATCATGAAACAAGCAAGACCTTAGTTAATACGAAGACATCAGAAATATACTTATTTTTTTCATTATTACCTTCTTAATTATTAAATAAATTATAGTTAAGTTTAATACTTTAGTAGTAAATTATATTTAAGTTTAATAATTTAGCGGTGACTATATATAGGAACATTTGCCTTTTGTTTTTCCAAAAATTAATTAATTGTAATTATGTTAAAAAATAATATTTACCTTTTATTATTTTAAATATTAATCAATTATAATTGTTTTAAAAATATCTTGTGATTTTATTGTATACAGTTAATATTAATATTATTTCATATATATTAATCTTTGTGTTATATACAATATTTTCTGTACTATTGATTATATTTTAAGATGTTGTATCTGTGATGATTAGTATATATTATAATATATTACTTTATTATGCATATAAATATATAAATATATAGTTAATTATTGAATGATTTTTTTGTTCACTTGGATACTTTTTAATATTATTTCTACTCGATTTTGGATGGAAATAGTCATTTTTTATTTATTTTCCATCTATTTCTATTCTTCCATGTTTTATTTCATTAACCAAATGATCAAATTCTTCTGTATATCAAAAGATTTTCAACTATTTGTCGAAGCATGAACTTAATTGGTTCCGGTAACTACGAGATCCGATCCGGAATCAAATATTTTGGTTTCTAAAATTTGCCCTTGCCCCCACATTTAATGCATAGCATGAGCATTTAACGCTGCCAGCTGAAAATCAATAATAGTCAAATCGAAAATCGAAAATCGGGTCTAGTTCAATATATTATTTTGGTTCGAATGTTGTTCTTTTTCAACTGCCTGCATTAAATGTCCCCCTGCTTTGCATCAAAAGTTGGGCAGGGGTATTTTGGAGAGATCAAAATATTTTGATTTTGGATCCCGTAATATCCAAAACCAAGTTTCGAATCTCGTAATTGTCGGAACAGAAGTTCTACTTTTTGGTAAATCGTTGAAAAATTTTCTATGACCGTTACTGGAAAAAACTAATGTTGATGGATATTAGTGAGTGAATATAAGTAATAAATGAATACACATAATGCGACCGTTAACACGAGCTCACGTTCATCACAATTTATGAATAATTGATAGTGTTATTGGGTACGCGAAAGCCTCCTCTCGCTCGTGACAACCACTATTTTCCTTTCTCTCGCAATAGTCTTTTTCTCACATACGACAACTTCTATCTCGTTTATAATCATCTCTCTTTTTTATTTGCATGCAACCAATCAAACACATGTAAACTAGTTGAAATTTATTTGTGGACAATCAAATAATAATCGGCAACTCTTCTTCATGTACACTTGCTTTTGAATCCAAATAATTTTCCCAACATTTGCATCAGCGGGAACCAAAATACCTCATATAGAATTTGTACTAGCTAGCTAACTAGGTTTCGTTAAATTTTCACAAAGATTAATCATGCATTATAATATGATAATATATATTAAAGTGCGATGAACAACAGAAAACGTACAACGTACGAACCAACACATGGATTGAGACACGCCAACTCCCTTGTTAATTAATGAACTTGATGAGCAAGTTCTAACTACTCTAACAGGTATTTGTATCATAATTGCATGCATATGTACTCTCTATCTATCTACTATAGCTATCTAATTTGCATTTCCTCTTTCATTGTCGGTCCTTTTAATTTTAATTGAGCAATTTACTAAAATCATAACATGGATGGATCAAGAAAATTCTCCGATTCATAATAAGGATCTGAAAATTTTTAGAACCATATATTTTTTTTTTAAAATCACCAAAATACCATCGAGTTTAGGCCTAGTATTGGATTTCAGACTTTTACAAAAGTTATTATTCTGCACTTTCTCAAAAGTTTGAAACTAAAATAAATAAGATAAATTTATTATTTTTTTATAATTAACTATAACGATGATTACGATATATGGAGTATTTTTAATTAGTTTATTTAGTATATTATTGATAATATTCAAAACTTCTTAAAAATATAGTAGGTTCAAGACTTTTTTAAAAGTGTGAAATTTTAGACTTTTGCTTGGAACCGAATACCAGATTGAACTTGAGGGTATTTTAGGGATTTTGAAAAAAAGTTATAGTTCTGAGAATTTTTGAATCCTTGTTATGGATCCGAGAAATTCTCTAATCCATATTATGCTTTAGGATAATTGCTCTTTTTTTTTCAAAAATAATTTTATAACACAGTTATTACAAAGCGTTAATGCAATAATATATGCACAAAATATATTACAAGACGTACAAAGACGTGAAAAAGACGCACAAAGCACTACAACTAGGGATTGAACCCAAGACCTAGGCAACATATATACTTAGATGCTACTACCACTTAAGCACAAGTGGGTTCACAGATAATTGCTCATTTTAATTTCTCTAATTATATATATATATATATATTAGATTAAATTTTTCTAATTTGATTAAATTATATTTTGTGACCATTATTTTGTCCAATCTGTTGGTTGGATGCATGCATGTATATATATATATATATACAACAATATCATAATGTTCCCTCATCTCTATAATTAATTATGTACATACGTGTCTGAAATAATTAATTAATATTAATCCCCATGATAATGACCTACTTAATTACACTTACCATATTTAGAATAAAGCCTAGCTCATCTCCATCGCTTACCAAGCTATACATTTTGAAAAGAATGAATTTGATCACAGATACAGATTGAGTGAATTAATATATTGATAAAGAAAAAGTGGATGAACTTATGAAAAGTTAAGTTGACTTGGTCGTCGAAAAGTCAAGATAGAAGATGAATAAATCTGATTGATTTGAGAGGGGAAAAAAGAGAGAATATAATATATATTTTTAGCTGTACGTCGTCAGGTAAAAGTGTAAACCAGAGAATTGCCGGTTCATGTGCATATTTGCTGAAAAGGAGGCGTCGATTTTGGTAGGCCTCGTAATCAATGTCGATGGCTCCGTTTTGCCTAAAAATAAATAATAATGTTAGTTTTACTATTTGAATCTAATATTTATAGACAGTAGAACAGATATGTCCAAGAGATGAGGAGAGTACGTGGTCGACGTATAACTAATAATTATAATGGTAAATTAATAGAGCTAGCTAGATTGCTATATATATTATATAATTAGTGGAGATCGATGAGGTAGTCTATTCTCATTAAATTAATTATAAGTTTGAGTACAGGATTAGGTTCCGTGGGATCAAATGGAGTCGAGTTTGGAGCAAGCGAATAGCTCTGTAACGCAGATTAAGGAAAGCTTGGAGTTGAAGTGGTATCCATCTCAAGACAAGTCATTAAAGCAGGAGGTCACTGCAGCATCTGCCACTGATACTTACGTCGAAGCAGATCATCATCATCATCATAAGCCCACTGATAGTTAATTTCTCATAATATTACTTATCTAATTGGTTTGCAGGATTCAGCAGGAAGTAGGAAAAGGGGGAGAAGATTAGTATCCCGAATGAGCATGGCAAGAAGAGGCAAAGCTGCTGATATCCACATGGCTCAAAGGGTATGGCTCCTTAAAAAAGCATGCACGTATCATTCATTATGCATGCTGGCTAGCTAGCAAGTGCTTGATGAAATGATGATCGATCAGCTTCTAATTAACTAGCTCTGTCTTTTTTTCAGATGAGAAGGGAGAAGATGAGTAAGAAAATGAGACTTCTGGAAGATGCTGTTCCTGGATGCTACAAGGTATGTATATATATATACAGGCGGTAAAGTCAGATTACTTATAATGATTTGGCTCTAAATGCATATGCATGCTGATATGTAGGGAAAGAGCAAAGCAGCAATGCTGGAGGAGGCTATCAAGTGTGTGCAGTCACTGCATAACCAAGTTGGGGTAATTAATTAATTACTATGCATGTAGCAAATTTACTGCTATCTATCTATCTATCTACCTGAATAAATAATGATTAATTAATGAAACATGTTTCCTCTTGATGTGCTTCCTTGATACCTTCAGTTTCTCTCCATGAGGCTCGCAGCTGCTACTACTGCATCCGGCAACAGCTTCGAACCAGTAATTTATTAGCTTCATGCTGACTTACATATATAATATGGTTTTGGATCGTTGTCATGTTTTGCCTGCTTTAATTAATTACTTGATGCTTGCAGTTGCAGGAACACTATGCATACTTGGAGGAATTGGTCAGAGAAAGTTAATTGTGGTGGCAACTGGCAACACAACAGTGCCTTCCTTGTTAATCAACTCTACCTTTGACTTAATTTCTGGTTCTACTTGTGCGCACGTGTGTAGTGTAATGTAATGTACACCTATATATATAGTTTGACATGTAAACAGAGCACTTCTCAAGTATATATATCAAAATGTCTCATGCATGCATTCTTGAATAAATATTTGCTTTTGCCTATTCAAGTCTGATTGAAAAGGAAACTAAATGAAAATATGTAGACTCACGAGGTGATCAAAGAAACAAGGAAATAAGTTCATTAGCTGATGACGTACTGAAGTATGGCAGACAGTGCATGTAGGCTGTGGACCAAACAGATCCATCATTGGATTCCAATTTCCACGTCAACATCTTCCTGTCCCTGTGGACATCAAGCCAAAACAAAAACAACTGGCCACATCCATTCAATGTGCTTAATAAAACAAACAAACCTTGAGAGATAGAAAATCCAAATAGATAAACATCACTCGTATAATTAAGTTAATGAACTTTCTGAGCAGTCATGACTTCAAGATAATCCATTTTCAAAAAGAAATAATTAAGCTACTCGGTGTGTTTTCACAATCAATGAACATGATCATGACACTAACAACACTCAAATAAAGTTACTTGGTCTACTCTGGGGTTTCTGATTTCCAAACGGAGCAAGCTGTCCTCCTGTGTTAAGGTATCTTTGGTAGTTGTTCATCATTGGAGCTTGGATATGAACAACCTCTCAACTATATTATGAATAATAAAATCATTTGTCTGCTTTATGTTGAGGGAAATCCTTCAACTGTACCACAAGATTTCTTGTGCTGAATTGTCCAAGGAAGACAAGATTTCTCCTCTCTCAGCATATCTTTTGCGTAATATATTACTAAGACCTGCTAACAAACATGAGATGGACATCCCCAACAACCTGCATGCATGGCTGATGCCGACAACTAAATTAATCATCAAATCAATCAAGAAGATGAATGATTGCTGACAGAGAAACTCGTGTCTCTTCTGATCCAGAGTTGGAAGCAGGTACTGAGATGAAGGGAAAAGGGAGAGCATGCTTGGTGATGAATTAGAGAGAATGGAGTTCAGCTATCATTTTCTGATTCCCTGTCCAAAACAAATTGTTGACAAGGAGAGAGAATGCACTGGAGATTGCTACGTACTAGTCATTTGCTACATGCATAATTGTCCCACAAAGATATCTCCAGGAGATGTACTGTTGGTTTAAGAACATTGAATAGACCACACGTTCACAACAACTATGCCTGCAGTCCAACCAAGAAAAAACAGTTCGTTTAGAGGCGGAAGGCAAAATTTTGCCCACCAAAAATGCATTTTGTGACTGCATGCCAGTTCTCTCTTGAAGATTGGGAAAGGTTCCTTTGCATTACTACACTCGGTTGGTTTTCTCTTCACTGGAATCCTTGGGAATCAATGAGATCACCTTCCGATAGGTTTCTCTGATTTGAGAGGAAAAGGCTGTGCTTCCAGGGAATCAGAATTGGCTCTACGCTTCTTGCAGTGTAAGCAACTTGATTAATAATATCTTAATTGGGGAGTTGCTCGTAGGGGTGCAAGTGAGCCAAGCAACTCGTAAGGGATCGACTCAATGAAAACTCGAACTCAACTCGATAAGAGGATTGACTCGATGAAAACATACTCAAACTCGACTCGATTTTATCGAGCTCGACCCAAGCTAACCAATACTTGGCTCGTGCGGCTCGCGGGCCTAATCAAGCTTAATTATATATAATTATATAAATATTAATATTTTAGATCGGTATAAACTCGAGTTGAGTCGAGCTTGAACGAACTCAGTCAAGCTCGAGAAAAATAAATGAGCCGAGCTCGAGCCTAGAGATTGAAGCTCGATCGAGCTCGAGCGCAGGCAAGCTCGCCTCGGCTCAGTCACACCCTTAGTTGCTCATTAGGGAGCGACGAGTGTGGGGCTCTACCCCCTCTACTTGTATTGTGTTCATTTCTCTCCAATTGACTGCAAGGTGCTTTTCATTAAAATAATAATAATCAAGTGCACTACCAAATATTCATTGTCACAGAAAAAACCGAGATGTATAATATATATGACAGAAGTGTCTTATTCTTATAAAGTTTTTTGGCGAAGAGTAAACAGTAAGCACAACATTTCAAGTTTAAATTGCAAGCATGAACTGGAACATTTCACAGAGGGCATTCACTGAATACAGAGAGCAAATAGAACAGCTAGCACTTCACTCATGACCCAAATATGCGGTTGAGTGTTGCTGCCAACCTAACTCCACCTTCAGCAAGCCTCAGATTCACACTCGGCAATCTACTATAGAAATAATCATCTGCATCCACCAGTTTTCATTGTCATTGAAGTCTATTCATGAAGACCACGAATATATATATATATATATATAGCTAAAAGTATGTTTTTTTCACTAACCTTCCAACACTGAATCCTCTTCAACACCCTTGTAGGCCCAATCACATGCTGCCTTAATGCTTTCGGATGCATATCTGTGAAATTTTGGAGACACTTAGTATCAAGGTGGTTTATGGTGTTGTATTGCTTCTGTCGGTTTCTTATAGAAGGGATAACTTACATGTCTGGGCAAGTGACCTGTGATGCACTGCTGCATTTCTCCCATTTGGGAACTTGATCTGACCAGTCTCCCTGTGACAGAATCAAAGAAGATAAGTATCGGCCATCAAGTAAAAAGCACTCTGATTATTGATGTCACCGAATCAATCTTACAGTTATTTTTTTTTTCAGTGCATCAACAAACTCTTCCACATCAGTGTCATAAGAATCTTTTTCTTCTGTCTCAAGAATGCTGTTATCCCAGACCTACATGGATGCGTGTGTGGATATATTAAAAATGGAGTTTGAGGAGATTATTGAACACAAATGGAGTGACATTATTGTTAAAGAAGCAAATATACATGGTGGAGTACTGTTTTCCTTCTATACCAATGGACATCGATGGTATTTCCTCCCTTATCTGAAGTAAAACCTACATGTAGAGGCTGCAAAAATTCCAACAATCCTTCATCAGTTGAAAGTTGAAACCACATAAAGCAATGATCTTAGAAAGCAAAGCCTACCTGATGGATGTCACCCATGAAGTGAGAAAGGAAAAGAAGTGCTTCTGTAAGATTATCTGCAGGATCACGACAAGTATATATACACTTAGCAATCATCTATATATCAGGCAATATATCATCCAAGACTAAACTGCAGATTTAAAATAGAGTGTTTGTTTTCCTTCCAATGATATATTACATTGGGATTTAGAAGAGCTTCCATAGGTGAGAAGCTGATTGGTATAATTTGTGATGGCACCTGAGACACACCTCCCTTTCTCCCCCTCATCATCCTTGCAGTCCCCTGTTGAGAACCCAACATATTTTAGGTGAGCAGGAGGAACCAGAGATCCACCAGGAAATTGAACTAGACTAAAACAATGTACAGATGTGAAGATGAAATCTTACAAAACAAGCATCAAACTAATTAAAATCAGTCAGTTGAAATGATGATCATTTAAAATTCAAACTTGAATTTGGAACTCACTATTGTACTCGTAAGCGCAAGCATTATCAGGAGTGTTGATATAGTGAAGCTCAGAGGACCATCGGTAGCGGAATTTGACACGATCTGCCCATGAGCAAAGGCTGCTGAGGTCATTACTGGCATAGTCAGGAAGTAGATCCTTCACTGCTGCTGCAGCTGAATCGACTAAACGACCCTGAATATAAATTCAAAATATGTGCAACTTAAACATACACAGTAAAAACAGAATGTTTGACTGGCAATAAGTATATCTTATACATAGTACGATGTATGTGATTACTGGCAAAAAGTAAGAAGAGGTAAAATAGTGAGAATAAACAGAAGCATCAGAAAGGAGGCAATTGGGCAAAGAAGGAAGTACCTGAGCTATCTCGCAAATAACTTTGTGGCCATCTATTCCCCATCCATGTGCGAAGGCTGGGAGTAAAAACACAAGGAAGAGGGAAGGCAGTATGAAACCCATTTCTGTGAGATGGAAGATGAGGACGGAGGACACAGGAGATGATCTCCAATAAATAGTGAAATGGAGGTGGATCAGAATAAAGACAAGTAATTAAGGCCGCGCTGTCAAAATCCATTTTTGAATGCTTTCACATGCACTTTACTGAACGTTGCGTATGAATGTTGTATAACAGTTTTTTTATAGGAATAATTGTTGAATTTGAAGGGATTAGGAAATGTTTGACTTTCCTAAAGAAAAGAAAAGGAATGTTCATCCGGAAATGTTTGATTTCATCATTTTATAGTATGTAAATGAATACCAGATGCTTTTATTTCAAAAACGAATTAATTAGCTAGAGGACAATAAGGTTATTTCTTTGCAAATTGAGCCTCCGTATTCACTTCTTGAAACTTTTAAAATAGTCAAAAAATAGTTAAGTGTTTGATGTTTGCTTCAAATTTCCGGGGGAACATATAAATAAATAATAATAATTTTTATGACTAATTGTGCTGTTCTTCTCTCGTTATTTTAAAATATTTAGGACCCTCCTAAAAAATATTGTTAGTTGGTACTCTCCTAAATATTTTGTTAGTACTCTCCTAAATTATTTTTAAATGTTTTTTTATAAATAAAAATAATGTATTATAATTATTAAAACATTCACATTATTAGTCGTCTTTTAGTCATTTGTCGTCTTATTAGTCTACTTTTTTGTACTTAATTTTATATAAATTTATTTTTGGTATTAAATTAGAGAAACATTCATAGATTTTAATTTATAATATGAAATGACAAATGATATAAATATTTTAAATTATTAAATATATTGTTTTGTTAAAAAATATTATAAAACATTTAGAGTACATTGATTAAATTTTTAGGAGTCTCTAATATTTTAAAATAAATATAAATTTACTACTATCTTAGTGGTTGGACAAAGAGGTGGTAATGGGTCGAGTCCATCCATAGGCGGCATGGGGCGGACCCGACCCGAAATAGGGCCGTGCTTGACCCGACCCGAGCCATATCATGCGCCCGTGCTAACTCGAGCACAATCCATTGTCACCTTTAGTTTGACATTATTGCTTAATTACAAACATCTTGTGCACTTGTAATAACTATGTTATAAAGCTCATTTTTAAGAAAAAATATATAATAATAAAAAATAGGAATGACAATTGAATCCAATTAATTGGTTACCTAAGTCACAAAAGTCGATTTCTGAATTGTATATTTATAGTTCAGTTGCGGTTTCGATTAATGAACTTGAAAAATGATTAAATTCGATTAAGTTTCTATTACCGATTGTCGCAATTCAGTGAAAATATTTATAAGACTATTTATTGTGTATTATTTTTGTTATTAAGTAATTGATTATCTTTTTGACAGCCAATTATTCAGTTATTGAACGAATAAATCTATCCAAACCGATTAGATGCAGGTAATCAATTTCAGATAATCGATAACGAATCAGTTTTAATTTCGGATATTAATTTTCAAAGCTGGATAATTTTAATTAGTGGATTCCTAAGCCAATTATTCAAATTCTAATAAAAATTCGTGCAATTAATCTTAAATGCATGCCATGTAATTTTAAGATCGTGATGTAGTAAACGGGTGAAAGTATGGAGCTACGACCTCGCTCTGCTCCTCCCTTCTCTTCACCCACCGCCACCACGACAAACCCTAATGTTCGAACCCCATCTTCGGCCTCCTTCTCTCGCCACTCGGTTCTCAGATCAAACGAGAATACTCTTACGTCCTACGAGGAGCAATCTTTCAGCAAAAAACCACCACCTTTGGTGTTTCTTCGTCACCACCAAGACCAGTCTCTACTCGAGAGCTGCATCCTTCGTGATCGCAAATGTCTAAGGGAGCTCAGCAGCTGGGGCATCGGCGGACCCTGCCGCTACTTCCTCTAAGCCTCGCGGCCCTCCCATCTCGTTGCGGCAGTTCGGTGAGCGCGGCATTTCGTCGAACATCTTCTGCAAATCCCTCAAAGGCTCATCAGGAACTCAATTTTCATCCCGCATTGCTCTCGCAGGTATTGCAGGGAGAGGTGCATCCCGTTCTTGGTCGTCGGCAAGGGCTCCAACTGCCTCTTTGACGACCGCGGCTTCGACGGCCTTGTTGTACAAAACCGGCTGCGCCAGCTGGAGGTGATCGAGCGTGGTGTTTACAGGGTCGGGAGTGGGTTCCCTTTCAATCAACTGGGAGTACGGTGCTCCGCCGATGGGTTATCAGGGCTTGAATTCGCCGGTGGCATTCCGGGAACAGTTGGCGGTGCCGTGTTCATGAATGCCGGTGCCAACTCCCAGGTGATCCAACTCTCGAATTTTGTAACTCGATCTTCACACAAGTTTCAAGAAAGCCTGCAATTTTTGGCAAGGACTGAGTTGAGAGTTACTTGTGCTGGTTAATCGGTGTAGGAAACTGGTGATGTTGTCGATAATGTGGAGATCATCACGACGGATGGAGAGTTGCAGGTGTTAAGGAGGGCAGAATTGGCGTTTGGTTATCGTTGGTCCTCGTTCCAAGCCATGAACAATTTAGCCGCAATTTTAGCAGTTACATTTCGATTAACACCCAGCGTTTCTACAAGAGAACTCCAAAGAGCTTTCTTGGAGAGGTAAGATTTGGATGAAATGAACAAATATAGTCCAAATTACAAGCTTTTGATCACTGAAAACAAAGAAAGATGAGAGATTGAGAGTTAATAGAAGATTGAAATTTGCAGGCGCAGGAGAAGTCAACCAGTTGGAGAACGTTGTGCTGGATCAGTGTTTCGAAATCCTACAGGCATAGAAATATCAGCAGGGAAGCTGATTGAATTGGCAGGACTGAAAGGGTTTGCAATCGGAGGAGCAAAAGTCTCCGACATCCATGCGAACTTCTTCATCAACTTCAACGGCTGCACTTCACAAGATATGCTCGCTCTTATCAACCATGTAAAGCAAAGGGTGGATGAACAGTTTCAGATAGAGCTTAAAGAGGAAATTATATATGTACCTTATGTGATTAGGCACATGTAAAACAGCCTACCTCTCCCTAAACTCTATTGTGTATATGTAATTAGCTGAGTCCTGCTGTTAAAATAAACACCAAAACCAAGACTATATTGCACAAGCTTTCCAGATTGATATCAGCAATCAGGCATCCATACATTTAACAAGGAATCAGAGAACCAATCAGCTTGCAAAAGCAATGCGACAAACATGTTATTTGAAAAAAAATCAATCATTTCTATCTTGATATAAGTTTGTTCTTCAATAGTGTTTTCCAATCGGGATTGACACAACTAATCAATGCATCTAATAGCATTATTCAACCCAATGAGACAAGAGAACAAAAGATCTTTCTCTTCAAAGCACAATAAATCAGCGAAGAAGTAACCACTTGCCCCAAGTCCAAGCATCAGTGCGGTCGATTTGCCATCTTGATCAGCAACTTGGTTAGATAATGAGAAAAAATTCCCACTGGACAGAAGAGTAGGCACAAAGAAACGGAATGCCGGGTTTCTACGTTGTTCTCTATACCGTCGTGGAATACCTGCCTGAATAACACAACAGTGCAGAGAAGAATCACAACCTGGAGCAGAGAGATACTTGAAATAAAGATAAAAAAGACACTACTACAGTGTTCACCTCTACACAGCATATCCACACATTTTCTTAGCATCAGAATTTGAAATTGATATTCTTTTGACAATTATACAGAAAATGGCAACTTTTCAAATAATAGTGGTTATAGAAAACTTATGTACTCAGCAGAAGAGATGTCATGACTTTCATTTAAGAATCTTCATCAACAATTGTAGTTAGTGCTGTAATCAAGTAATATAAACTTGTTGGGATGTTACTCAGTTAAACTCATCATTAGTCAAGAGTTTTTCAAGAAGTTAAACGTCATTGTTACTGTGCTTTGCAGTAATGCATCATTCTCTTTCTGTGCAGAAGCTGGATGGTTTGTGGTTTTGAAGAAGCAACGAAGGAAGATGAAAAGACAGGTTTTGGAAGTAGGACCTTGCTGCGAAAAGGTCGACTGCCAATAAGTGAATCCATGCTGAAGCCACAGTCATTTCATTGGTGAACATTCTTGCTATTCCAGCTAACTGGAAGCATCATCAAAAAGATATATCAGACCACACAATAGCAATCCTCATAACTTGGTTTAGGTTGAGTGCTAACCTCTGGCAGCCAGTATTTACTAGCAAACATCATCCTTAACGTATCAGGACTCCATGATAGATACAGAAGGTAGGCATAAAGAACTCCAAGAGCAACATATGGCACACTGCTCTGCATCGTTCTTCTAGTCTGCAATTTTCTCAAAATTCAAAGTACATACACAGTTAAACTTGCAATTATATTAACATATATAATGATATACTACCAAGTCTATTCAGTAGAGATTTGTACACTTTTACTTACAATCGCAGCATTAGGGGCCAGAACCATCAGAGTGTAGAATGGAAGAACAGCAACTGTGCCCCAGGTGAAAGAATTGCTGGCAATCTGTGTGCTTGTAAGCCCTGACACAAAGAATTTCTTTAGAAAAAGTTATAAATAACAATCTATTTATTCTGTGTAGCCAATTAAGTCAAATGGCTTTATCAAGTATAAACCTTAGCCACATAGATGCACATGTAAGTGAACCATTGTACTTTTTCTGGATGTTTGAATTGAGTTAAAGAGCAAAAGGCATCACACAATTTGATTTGTAAATTCAACAAAATGAAAAAAGTAAACAAAAGTTTGCCAATAGCTTAACTGATCAGTAAAATCCCTGAAGAAAGAAATTCTTGAAAATTAATTAGAAGACATATGGAAAGAAAGAAGCAACCAACACTCAATAATTAATTTAAATTCATAGGCTAAGAATCCACAAAATAGTGTAAAAAACTACATAGATATTATTTTTTACTCAGTAATGCTCCATCAGCAAAATTATTGAACAAATGTGAATAGCATGAAGTTCACCATCACAAAGCTATTTAGCGTATTCTTGACTTGCAGTAACGTTTAAGAATTATTTAGTTAGATTAAATTCAAGAAATTAAGAGGAAGCAATGACCAATCTAATATTTCTTTAGAAATGTGGAAAATGCATAGCTCAAGGTCATTTTCAGAATTAAGGAAAATCAGATGATACAGCATTAAGCAAGCATTGCATATTGCATGTTCAAAAGAAAATTCAGCATTGTGTAAATGAGAATATGCTGTATGACAACCTCTTATGAGCAATGAAGTCATTACATATGAGCAAAGGCGTTCCCTAAGTATGGTGCGCATTTAAGACTAATTATTTCATTAGGGGGTGTATTTGGGTCCAACAATCATTAATTATTGTCAAGTAGCTAAACTTATATCATATGTAATGTAATCTCCAAAATAGTTCCCAATTCTTTTGTCCAAAGCAACGTGAATAGTCTTCAGTCAGTAAATTTCACAAATACCATGCGTCACACAGCACCAAGTCTGCAGGCATGCAGCTACAGTATGCGCACATCTTTTTGTTAATGTAGTGTAGCAACCTAACTGGGGAAGGTAATGATTAAAAAGCACGGCCAACATCAAGAGTTTGCGGAATTAATTACAAGAAGCCGATGGCCGAAACCCTCTCCTCTGGTGAATAATTCTGGAAACCTTCGGCTTGTACTGGATACTGGATCCCCCGACGAAACTCCGCTGAAGTTGATGCCGGCTGCGGAGATCTACAACTCTGAGAAAATCATTGTCCGTGCCAGGAACAGCAGATCTCCGGTCTCTCCCGAGAGAACTCGCTGGCGATGCCGCCTACATCAGGAGCAAGACATTAGTAATTTTTTCTCAGTCGAAGTAGAGAAGAAACGAGAGACGGAGGTAGATGCGGCGATACCCGACGGAGAGAAAGCAGTTGGGGAGAGGCGAGGGTGCTGCAAGAGCAGCAGAGGAAGAGGGACATTGCTCGTACGGAGGGAAGGAGAGCAGCAAGCAAGCAGCACGATGAGCCGATGAGGGAGGGGCCTCTCCATCTCTTCCCGAGGTCTCCTTAAGTAATGCAATTGCTACGACACCACCATGTGATGTGGAGGAGGAGGGGGGGGGGGGGCAACGTTAATTGTGAGGACAAGCAACATTTATTATTTATGTATTCCCTCACAGTCAGTGTGACATCTAAAAAAAGTAAGACCACGCGGCGATGAAAGTGGAGTGAGCACTAGATCGGTGAAAGAGTGGCGATCACTATTCACTAGCCACGACCAGAGCACAATTAGCACCCAACAACTGCAAATTGTCATCTCATCTGGGTTACGTGCGGAAATCTCAAGTGCCGAGTGCCGCTGAGTGGCGTGGAGGGCGTCCCAACCACTACTCTTGCCAACTTGAATTGTCCATCATGTCTTATTCTTGCTTGTAAAGGCATATACGTAGAATTGAGCAGGACTTGCATAAAGACATAAAGTGAGTTGAAGACGTTACCAATTGATCAATGCGTGTACTTGCCATCATTAATTTGCCAGCACGCGAGCACAAGTACACTACTGATAGGTGATGCATAAATACTACAGGGTTGTTAACAACACACGTTTCTTAATTAATTGGGTTGACCCAGAATAAGTTGAAACTTATCCAATCGGATAAATTTCAGATAGACTGAGATTAAATTCTGATAAAATCCGAAATAAAAATTAAAAAATCGATTAAAATCAATTTTGACTTCGAATCCAACGCATCGGGTAACCTAAAACCAAAACATGTACCATGAAATTAAAACTTATTCATTTACAAATTTCAAGGTACATGTTCCAATAAGGCATTTTATTATAAATTGTACATTTCAAAACAGGTCCCAATAATTTACAAGTTCCCGAACAAGTTTCAAACAGAGTACCTGTTCGAACTTGTACCTTAAAACATATACTAGAACCTATGATTCCGAGTAAGGTCCGATTTCAAAATCTAGGAACCGATTATATGCAGGATAAGGTCCATGTATCTTAAAAAATACAAAGTACCCATACCTGCTCACCCCAACTTCATTCTATCGAAGAAGACAAAATTATCAGAAATAACAGGATATCTGGTAAGCTCATTTCATCCGTTAAGGTATTATGTAGATACATAAACCAAGCTAACTCAGCAGTATAAGAAAGCCCCCCTAATGTCTAGCAAATCAATAAATTACGTAGCAACGCCAATTTCTATGGTAATAAGATACAAAAATTTCAGTGAAACCTAAACCTTGAAATCTGATTCAGAAAACTCTCCCTATCTTAAGAACCCAAGTACTTCATAAGACATTGTACAATATCTGCTTTTGAAGAAGCAAATATCAAAGGTCAACAGCTTAATTACGATCTGATCTTGTCTCGTATACTCTCTTAGTCCGTCCAGTTTTAGTTGGTGAAGTATATGGTTAAGCTAGAGATTGTTCCAGAAGCCGGAGAAATTCTGGAACTGATCAAACACTGCACCGAGTTTCTCCCGTGCCAATAATTCCATTCTTGGGGACAAAGCAAGGCACACTGCGATCACGAGAATGAGCAGCACACCAAACATCATGCAACCAGCGCGACTCGTTAGCTTTCTCAAGATGACCTTGCAGTACTTGTCTGCATCTTTGAAGGATGCCTGTTTGCTGATACTATCAACCTCAGATAGGGCTTCCTTATTCTGTATGACAGAAAACATAAGGGCTGTTTACAATTTAGTGATGAAAACTCTCAAATTTCAATATCTAAACATATTATTATATACGTAACTATTAGCAACTCTGTGATATTGACGGGCAGATAATATGATGTTTCGCACAACCAAAGTATAAACAAAAACATTGAAATAATTGGTTACCTTAGCCCTTAAACGCTCAAGCGTCTGCCTGAGAGATTTAGAAGAGATTTTATTTGAATAATACTTCCACTCGTTGGCCAGTTTCCTAAGAACAGCAACACTTGCATCAACGTTCTCCTGGTAAAATTTTTCCTGGTTTCCAAATTTTAGCATATATCAATCCCATGAAGCAATGACAATTAAATCACTTATGTGAATAAAAAAAGCTAAAAGAAATAAGTTCTATTTCCTCACCCACTGCCTGTAACATTCAACATTTTGTATAAGACACCAGATGAATATATTTGTTGCTTCCTTCACTAATTCTGGATTACCTGCAAATAGATGCCAATTTAGTACAATTATTTGTAGAGGGAAAAAGGGTTGAGCAGGACACAACTAAACACAAAAATATATCAGGAATAAACCTTCTTGGATTGCTCGAACTGTAAGAGGCAAAAGTTGCTGTGATGCTTGTTTTGTTGTTTTGGTCCCAGGAGAACCTGCAAGGGCCAGCTCTTTCAGAGTAGGATATATGGCCTCAAACCTCTCCGTAGCCTGTTTCAAGAACGTCCAAATGTCAATCAAGGAAGACAACAGAATATCCATAAAAAAGTAAACACACACCTTGATGCGTGCAGTAGGAGCAGAAAACCTATTCCACATAAGCAAATCAAGTGCAGCAGGAGGCACTAGACGTTCTCCTTTTCTAACAGCACCATTGAGTAAAATAGGTCGAGATTTTGGTCCTGCAAGAATTCTGCAAATATAATGCAAGGAAATTTTAGATTTAGCCAGGAAAACGCCAAACTCTTCTTACTAGGCTACTCATTTGGCAAACCTTTCAACCAACTGCAAAATCAAGTCCCTAGATTGTGGGTTTGCATTAGATTTTCCACAAACCACAGGAAATAGGTAATGTGCCCATATATACATTCCAATAACTAAATCCCCCTGAGAGGCCTACCAAAAGAGGAGATAATCAGTTGAATAGAAATGTTCTTAGTAGATTGTTGCTTCATCAATTCAAACTGTAGATAATTTTTAAAATGATGATATTACCTGAGCAATAGCCCAAACTACAACAGGAAGTTTTTCTTGCCCTTGATATTTGGGATTCTCCCTTAATTTTGGCAAAAGGCTGATTAGTATATCAGGCTTCCGTCTCAAGGTCATTGCCAGAACAACAAATAGTGCAACCTGTAGATGACTATTTCATGTTCCATAACTATAATTCAAAAATAAACTCATCACTGCAGGAAAGAAAACTGAGCTTCATGCTCTCTAATTAACCCTTCCAAGAAACATGAATGATTAATTTGATGAAATAATAACTGAAGTGTATTCTCGTTGATGGATAAAAGCAACATTTGAAAGGTGATTTTAGGATGGCTTGAGTGGCTTGCACTAACTCAGGACCAATAGCCCAACCAAAACCTTCAGTTGTGTGTTAGAGATTCCAGATTGAAGGCTATGTAAAAGATACGCAATGGAAAATCATCATTGCTTTCATCAGAATTGTTCCACCATACTGACAGGACAGTGACAGAACTTTAATCTTTACTATTAGTAATTTTCTTACTTCATTGGTCAAGTCATTTTACCTTCCTGTTTCTGTTTATTTATTTCCTTCATTTACCATCTGATAACAAGCTAAAATGCTATGTGGTAGAGGCAGATGATGAACCAAAAGATAAGATAAAAGACAATGCCTAAGAGTTTTATCCAAAAAGGACTTATCATTCCCACATAATATTCCATGCAGCAAGATATTCCATAATAGAAAACTTCAATATGTTGGACAAAACTTATCTATGTTGTTTAGTAGAACAAACCAGGACAGCATTGAGGGAACCAAAAAGCCTATAATAACAGTGGTTAATCAACAAGAAAAAATCCGGAAAAAATGTCATTAGATGTTACCTGAGCTTTTGGAGGTGTCTGTTGAGCATGCCTCTTTAAACTTTTGGCAGCCACTTGTTCACTTCCTATATCAGAAAGGATGCTATCCAAACACCACAGAACAAACTCCCTAACATGTTCAGGGGATTTCTCAGAAATCCAGTCAGCTGAAGTCTTGTAAATATTTTCAGATATATAACAAAGAGGAACCTGTTTCAGGTACCCAATCTCTATTAAAATTCTAGTATGAGTTAAAACATACATACATCTAACCTAATAATAACTAACAAAATATTGTTAACTTAAATCAATATGGTGTAACATGTAAACTAATATGGATAAATTCAGAATTCATGAAAGTTATGCTACATAGATATCTGCTCACACACAGAGTGAAACAAATTAATTGTGTAAAATGCCACAATTGAACATTAATTGTGGGGTTACAGGTCAAAATTTCCTAGATCACCCATAATGCACAGTCCAGAACATAGAGGGATTAAATGAACCAAATACCATGTGCTGGATCAAAGCACAGAAATCAAGAAAATCTTGTGGACAAAACAACAGGCAACCAGATGATGAAAAAGGTAAACAAAGAGGTCCAGTCATCTTAGAAAAAACACACAAGAAGAAAATAGTATACTTACGTTCAAAGAAATCTCAAGTAGTCTACAGAGGAACCTAAAAGTCTTTGTTTAGAAAAGTAACTTCCCTAATCTTCTTTCTTGTCAAGCCATCATCCTAATATATAAAAACTACAAGCCAAATGCCTTGAGCATTCCCAAACACATATAAGTAGAAAATAATCAAATCTGTTTCTATAGTTTAAGAACTAGAGCATCTGATGGTAATTATATAGGTCTTAACATGGGTGAACCAGTTAATCTTGCAAAAACTGATTTAATTGAACTAAATCTGGGCAACTGTTATCTAAATTTGTCATTTTGATTAAGTTAACAACCATGAAGTATGCCACTCTTTGCTACGGAAATGGTTTACAAATGTGCATGATGATCATGATTTCAGTGGAATAATGGCTTGCTGCTGCTGATATAGTTAACCAAAACAAACAAGTGAAAAACAGAAGCAGTCTGCCTCTTGTTAAACATATTCCTGAAATGATCTATAATCGACCGATCTTGAGCCTGTTATTTGTCGGTTCCAGACTTATGTCACAGTACATAAGATGGAACTGCAGACTTTGAGTTGAGTATAATCGTGAAAATTTGGACTACTTAGATAAAGCTGAAGGATAACATGCCAAAGATGTAGGGAAGGCCAAGCAAGTAGCACCATAAGTAATTTGAGAATCTTCTATACAGTTTAACTATATTGTGTTAAAGTCCTTCAATATTCATCTCTACTTTTGCTTGGAAAATAAAGTTATTTCTTTATCCATTTGGCCTGGCCCCTTATCTTTCATAATTCATAAACTGAATGGCTAGGCTAGGTAGAATAGAAAATAAGAACATCTCAACAAAGAGGCAATAGTGTCATGTCAGTACATTGCAAATTTGCAATTCTAATAAATGGTAAGATTTTTCTTGTTCTTCTCTACAAAGTACAAACTACTAACTGTGTGCATGTGAATGCAAGATTATCAGAAGTAACCTATACCAGTTAGTAAAAATCTTATATGCTATTACACAAGGATATTCATCGTTAATTTCAAGAAAGTAGGCAATAATTTCATAAGCTTTCCTCTAGTAGGGATATAATTCACAAATTTCAATTTCCAAGAGATATCAATTGCTTTCTGAACGACTGGTTCTTCCATTTGTTGTTTTAAATCGGCAGGAATTTTTGCTGACTTCACCATTATGACCAGTGTAAAAATTGATCCTAGCATTATTTACAGCTAAAATGCTTTGGAAGATGTAACAAAACTCAAGATTTATCAGCACAGAATTGGATAGTGTTCATGGAAAAGGAATGGGCGCTAAGAAAAAATAAGGATGTTATAAAGAGAATAAAAAAATACTGGAGTATAGATCCTGGGTATTGATACATTTATCACAAGCACGTATCAAAGGTTTCTTATAGCTATACTTCTTATCTTTTTTAATTCAGGTACGATATATCTTCCTCCCACTCCCAGTGCAACATATCCTAATGGATTGTCAACGAAAAGTAAGCATTGCCATAAAGGTTTCTTTTACGAACGAAAATTAACTCCAAAGAGAGCAACGAAACTCACCTCTGCAACTTTGGAAACAGAGGATTCCTTGAACATCTTAGTCCACGGGAATTGCGATGCGCTCACGGAGGCAAATGAACGACCAAAGTAATCCGCGAATCGCATGAGCTGAATATCCTGTTGAGATTCATAGGAAGCCTGGAAAATATAGAAGTGACAAATTTAATGATAAAAAGTTAGTCAAAGCTCAGACCTTTAAAAACCTAAGGAGGTTAAATTCTCACCGATATGTCAACGAGGAATGCTCCAAGATCTGCGACATCAATCTTGGCCGCGGCCTCGGCTACAGTGACCTTGGGCTTCTTAGGCTTCTTCTCCTTGACCTTCTTGGCGGCCTCCGCCCCATTCTGGTGGGCCCCGTGAGGCTCCTCCGTCTCACTGTCGTCGTCCTCGTCGTTGGAGGCGGCATTAACAGGCCGCGATCTGGTGACGACGGCCTCCAAATCAGCGGCAGCGGACTCAATGGCACGACGGCGCTCGAGGGCCTTCTGCTCGAGGGTGTCGAAGACGTGGGAGCGATCAGAGAGGACGTTGGGATGGTCGGCGAAGGAGGAAGCCGGGGGAGGTTGGGGCCTCCGGTGGCGCTTGGCGTAGGTGACCTTCTGCCAGCCGTGGTTGGCGTCTCCAGAGGGGGGCTTGACTGAGGCAGAGGCAAAGGCGTCGGCGTCGACGAGTGACGGATCTAGACTTGCTTCTTCTTCCATGGCGTCGGGAGAGAAAGGTAAAGGGCTGGTTTGTGCTTAAATATCGAGCAAGTGGACAGTGGGTGGGCGGAGAGAGAGAGCGAGGGAGAGAGCGCCTATTCCACTTTGGGGCGCTCTAAAATTGCAGGGATGGTCAAGAATTGGTCGTCTACTGCACTTTTATTTACTTTCTTCACCATCCTCCCGTTTTATTTTCCCATTAATTACGCTATTTATTGTTTATCCGTGTGTGATTTTTCTTAATTTCCTAAATAAATTACTTTAGAAATATATAAAAATAAGAATAATACATTTTATGTTACAAACTAGTCCTAAAATGTATTTGAAAAATTCATATAGCAAGTTGATTATTTGATTTTATCAAGAAACAAAAAAGGATGATGTACCCAGTATTATTATTATCATCACTAATCGTTAGCGTTAGAAATCAGCTCTATAATATTTGTTGGAATTTTACGTTATTTACTCGCTCTTCTTTAAGATTGTAATATATATATATATATATGTAAATCTTTTCTAGTGGGATTAAAATCTGACAATTAATGTATTATAATACAATTACTGACCTCATGCTATAGCCTTCTAAAAATACTTAATATTTTTCCTAATAACTCGCAATAGCAACAGTTATAATTTCATAGATAATTTTTCTCTCAAAATATCACATTTTTTTTATTTGGTCTTTTCTTTTAAAAAAAATTTCGTTTAATTTCTCAAAAATTATTTTCGTTTTCGTTTGATCCTTCCGTTAATCTTTTGTTAACTTTTATCGTTAAGTACCAATGCTGACATGGATTAAAGATAAAATGAGGAATCAAACAAAAAATTAGAGATATTTAAGAAATTAGATAGAAAAAATATATATTTTAATAACCTAAAGCACGTGTGTATATATATATATATATATGTTTTCTCATTTTATTCACCAATATAAAATTGTATTAATTTATTTTTTTTATTTCAAAATATTCACCCCACAACTCTATAATAACTTTACGACTCATGCTCACGCCACCCTTGAGCCACCACGACTAACGCTTGTGTCGTCCTTTTATGTGTTAGCACACTTCATTCTCCCAATCCTTTTTTGCCACCATGATTTTTTTAAAAATTAATTTCAAAAAAACATGGTAGAAAGAGCAAGGTTGTTGTGGTGTTACATGATGGTGGGCAATCTCACGGCACGAACGGCAATGAGTGGCGAAATTCGTGGTGACGTGAGCGCGAGCCATAAAATTATTATAGATTTATGGGGTGAAAATTTTAAAATAATAAAAATAAATTGATATATATATATATATATGCGCGCGCTTTAAGTTATTAATTTTTTTAAAAATCTAGTCTCTTAAAATATTTTTATTTTTTCGTTTGGTCTATCATTTTATCTTTAATCTATGTCAGCATTGATATTTAACAGCAAAAGTTAACGAATGGATCAAACGAAAATAAAAATAATTTTTAAGATATTAAATAAATTTCTTTTAAATGAGGGATTAAACAAAAAAAAAAGATATTTTGAGGGACACATTAAGCCTAATGAACACTTTATTAAATATGAGTATTATGATTAAAAAAAAACATGATATAAAAACATAATTAAGCCTAATGAATACTTTATTAAATATGAGTATCGTTATATCGAGGATTTAATATTACTGATTTGTTAGAAAATGAAAAGTGATTCATGCAATTTGGCGCTGCTCTTGCCCGTTTATTTATTTTTTGAGATGTTAACTTGGGAAATGTTTTGTTTATACTTTTTGTTAGTTAGGTATTGTTGTTCCAGTGATAGGATCAGGTAATTAAAAGGAAACTAATAGCTACTGCTAAATAAGAATGTTTTTTATTACTTATTTTATTCATAGCAAGTTTGATATGTTTATTATTTTACTTGTAATAATAACATATTATCGAAAGATAAATTAGATTAAATCATCACTAATTTACTTTAGTTGGAGATAATTTAAAAACAAATGACTAAAATTAGGGAGAAATGGTAAACTGAAAAATGGCACATCATTTTTAATTAAAATACAATATATTTTTTAAACATTTTACCAGTCTTTATCTGTAATATAGATAGAGTTGATAATAATTTTGAATTTTTGACCAACCTATAAATTTTTGGGCTGATTCAAATCTAAACTCATTATTCACGTTAAAAAATATTCATTTTATAATTTCTTATTACTATTTGGTGTAGCCGTGTAGGATTGTTGGTTTAAGTGTCGGTTGACGCAACTTCCTCTCCCGGGAAATTACTTTATAGAAAATTATGTATTTTTATCTTATTTGATTGACATTTTTATTTTATTTTACATAAAGTACCATTTTATCCGAAGTTACTGTAAAATACATAAACTTATTTAGGGAAGCCAAATAAGTTACATTGTATGCATTGTATATCATTAAAAAAAATTGGATTTAATATTAAGTATACAATTTATGTTATTAATATTATGATATTAAACAATCAATAAATTATTAATTAATTTAATTTTGAATAATATATATATATATTTATATTAATTCAAAATAAATTTTAACTTTTTCTATGTAATAAATTATACGTTGTATTAGTTATATATGAAAATATTAATTTATAAATAAAAAATTATTTTTTTATATGTACTAATGTACATAAGAAGAATGATATATTGATTATTTGACGTATACTTATAGAAAATGTAATTATCAACTGGTTGGAAAATTATAATTTCTATCAATTAATTTATTGTCAATTAAATAATTTTTATTATTTTTTGAAAAATATACGTGAGAAATTAATTAATGAAAATTATAAGATTTCACGTTAATTTATTTTCCATTTTAACCAAATTTAAGCCTGGATTGAATTATGTGGTTCGGGTGCACCAACTCCTATCAAACCCAAGTCATGATATCAACTCATAATTAGCCACTGTTCCTTCCTCTTTTCTCCCCAATAGTAATACGAGCTCATTCATGATGATGGATTAGAAGCCGTGCGGTAGTGAGTTGGGACTGGTAGCGCCGAAGAAGAAGAAGATACGGGAAAGGAGAAGAGGAAGACGGAAACAAACTGAGAGAAGATGGCTATGATGGTCATGATGAACAAGACGAGGGATCTACTCGAAGATCTGGTAAGGGATTCGTCCTGGGTGCTCAACCGCCGCACTTCATTCCACGGCCTTGGGGACGAGGAGGAGGAGGAGTTTGACGACTTGTATCGATCCTCTGGTATCCGAGCCAATTCCATTGCCGCCCTTTCTCCTATCGCCAATCTCGTCATCGCCCAATGCTCCCTGTAAGAAACCCTTTCTCTCCTCCTGCTTCGATTACTCCAGTCGCAAAGCGTTCAATCGAAGCAAATTAGGTTGAACTAATGTCGCCAAGTGTCTCGTTTTTATCTATAATCGTCAGAATTCTTGGCGTTTCCATGGAAGATCTTCAGCATATCTTTGATGCCAAGGCGTCGGAGACTATAAAACGCCCACCAAATTACGCGAGAAATTTGGTCGAGTATTGTTGCTTCAGAACGCTGGCGCTGTCCACTCAAGTTTCAGGACACCTATCGGATAAGAGCTTCCGCCGTCTCACCTTCGATATGATGTTGGCTTGGGACTCTCCTTCAGCTTCAACTCACCCTCCTTCACCCGAGGTAAAGGTAGCAACCCATGTTTATATATCAGCTGAGATTGTGCAAACTCTAGTTTAGTGTGACTGGTTAAAGCACTTTATGTTTGTAAAAGCCAAAAAAAGGCCAACTAGAGTTCATCGTTATCACACCGCTTTTCAGGTGGACAAGGAGAGAACAGTTGGGGTAGAAGCATTTTCCCGGATAGCGCCTGCAATTCCCTTCGTTGCGGATATAGTTAGTAGTTCAAATCTATTCAATGTACTTTCGGCCTCAACAGGGAGACTTTCATTTGCTACCTATGACAAGTATTTAAGCTGCTTGGATAGGTATGCCCATACCCTTCCAATTAAAATCAGTCTGGTTCTTAGAGGAATTGCTAACATATGTCATGTAATGATGCTTTTTGTTTCAAGGAAAAACTAATATAATACTTAAATTCTACTTCTACTTGTATAGGCTTCCTAATTTAATTATTGGTATGCCCCGTGCTATGGAAATTGTTAGATAAATATTACCTAAACATATATTTTCCCTGATGTACAGGACAATAAAAAAAATGAAGACTCAGTCAGAATCATCTGTTCTTTCAGATCTTCGATTTCGTAGACGTGAAAAGATCCTTGAGATGGATGGAACGCTGACCACCCAACCAGTACTTGAACATGTAGGAACTTCTACATGGCCTGGTGGGTTTCTGTACTAGTATACATTGTTTTAGTGGGTAAAGGAGCAAATAAGCGATATCTGTAACTAACTATCAGGGTAAATGACCTAATTTTCATCCACTTAGATTACTAATCTTCCATGAAGTATTAATGCAGAGATTATTTTATTTGGATTGTCATGTGGATTTTCATCAACCGCAGGAAGATTGATTCTGACAGATCATGCATTCTACTTTGAAGCCTTGATGGTGGTGACTTATGATAAACCAAAGATATATGACCTGGCAGATGACTTAAAACAATGTATCAAGCCTGAATTAACTGGACCATGGGGTTCACGCCTTTTTGACAAGGCAGTGATGTACAAATCCATAACCTTGTAAGTGGTTACACTCTATTTGCAGTACCAGTTTGTGGGCTATATTTGCTCTGATTGTACCCCTATTCTTTTGGCCAAATAAATAACTTGATCAAAAGAAAGGTAACATAGAGTTGCCTTACAGATTAGAGGTCAGAATACATGCTAGCTCAGGAGGCTAGCTTACAATCCAAAACACATTCCGACAGTTTATTCTAGCATGATTGCCAACCCAGCCTTATTTCTTTCCCTAAGGGAAAGTTTTACATTATAAGAAGAAAAATCTACTTTATCCTTTTGATTTTGTTTTACATGATTTTGGAGTTGAATTAGTGTTTGTCAGATATTAGTTCTCCATTAATTAGATATTCAAAATTGCAGATCAGAACCGGTTTTCGTCGAGTTTCCTGAGCTTACAGGCCATTCTCGGCGTGATTATTGGCTGGCAATTATACGAGAAGTTCTATATGCCCATAGGTTTATTAGAAAATTTCAGATAGAGGGTGCTGAGAAGGAAGAAGTTCTTCTGAAAGCTGTTTTGGGAATTCTGCGATTACAAGCTCTTCAAGAATTAGTTACATCACATCCTATTCAATATGAGGTGCTTTTAACATTCAATCTATGTGACCAACTTCCTGGAGGTGATCTGATACTAGAAGCATTTGCTAATATGATAGCTTCAAAGAGGCTGAAACACACTGAACAACCCACTTCCGGAAGTTCAATTTACTCTACATCTGCTTTGGGAATCTTGTCGAACCTCAGGGTTATGCCACAAGTTTCAACTGACGAAAGACTTCTCATTGGAGATATAATTGTAGGGGAAATGACATCCTTACAAAGAGCTGTCATAGAATCTATGACTAATTTTAAGAAAGCGGAGGAAGCACAAGCATCAGTTAATGTGGTTAAAGTAGACGGGTTGGATATAAATTTGGCACTGATGAAGGTATGACATTGCATCTAATTTATTTCCATTTGCCAGATGGAGATTCTCCTTAAAGGCTTATTGGAGATTCCTTACTAGCAAAAAAATTTGTACCATCATAAGTGAGCTTGCTGATATATTAAACTACAAAAACTATAATTGTTTTCAATTTTTTCTGCCTGCTTCCATTTCATATACTTAATTTCTTACCTTAACCTTGCAGGAATTGCTACATCCTGTTATTGAGCTTGCAAATTTCCTAATGTCTTTGGCATCTTGGGATGACCATGTGAAGTCGTCCGTATTTTGTTGCGCATCTTTTTACATCATTCTAAGGTTTGGTTCTTTCTATTCACGAACAAACACAGTATGAGCCTTAATTAGATTTTTCTCCTATTTCAACAGATATTCATTGTTTCCCATGATGGCTCAGTGCAATATTGATTTTTAAAAAAACTAACGAATATCTATTACTTATATAATAATAACATCAAGTGGATTCAATTTTTAATTGAAGGCTTTTTAGCCCAAAAGTCTTGCAGCCTTTTTTAGTGTCTATAAATACTGTATACTATGGACAAAGAACTATGGATTGCATCTATCAAACTGACAAGAATAATCAAGGGCTCAGGTCTTGCATAATGTAGCATTCATATCCTGTTTACTAGTTGATAGCACTCAAACCAGTTAGTATCTTGCTATTTTATACATGTAAGTGCAAAAATGATGATCACACAGAAGATGATTGTCCAAGTCATATTTTATATGCATGGGAACATCTATAGCGCTTAGAACCTGTATACACTCGCAGTAACTTCACATATAACATGTTTAAGAAGTTGAGAAGTTTATTTGATTGTTATAGTGTTTACTACCTTGACATAGCGGTGTAGCTTATTGCTGTGCTTGCAGATTTACATATTTTGTTTCTAAAAAATGAGATCATCTTGAACTTTTCTGTTTTGCATAGTTTTTTTGTATCTTTTATTTTGGGTCCATTTTTGTTTCTTCTTTTTCCACATTGTCATGAGAAACAAAACAACTATGATACATCAAGGACTTGAATAAACTGATAACACAAGGTTGGTGTGTGATAAAATAGAGGAAAATGCAAGGAGCAATCTATCTAAAAAAAGAAACTAGGAGGCTAATCAGTGGCAGTGGCGGAGTCAGGAATCAAAATTAGGGGGCAGACTTAAAGCAACAAATAATTAATATATTTTTCAAAAGTTAATTCATTATATTTTCTTTAGAAATCAATAAATATCATTCATATATAAGTATAAAATATATCTTAAAACTTTTTAAAAAATAATTATTATTCTCGACAAGTTTTATGCGTTGATAGCATTACATAATAATCTCATTGTCAATTTTATGAAAGATATCTCTCAACAAATGTGCATTGGGGGGTTGACGAGCTACACGTCGGATTAGTGTTCAGAACGTGACCATGCGCACTGGTGGAGCCACGTAGAGGAGGGGGGCAAAGATAAAAATGTGTAACAATGTCTGCGCAAGGATGATACACAACATCGAAAAAGAGATAAAGAACAAGAAATGAGGATTAAATGAATTCAATTTAGCAACTTTAGTTATTAATTTTTGAATTGTTTTAAAAGATAAAAAAATAATAATGTAAACCAATTTTGTTTTAAAGAGAAAAAGAAAATAATATTATATATAGGGGGCAAATAATTTCCCCCTATTATGTTTTTAACACTCCCCCTTACTTGTGGGTAAATAAACTTGAGACCCAAGCCCAACAAGCGGATGGACTCACTAAGTTTTCTTTTTCACATTGGAGTATGCTGCTACACTCTAGGAGGCATTATATTTCATTTAGTATGACTAAAAGGGGATTTTATATTTATATATTTGCTCCAAATTTTATGTTATGATGCTGTTATACTCTAGGAGGCATTATATTTCATTTAGTATGACAAAAAGGGGAATCTTTTTTTTATATATTTGCTCCAAATTTTATGTTATGATCATTTGGTCAACATATTTGAGTTGGAACTTATGCAGGGGATGGAGTAGTTATGTAATTGTTATGGTCCTTATTTCTGTTGCAATGTTCATACTGCTTACTCGGTTTATCAACCATGGAAGACCAATCCATCAGGTCATGGTGACGACTCCTCCATCTATGAATACCGTGGAACAGCTCCTCGCCGTTCAGAATGCAATTTCTCTAGTTGAAGAGTTTATCAAGGATGGGAATATTATTCTCTTGAAACTAAGAGCGTTGCTGCTTGCTATTCCTTACCAGGTTTTTTTTTCATCTTTCCCCTCTTCATCTGAGATTCCATGTGTTCCTTTTATCAATTTATTGTTTGATTAAAAAATATTGTTCGCATTAAGATCTGCATTACCTTATACATGCTAATAGTGGTTATTATGAATAGTCAGATTATCTGCAGGTACATTTTTTTCTCTTCGTATGCATGCCACTCTTGGTTTTTCTAGTATTTTGCATGTACATTGGATTCTTTCCATTCACTAGTTGGGCTGTGCTTATTTGTTGGAGGCACAAATGTGGATTGCCATGCCATAGCATGTTGTCACAATTGAAGTGGAATTGGAGTATTGGACCGTGACGGTGCCATATGTGTGTGCCATTGTATAGGCATGTCTTACATGATGCACATGCCTATTGCCAGGACCCACTGGCAGAGTAAATGGTGGAAGCATAGGAGATCACAAACCTATAAACAAATATATTACAGGGAAGTAAATGTGGATTATTGCATCTGGCCACTACCCCACTGCTCTTTAAGACATGATGCATGGCTTAGAAGCATATATCATACATGACGCATGTCAACTTTTGAACGTCCTGTTTCAATGTCCTTTTCCATGTGAGCACTTTCCTCCAATAAAAGCATGTTTTTTTAGTAAAAGATTAACATTTTTTACTATGGTTGTCATACTGGACAGGCGACTAATACAGTTATAATGGCACTGGCTTTAATGGCATTGGCTGTATCCTTTTTGCCGGGTAAATTGGTACTCTCGATGATTTTTCTGGAGATATTTACAAGGTATTCCCCTCCGAGGAGGTCCAGCACTGAGAGATGGACAAGAAGATTGAGGGAATGGTGGTTCAGCATACCAGCAGCTCCTGTGCTTCTTGAAAGAGATCGTGAAGAGAAAAATATGTAAATACGTACATAGTCTCGTGTCAACTGTATTCATAAATAAGAGGGTATTATTCTAGCAAAATAAAAACAATCAAGTGTATGAGAAATAGAGAGAATATTTTTTAGTTATTGGCTGCGCTTGTTGTTATCAATATCATAGTAAGAGGAACACATGTTATCTCTGTTCACTCCTGTAATTCTGGCCATATCCTGTGGATATATTAGATTGCTAATTGCTAAGAGCATTGTCCTTCCTTTAAGGAAAAAGAAAACTGGTTCGAGGATTTTGTTGTCTTGAGAAATTGAAGTCAAAATTACTTGAAAGCATCTTGGCAGAGCTTTGAGTCATCTCGGTCCTGACCTCCGCAACCACAACCACAACAGCCGCTGCAAAATTAAAGAAGAGTAGAAATGTGTTTCAGAAAACACCAGAAACATGGTGGACTGCAAAAGAAAAAAGACGCCCAGTTAGGTTTCTAGTGTTCCATGGAAATCTTGCAAACCGGCGGAAATGGACGAGCACATGGTGCCAAAAAGGAGGAGGCAGCGAAGCCCCACCGCATGCATGCTTTACATATAAATAGGTAGAGATAGCAGAAAGAGCTTTCAAATTAGAGACAGGCAGCTGAGACTGTCGTGGTCATAGTCGTCTTCGTCTGTGTCTTTGTCTTTGCCTTTGGAGCTCCGGCCCTCTGAGTTTCTTCAGGCTTGAGGACAAGGAAGATTAAGGCTGCCGAGCTTCTTGTCTGCATTAATCTTCATTCCTGCTGGCAATATTTTGCCCAAGGTATGTACTTGATATCGTTAATTACTTCGTGTGTGTGTATATATATTACAAAAAAGAAAGTAGCTGGTTCTTCTAGTGTGAGATGATATACAGTCAACTTAATTAGCTAGCCATGGCCAGACCATGGTGAACAATGGATGGATATGTTCCTCAAGAAAAACTGATCTTTCATGCAATTAATTGAAAGGAATTAAGCAGACATCACCATTCGCCAAGACAATGCAATTGCTTTGGGGGACCTGAAACTGAAAGTGAAAATAATTAATTAGTAAATATTTATTTCTCATATACATATATGTATGTTAGTGAGCAATGCATGTGATTCCACATGCAAAGCCGTACTAGCTAGTATATGTGATCTGATTTGGTGGACAGGGAGAGATCACATCAACATGATCATTTATGAACTCACATGTTTCAGTCAGAGCCATGCATTCCTCCCATCAAACAAAAAACAAAAGAGCACTAATTACAGCTATAAGTAAACAAACATGACAAATGAACTACACTACCTCGCCCGTCTTACGCGCGCGGGTATCAGATGAGTTAATCACTGATCGAATTACATAAGCAGATGGGAGATGAGCATCTACAATCTCACTAGGTACGTATATTGTTGGCTTCCTAGCTCATCAGTTCATTCGATTCATACCTAGCTTGCTAGCTAGATCTGCATGCTTGGCTTTTCTGATCGATCTGCTAGTGTAGAAGAATTAATCATGCATGCACGGCCATCGTCTCGTTAAGTTCCTAATATATATAAATGAAGTCGACGGTTATATATATATGATGCAGCTGCTACTGCTAGCTGCTAGCTGATGACAAGATCGATGAAGAGAAGAATTGGGTTCAGTATAATTAATTTCCTGTGCTTGGTGTTGGTACTGCACGTCGTCGTCTTCATCAGCTGCTGCTGCTGCTGCCGAGCAGTCGTCGCAGTTCCACTGTTTCGCCCAAGAGTACCCGAGTCGATGACGGCGACTGTGGTCATAGGGAAAAGACCGGCCCCGCCTCACGCCATTGACGATGAGAGTAAGCGGCGAGTGCCCAGTTGTCCTGATCCCCTGCACAATAAGTGATCCAATGTCACTTTCATTTCTTTCTAATTTCTTTCTAATTTCTTTATTAATTATTTTGTTTATTAATTTCTAATTTCTAGCTGCACGCACGCTGTCATTAATTAACTAGATAATACCAAGTTATAACTTATTTTGGATTAATGATGATGAAGTTCTGCAGTGTTTTTTTTTTTTTGAAAGTTAGTAAGGCTGAGGCCACACAAATTCATTTCACGTCTCGTGAAATGTACATATGTAATGAGTCGGTTCCCCTAGGATGGGAAAGTCAATATGTCCTTCCTCGCTAGAGCAACGAGACTCAAAGAAGAAAAATTAACATAAAGGAGAAAAAGAGAAAGCAAAGCATGGTAAAACACATGTTTGAATCGAGCCATAGTCGGGTGACGACTATTGAATGCGATCCCAAAAATGAATAGCAACCCGAGCAGCATTCAACCCTTCCACCTTCTTATTATTAAAGATCGAATTATTACGAAGGGTCCAAAGCGTCCAACACCAGAGCATCGCAATCGAGGTTTGTGAAGAAGACCAAGAATCCATAATTGGTGCGACATTGAACCTCGAACATCCAACCTTTTGAAGAAACTCCGACCATCCTTTTCTTGTATCCTCACACTCAACAAATAGGCGACCAATCGATTCCGAGTGTACATGGAAAAATATGCAAACCGGGTCAACTTGTGCACTAACATGCTTGATCACCCGATCCTTCGTTTGTAGTATCCTCTTATGCAAGAGCCATAGAACGAATTTCATTTTTAACGAGCCCTTACACTTTCATATCTTTTCTGTTTTGTCGTCTCTTATTCTCCTATCTACCAATTGTTTGTAAAGAGAGGCAGTAGAGAAAACACCTGTGTTATTCCATCTCCAGAAAGACCTATCCTCTGAGGTGGAGACATTGGTGTGTCCGATCACATTTTCAAGTCTCCCAATCTCGGACTGATCTGCCAAAGTCCTCCAACGAAGATTCCATCTCTCACTATTTGCGTCCCAAACATCTGCAATCATTGCGTTTTTTGTGGAGAGCACTAGTGTATAATTCTGGGAACCAATCTGCCAAGCGAGTATTGAGAATCCATTTGTCCTTCCAAAATAAGGTTTCATTTCCCATCCCTACCGTTGATTCCATACCCATACAATTAAAAGATGTGTTTAACGCCATAGATACCTTTCCATAATCCAGATTAGGAAGCGGTGCTATGTTTATCCTGCCAACGTTTCCTTCTAAAGTAAGTCTGCTTCACAATAACCATCCAAAGCAAATCATCTCTCTTTGCCACACTCCACCACCATCTTCCCAGACGCACTAAGTTATGTTTGTCCAAGTCAATGATACCAAGCCCACCGTTCCGTCGAGGTGTGGGGACATCCTCCCAACAAACAAGAGCATGAGCGTTGCCTTCACGCTTTCCATTCCAAAGGAAGTTTCGACATCTCTGATCAATCTGGTTGATAACCTATTTCGGGGCTCTGAATATATTCAAGTAATGTCCACTGAGACCACTAAGAACACTATTGATTAGTGTTAATCTTCCATCTCGTGATAGGGTTTTTCCTTTCCAAGAAGCTAACTTCTTATCCGTTTGTGCGATAACGTTCAACCAATCATCCCGCACAAGATGGCCATTTCGAAGCGGGAACGAAGAGGCCCGACCACCGATAGCTTCAGCAACTCGTTCAGCTTTGGGGAGATCATCAAGCAAGTGGATCACAGTAGTTTTCCTCAAGTTTACTCTCAACCTAGTCATGAGGGAAAAATCCCTTAGAAGTAGATTCAAATTCATAATGTCATCATCGTCGCCCCGAGTGAAGATAATAAAATCATCGGCGAATTCGAGGTTGGTGATTTCTCGACCTCCACCTGGATTAATTCCCGATATCATGTCGTTTTGGTTAGCTTGACTCATCAATCTAGCAAAAATATCCTCAATGAGCAGGAATAGGTACAGCGAGAGGGGGTCCCCTTGACGAAGTCCCCGTTTGTGTCTGAACCATTTCCCTAGGGTCCCGTTTAGAAGAATTGTTGATTCACTAAAATGCAATAGCGTGCTTATCAATTTCACCCACATCATCGGGAATCTCCTTTTTCTTAGGATTTCCAAAAGAAACTCCCAACTCACGGAATTAAATATTTTAGCCAAATCTAACTTAATGAGATAGCCCTCCGTACCTGAACATTTGTAATGGTGAATTAATTCGTTTGCCGCCATGAAACAATCGTGAGTTGATTTGCTGGGGAGGAAGGCACATTGAGAGCCACCAATTAAATTCCTCATTAGCGGCTTTAAACTGAGGACTAAGATTTTTGAAAGAACTCTGATCACCCCGGATGTGAGACTAATCGGCCTGAAGTCTCCCATCTCGTTTGCCCCCTCCATCTTCGGGATTAGTGCAATAAAAAGCTTTATTGATGCGAGCCCAATAAGCATTACCAAAGAGCAGTTGTTCCAATAGCGCTTGAAAATCCCTACCAATTGTGCTCCAACAGCCAAGAAAAAAATTCCGCGATGAGGCCGTCTGGGCCGGGGGCCTTATCACTGCCCAAAGATTTGATAGCGTTAATAATTTCGTCCTCAATTAATCCTCTCGTGAGGCCATCGATCCATAGACGACGGACTATCCTCTGGATAAATAGCCTCCCAAACCGGTTGAATAAGGAGAGTAAAAGTCGACCCAAGGGAGTCCTTGAAGGAAAAAAAGCATGCCTTAGCCATGTCCCATGTTGCATCGATCAACTCCTCATTAAATTTCAATTCCGAAATTCAGTACGTTTGTTTCCTTGCGGTGGCCATCATGTGAAAGAATTTGGTATTTCGATCTCCATCTTTAAGCCAGCGCGCCTTCACTCTCTGCCTCCGGTACGCATTTTGAGTTTGGTAGCAATCGTTCAACTGCATACGAATGTCCTTGATCTCAGCCGAGTCCGCTACCATCGTCTTGTTGGTCTCAAAAGCTTTCAAATTATCCTCAATTCACTTTTCCAAGCCTTCTATTGTCCTTTGGGAATTCACCAGTAGCTTCCGACTCCATCTGCCTAGAGCCCCTCTCAAAAGCTTGTTTCTTCTGAACCAAGAATCCAAAGGTACGTGGGGCATCCCTATCAGACTCGTCGCCTTCCCAGCACTCATTAATGATATCAAAAAAATCAGGCATCTTCAACCAATAGTATTCCATTCTAAATCTATTTGCTCGGCGATTGCACAAGCCTTCCAGATGAAGTTCCGCAGTTAATATTGCTTGGTATAGAGACGAATATACGATGGAATAGGTATATTAATTGTATCTTATGTGTTGCATCAAATGGAGCCTTAGCCATATGTTTTCTTTATTATCTAAATGTTGGTTTTATTAATTTTACTTACCAAGTGGAATTTCAAATAATTAAAAAATTAAAACCTTTTACACGATAATTATCATAATTAATGTGGTATATATATAATCAAATTAAAAATTATGAAAATTAATAGACGACAGGGATCTAGTTCTAATTAATGACCAAACAATGAATTATATTTGTAATCACGATATGAGTAATTAATTCTCCATCTATATATTGATTGCGAAATGCAAAAGATCGAACAAGTGATATAATTTTTATAGTCCAGCCGGCCTCTATTTACAAAAGACCAAAATATTTTGTAGTGTTCTGATCCATTATTTTATGTACTAGTCTACTAGTCTACTAGTCTTGAATGGCAATAGCTCGCTTTCAAATATGAGAGCATCTTAACTAATTTCCTTTTTCGAAAAATAAGTATAATTAAATTTCACTGAGATCAGCGTAGGTGCATGCATATTTTTTTTAAAAAAACAAAGATAGAAAATTATAATAGACGATCATAGATTGAATCTTAAACTCTGTTGGCTTGATATAGCCGGTGTTAATTTGCTCGGGAATTAACACCAGCCCGTGACTCCCGCGCGCGCGCAAACATCTGCCTCTGTTAGCCAGTCAGCAATGACAATGAGCAGCTAGCTAGAGCAGAGCATCTCAATTCTCAACCAGCTAGTTTGGAGGCGGACTTGTGCTCCGGCCTGTGAGTGAACTCAAAGTCGACGTGGACGAAAGCTCGTTCGACCTCGGGCAGCTGCTCCAGTTTCTCCTGCAGCGTCTCCCCGATATCATGTGCTCGGCTCAGCGGCATGTTTGCCGGCAACACGACGTCGACTTCGACGAACAAGTGAGAGCAGCCACAAGTACTGTAGGCCCTCACGGTGTCGATGTGCCTGATTTCTTGGTGATGATTCCAGGTGAGGTACGTCAGCTTCGTCAAGTACTCCGGCGGAGCCGATTTCCCAACCAATGCTCCCGCATTCTCTACCACTGTCTTCGCCCACGTCCCCATCGTGTAAATAGCAATCTGCATTCTTAGTTCATTAAGCATATATTTATGAGATGTAGTTAATTCATTCATCCACCTCGATCAATATTAGGGTTTAGGGTATTACCAAAATAGCGCCAAGTGGGTCCATCCACCAGTAGAATCTGACGGCAAGCAGAGAGGAGGCCAAGCCGATGGAGTTGGTGATGACGTCGAAGAGATGATCTTGAGCATAAGCTCTCACTATTTTGTTCTTGAAGCTACGGCAGTATAGCAGCAGCATCAGCTTTACCGCCGTAACCGATGCCATGCTTCCCACCATCCACATCTCCTTTTTCTCATCAAAACTAGCATGCTCCTGCACCATTCATTCATCATGAACTGTATATATTGCAACTACAAAACCTTGCAGCTAGCTGAATAGCTACGTACTGACCTTACTGATTAGCTGACGGCCAGACTCTAATAACACTTGAAGGCCGAGAGTGCCCATCACAGAGGCAAACACAGTTATGCCCTGCACACAAATATTAATTGATTCACCTTAATTAATATCTTAGACGTGTGCAATTAATTAGAAAAAGGGATGATGATTATATATATATACGTACGACAGGCTGCATTCTGTTCTTGCCGATGGGATAGCTATACTGATTAGGCTGCTTCATGGCATACGCCGTGAACCAAAGAATGACTCCCGAAAGAAGATCCAACAAAGAGTCGAGAGTGGAAGCAATCACGGCCATCGACCTGCTTTCAACGCATGCTACGACTTTGGATGCAAACAGCACTAAGTTGACTATGTTTGAGATGTTGATTGCAAATCTTTCACTCTTTGCCAGCTTCTTCATCTCATCCTATATATCAATTAAGTTGTATATATACATGTGAATCCCAAAAATTAATTATATAATTAATGGCGTCCGAGTCCGAACCTCTGAAGGAGCTCCTGGTAAACAGCCTGATTTCGTGATGATCACTACTAGAAAAATGGTCATCAGCAACGGCTGATGCCGTTGCTGAGCCGTTGCTGAAGAGCATCAGCAACGGCTGAGCCGTTGCAATAGCGCCGTGACAGAAAGTCGCGTTGCTGATGACTTCGCAACGGATCAGCAACGGCCGCTCGGGCCGTCGCTCAAAACATTATCAGCAACGGCCGCTCGGGCCGTCGCTAAAACTATTATCAGCAACGGGTTTGCAACAGACCCGGAGCCGTTGCTGATAACATTAATAGCAACGGCCTCGAGTCCGTAGCAAAGCCGTTAGTAAAAACCCGTCGCTAAGCCGTTGCTGTAGGTCATCAGCAACGGTTGTCGATACACTTTTAGCAACGGCTTTCCCACGGACGGCCGTGGGAAAGCCGTTGCTGATGACCCATACCTGCAAACAGAAATATTTCAAATTTCTAATTTCCGTTGATACATTGATACATTTATCTGATACATAACTCACACACCCATACCCTCATACACACATCACAAACATCTCATACACATTCATTCACACATCACAAACACACCAAGATATACATCAAAACAATTATATTTATATTCATAATTATCCACGATAGTATAAACACAATTCAAATGTAAAATTGAAGTATCAACATCTGAGTAACATAGTCAATATAAATTAAACAAGTTCAATATCTGAGTAACAAAGTCAATATAAACAAAATCTCACGATGACGATGGAGGATGGCCTGGATCATATGGCGGGGTCTGGAGTGCTTGAGTGTACACCGGCGTGGACTGACTCGAGGACGACGGATTAGATGATGCCGAAGAGATGCCTGCTTCGGGATGACCCGACAAGTTGCGTAGCATAGCTTCTATATTCGCCATCGTCTGACTCTGACGCGCCATCGTCTGACTCTGGCGCTCCATCATCTCAGTCTGACGCGCGACCGTCTCCTCTAGAGTCCTTATTCTGTTACTATGATCATAACTGGATCTAGAGGTGGACGGCCGCTCACCAGCGACCGGAGGGGTCGGTGCCCCAAGTGGCCCTAGTACGGCTCGCGCATGACCACTATCTGCGAAGCCATATACGCGGCCATGGTCCCAGCCACCTGCGGCCTCGACCCACGATGCTGCGTCAAAGTCCTCGGGGGTACCCCCGCGCTGCACCACCGTCTGGCTGTAGGTCTCCTACTCGAGTTTGATTTTTTGTTTAATATTTATCATAAAACTTAAATTATAAATATATAATGAATAATTTAAACAAATATATAATTACCATAATGTATGCAGCGCGGTTGTGGATGTACTCCCCAGTCCCATGTGCTCGACGGTGAGTCCGCTCAAACACTGCCATCGGGGAGGGTCGCTGGACAGTCCCGTCATCCGACACCGTCGTCTACATTTACAAAACAAATACATTAATTAGTACACATAATAACAAATAAAATATATAATTAAAAGATATACTTACCATACGGTTTGCGTGCACTGCAAATGCAACAGAGCCGCCGGTGTGACGCGCTGCTCCTCCCGACATGCGATTTCTAGCCGCATTCCGAGAAACCTCCTGCCATCGATCCGTCGACCATATCCCCACGAGCTGGTCCCATATATCCGGAGTAATCCAACCGGGGCCGTATCCCCGAGTCTCCGCGATGTTAGTGGTCCCAGCTCGGGCCATCGCCTGGGACCGAGCTTGCCCCAGCTGCCCGTTGTACCTTGCCCGAGAAATAGCCTCCCAGGCAGCGTAAATGAAGGGCCTCTGGTCCTCGGCCCATGTATAGCGAGCCTGCAAAATAATAATATCAGTACCAATATTAATATATCATCATGCATGTAAAAAAAATAATAATACGTGCCTCAAACTCGCGCCATAACATGTCGACGTGCTCGCTAGGCACGTGAGACCACGTAGGCCATGCCCCGTGCATGTATCGTCGAATAGTAGAAGAAATGCTCCTCGGCACTTCTTCTTGCTCGAACCTGCACAACAAAAATAAATTTTAATATTATATTATGATATAATGAATTTGTAATGATTCATAATTCATGATATATTACGTACCGCTCCCCAATCACGCTAATCAATCTACGTGACTCTGTGGCTGGTGGAGGCTGCCACCTGTTCGGCCCGCGTGGCCGCCTACGTCTGGATGTACTAGCCTCGGCAGTATCATCGGAATGAGGATTAGCAACAGGAGGATCAGCAGCATGAGTAAGTGCTGGAGTCTCACCGATCGGAGACTCCGAAACTCTCCTGCGTCGATAACCACGACCAGACATATCTGTCGAACAGACATATAATCAGATTATTGTATAAATAGTAGAGATATATTTAATAAAATATATACTTTACAATTATTCTTCATCATCTGAATAATAGTCTTCGAATTCTTCTTCAACATTATCATTCAGGTGGAATTGACCCCCAAGACTATCAAGTATCATAGTTCTATAAGGATTACATTGACCGGATGAAGAAGCACCAGCAGAGGAAGATTCACCATATGTCTGAACGACAGGATTGCTCGACGTCCCGACTTCGCGTGACTCCCCGTGACAAGTCCATAGAAAATATCTTGGTGTAAATCCTTTGGTATATAGATGCAGAGTGACAGTCTCCCGATCCAAAAATCGGCCATTCGAACAAATGCGGCACGGACATCGGATTTGATCACCCATGCTAACGAAATTCCGATTCGAATAGGCGAAATTTAGGAAGTACGTTACGCCTAATCGAAACTCATTCGTTAAAGCTCCATGATCAAAACGTCGGTACATCCAACTTCGATCAGCCGACATGATTCTGTCAATCAATGACAATTTCTTTGGTTAATGTCTTTAGGTGAGATGGTCCTATTCCATTCGGGATTTATGTTATTCGTACTGCACTTACGTTTTTATTTTAACTGTTAACTAATTATTCTAAATTTCGACAGCATCTCCCTACAGTTCTCCGAATACGCATATCATCTGGGCGCGTATCGGAGAACAAGAGAGATGTTGCCGAAATTTAGAATAATTAGTTAACAGTTAAAATAAAAACGTAAGTGCAGTACAAATAACTATATTCCCAAATTGTCCAATCAGGGACAATTCAAGAATTGTACGTCGTATAAAAGATCATCTACTTCTTTTACACGAACATACAATCCCCGAACGGATCTAAGGTTTTGCTAAATCATATCCGACTGATCGATGCGTACGTGAAACATATCAACTCGTCGGATGGATGATTATTTTCTAAATGTTTTGAGACAGTTCGAGTCCATATTGGACGATTTCGGCGCGCGTCCGAAGTGGACGATTCCGGCGCGAGTCCGAATTGGACGATTCCGGCGCGCGTCCGAAGTGGACGATTCCGGCGCGAGTCCGAATTGGACGATTCCGGCGCGAGTCCGAATTGGATGATTCCGGCGCGCGTCCGAAGTGGACGATTCCGGCGCGCGTCCGAAATTAATCTAAACCCTAATAATTAATCTAACAAATTAAACAATTAATCTAAACAATTAATTAACATTTATAAAATAATTAATTAACAATTTCAAAAACAATATATATATATATATATATATATATATTCCGGCGCCGGAGTCCACCCTCCGGCGCCGGCGTACAGTGGCCGGACACACTGTCCGGCCACTGTAGAAGGTCCGGCGGCGGCCATAGGCCGACCGCCGCCGGCCGAAACCCTAGAAATAGGGTTTCGGTCGGATTTTAACATCTCCGGCCGAAACCGTATAGGCCGGCCGATCAACATACCGGCAGCAGCGGCAGCGGCGCGGCGGCGAGAGGCGTCGGCGAGAGGCGTCGGCGTCGGCAGCAACGGCAGCAGCGGCGAAGTTCTCGGCGGGAGGCGGCGGCGGCAGCAGCGGGAGGAAGAAGGGTCGGGCGCGAGAGCGTGCCCTATATAAACTTATCAGCAACGGCTCACTCGCCCGTTAGAAAGCCGTTGCTGATAAGTTATCATCAGCAACGGCTCACTTATCCGTTAGCAAGCCGTTGCTGAAAATTAAAAAATCAGCAACGGCTAGCCTTTCCGTCCGAAAGCCGTTGCTGATAATTAAAATAATCAGCAACGGCTCGGTTTTCCGTTAGAACGCCGTTGCAGATACAGATATCTGCAACGGCTAGGGCGGCCGTAAGAATGCCGTTGCAAATAGCAACGGCTTGAGCGGCCGTTGCTGATAGCCGTTGCTGAAGACCAAGTTTCTAGTAGTGGATCTCCATCTGACTGAACCCCTCCAGAAGCTTGCCTTGCTGCTCATAGTACTTTGTGATTTTGCCTTGTTTACCTTACATATATATATATATATATAGTAATATCAGAATTGGGAAGAATTAATCAAGAATTAAATTCGTGTATATATATGCAGCATATATAGAAAAGTATAAATTAACAGCTCCTTTATTAATGGAAAAGAATTATAAGATTAAGCAAATTAACGCCAGAAAATGAAATATATACCGTGGGCTCTTCCAAAGAGTCGATAAAGGAAAGGACGAGGAGGATGGTTAGGCAACTCGGGAAGGGAATAGTCGCTCATGTTGAGCCTCCAAGTCGCCGGCGGCGATGCAGGCGCCTGAGGAAGCAACTCGGACGACGACATCTGCTGGATTAATTTGCACTTTGATCGAGAATTAATTGAGTTATAATTGCATGCATGCGGTTGTGAAGTGTGATTGGTGAATATATATATATATATAAATTAGTTTGTAAGCGGAAGCGAGCCGACAAGGTGTATTAGTGTATAGCTGAGGAAGGAAAGCAAGACTGCAAGAGGATAATTAAAGGCAAAGGAGAGGAAAGGACGAGGAAGGTTCTCAATAAATTCACCTCTCTTTTTTGCTATATCTAATTAAGCGCATGAATCCCCAGCCACATATCAATTTTCATTTAAGTTTTCTTTTGCATTTTTTGCCATCTTTTATTTTTTTAATTATCATCTTCTATTTTTTTTTACAATTTTCATATTATAAATTATTTCATTTTTTTTTCAAAAATAGTTAAATATATATACACATATAATGTAACTATGAACTCAATTCATAGTGTTATATTATAAACACAGTATAATTGTAGATCGCAGAACAATTAGTCACATCTCGGAATTCTGATTCGATTCGATTTCGGCCACACGATGGCTTGCTTTTGACATTAAAGATTCCTTTTGCAAGTACTCATCCATTATTGATAGAGTCTTGATACCAAATGCAAGTGTCTTCATTTTATTATTAATTAACTTAATAAAAATTCATGCTTTAATGATATATATCAGCATGCAATTCAAAAAAGTTTGTCAGCCCATTCATTGATGGGCTGGCCCGGCCCATCCTTCGGCACGCGCCAGGCCAGGCCACCCGCCACCCCAGGTTTGGCCTGGCCCGGGCACGGCCCTGGCTCGACCCGAGACTGAAGGGGAGGCCCGTTCCTAGCCTGGGCCGCCCTCTGATAATCCGGACCGTGCCTGGACCGGCCCGTTCACGGCCCGACTGGACATGGTCCTGAGCCGGCCCATCCACGGCCCATTGCTCCGCCTGGCTTGGTCCAACAGCCTCCAATTCTACGTCGTCGGCTCCGACTCTTCCTATCTCTCCGCGCCCGTCCGGACGCCGACTGTCCTCTTGGCCCCGGCTGAGATCTCTGACGCCCCACGGCAACAGCCTCCCATATCTCTCAGTCGACCACCACTATACCCTCGAGCTGACAAACCAGGAAGCAATAATTAATAGTCGAGACAAGCTAGAAGCCTAGAACAGACCGCCCGGCTGTAGATAGGAGGAGATGCACTCCCAGATTGATATCTTCTCACTACTGTTAATATTACTATTTTGACTGACACTGAATTTTCTGGTAGCGTGAGTCCAAAATGCTGCTTTGAGCTAAAGCAGGACTGTGGCGTCGTAGTATTTTACAACTACTGCCAAAAGAAAAAGAAAAAAAGAAAGAGACTGGAGATATATACTAATGATGGAATCAAGAGTATAATGTGAATACTTTAGCTTCAAGTGGGAGTTTAATTAATTCAGTCTAGCTCGTGGAAGCAACAGATGAAGCTTCCTTGCAAACACGAGCTGTAGTGGGTGACTGCTAGCTAGCTAGCTAGCTGCTAGCTTTTGATGGATCGATGGATAATATTCATGTTGTGGGACGCTGCAGCATCATTAGATTCGCCAACAAATCAAGGATCTTATCTGGAGTCATTTGAAACATCGTGTGGCCGTTCATGATTGATTAATCTATAGCAAATTAAAAGATAAATGCTAAATTCTTTTAATTTATGTGATTAATAATCCTCCTAATACGTACTCACATATAATAGAGTGCTCATAATTGTTGATAAAATTATCACTCATTCTGAGTGATTAGGAAGAGCATATAGCAAGACAAAAATCTATCACTTACCAGCGCAACAGGTTGCTTAATCACATGCTTCTCGTCTAGATATTCCAAAGCTACCTAATGGCTATTTGTCGGGTACCTGAGAGCTTATAATCACGCAAAAGAATTTATTTTCTTCCATCGAGTTCATGTTTCCCATGCTTCGTGTGCGCCTGCAATCAACTCCAGTACTTTTGTTTGACAGCGAAAAGAGTACGAAGTTTCACTGTGCTTCGCCTTTCACTGGGTAATAATCAAGATGATAAAGCCTGTGCGATCTGCATCCACCGTTCGAATCAAATTAATCTCTCGCTCGGATATATTTCCCATGCATCTTCGAAGCAAAGTGAATAAATACAGCAATATATATTCTCCAGTGATGTAATGGCAAGCTAACAAAGTCAAGGATGTGTTCAGAGTAGGCTGTGGTTTTGCATGATCTTGGTTGCCGTGCTACATGTGGTTTGCACGTGGCGGGTGTTGGTAATCGCAACATCATCTTCCCTCGTGTGCCTAATTCCAAGGAAGAAGAAAGTTAAGAGAGCTGACTGCTGATGAATAATTCAGGCTTCAGCAGGAAGCCAAATTGATCGCTACCAGAAATATCTGAACGCATTTCATCTGATTGACAATGCCTTGGCCAGAAACTTTATCAGATTCAAAGTTTGTGGACTGCAGCGGATCTCGAAGCTTGCGTAGCAACTTCTGTCAGTTCTTACTTTAAACTTGAGAGTAAAGAGAAGGATCAACCACAAGACCGAGGTATACCATCGGTGGCGTGCTCTCATGCTAACCATTATATATAAATAATAATACGTACATTTATATTTACTTACAGCATGGCCGTAAAATATACGGCAGCTTTTTCAAAATTACATTATATATTTCTGACTTATAGTATTTTTTAAAAATATATATTGATATTTTATTATTACTAAATTTTATTTCGAATTTTAATATTTGTTTCAATTACATTCTTCCGTTAATTCTCCATCAACCACCTTGTGACTTTCTGATGTGAATTAAAATAATATTTTTTATTTTAATCAACACTATTCATATATTATTCAAAACATTATATGAATAATTTCTTAAATATATTAAGAACTATACATTTTTTTTCTCATTTATAATTAATTTTAAAAAATAACTAAATTATATTTTAAATTTTGATATTTGTCTCAATTACATCTTCCCGTTAACTCTTCGTCAATAGTCCGTTAAGACGATAATGTGATTTTCTAACATTGATTAAAATAATATTTTTTTTATTATTAAAATAAAATAAAAATCACTTTAATTTATATTAAATAATACGAAATAATATTTTTTTATTTTATATTTAAAGACTAATTTCGAGTCATGTTCGGGTAAAAATTGAGTAATTTTTTAATAAAAAATAAAAATATATTATTTTATATTATTTAATATAAATTGATGTAATTTTTAAAATAAAAATATTATTTTAATTCACGTCAAAACGACACGTTAAGACAATGATTCGGCCCGAGCCTGTATAACTATTTTAAAAAAAAATATTTTATTGATTGAAAAAAAAGAAGAAGTTGAAATAGATTTTTTTAAAAAATAAAAGTCGAATTAAATATATATTACGTAGTTAACCATTAAATCTTTTTAATTTAAAATTAATTTGACGATGTAATTGTTTTTGCATTTAGAGATGTTGACGGGCATTTGATCAATTCATTTCAGATGATAGAATATTATTAAAATAAATCAAAATTTTAAGAATTATAAATGAGAAAAAGTGCCCGAATATATTCTGAAGTAATTATTCATATAATGCTTTGAATAATATATGAATAGTGTTTATGTACTCTAAATTTAAAATTTTAATTAATTGTTTTTTTGGTCGATTATAATATTAATTGTTCATCATCCCTCCATTTGAATCTGCCCGTTCTCGGAAACGAGTCTTGAATAATTAGGCCCTTGCCAGATGAAATGGACTTCCCACTAACAGGGTCACATCACAGATGTTGACAATAGTGAGTCATCCATTTAATGTATCATGAAAAAATTAGACAAGAAGAGCTCAGAGGTTGAACGATAGCTGTGGTCCGCATGCATGCACAGACAAAGAGTAAAAAACCAGCCACTGGAGTACTGGACTAGTAATTAAAAGAGGCGGTGGGAATTACAAGAAAAACATGTTAAACAACAGAATGAAAATTGTTGAGTAACAACTTACTGCCATTGTTCCAAGTTTAAGGATTCAATCCCTTACAGAAAAACCTTAAAAAAGAAAGACGAGCGAAGGAACATAATTGCTGATCGATCTCTAGCTGTTGAGTTCCCTGCATGCATGCCCTTCAGTTAATTCTCTACATGACAACACAACCTCTGGTGTTTTCATCGCTGAAGAGATGAGTAACATAGTCATTATATGATGGCTGGCTATTCTGATAATATGGACTGGAGTAGGAATTGTAGTAGCCAGTGTAGGGGGCCATCTGAGGGGACCGGAGATGCATCATCTGATGAGGCTGTTGCTGCTGCATCATCATCCCCCTAGGGTTGATCGTCATGGATGATGGATGAGCTTGGTATCCCTGCATAGGGGGCTGATTCTGATGCATTCCACCAACTCCAAGGAAAGCATTTGCTTGCAAACCTCCTCCATTGTTTCCACCGAACCCACCCAAGCCAAGACCTGCAAAGCTATTGATATCTACCACCCTTTTTCCATCCCCAGCATTACCATTACTTTTCAACATTTTTTGCAAGGTTGCCACATCTGGGTGCTTCATCTGGTTCTGGTTAGGATAGGACTTCTTGCCACCTCCGCCAGCTGCATTTCCACCACCACAATTAGCATTGAAATTTTTCTTTGAAGCAACTGCATTGTTTGCCTGCTGCTTGAGAAGATTTATTTGCTTGATTTTCTCGAGCAATGGCAGATCAACCTCGTCGTCCTCATCATCGTAATCATAACCAGAGTCTTCCTCATCAATGTTGTAGGAAGGAAGCATTGCGTGATGGATGTCGAAGGGCTTGAGGCCTTGCTTACCTTGATCTTTGTTCTTCTTGTTGCTGCCCCCTTTGGCTAAGGATGAGCCAACAGCATGTAGCTGTTGCTTTTGTAGGGTGTAGTTACTGTTCTTGTTGCTGGCTTTCTGGATCCAGAGCTCCGCATGCTTCCCTGCTCTTGTCAACTTCTTTATCAGAATCTCAGGTTCCACATTTGCTTGGACGGTGACCTTCTGATTTTCCACATCTATATCCACCACGAAGACCCCTGCCAATGAGTCATTTGGAAGATTATAATAGATAGATCAATTTTCTACTCGGAGTTGCATATGCTTCCCCCGGCCCATAGATCAATTGCAAGTTGTAGCTGTCAACATTTAGAAACTAATGATCCATCGTGGGGTGGGTTTACAATTTACATAGTTTTGAAAGGAAAATAACAGGATAAGCAGAAAAAGAAAAATAATTATGGTGATCAACAGCAACTAGCACTGTACTCCTGTAGTGTATAAGTTTATATACTCTAATCTTTGAGCGAAATCTTCAACCATGTGGAGATTAATGTGAAAAACATCAAAGTTTTAAGATCAACCAGCATGAAAACCTATAATCGTAAATGTCCATAGATGAGCAAAAGTATGTTTAGAAGGAAAGAAGAAAACACTTTAGTTCAGAGGAACAGCAAAACACGGCAAAAAGTAGGAATGATTAAATACCTTCGATTCTCTGGAGGAGCTTCTTAACTTTCAGCCTACATCCATCACAATCTATGTTCACCTTCAGTGCATACGTCTGCAGGAATCAACCGACTTATGGTTTGCTTCTCAATTTCCCTTGAAAAACACAAATGTACAACAGAGAAGGTTAATTAAAAAAATGCACCTTGAGTTTGAGAACCTCGAAATGCTGTTCTTTGCCCATATTGTTAGTTGTTACTTGTATTTTCTCTGGTGTTCTTTTGGAGATACAAAGGGATACTCCGAGCACTCCAAATTACTAAGAAGGTGTTGGGAAGAAGAGTAGCATGCAAGGGTTCAGATGTCTTCACCTACCCCGCCTCGCTATATATATCACTCTCATGGAAAGTTGGAAATCGCACATGGGTGTCTTTTATCTTTGTCCTCGCCAGTGGCAGAAATATGACAAATATTTATTCCCCCAAGTTTGTAACTTGCAGTTGGTAAACTACTCCTGTAACCGACACTCTTGTAGAGATGGGAGAAAGAAGGGAGATAGGAGAATGACTGATCTGAAATACCAACTCCCTGTCAAACTTTGCAGGTTGGCCTGTGAAAAGCTATCTACCAGGCAAAGCAAAGGAAAGTTGACACGTTGAACATTTATTGCTGGCATAGATGTTTCAGGCAAGGGCAAAGGAACAGTGACTTCACATGACTTGAGCTGTTCCTCGCTACTTTTCTTAGGCTTCCTAGTCTTTGTTTGTTGCACGTTCTCGCCATTTCCTGATAGTTGACATGAAAAAAGAGAAGACCGGAAGAAAGTGGATGAGAGGTCAGCCCCTTATCCTTGTGGATAAAATCCTGGCCTTTAGCTAGCAGTTCAACGACACAAATTTGAAGTTGCTTAGTGCTTACAGTTAATACTATATTATTTTGCTCCTGCAAAGAAATAGAGGCTGTCTGACAGCTCGCATTTTTCGTTGTTCAATTTACATTAAAATCTTGGTTTCTCAGTTCCCCTGCAACAGTTGATTGCATCAAGTAATGCAAACGTACAGTTTGAACCTGTGGTCAGCTCGTAGATGCGGGAAAACATGCATTGACGAACCCACACTTGTAAATCTTTCAAGTTTCAACAGTTTGAACTTTGAAGATAGTGAAGATATCAGTTTTCTCTCATATCATTTATCTGCAAAACTAGTCTATCATAATTGCTCGAGACAATCGATAGGCTAATGTCTGAATAATTGGTATATAAGAAGACACACATTATCATCTATATCAGATTAATAGTTGACAAATCACAATTTGTGCGCATTTTATGAAGATCACATACCAATACTTGGCAAAAGTTAAGATGAAGATGGTAAGTGTGACCAGAAACAATGTACACATACTTGTATAGCCTGTTGACCTAGGGAAATTTAATCTTGAGAAATATATCAAAGTTCTTTACAAAGTACACAAGCAGTAGCTTGTTTCCTGTACATGATACAACAGTATTTTTTTTAGACTACAAGTTAACTTATACACATAAGAATCCACCTTCGATGAAAGACAAGTAAAATTGATTACTTTACAACAGTCCTTTTGATCTTTCTTATGCAAACATCTAGGATGATCTTCCCTGTGGGGGTACGTAAATCAGGGGGAACCAGAAGAAAAAGGTTCCTAGGGTGAAATCCCTTCCACACTGTGATATTTGAAGTTAACGACTCAAACTGGAGACAGCTCCTATTACAATTCGAGTTCTGCATATTGATGGTAAGCTCATACAAGAAGTCCCATTTCAAAGATCTAGGTCTGAAGCAGACCATAGAAAGCACACTACCCAGACTTGAAGAACTATCATTAAGGAGGAGAAACAGATACTTGTCCTCGCCGTGTAAAGCTCGAAATGGATCTGTCTTGTCCAACTCAACCTTGAAGGTCTGGTTATAGCTAAATCTTTCATAAGGTTCATGAAAATTAATAAAATGAGCAGATAACATTTCTCTGGATCCGCAGAAATAACAATTGCGGGCAGGGCAGGAACATGGTGCATAAATGCATGTTTCTTCATGTGTGCCTTTGTCTGTATAGCACATGGATCTATTGCATCCATAATCTGCATACATGCACGAGAATTTGGTGGACTCTATGACCTTTTCAAGTATAAGACAGCGGCTGTAGCAAATAGCATGAGAGCATATGTGGCATTTGTTGAAGAGCTTGGAGCAGCAAGAAGAACATGCAACATGTCCATTTTGACACTGGAGAACTTGACCAATCAGCAAATAATTTTGTATAATTGCAAGTGTTAACAATAATGATAAATACACATAATGAATCACCTTTTTTGTTTTGTTTGTCAAAAAAGTGAGCTGAACTAAGGATGCTACCATATATACAAAATAAGTAAGGTCAGTGGCGAGTAGTCATAATAGAAGATAGTACTTCAGAATTATTGGTAGTGGCATTCAATATCAACCACTAAGTAGGTAGGGAAATAAAATAGTAAATATAAAACAGGTTATTATACAAAAATGAACCAGTGATTATCAAAATTATCGATTTTGTAGACAACCTATTTTTATATCAATTGCGACCTCATGTTTTGAATTTCTATCAATTAGAGTCTATCGTCACGTTTCCATGTAAGATTTATTGGAGCTGAATTCAGCTTATCGCTTTAACAATGGATTTTTATACATCAAGTGTTGGACCCATCTTTACTTTTAAGTTTGCTTCAAAACCATGCTAATTGCTACCGTCTAATGACATGACATTTCAACTTCCAAATAATTTAATGCCAATTGTCATGTCATTGCATAACAGGGGATAAAAGAAAATATAAAGATAGATCTAAATTGATGACATTTTAAACATAAGGCCAAAACAATTGATATAAAAAATAGGTTGTGTACAAAATTGGTAATTTTGATAAATTTTGATCATTTTTGTATAAAAATCCATACGGGACTGATTAAATAGTTTATGCATCAAACTTCGACTGCATTGGTTATGCAATTAACTTGTAAAGATTAATATAAATAATAACAGTGTGTTCAAAATGTATTTTGTTCAATGAACAGATATTAGTAGTATGTCATTTCTGGTGTGTCAAAGTTACAAGAAATCCTATGAAAAGCTGTACCTTGTAAGCTTTGATTTGTCTTAGTAGTTAGTTCTAGTATGCAATAAATCATAAATATGGTCCTTCCATCAAGAAACAAAATTTCATGAGTATGATCCTTCCATCAAAAGAATGAATATGGTCCAAGTAAATAAATGCCCAAGTTTCCTTGAGCACCTCGTTCTAATAAGAATCCCATGCGTCATCAGCCATATTGCATCTGCTCTTTTGCAAAGAATGTGAAGATTCTCTCTCCCTCTTTTGCAAAGTTTTCTTAAAACCAAAGCTTCTACAATTCCTCCTAGATTCTCTTAGCACTTGCAATCCATCTATAACATTCTTCCCTATTTTTACATATCATACATATTAGTCACATTAGAAGCCTAATTTCACTGGTTAAAAGTTGGTACGTTATTACTGATGATGTTACGTCATCTTCCAAATTACCCAACTACAAGCCAATATGTATTTGTGGAAGATTATTTTTACTTCAATTACTCTCATCCATCAGACGAGTACTTCCTCTCATCAATTTCCTTTCTCGCATTCACAAATGTAACTTAGTATGAAATCCATAGCCTAAGGCAGAAACCAATCAGCTTCAACATATCTAGTAGAGAATTGATTGAAAAAGCGGGCATGCGAACTTATAAAAATTATTCCAAAGATGGAAAAGACGTACGCAAATGAAGAAAATAGCACCGTCAATATAAAATTTGATCCGTTATTGCAACAAATGTAGAGTTGGATAAGGGCCCAACCTGAAAAATCGGAGGCCGCAAGGGTTCGTAGCAGATGGAGCAATCGAGAAGATCGGGATCCATCCGGACGCAGACACCGCCATCACTGGAAGATTGCCCTCTTTCCTTCCCATTCACCTCACCCCTGTCTCCATCCTTTAACTCTTCTTCCTCCTCCTCTTCGACGCCCTTCCCCTCTTCGTCCTCTTGTTCATCTATCGCTTCATCATTTTCTCCCCTCTTCTTCCCCTTCTTCGAGCTCCCGCTATCGCAGAGATTTTCTCCGCATCCGCCTCCGCCTCCTTTTCTCCTGCTCCTCTTTTTTCCATTGGGATTCCTGTCCTCCTCGCACTCCTCGTCCTCCTCCAACGAGAATCTCGCCATGACCTCGATCAAGCCCTCTCCACCCTCCTCAATCCTCATATGTCGCCCGTCGTCTGCTTGCTGACTTTTTAAGTTGCGTATTTGTCACCCTATCACATTTACGGAATTAATTTGTAAATAACTAAATAACATTATCCAAATAAACTCAAAAATTGTACTTATACATAATTATATATAACTTATTAACTGAATTGCGATTGATTTAGATACTAAAAATATCGTGCCGATTTCAAAATGCTCTTTTTGTTTAACTAAATAAGAATAATAAATAATAAATAATTATTGTATTAATAATTATGTCATAATTTAATGTATTTTTATCGTGTTCGCTCTATTTATTATTGTTTCTTTGAATTGCATATTTCTGAAAACTTATAGCCTCTTTATCCTCTTATGATCGTAAGATTAAATAGGATATGATAGTCATGGTTCCTATGCTGTTGTTCATAGAAATTTTGAGGGTAATCTTTTATATGGTATGGCTAGATATAATTTTGATTGCAATGTTCTTATTAACGAAGCTTTGGCAATCAGATTGGCAATAAGATAAGTTCTTATCCTACATCTTTTTCTGATGCAAAATTAATTGTTAATACGTACAATTGTAAAATAGGCATTAACTGATGTGTCAGAAATATAATTAATGACATCATTTGTGATGCAGATAAATTTGAAGAATGCATCTTTGCTTATATCGACGTGAATGCAAATATGACGACTAACTGGCTAACAAATCCCCCCATCCCCCGATCTTGCAATTGTAGCAAAAAAGGATGCTATTTGTCTCTCTCATTCTTCTAGTTAGCGTGTAATAATTTTTCTTTGATATAAAAAAATATGATATGATATCAAATAAGAACATTTTTGATTGATTTTTATTAGTTCGATATGCATTGGATATAAAATTAAATTTATATTATTCTAATTAAATTTATTTTTTTAATTCATGCACTAAATAAAAGAATAATATAAATTTATTTCTTATCTTATTCATCTATATCCATTGAAATAAACATGCTCTTAAAGTAAGAGTTTCCGACCAACGTTTCTGACCAACGTTTCTGACCAACGTTTCTTCGGAATTTTGCTATATCTAATTTTTTTTGAGCCATTGGAATTATGTTGGGAAAGAGATTATATTGGTTTTATTATAATTAACAAAATTTTGGTGGTCGACCCACCACTAGATATATTGCTTAATGTCATAAATATGATTCATACTTAATATATTCAAGGCTATATTCTTCAAATACAAAAAAAAAATGATTTAATTACTACTGATAGAACATATTTGCTTCTTAAAATAAATGAGATAAGATAATGAATATATTACTATCTATGGTACATAAATTTTAAAAAAAAAATTATATCATTAGATCAGATTTAAAAAATTCTTATTTTATACCCCTCATTTATTATTCAATTAAATCATATCTCATTCACCGATGCAGTTATTTAGATGCAACTCCAGGCCTCTGATTGCGGTGAGACACCTACAAAATGGATATATAGTTCATGGAAAAGTACACCACTAAAAAGAAGAGGACATATAGCTCACTGTTTGTAGCAGGAAGAATAATCATATATACAGCTAGAGAATAGTAGAATACAAATGATTAGACTTGTAATATGTGTATACATACAGGGTTTGGGATTTTTCTCTTCCCTCAATCGATCTCTCTGTTGTAAGAATGTTCTTGGGTCTGATTGTACAAATTATAAAAGGAAATATTGGAAAATAATAAGGAATAATCAGAATCCTGGTTCCACGTGGAAAGCAGCGCTATGAACTCTCTCCTTGGCCTTCTTTGCCTGTAGAAAAAAACAATACATTATATTTAAGAACAATTAATAACTAAAGCTAACAACATATAAATATATGTGTAATGAGCTCTTAAAAGGTTAATATCATTCATGCAAGGTGGTAAACATTCAATTAACTTGTAAGATAATTAATGATAATTAATTATACTTGTACGAGGTCTTACACTTGTACCTTTAAGAATGTTGTATACTATACAGGTTCCAATTACCAATTAAGAATCTGTGTTCAATATATTTCAATGTCATGGAGTGCAATGGAGTATAGAGGAGTAGTACGTCTATGTTTTGACTTCTGTTAGGGGCAATTGTTCTGATATGTATAAAATAACGTAATTTAACTTATTAATAATGTGATATAAGGGATTTTCTTAGATTCCTAGGGAGCCAGAGTGGTACACCCAATGTGCCACTTCCACCTCTTAATAGGGCTATGATTTGATTTGCTTTTTTTCTTTGAAAAATTATATAATTGTTCTTACACGAAAAAGAATTATAGGTACAAACAAATATATATACCTAGACAAGGAGGTTCCAGAGAAAATATATAAATATGAGGAAGCATGGCTTACTACTAATATATGTTTGCATGTATGAAACATAAGCAAATGAAAATTTTACTTCTTGAGCCCAATTGGTGCGCAGGATTGCAATGAGAAGAACCAAGACTTGTACAAGAAGAGCACATATGATTCCCATCCAGAGTCCCTGGAGCAAACATACAACAAAACATCAACATCAACAAAAAAGCATTTGCCAAATCCAGAACAGCTAATGCATGTGACCAACCTCACCACCAATATGAAAGTGAAAAGCAAAGATTACTGCTGAAGGAATGCCCACTGCATAATATGCTCCAAGATTAACAAAGGAGCAAAACTTCTGCCAACCACATCCTCTAGCAGCACCTATATATATTCATTTTTCAATATAAGTTGGCTTGAGAATACATAATTTATTATGAAATTTCAAACAGATGATTAAACATATAGCAAACTAAAGCCTGAAAGTAAAAAAGATATCATGCGACATTGTCCTAGGAAAGGAAGAAGAGACAATTCAAAGCATGATTTTAGTTACAAAATATGATGTTTGATACTTATATATGTTGGCTAAGGAAATAACATAATATATCCTATCTATTACTAATGTATTTATTTGTATTTAATATATTTGCAACATGTAATGTACACGTGCCCATGCATAAGATCCATTGTAAAAACCTGAAAGTGTGCACTGTATTCCATCCATGAAGTCAGATATGGCAAGAATTGGCATCATAGTTGAGACGTATTTTATGACATCCTCTTCATAACTATACATGTATCCCCAGACATCTCGTACCAAAATGCTGATTAATGCCACGACCAAACCTTGTGTGGTTGCTATAGCAATGACAATTTGAACAGACAAGCTTGCAGCCTGTGGTCGTCCAGCACCCAATTCATTTGAAACTCTTATGCTGAAATACTTAGTATGTAAATTTACATTAATTATAATATAATCTTCTTTAGCATGTGTAGGTATTGTACAAGGCTATATAAATAACAAAAGAAGATAGCCAAACAGACCTTACAGCACTGCTGAGACCAGTGGGAATCATATAAACCATCCACATTGTACTGAGGCTGGCAAACATATTTCAGCTCTTAGTAACTTTGGTAATAATACTAAGAAGATATTAGGTTATTATTTAAGCCAAACAAAATTAGCATGTACTGCGATTAAATAATAACTCATTGATGGGAAAAGATTCAGTAGCCAATCCCAGATTATAGATTCATGACTCTTTTATTATAATTGTATTCTAAAATATAAATGTGCTAATTTCTTGTATATTTTAACTGTATAAATTGCATCATATATTATCAACATGTTGATCCTTTCTTTCCAGATTTTTTTTTGAAAAAACAGCTGGATAGAAGGTTCACATAGGGTAAATTAGTTAATTCAGGGAATGAAAATTCATATACTTGCTCAAGAATCATGGATCTTTCTATTTCAGGAGATTCAAGTTCCCAACCTAATTGACAAAACTGATGTCTCCAGCTGTGGATTCGGAAGAAGACCTGATAAGAGAACTACCATCTCAAAGGACCAGTATTCTAAGCTGCAAATACAGGGAAAAGGTGTAGTTAGTTAAAAATAGTATGTATTTTTTTAAAAAATAAAATATGTAAAATATGCATGGGATTGAATTGTCTGCAATAGGTCATAACAATCAAGCTAAAGACCAAATGAAATTGACAAATGAGGGATAAACCTAAGGGAATAGGTAAAAAATGGTACCTAAAGTATACCGTGATTCATAAATTACTACTTAAACTTCAAAACTAGACATTAGTACCTAAAATTGTCATCGCTTAACATGTTACTACTTTTGCCAAGCTGCCGTATACCTAGAATGACGAAAAATGCTTGCGTTAGTGCTCCACTTCAGATTTTTTCGGCAGGAAATATCCTGCCCGCCACATCATTATTAATAAAAAAATTTCACTGACTGTCTATTTATTTTTCTCCACTTGTTCTTGCTCCCCTCTGCTTTCATTCTTCCTAATTCTTTTCTTCTGTCTCTTCTCTTCCCATCTTCTGGCTGTGGGCCGGAGTAATGTTGATGGACGTTGATCGGTGGAGAAATGGAGAGTACACAAGATGGAGGTGCAGAAGCACAAGAGGATTTACTAGCTAGGTACGCTAGTTGCAATAAGGTCCACCATGATACATTAGTCACTTATGATTGCTAATTCAATCCACAGAAAGTACACATTTCTCTTATTGCAAGTTCAGGTTGGTGTTATTGGGTGGACCGCGAAAGTTTTAATAATTTCATTTGTTTGAGTTTGGTGATAATCACATAACTGCCACAACTTCATTCAGGAAGTTGCACAATGGGCACTATCTTTCCTAGCTTTTCACCTCAAGTACTATGAAAGATAATAGTTCTGCTAGGGACATAAAACTAGAGAAACACATGTAGTGCAGTCACTTCAAACTTTGTTGTCTAAAATCATTCACAATAGAATGCTCTCTTTCAAAGTACAAAGTCAACTAATATTAACATACTTCATATGATTGGTATAGGAGGAAAAAAGATTAATAATTAGGGTAAATTACACTGACCTCCCCTCTATTTGTAATTTTGTCTTGTAACCCCCTCAGTTTTGTAAAAGATTACACAAACCTCCTATATTAACGAAATAAGATTACACAAACCTTCCCTGAGTTTTGTAAAATATTACACAAACCTCCCCTACAAAAGATTACTCAGGGGAGGTGAGTATAATTTGGACAAATAGAGGGGAGGTCAGTGTAATTTCACTAAACCTCAGGGGAGGTCAGTGTAATTTACCCTAATAATTAACTTAACCAATGAGTTGATCACTTCATCTAAGCAAGTGGTTGTTCATTGCAGCCTCATGGTATTATGTGGTTTAGACTTTGGAGTGCTTTAATTGATTAGGAAGTTATAACTTCTATGAACAAAATACAGATTAAGAAAATTCTCAAGCATATAACTTATAGTGATTTCTGAATTTACCAAATTGGACCCTAATAGTTTCTAGTAATTCATTGTATTATGCCCTGATAAACTTTGTTGCACACAATGAGTAACCACCATTAGTAACAAATTTTGTGCAAGACCTACTTAAAAGTACTTACCATACCATAAAAGCTGAAGGAACAGCCAGCGTTAGGAAGTCAAATACATCATTGAGTGATTCTTTTGATAGACCTGTCCATGTCTCCTTGCAAGCTTGAGAGAACTTGACATAAATTGCTAAAAGAGCAAGATTTATCCAATACGATATGGTTGTTGCAAGGGCAGCACCCTTGCTGCCAAGGGCAAAAATATACACTAAAACCCAGCATATAAAAATGTGGAATATTGTAGTTATCCCAGAGCTTATGAGCATGGGAAACACAATGTTCTGGGTTTGCAGAAATTTAACAAGGCATTGAAGCAAACCATAGGCAAAAAGGCTTGGGATTAGCCAACAAGCATATAGTCCTGCTTCAGCTGATATCTCTGGATTTTGACCAATTGCAGTAAGAATTTGGCTTGTGTTGGTCCAAATGAGGGCCAATGGTATGCCCGCAAGCAGAAGAATTAGCATCGCCCTTTGTGTATGAATACCAAGCATGTGATATTGTTTCGCACCATAAGCCTGTCCACATAGGGTGTCCAATGCACTTGCCATTCCCAACTTGTTATATTGGAAGAAAAATATGCAGAAAATTTCAACTTATATACCATAAAAGATGACAATAACAAGAAAGAAATTCAATATTTGAAATTGAGCTTCAAACTAGAAGAAGTGATTTCCCATTTGTACATATGTTCTTACAAGAGGTTGACGATGAATTTTAGTTTGCTTATCAACACCGTGGATATTTATGAGGATAAAATCAAAGAACTGATATGAAAAAAAACTAAACATAGTTTAAACTCCAACCAGACAAGTGAGTTAAAAAACCAGTGTTAAAGAAGAAGCCAAAGGCAATAACCACATTTTCAACCTTTTACAACCTTTGGGTGATAGACTATTACCACAGAAGGTCCTTTTGAGAACTATTTATAGACAATTCAAGAACTATGAAAATGAAAAAAAATATCTAACTCAAGAAACAAGTGCAAGATAAAACTGAATTAAAATGAGAGCAAGGCTCAACTCATTCAAGAACATGTTATAATTATGTTAATGCAAAACCTAGGAAAATCTATATAAAAGTTGCAAAGAAAGATTACACAAAATCTTACAGAAGATGTACCTAAATGAGAGTTGAAGAAGAGAACACAGTTACAAAGACAATAAAATCTGATATGGATAGTTGAGATTGGTTTATGCAAAGTTATTTTGCAAATTCTTCAAAAATAATCACCTAATAAATTGAAGGCGACCACTTGATAATTCCTTTATAAAGTACAGGATTTCTAGTTTTATGAATTTTTACAGTCTAAGCAGGAAATAAAGTCTTCTCGTGAATGAAATCGTTGTTTCTTCATCTATTCAGTTCAATTTTACCTAAGGAAAGCTTGTTCAGAAAATTAATGGGATATGCCCTCTATTATCCTAAAAAAACTCTCTGAAATGTCAGTCAAATCTGCCTACCAATTCATTAGTAGCAACGGAATTGTTTCTTCACACAATCAACTGTGCTGGGATACGTTCCAACGAAGTGAGAATCCTGTGTTGGCTGATTCTACGTAGGAAGCTGAACGCAAAAGTTATGCTCAACAAAAAGGAGATGACATTGGACATACACCTGCTTTATGTGCAATAGGGGGGAAGAAAACTCATCATCTCTTGTATTAGTTGTATGGATGCCCAATTACTGTGATTGGGAATCCATTCATTCTCAAATCACCGGATCTGATTACATTACCTGATTGTAATGGAAGCTTTGTCATTCAAGCTAGTATCCAAAAACTGTACCTTTCCGAGTGAAAGGGGAGTGGAAGAACTTTCGGTAATGATCTTAAGACCAATCAGGAACTACTTCTGCATTGGTACTATATCATGAGAAGCTGGAAAATCTGAGCAGCTGCGCTAAAGCCAAGCAAGCTATCTCTATTTGCTGCTGCCTGAGCCTCATCCAGTAGAAAATTATTGCGGATTGTACCTGGAGCACTCCCTCTATAACTTGAAGATAGTGAAATCAGTACTGTATACATCTCGCTATTACAGTTTGGGGTCTGTATGCTTTCACGATTCTAATGAAATTAAGAGGCCTTAATACCTCAGTTTTCTTTAAAAAAATCTCTTTTTTCCAGTCTACGAACAAAACTTTAAATCTTTTTATCACCTTCCTAATAAAGCAAAGAATAGGTGAATCTCTCCTCAAAATAGAAAAAAGGAAAAAAAGTGAAACACTAGAAATTTATACCAGAATCCACTAAAAAAAATAGATCTATATGAATAGGCAGACTGATGATAAAGTAAGGAATTAATGTACATAGAATATTGAGAGCTAAATGGATGTCGTCATTGATCACAGGCACAACGAAACAAATAAGAGGATAGCGAGGCAGGATAATACATACCAGCACACTGAAACCGGTGACGTTGGCGAAGGAAGCGGCCATAGAGGCCCCGGAGAGAGGGAGCTCCCCAAGGTGGCCAACGAACATGACAGAGATGAGCTGAAGGCAGTACTGGAGGAGGCTGGCCACGATGAGAGGCACTGCCAAGGACAGCAAACGCATCACCTCCGCGATCACACTGGGATCCCTCCAAAAGCATAGGGAGCCGGAGAAGATATCCTTAGCTCCTTCTTCTCCATTTGGTCCAATATCCCTATTGGAGATTTGGGCTGGAAGCAGCAGAGGAGATGCGTCTCCTGCTCTCGTTTCTAGGCTCATTGTGAGAGAACAGAGAGTAGACAACGGAGGGTGCCTATACCACAATCGGGTTAGGATCTTCTCCAAGATCAAGAAACCCAATTCGTTCATCCCACCGTCCATCCATGCAATTCCCAGTTTCAGTCGTCTAGTTTACGCTCCCATTTGCTCCAAGCCGAGGGATAAGTCAATTGGGGTGACGATCCCGTCCAGCGGCATTTTGCAGGCATCGCTAGTAATTTATATAAATTTAATTCCTTTTGATTGAATTTGAAAATAATAAATAAATGACCAGCTATTCCTTAATCCTTATGATTAGAAAATAACTACCTTTCGAATATATTACATAATATTTTAAGTAATTTAATTTTGATTTTGATATTACATCAAATAATTATAATATTAGTTTTTAGGTTATAAAATAAATAACATTTTTATAGATGTTTCAACTTATTCTAAATAATATGCAGAATAATAAAATAGTATTTAATTAATACAAAACACATTTGTTATTTTCAAACTAGTATTTTATTTTTTAAAAAAAACATTTTACACTCATTTATTTTTTTATTATATTATGAATTAAAATACCCTAATACAATTTATTATTTTAAATATAAATACGTAATATTATTAAGAATGATATTTTTAGTTGTTTTTCTTACTATTCATTATCTAAGCAAATCAATTAATAACTATTTTTTAATCTATTTTCTAATGTTAGTCAAATAGGGTATTATTATTATTTATCTATTTCATTCAATTGACCCAAACACTCAATTGTAGTTCCATCCAATTTTTGAGTTATTTTTAACTTCTCTCATTTTTCAAAATTTTGTCAACTTTAACTTTTAAAATTAAAAATTGTCTTTTTAATTTGCTTCTTTCACTCTAGACAATGGAATAACATCATCTATAATGCCATTAGTGAATTATTTCATATATTTATCTATCTTTGTTCTTTGTCTATTCCAATTTCATTCCATCAACCAAAAGGAACATTTAGCTAGTTGTAGAAATGAAATCATAAAGGACATACATATATAAATAATGAAATTGATAATATAATTTTTATGGGGTCAAATATTAAACACAAATAAGGAGTAATATTATTTTATTTAGTTAGCATAAAAACACACAAAAAATAAGAAGTAATCAAAATGTTATTCTTAAATTATTTAATATTTATACTTAAAATAATAAATTTTAGTATAATTTATTATAATTGTCAACAACATAATAAAAATATGAATTATTGTAAAATAATTCTTAAAATAAAAATATTAAATAAAAAAATGAAAAGCTTATTTTGAATTAATTGAAAATAATTCATCTAAGATACAAAATATTTCTTTTCAAAAAAACAAAACAAAACAAAACATAATAATAATAATAATAATAATAATAATAATAACTCTATTGCTGTAATGTTGTTTGTATTAAAAATTTGTTTTTAATATATGTTAATTCTTAAAATTAGTTTAATAGTTTAATTAAATAGTATATAAGTATTTTTTAATAGTTTTTCTGACTGTTTACAAGTCTTCGCCTCTTTGCCTCATTCTCTTGGGGATTTCCGCCGCAAGCTTCGATGATGTCTTTCCCCGCCGCCGCCTCTTCTCCGTCTTCGGCGACCGCCCTAATGGAGAAGCCTTCCGTCCGAGTCGAGAAGGCCTCCAGTCATCTGCGGATCGATCCCGATTGGACTATGAACATGGATATCGGCGACAACATCAACGATAAGTGATAAGGCGCTAACAAAGAACGATCGTGAGTTTTTTCTTGGTTTTAGTTTTATCTCTACTCGTCCTTTCTTAATTCTTGGTTGCTTCCTTCATCTTATTGCTATTTGCTACATTTCATTTTCTTAGGGTTGAAATAGTTGTTACGAGTCTTGGCTTCAAAAGCAGCTTTCTTCTTGTTTCTTTGCTACATCACCGTTGTGCCTTTCACGAGTTTGTGAGCCACTGATTGCTTTGCCCAAAAGAAACATACTCTATGTGCCAATTATAAGTGGTCAAATTCTTATTAAATCTTAATATATGCTATATAGATTATCCTTCTGAGAATCTAATTTCAAGGTCGATCACTTAGGACCTTCAACTATAATTGCTCGTAAAAGTTTTTGTCAGTTAGACAATGCTTATACTTCAGATAGCTTCTGCAAACCGGGCAATGAATTATATTCTTGTCGTACAGCGGAGCATATAGAGTGATATATCAGAATCATGAATGTTACTGTCTTATTCATACCAATGGAATAAACATCCATTGGTTTCACATTAAGTATTGTATGATATCAGTAACTAACATTTCTCTTATGGGGAAAAAAGCCAAAACTTAACAGTTGAAACAAGTCATGATTGACAATAGTTTCCTCTCCTTATTAAGTTATTCTAATTTTTTGAGTGAATGCTTAGCACATGACACGCTCTGAACAATTTTAAGACCATGGAGGTGTGGAATCGTAGATGCTCGAGCACCAGAAGTCCAGAACCACCAACATTTGTCTGAGAACCTGTTGTTGAAGATAAGTTGTAGTTGATCAGTTTGAGCGATGTATGATGTGGTTCATTAATGATTAGAGGTACTAAGGAGTGGATCAACTTTAGTGAATATCTTTCACTCAGCTTAGATCTCAAGCTATATTTTTGAGATTCTATTGTAGAATGGTCGCACACTTGCAGGAGTACAGAGGTTGGTCCTTGTGTCATATTATAAGCTTACTCTTTTGGTTGAACCATTGCTTTATGATTTTCTGTGGTTGAACCTTATTATAAGCTTACTATTTTGGTTGAACCAAGCTCAGTCCATTGTGGCATTGCTAGCTATGTATACCAGCAAAATTAATCCATCTCATGGATAATGATTTATTTTTCAATTTCCAGTCAAAGTCTAATTTGCCAACTTCAGTTTAACTTGTATGGAGAATAATTTTAAACAATCTTTAAAGGATACATTTTTTTTTCCACAAACAAGTGTGGAATACATAACAACAGACAATGTATTTGACAAACCGTCCGACATGATCATAATTCATGACAAAGGTAATGCATGCAGTTTGTGCATTACTTTTATAATCTTCTCTCATACATTCTTGAAATGACAGCAAGGGTCCAACGTGGGCCCAAAAAAACGGCCTCAACTCGCATGCATAGTTTTAATAACTCCAATGCGGGTAGACACAAGGTCATATGGAACTGGATTAGGATTCTCGAAGACCCTATTGTTGCAAACTTGCAAAAAGCCCATGTCCAGGAGCAAGTTATCTAGCTGAAGGTTCTTTAGTTTGTTTTATTGATTGCCAATTGTGATTAATCATGAAAGTCTATTGTGCCAACCCAGTGAAGTTATGGGACAATCATGAAGCCATAGTCGTTAATTCTGTCTGCTTCCCATGAAGTCTACAATTGGTATCCACAGTTATACCTTGTATTCTTAATCAGGATTTCATTAGAAGTCTATCATTTGGACTTTGACATTGAGAGCTGCTATCAGTTTCCCTGTTGATCCACCATCTTCCTGTCCATCAAGAGTAATTTTCTGGACTGTTAAGAGATAATGTTTGTCCAAATGCACCACTAATGGATATATTCATGCACAATAGGCTAAATATGGCTTCTCTTCCTGGCGGTTACTGTTTTTCATCCTGAACATAGTGCATTTGTTCTTTTCCATTTAATTGTGGTAATAGGTTATAGTGGTGAGGATGTTTGGACTTTGGATAGGTAATAAACTGAGTATATTTTTTTGGATTGTGCAGTGCAATGCATTGTCCTTGTGTTCAATTCATCTTTTGGATAATTATCTTTCACATATTTATACTGTTCAGTGCTTGCTTGGAAGAACTCAAAACAGAGTAGCTTGTGCATGCAACACGTTTACAAACTTGGCACTGCTTTATTGATGGAAAAAAGATCCAAGTTCTGAAACTTTTTCTGTTATCTGTTCATCAATGTCTAAAATCAACATTATTTATCTGGTTATGTTGATTTTATGAAAAATATCTTGTATCTGTTATCTTAAAATTCATATGTTTTCTTGAGTCAGGTAGGCCAAGAAAGTACTTAAACAAATTAAGAAGTGCCTGCTGAGTAAAAATCCAATGGTTCAATTCCTTGCTTTACCGGTACTTGCCAAGTTGTCCATAATTAGACTTGATGTTGGTATTGAAATTTGGTTATGTTTATGTGATTCCATTCTCAATTGAGCAGTAACTAGAGTCTAGTACTAGAATCACAAGTTTAAATAGCCCGACAAAAGCACATGTTAGAGGTATATAACTTGACGTTTGCTTATAATTTGGCAAGCCTGTTGCTGAGATTATAAAATCTTTAAATCTTGCCGACAGGTACTAGTATGAAAGATGATATGGATCCTCTTCCAGTATCAGTCTATCACACTAATGAATGCATTGCAGAAGCTACTATATATTTGAAGAATACTTGTTTTTACTAACTAATAGGACTGTGGTGAATATGTTTATTTTCAATTTGCTAAATGCAAAATTCTAGAAGAAATTATCAAAATTATTTTAAAATACTATGTCTTTATATATTTAGCTATTCAGTCCCTTTACAAAGAAATTATCAAAATTGCTTAGAATATTCACAACATCATTTCTGAATGTCACATATTTAGTATAGCTAAAAGAGTGAAAGAAGCCAAGTGCTGGGTAGGAAGTACTGGTTTTGAATGGTGTCACTTAGATGGTTTCCTATGCATCAATTTACAAGTTATTGCTAACATGGGTTTTCCGGAAAAAAAATCATCTTCTACTTTTATAAGCATATGGAAACAAAAAATTGTCTTCTCATTATCTGGTAGGAGAGATTGAAATGACTATCTATGAGTGATGGTTTTGTTTGAATATTCCAGGTATGCATATGTATTTTAGTTACCTATGCATGTTACAGTAGAAGGATTTCAGTGTTACTTTTCAAGTACTCAGAAATGTTTTGGATGCCCTAACAGATGGATATGCAAGTATGGGATAAAATTTTAGTGCTGCTGGACTCTTGGCAAGAAGCATTTGCTGGGCCTGGTGGGAAATATCCGCAATATTATTGGGCAACCACTGAATTGAAGGTATGAACCATCTACTGCTTGTTCTGGTAACATTTTAGAAGGTATTTTTGTTCCAAATATAAAATTCTCTACTTGAAACTGGTCCTTGTTGTGTCCATTTATTTAGATGCTGAGCACTTGCTGGATATGTTCTTGTCTCCATTCTCAATCTTTAACCTCTAACATAAAAAGAATATATGTCAGTTAGAATTTACGAGTGAAGTGTGGAGCCATAAAAAGTAGTGTGTATATATATATATTAATATAAGACTGTGGCCTGCCCGATGAAGGCGATGACAAAAAATAATAAAATTCTAATTTTGTATTGAAAAATATACAATCAAGTATGTGGAAAATATAAGAGTTAAATTTGAAAAGGTTTTGGCCTTGATATGGTTGTTCAAAGATATATAATCAAGTATGTGTGAAGCCTTTAGAAATTATAAAAAATGAAAAAAAAATCAAAATCTTTTATGTGAAACAATGAAAACATTTACTGAACAATATTGTTAACTATTTTCTAAAACTTTATAAAACAATGAAAATATATTACAATTTTTAAAATGATATAATAATTGTACAATCAAATTTGGGACATGTTGCAAACAAATACTTGGGTGATACCTAAGTGGTTCGCCCGATTGCAACCTTCCCACCTCATGCATCCTTGAGGTGCTCAAGCCTTGCCTGGTTGCTTAGGCGAACGCATGGGCACCTGGTAACAACACTTGACCAGAGTGTAATTATATTATTCACACAAAATAAAATTCACTAAAAGAATATAAAATTATGTATGAAAACAATGATCATGTTCTGAACATTAATAGTTCATATTAATTTATTTTTTTATATTTTGAAATACTTAAAGTAATATAATTAAAAGCAAGCTTGATGAAGATTGCCATATTTAAATTGTTTGCCGTTTTCACTGTACTGGCAGTTGTAGAACTTGCTCCAGTTTTTCTATTTGTATTTCTATTCTTTTATTAATAGTCTTAATATTTCACATATTGCACAGTAATGATTAGAAGAATGACATATTTCAATCATTAAAAAGAGTCTTAGATCCACGAACTTGTATTCCTATCCTTCTACTTTCACTTTCTCCCTTGAAGGATAATGACACGTGTTAGAGAACACACACAACAAAGTTTATGGGAATCACTTTATATATACCATGGCTATGTTGCATTTAGTGTCTGTGATCTACAATTATTCTGCATTAATTTATGATGATGTTGATGATAATTAATCACATATTTTCATCATGTAAGTCATATTCTCTTGACAAAAAGAGATGGTTTCTCTCAAAGGGTCACAACAAGAGAATATATGTTGCAGAGATATGGAATACTCTTCCCAGAGCCCTTGGCGAACACTCAGTCAATATTCACTCCTCCAGTTATGCACTTTGCATCATCATCATCAAGGAATGCCCACTCAGGATATGGTGTTCCAAGTGATACTTCTGACTCTGTTAGACTAGATGAAGTGATGTAATCTGACATGGGAAATCTGAGGTGAGTCATTGGTAATGATATATACAAAACTTTTCCAAAAGTGACTTCTGTTGTTTATTTTCATTCTTGTTTCTTTATATCCATCTTGGCAGTTTATCATACTACAGTTGCATTCAGGATGTAATGGAGCTATTAAGAGAAATGTTGCACCACAGTTGCATACAGTTGCATTTATGAGGCCTAATGCCTCATGAACTGGAGTCGCTCTAACCAGAAAAGGCTTATGCAGCTGATCAACTGGGTAAGTCTTATATTTTTAGTTTATCAGATGTTACAACACTATCTTTCACCACATATTTAGGGATGAAAAGTTTTTAGGAGGTCTGGAATTGAATGATGGCTTGCAAAGTTTGCTAAAAAAGCATGACTTTTATAGCTTCTGGAACTCTGCTTCTTGATCCTGAAGCATTAAAATCACTTAAGCAGGTGGATCAAGATTCAAGAGCTTATTGAAGATGAAGATGACTTGTTTTATTTGCATTTAGATGAATGTGTTTTCAGGAACTCGAAATTGAAGCAAGTTGCTCTCTCAACAAGTCGGAATGATAAAATCATGGACTTGAGTCGAGTGGTACGTTATCCTTTGCAATGAGCAATGGGTTGGTTCCACTTGATCTGACTCCCTCTCCCCCAGTTAGGACCACCTTAGCATCACTTTGTCACCCTACTCTTCATCATCATCTCATAGCCTAGGTAAATACGGGAGTGGCATTCTCAATCTTTTGAGCCCCGACCCAACCAAGGGTATACCCCTTGCAACCGTTACGCTGCGCCAAGTCCAACACAACCACAGGTTTTGTCAGCTCCACCACAATTCTCATATTCTCGTGCTGTTAGCAAGAGATAGAAGCTTCATCATGCATTGCCTTTATATGCTGTGTATCTTCTTTCCAGCAGCTAGATTGGTTACACATTTATTTGATGTAGAAAAATGATTTTGGACCAACTGGACTTGATTAAGCTATTATAATGTGCTTCATTTTGGGCCAACTGTGTTCTACTAGTGATCTATTTCAGTTAATGAGCTATTGGACCTTTTTAAATATGTCGCATTTAATAGGTTGTATGTGGTCAATTCAAGATTTATGTTTTTTGGGGCTAATATTGGGTTTTCTGGGTTACCAATTGCTTAAATTGGGCCATTTTGGCGGCTTAAATTGAGCTGTAAGCTTAGGTGGGCCTGTTTGGGTCACTAACAGCTTAAGTTTGGCCTATTAGTGCTTGACTGGACGTGTTTAGGTCACTGATGTGTTTAAATTAGGCCTGTTTGGGCCACTAATGAGCTTAAATTAGGCCGACTACAAGATTTGATTCTAATGGCCTTTGATTGAGGTGACCACCGGGCTTAGTTGGGGCGTGTTTGGGCTGCTAATAGGCTCAATTGGGCCGACCATCGGGCCTAATTGGGTGTATGTCTCTAGTGGCTGATGATTGGGGCTGAATTAGGTATGTCTGTCCACTAATGGGCTTTAATTGGTCAGACAATGGCTTTGTTGGCGTGTGTTTGGTCCACCAATGGGCTTAATTGGGCCGACCATGGGCTTTATTGGGCTTTTAATTGCGCTGGCCGCATGCTTATTGGGCTTTCAGTTGGGCCGACCAATGGCTTTCTTGGGCTTTTAAATGGGCTGTGCTGCCGACTTTACTAGACATATTTGGGCCTACGTTGGGCTTTTAATTGGGCCGACCAATGACAAAAGTAGTCTTGAAATAACAGTCCAAAACACCGCAAAAAGGGATCCCACATCGCTTCACTTCGGAGGCAAGAAAATCAACGTAAAGGATGCCAGAGAACTCCCTAATACAAGCCACAAATTGTCGGAAGGAATTACCACGCGATCACCTAATGATCGCCCAAGCGAGATACACGTCAAATTCGAATTCTTTTCAATTCTCGATTTAACTCAAATTTAGGTATATGGAATTGGGTTGTGGCAACTTAGCATTGGGTTCAATCGGCTTAGTCGGCCAAGAATACAATTAAATTTGATTAGGCGAAGATCATGTTAGATTGGATTGGGTTTGGTCGGATAAGTCAACTTAGGATTTGATCCATCAACCATATCAAATTAGATCAACTTTTACTCTAGTAAGCTTGTAGCAGTCAATTGTGTTGGATCGACTTGGATTCAATTTCATTGAGTCGATTTTGGTCATATTAAGTTGCTCTCAAGTCACTTTGAGCTGAATCGAGCTAGTGTTAAATTGAGAAGGGAACGAACAAAGATAACATTTAAATGAGCGAGAGTGAGTGGATTGAAAAATTTATACTAGCTAGGAGTAAAAGTTCATTGTAATTTTTTAAAAGCGTTAAAAAATTTACCCTACTCATTGCTAGTTTAAAATCCCTTCATGTGGTAATTTTAGTATATATGTATCAAACATCAATAAAGGTGATTAAATTTTAAGAGGGTATTTTTTACCCTCCTTTAACCCCCTACCACAGGTCCTTTTAGTAATTTCTTGTCTGATTATTTTCTTCTTGCATAATAATAATCTATGATATCTAAATTTTGTTTCTAGGACGTACATGTCTATGCTCTTGAATTTCTTTAACTGCTGTTAAAGATATACTTGATATGTTTGGTTTTGCAACCTCTAGGATATATAATCAGCAATTTTTTAGACCTATAGCCCAGATTAGAAAGTCAAGTACATCATCAGCCTCAAATTATGATCCTGCAGAAGCAGAGGGTGCAAATAGAGGGCTGGATTACATAACAAATGAAACAAGAGAAGAATATTCTGGAACTACATTAGAGGATGAAGAAATTGCTGCATTGCAGGAGCAAGTAAGTCATATAAAAGCTTAAGAAGAGGAATTTGAGACCTTTGACCTGAAGATAGTCCATCAATAAAAACAGGCATGCCTATCTCCTAAATCTCTTCTTTATTACGATGCTGAATCATCGTAGGAATAATTTTGTACTCTATATGCATGCATATATATACGCCATAATCAATCACTTTAAGCTTATGGCTTTGTGGGACTAAAATATGAAGTAATAAATTTTCAACCCTACTGAATAAATCAAGGAAACCCCCTTACCCATCATTTTAAGAATATAAAAGCAAAAGTTAGGTCATTTCCTAATACCTAAGCTTTTGGGATAGCAGATCACTCGATAAACTTAACATAGTAATTGATGATGTTTTTTGTTCAAATTTTGTCAGATCATGTACTAAGAAAATTTCTCTCAATCAAGTTCGTACACTTGTCAGGCTTGGACCAGTGCAATATCTTCACTTGTTGACATGTGAGGGGGAGTGATATATATAAATTAAGCTGTTTTCTAACAGCTTACGCATAAGTGCCCACTCAATCAAACTTTTTCACATAACATGATCCTAAAATTAACAGATCCAGCAATAAAATATAAGATAAACTAAATATATGGCATATAATGCGATCCAAATGTTTTTTCTTTTTCATACATGATTTAAGATATAGACTTTTATTTGGATCACCGTGTTATTGCAATTTTTCTATGTTTATTTGAATCTCAAATTATTTGAGATTACATCCCTCTAACCTTACTACAATTTACCACTGTAGTATACTGCCACTAAATAAAGGATAGCAACTTGTAGTTACTACAGGCTTCATAATTAATGGATAGCTCATAGCTCCTTGCCCCTTCTAACTATAACATATGATACATGAAAAGGGCAAATTATATAATCGTATGCAACTATTTCTGATCACGATCTTTCAACTGTAAATATCCGTACAATCAGATGAAAATTTTAACTTACTCTGGCTTGGATTTTCAACCTATATGGTTTGGGAAAAACTTTGTCTACTCCCTCCATTTTCTATTCCCACATTGATACACGATCATAATAGGATCAAATTCTTCGTCCTGAAGGCATTTTCTGACACTATGCTCAAATATCTAGATGCCCAATTTGACATTCATCATTATTGATTTTGAATGGGAATTTTCATAGCCTCAAATTTAGGTGATGGTTTTGCTTCTAAATGAGTAAATGTTCTATTTCTCTAATCTTGTATTCCTCCTCTTTCTACAAATTACCAGAACTGGCTTTGAAGAAGAAGAGAACTTCCATTTTGTCTTGAATTCTGTGATTGCTGGACGTTATCATGTCACTTAGTATCTTGGTTCAGCCGCACTCAGCAAGGCTATACAAGCACATGACTTGCATACTGGAATGGATGTCTGTGTGAAGATTATAAAGAATAACAAAGACTTTTTTGATCAGATCCTTGATGAAATCAAGCTTTTGAAATTTGTCAACAAGCATGATCCTTCTGACAAGTTCCATATATTGCATTTGTATGACTACTTCTACTATCGCGTGAGTAAATTTAATTTAGTATGGCTTGAATTCTTTTATTTTGAGAACGTCCTCTGTTATTATTCTTATTTTAGATGTTCAATTGTTAAAGAAAATCTTTTTCTTACCACTTAAATTGAGTATTTACATGATAACTTGTTGTTTTTGCTGCTATTTTTCCATCAAAGTATCTCTTAATTCCTTATATATGTGCATATTTATTGCATGTTTTCTTGCTGAGAAATATAGTTGCATTTGCCTCTTACTTTGCATCTGACTTGTTTTGTGGAAGAAAATTCTCTGAATATTTGATTATGTTTTTCACTATACACTGTCACAATAGAATTTGAAAAATGTCTTGCTTCTGCTTATTTTTGGTGTTTAATTGTCCAGGAACATTTGTTGATAGTCTGTGAACTTCTCAAGGCCAACTTATATGAATTTCACAAGTTCAACAGAGAATCTGGAGGAGAGGTTTATTTCACAATGCCAAGACTGCAGGTTGCGTGCTGCAAGATCACACTGTCTAGCTCAAAACTTTTTATTATTGCAATGTTTTTCTTCTCACAAACAGTGATGTATTTTCACGTATTTTTTGCAGTCAATTACTATTCAGTGTCTAGAGGCACTTCAGTTTCTTCATGGCCTTGGTCTTATCCATTGTGATTTGAAGCCAGAGAATATATTGATAAAGAGCTACAGTAGATGTGAAGTTAAAGTCATTGACCTTGGTAGTAGCTGTTTTGAAACAGATCATTTATGTTCTTATGTGCAGTCACGATCATATTGTGCACCAGAGGTTATTCTAGGACTGCACTATGACAAAAAGATTGATATATGGTCTTTGGGATGCTTTTTGGCAGAACTTTGCAGTGGAAATGTAAGTTTGTAATGGTTCACTTTAGATGTCTTTATTAAGGTATTAGAATTTGAGCTGTAATTCATTATCATGTTAGTACAAAGAATGTTTCTGACAAGTAACAAGAAAGGTCCAAAAAGTAAGATATTTCATCTCCTACTATCTTCTTAATTCCAGTGTAGTTCATATTTGGGAGCATATTTCTGCTATGAAGACATGCTATTCCTTGTGAAGATACTTCTGATTCTTTACCCCTTAAGAATATTTACTTAATTGGAGTAAGCTTATATAAGCTTATATATGTAAAGAATATATTGTCGATTTTGTCTCAGATTCTTCTCCAAAATGATTCTCCTGCAACATTACTTGCTCGGGTGATGGGAATCACTGGCCCTATTGACCAAGAGATGCTTGCAATGGGACGAGATACATACAAATACTTCACGAAAAGCCACATGTTATATGAAAGGAATCAGGTTTATGTTCTTCACTCAGAATGAAGTAGAATTTCTTCACCTGACTTCACTCAGACCAATCTTGTTTCATTGTTGTTGCATTCATGTATAAATACTACATTCAGTTGGGTATTTCTTTAGAGACCTTACATACAGAAATACGGAGATGAAGCTGTGTGCAATTTTTCAATTCGTGCTGTTAAATTGAAATCTGCTTTGTGGTCAGGATTATGGATTATTTTAACTTAAATATGTTCTTGGGTCTTTTTCCATTTATCATGTGCTATGCTGGTGGGGAATATATTTCCTTCATTTAGAAATAGTTTAAATCCATACTCATTTTAATGTTGTTTGTTGTCATTGAATTAATATTGCAGGCACATGCCTCTAATCCTCATTTTTTTAACATCTTTCCCTTGCACGTGCCTCTAATCCTCATTTTGATCAGAAGAGGTCATGGTTCATTTACTACATACAGCAAGAGAAGCATGACTCAGGAGTCTTGCGTGATGGCCGCATCAGAGGTTTCCAGAGAATTTTTAAGAAAAAAAGACAATAAATGGAGTCAATTGTTCTCTGTAAAAGAATATAGATCTTGTTCTGTTGCAACGATGTAATGAAGGGCTTAATTGTCATGATCAGTATCTAATATAATGTGCCTAAATATATCTTTTCAAGAAGCTATTTAGTAGTTTGATACATTTTATTTGGCTTAACATGCAATGTTAATTTGGCAGCTCCTCGTTCCAATCTAAAAATAAGCCAGTGCTGAAGACAAAAAGGTATCTCATTCTGAATACAAATGACATCTTCTTGCAATTGTCTTTATTAATTAATTGTGTCAGTTTGTCAATCACATTACTCTTTTCAGGAACAAATAAATTGGCCAAATTAATGGCACATGTTAACTCAGATCAGTAATCAATCAATTTGCGTCTAAAGATTGACTTAGTCAACAAAAAATTTAATATTTTTTTTAACTTGAAAATTGAAAAAAGTGGCTTAATCATGCAACAAGAAATCCACTTTTAATCATTCATATTTTTTCTTTTCTTGGTCTTCCTCAACATATTCAATCAAAAACAACAGCGAGAAGTAGAACATGGCCATCACAAGCATCCAAGAGGTGTCCCTGAGCTCAGGCTCAAAGCCTATGCCTCTCATTGCCATGGGTACTGCAGAGTTCCCCTTCGTGCCTTCGAGTCCACGCGAGCCGCCATTCTGCACGCCACCAAGCTCGGCTACCGCCATTTCGACACTGCACGCCATCAAGCTCGATGCTAACTGCCATTTCGACACTGCACGCCATTCTACGGCCATTCGTTGAAGTAGTGGTCAATCTCCATGCTGCCATTTGGAGACATTATCGTGCTCATGCAGTATATATTGAGCAGCCGACGACATGGAGTGGTCGCCGGAGACTGGAGTGGTCTTATTAATTGTCGTTTGTATAAAGACAATTAATAAGACCCTAATTTGTCTGCATCAACTTGTTCGATGATCAAATGCCTCGAGATCTCATTTCTGCCGTCCTGCTGAAAACCATTACCAAAAGTGTGGTGATTAAACGCGAGTTTTGTCCCATTTCCAGATATATATATATAGAGAGAGCGCGTCTTCTTCCTTCCTCAGGACCTCATTATCTACACCACCACCAACAACACAGACAGAGAGTCTTGAAATGGCCGCCATTAGAATCCCGGAGGTATCTCTGAGCTCGGGCTCGAAGCCGATGCCGCTTATCGCCTTCGGGACTGCGTCGCTGCCCCTCGTACCGTCCTAGTCAACTCGAAAGCGGTCCTCCAAGCCATCAGACTCGGCTACCGCCACTTTGACACTGCCTCTGTCTACAGCTCCGAGGAGTCGCTCGGCGAGGCCGTCGTCGAAGCGCTCAGTCGGGGCTCATCCAGTCCCGCGACGAACTGTTCATCACGTCCAAGCTCTGGTACAGGGACGCGCACGGCGACCGCGTGCTTCCTGCTTTGCGAAAGACTCTCGGGTAATGGAATCCTTGTGATACCATTGCGCATTTTTAACTCTTGATCCTTAAAGAACCTTTGCAGTCCTCATCGTTTCCCAGCGTTCTTCTTCATGGCGTCTGTAAGCTGAAACCTGCTTCGGAGGAACATTGAGAAGATGGTGATGTTCTTCATGGCATTTCTGAAGCTGAAACCTGTTTCAAATTAAGGAGCCTTGAGACGACGACGACGACGACGACGACGACGACGACGACGATCTCCACTCTCTTCTTGGCTTTTTTCGGATGCAGATCTTAAACTGACCACGCAAGATGATGTGAACACGGCGGGTAGATTGGACAGAAGGAGTGCTCGCTCGTGATGCGAGATGTGAACACTCAAACGTGAGCTTACCGCAGGTCGAAAAGTTAAGAATGACCCCGAAAAATGAATTTTTGTTGAAAAAACCCTCAAAATGCGCGAGTAACACTCCGCTTATTTTTACCCACGGTGACGGGACTCCATCGTCATCCCCGACTTTTTCGAGTGTTGGTTGTGATTACCTGAAGGTGAACTTACCGTCCATCCCAAAGTGAAGAACGACCCCTAAATTTTTTTTTTCGTCGTGAAAACCCTTAAAATGCGCGAGTTAGTGCTAGATTATTCTCACTGAGGTGATCAGACTCGTACATGTTCGAGATGTGAACACTCGAACGTGAGCTTACCGCAGGTCGAAAAGTTAATGATGATCCCGAAAAATGAATTTTTGTTGAAAAAACCCTCGGAATGCGCGAGTAACACTCCGCTTATTTTTACTCTCGGTGACGGGACTCCATCGTTGTCCCCGACTTTTTTCAAGTGTTGGTTGTGATTACCTGAAGGTGAACTTACCGTCCCTCCCAAAGTGAAGAACGACCCCGAAATTTTTTTTTTCGTCGTGAAAACCCTTGAAATGCGCGAGTTAGTGCTAGATTATTCTTACTTGAGGTGATCAGACTCGTACTAATGTGAAGACTTTAAGTGAACCATTGGGCTTTTTAATTGGGCCGAACAATGGTTCTATTGGGCTTTTAAATGGGCCAATCGCAGGCTTCAGTTGGACCTACGTTGGGCTTTAATTGGGCCGATCAAATAGCTTTTAAATGGGCCTATATTGAGCTGACCACGGCTTTATAGGCTTTCATTGGGCCGACCACGGTTTTATCGGCTTTCATCGGCCAGACCAATGGCCTTATTGAGCTTTAAATTGGGCCGACTTGTGGTTTACTCGGCGTGTTTGGACCACCACTGGTCTTTATTGGGCCGACAGTGGGTTTATCCGCTCATGCTTGGTCAACTAATGGGTCAATATAAGCCCATTAGTGGACCTACGAATAGACAATTGAATTGGGCTTAATTGGACAATCGATGGGCTTAGTTGGACATTTTAAATATAACGAAGATTTATATAATTTTTCGGGTTAATAGTAGACCTACATCGAATTAGGCCTGATCATAATTTTGAACTTAGGCTTCATAATATGCTTAATTGGGCCATTGATAATAGTGGGCTTAATCGAGCCAATTGTTTGAACGTACTGTATTCAATTGAACCTTTTTGACAACCAATGGGTTTAGTTAGGCCGGTTTAGGATTGATAATAAATCTTTTTCGCCCAAATACTGGGCTTACTATTTGGGCTATCAATGTCTTTAATGATCGTTTGCTAAAAACGCTCAAAAGCTGGTCTCCAGTAAATTATAATTTAATACATGTCATGGAAACGAGAAAAAGATTAGACTCAAGAATCAAAATGACGGTGTGGTAGGAAGAAAAACAATAACTGTCTATCATTTATTGCTCCTGTGAGAAGTTCATTAGCTTCGCCTTGAACCAATTCACCGAAGCAGCCAAGCAAATGGAAAAATTCTAACCAATTTTGTATTTTAGATGTAAATTGAGGCAGCTAAGCAAAGCAATTGTCTGAGCCATTTGCAACAATTGGGTCATGGCGCATGAATTGCCAATGAAGCAAGAGAGCCCCTATCCAAAATTTGTATATCCTCTGTTTTTTTTAGGAAATGAAACATGCATTCCATTCGGCAAAGAAGAAAACAAAAAAGAAACAAGAGTTCAAAACCCAAAATACAATCTCTACTGGAACGAAGAGTAAAGAAAGAAGCTGCAGCAATTGCCGTTGATTGAGAAGTGGAGCTCCTATTCTCAAATGCTCAAGAGTTCCTGAGATGAACTGACAATCTGTACATAATTAACAAAGATTCAAGGAAAAAACATTTACAGCATCTGAGATGAAAATTCTCTTACCTTAGTTGGATTAAGATCAGGTTGAAACCCGATCTTCATTACTCTTGCTGCACTTTGCGTAATGTGGTTTTGCTGAAGGTGCAGGCCTAAAATATCAGGTAATGCGAACAAGCAATTATTTCAAAATTATTTCTTTAACAGTGGTGTGAACAAGAAATCCAAAAGTTTTTGATAGAGAGAATACCTAGAGTCCTCATCAATCATTTGAAATAGATGAAATTTTTGCAGAAGACCCTACCATCTTTCACAGATTTGCCAAGTCCAAAGACAAAACAATAAAACTAGTTGTTAAAAAATTAAACCTTTCAACTGAATCTACTATTTGACTATATACACATTTAAGAATCAACTATTGTTACTGTGAATGAAACATGCGATGTGGCTGACCAATTAAAATGCATCGTTCATGTAGTAGACTATGACATTATTCCAAAGCAAATTGCACATTTTGCAATTCGGTATTATTGGTTGCTAAGATCGTTTTTATGCTTGTTGAGTAGAGCCCAAAAGTTATTATATATTAATGAGAAAAGAGGCCTATATATAGATAGGCCTACAACAGAATATGCTACACCAGAGGTATAACCTAAGCTAACGTGTACTATACCTATAACTATCACTTAGTTCATTCAATCTTTGAGCAACCCTTTACCCTCTTATATATTACATAGAATGAACGAGAGAGACATGTCATTGCAGATATCTCTTCTCTTTCAATCTTCTTCCTCAACCCTTTACCCTCTCCCTATTCTATTCTTTGAGCAACCTAAACACTAGTCACCATAGGGAAGAAGAAGAAATCATCTTCTATTCTGTGGCACGATTTAGAGGCATCTTCTCAGGGAGAGACCAAACCCATTCCCAGTTCATCATCAACACGAAATCGCCCGTGGACTCGATCCTACGCCAAGGCCATGACAAATATCGTATCAGAGCCGACCACGGGAGAAGAATTCCAGCAGCAAGTGATGGCACTCCTTAAGTCTATGCAAGATGAACTAGCACATAACATAGCTGAAAGAGAAGTTCTTGCCACCAAACTGGAAACTTTAACCAAGGAGATTGAAGGAGTGCGCCTCAACACTCGTCACCAAGAAGAGTCTAGCAACCAAGGAGCCAAGCGCTTGTATCGTCCAGAGAAGCCAAACGACCATCATAGAATTTTGTAGGATCGCGAGTTTGTTTTCTCCTGGGAGAGGGAGGCACGAACGCCGATGCCCTCTTCCCCTTTTTTCCTTTTTGTTTTTTTCCTTGTGGAGATCACTCTACTACGAGAGAAGACGAAGGGGGTGGCTCATCCTGGGCGGCATTACGGCACGAGAGTTGTAGATGGGGCGATTTTGAGACACAACAGGCGGGAGAAGAAAAGCTCCTCATTCCGTGTGTGGAAAAGCGAGACCTTTGAGGCGTAATAGGCACAGCAGAAGAGACTCCTCAAGAGGTGCGTTGATGTGGCACTGACGGAGGTGCTGTTTTGGAACGCGTTGATGAGGCAAGGAATTCCGTGTGAGAAGATGCGAACGAGAGGCACATGAAGATGCAACAATAACAGGGAAAAGAAAAAAGAAGAAAGAAAAATTTGTGGTATAGCTAGGGCTGCTCTGAAGCGGAGAGCCGGCCACGAGTAGCCGACCGTCCCCCAAAAAAATGCAGCCGAGGAGACTCAGCGTAGGGAAGAGACGGGCGACGCAAGAACAGGAGAGAAGAAAAAACAGGGGCTCAAGTTTGAGAGGGGAAGAAACCCTAAGCTCTGATACCATGTTGACACTACTAAAAAATAGCTTTTTGCGACGGCACAAGATGTGGTCGCAGATGCGACGGGTCTGCGACCGCCATCCATTGGGGTCGTGGACTGGCCAGGGTGGCGACGGCATTGCGACCGCCTTGAGTTCCGTCGCAAAATAGTGACGACTATGCGACCGCCTAGACTGTCGTTGCAACATGGCGATGATTTGGCGACCATTTGCGACCATTAGTGCCGTCGCAAAATGTTATTAAATTCCCCGCCCAAACCCTTTTTTTTCTCTTCCCTTGCTCAACCCGATCATATCTCTCACTCGTTCTCTCTGCCGCCGACCGCCTCACGCCGCAAGCCGCACACCGACTGCCGCCCACTGCTCTTCGCCCGCCGCAAGTAGGCCTCGCCGCTGCTCGACTGTTCAACCGCCGGTATTCTCCTCCTCCTCCTCCTCTCTCTCTCTCTCTCTTCCGAAACCCTAGCCGACAGCTAGGGTTTATACTTGAAACCTAATTGATTAAGTGATATGTGTGACATGTATTTATCAAATATAAAAAAACTCTTCCTAATTTATACTTGAAACCTAATTCATTAAGTGATATGTGTCCTCAATTGATTCTTTGCATGAAAAAAATTAAAAGTGCATGTTGTGATCATGCTTGTGTCTGCTTATACTAGGGATTGCAAGGTTAGTTAGCTAAGGTTAGTTAGCTACGGTTAGTTGGCATGATGATGGTACACTAGTTGTCTTTTAGCTTCAAAAAGTTACACTCTACATGATTGTCTTAAATGATATTCTTTTACTGATTGAAAGAATCAATCAACTCCTAAGAAAAATTTCATTACTCTTCTCCTTGTACCGTAGATGGTATGACCAAGTTTTAGATGCCTATACAAGATGCTAAAACACCTCACATATTGATCCAATTAAGATTTGGACAAGGCATTTCAGTACCAAATGGGGAACCCAACAAAGTACTTGGGTCCCAAGTACTTTGATCATCATCACTTCTGTTTGACTTAAGCATCAATTGATTCCTCTTGTTGCTCGAGTGGACATGGGACCTTGATCTTCTTCCTAAGGAGTTCACTTAAGCATCAATTGATATAACAGAGAATACATACCTGAATACATAACATTTGGATAACTAATTTAATTGATATTGATATGTCTCATGTTTGAATCTGTTGCCATCTTTTCATATACCATGTGCTACTGCTAACACAACTCCCTCCTTCCTCGTGGGAGTAATCTAATTCTACTTTGTGGCATCATCATCTCTTCTAGAGAATTGTACATATGTGAACAAGTTGCTGAAATTATTATTGCTGAAAATAATAAATTATGATTGTTCTTTCTAGTGTCAGATTGTTGCATGCGTGTCCGGATCGTAGGCTCGAGCTAGAGATCGAGGTATTATTCATGTAGAATTTAATTTTTTTTACTTTAAATTTATACTCATAGCCTGTAGTAAGTACTTGAAGAAATCATGTTTCTCATTTCAGAATTGTTTGTTCAGAGGTATAGAAGATATCCAAGGGTCTTCTTAAGGCTTGGTTGAGTTAACAGCCCTAGTTTACCTCCCTAGAGACTGATCTCTTAGCTCAAAATTCCATTCTAGCTATGACCTTATGAGACTCTCCAAATAGCAGACTTTGGAGAGGTTTCCATATATCTCATTACAAAGTTGCAATTAGTCTCAAGTCATTAATGTAAACCATGTATCTTTGGGCTCATGACAAGGAAAATTTTACCCGAGTTCTTAGGCAGCTGAGCTTTGATTTGAAATTTTAATAATGTTTCCTTTGTAACTAATTTCCTTATCTCAAATCTTGGAAAACCAATGTGCAAGAGCTTATTTAATATATTTCTGAGAGTCACACTTTAGGAACCTGTTCAGGAATGAAACTAAGCTTTCTTTAACCCAATTATCTATCTTAGTTCATCACTTCATATGAATTTGGCAATTGAGAGTAGCAAGCTTGTTATTCTGACATCTTAACTCAAGTAGTTCAGAATCATGAATGTCTACTCAGCTTCCTTCGTTTTCAAACTCAAATGGTAATTCCAACATCTCTAGATTTCTGAGAGTGAGCTCAGTTTCCTTCATTTTCAGCTCCAGGCTTCCTGCTTTGTGTTAATTTCACCTTTTTAGAACTTCTTGCAGATCATCTATCTTATGACACAAATTCTTCTACCTGTTATTTATATATATAGTTAGAGAAAGATCTACCTCCAACCTTTTTATTTGCAGATATAATGGAGTTCAATTCCCCACTGAGAAACTAAGAAATGTTAGTTATCTTAAGCAATTCAGTCTAGTCTAGTCTAGTAGCTCCATATTTAACTCATTTCATTAACACTGCTAGCATAATATATTCCTAAAAGACAATGGAGGTCTTCCTTTAGGATGAATTAAATTAGTAAATCATAATGTTATTATACTTATAATGTTAATAATTAATTGTTACTTATAATGTTATTATACTTGAGTTGTAGATTTGAGCAGGATGATGTCGCCCACAACATGACCGTTATGCTTAAGAGTTTCTTTCATGAGCCGTGGAATTCATGGACCAAGGTGTCGAACCATTATCAAAGTTTATTATGGAATGAGTTCGAGGTGCGTAGTTCAAGTTCAAATTGGTTTCAACTCTAAATTGGTTTCTTTTTTAATTATTCAACTATGTTTGAGTGAATTGGGCATATATAGAATGCAAAACTCACTTAGCTGGTGAATATTAATAAAGAAACTATGTAGGAATAAAGGTTATTCTATTGATTTTTAACATACTTGACTATGCACTAATGAAGAGGACACATAGGGAACTCTATGATTAGAGTTGCATTCATGCCAATTCCCAAACCATGTCATTAGAACTTATACTTTAAAGTGCAAACTAACCTTCCTTGTAAGACAAACATGATAATCTTTCAGGAGAAGAGCCATTTGCAATTGGTGGAACCTCTGTCTCTAGCTGTTTGACTCGTAGTATCAGCTCATGCCCTCTAGAAACAGTGTTGATCTTATGTATATTCTTGAAGGATACCATATACCATCCAAGATGTGAGTTGGTTGTACATAACCAAGATCTGCCATCATAAATATCAGAATCAGTATATTAGAACTTATGCTTTCATTTTTTTCTTATGCCAAAAACCAAAATGTAACAGTGTTTCCTTAATAGAAACAGATGGATTCGTGCAGACAGTCATCAATATCAAAATTAACTTGAGGATGAGACATTTAGATGTGATCACTCAAGCACAGCAAGAAAACTTTCATTTAGATGTGTCATTAGAACTTTCATTTAGATGTGAACTTCATCACTCAAGCACAGCAAGAAAACTAAACTAGGAATACTGATTGATAGATAAACTGAATTTGCATATCTTTTTTTCTTTGTTCTAGCTGATCAATTCCCTTATCTCCAGTAAACTGAACCTGCTATCCAACTTGAAGCTAATTAGCACACAATTAACTGGAGGATGAGACATTTCCATGGATCAAGATCTTAAAGATTAAGACAACCACACCATTGTTTCCCTTAAAGATTAAGACAACCACTGTATAGAAACTTAATAAAACAAATTAAGAATAAGTCCAGCAATCAGTTCATGTATTAATTCTTATATCTGCTTTGCATTTGATGATTTAGACATTCCATGGTTAGCTTTCTGATTGCTTGAGTTTGATATCCTTCATGGTATAAAGTATTGCTTGACTAGAAGTAGAAACTTTGCTTCATGAAATTATATTACACCAAGTGTGACTGTTGTGTTGTTTCAGTTGATCTTCATGAAATTATTTCTGATTGTTCAGAAGTAAGGACAAGTGTGACTGTTGTGTTGAATTTGCAAAGGCATGACCTATTGTGTGGAAGCGAAGAGATTGGTGTGCAACAAGCTCTTGTGTAGGTCAAGACCAGTTACACAGGGCGTACAATGAAATGATGATGGTTCACTTAGTTAAGATCAAGTGTTGATCTTTTTTGAGAGGCAATAGGCAATTGGGTTCATCATGGTCTCATTTTCAACTAGTTATTGTGAGATCTTGTCTTGTGCTCTCATGGGTTAATTATGAGGTCATTCTTTATGACTTGTTTACATAGTCTCCTTGAGTGGAGGTGAAATCTTGCTCAAGCTCAGGTATTTTGATTGTTTGGAATTATGATTATGTTCAAGCTCAGTAATAAATGTCCTTGCTCAAGCAGTACATGTGATTAAATTATAGTTTAAAATCTCGGTCGGTACGGTACGGTAAGTCTGGTATTTACCGATTTTTTAGGTTTCCGGTATACGATATACCCGGTATTTGAAAAAACCGGGTATATTGTGTATACCGGGCGGTATATGGCTCATACCGCCCGGTATGGGTGGTATATGGCTCATACCGCCCGGTATGGGCAGTATATGGCAGTATGTCACGAAAAAAAAAACGGCCGGTATGCATTTTCATACTGGTCCGTACCGTGTGTCGGTACGGTACGGTACCGGTATATACCGGTACCGGCCGATGACCGAAACCGGTACCGGTACCGAGATTTTAAACCATGGATTAAATTAGAAGATTCTAAACTTTTTCTACTTTCTAGAGCTATTTATGCTAGTACTAATCCCAATATTCACACTCTTTGTAAAACTCTCTCCCTTGTGTGCTTGAGTTTGCTGGTGTAATATGAATCGCTTGCAAATATGCAGCCTTTTCCTTTTTTCAGTTGGGATAGTGAAGTAATTATATACTGTGCTGTTTCTTCTTTATTTCAATGAAAGGTCATCACGAATGCTGAGACTACACCATTAGTTCTTTGCTACACAGAGTTACTTTCTTGTCTCTTCTGTTCTATTGTTGAGTAGTGAAGCAAATAAAAAATGATTGTATTAATTCAGTGATGGCTTTAAATGATTGTATTAATGTTTTCTTTTTATAGGCCCGATACACCTGGGATCCTGCCATTCAGGTTGAGGTGGAGGATGCTTGAGAAGCTTACAATAAGAAGCTTTTCAAGGATATCCTCCACCGTGAGCGGGATGAGGCGTGGGCAAATGTAGGCGGTAATCGGGATACACCTATGGATGCGCTGAAGGGAAATAGGCCCAACTGGATAACGAGCCACGTATGAGATCGACTATGCGACATCTGAGCGTCCGAGGAGTGGCAGGGTGCTTCCCGAACAGCGCACCGGAACCGGATGACGCTAGTTGAGGGATCCGTGGCCCGACATACCAGTGGGTCCATCCCACTTACTAGTCACGAGCGTCGCATGGTAAGTAATTTAATAATTGTTTTTATTATTTATTATAGAAAAACTAATTATATTTATTTTATTGCAGGGGATACGAGACGAGCAAGGGACACTCATTCCGGCTGATCCTTTGAGGGTCTTTGAGGAGACACATAGATATAGACATGGTCCTCGCTGGGGTGAGTTCATCAGCGGGAGGCCGGAGATGATCCTGGTAAGTTAATATTTAATAAAGTTTATATTTTAAAAAAATTATATTAGTTCAATTATGTATAATTAATTTAATTAATCAATCTTTAAAGGCCACGTATACCGAGTTGGTGACCCAGCGGAGAGGTGATCCTGCGCAGCATCAACTTGATGTTGACGCATGGATGCAGGTGACAGGAGTCGACCACGACCGTGTATATGGCATTGGCACAACGGCCCACGCACGGACGTTGTTGTAGCCACATGGTGCGGGGTCGTCTGCCTTCACCTCTTCCACCGCTGGTCCATCAACATCACATGCGGGCCAGGATCGATTTGCAGCCTTAGAGGCTCCGCACGCAGAATTACAGACCTCTCGTGCAGCCTTAGAAGCTTCTCATGCACGCCTCATCAGTGAGGTGACCGCTATGAGGGAGTACATGGCACGTATTACTTTTGGCGGTCGCAGAAGGTCTTTAGCGACCGTTCTGCGACGGTAACGTCCGTCGCAAATATCCCATTTTTTAGTAGTGTGAGTAGAGCCCAAAAGTTATATATTAATGAGAAAAAAGGCTTATATATAGGCCTAGAACAAAATATGCTACACCAGAGGTATAACCTAAGCTAATATGTACTATAACTATATCACTTAACAATGCTCATAACAATAAAGAATATATTTACATTGTTAGAAGCAAACAGAAGAATCTTCACCTCTCACTTGCCAAATACCAATCGACCAACACCTTCTTGGTCATTTGAGCAATCCACTAATTCCCTCTGTGTGTTTCAACTTGAGAAAAAAGAAAAACCAAAAAGAGATCCACCACAGAGCCTTATGAAGATTTGATGGAACCTCATGAATTAACCATTGCAATGACCACTGAGGACATATTTGATGCTTTTATGCAAAAAATTAACACCTTAGATAAAATAAACAACATGCTTGTAAATGTAAGTAGACAACTAAACAAATATTTGCAAATGAAGAAAGGGATGATGTTTGATAACAAGATAACATTTGAACATGCATGTCCAAACACTTGCCATGCCTTTGACAAAAACATCAAGTAAACCACCAAAGTTGCATCATGACGAATCAATTTGTAACTATCCCCCTCGGAAACCCTTTGCCTAATAAATTTCCTACCTCTAAGTGTGTTAAGAGTCCCTTTGAGAACATTCAAATTTTTTTTTGCCAATGCTAGATATAAATTTTCACTAAGTGAGGAATCTTATAATTGACATGCTAGTTTCGATTGCAAACCACACAACTACGAGGAAAACTTTACTAATGCTTGTGTGCATGACGAGTGTTTCCCAAGAAGTTCCTTTGGGAGATTTTCCGATTCCATTTTTATTTTTTGGAGATTTAATTATATTGCATACTTATTCCATTTGCCAACAAAATTCATTACAAGTCCAATTTCCAAAGTAGATCATTTGCAACGTTATAGGAAGACTCTAGCATCCTATCCTATTTGTCGACAATTTCACTATTATCTTGTTTGCTGAAAAAAAAAGGAAAGAACCATTAACCAATACAGTTGGTAATTTGAGTTCATGTTAATAATCAAGATAGCTAGTTATGAATTAGAAGATAGAAAAGTAAGACGAGCTCTCCTATGTATCTATTAATTGTTCAGCTTGTCATATTCAAACAAGTCCAAGTCTGTGTTTAAAAATGACTCGAACCTCGATATGGATTAGCCATGAGGTCAAGGATCTAGCTAGTGATTGGACCTAGTCAGACTGAAAATCAATTTGTGGCATCATAAAATAGTTTTTTTTTAATATATACTAGAAAAACTCCTGCGCTTCGCCATGGGATCAAAACATTCTTATAAAATATTTTTTTAATTAATAATAATATCTATAAATATTAATATATCAAATGAATAAAATATAATTACAGATTAAGATATGAAAATGAAATTATTTGTTCATAGAGCTAAACATAAAAATCAATCTTATAATAATGAATTTAAATTCAGTGATAATGATAAATTTTAAATATTCTAAACAGAAAAATTAATGAAAATGCAATAAAGGTAGATACAACATAATACAATAGTATAAAAATCAAAAAGAAAAATAATAATAAGTGAAATAGCTTGCTATTGAAAATAATCAAAGTTTACAATAGTACATTTCTAGAAAACGAAAAATTACCATACTTTTTTTCTTCGAAATTGAGGTTTCTGAAATTTTGAATTAATTTGATAAATTCAATTTAATTTGAGTCAAATCTAGTTAAACTACAAATTGCTTGGAAAATATTAGTATATATATTATATATCTACCTATTATATAAAATTATTTATTCAGTATATTCGTTAAAGATTTGAAATTTTTCTTATAAAATGCAAAACTTAGAATCAAAACAAAAATTGTAATGAAAAATTTGAGATTTAAATTAAATTAAAGAAAAGTTAAATATTTAATTAACAATATGATCAGAAGATATTGATATAATTTCGAGTATTGAATTTTCTCTAAAATGCATATATGAACTTAATAAAAAAAATTGAAAAAATAAAAAAATTTAACCAAATTTATAAAAGATAATAATAAATATATTAAAAGATAAACATGAACTAATACTACCAAAATAAAAAATCGAATTAAAATTGTATTAGTAATAATAGATAGTAAATAATGATAATATAATTTTAGAAAATAAATTTTTAAGTAGAAAGTAAAATATTTTTTTTTAAAAAAAAAAAATAGATAATATATAATGTGAAAAGTTGTATATTTATATGATATATTTTTGATATAAAGGAAAATGCATATTAAAAGGTGAGAAGAAATTGGAATTATAAAATCATGTTTTTTTCCACTTTAAATATATGTTATATAATGAAAGTTTATAGAAAATTGAATCAATTTAAAACTTCGATTAGATTTAAATCAAATCTAATTAAATCTTAGATCGATTGAATCATAAAATTTTCTAAATAACTTTATATAGCAGAAATATGTATTATGAAATATTATATTATTGACCTTAAAGTTTTATATAATATATATTAATTTCTGATTTCATTCAATTGGATGTTTTGGATTTTTTTTATTGAAAAATGTAGAATCTGGAAAAATAATTCATGAAAAAACTAATAAATGAACAAAAAAACTAAGAAAAAAATAAATTTTAGCAAATAATAATATAAGTAAAAGATATGAGTCTAGTTAAAAATTTAAAATTTCCTTTGAAATGCGATAGTGGAACTTAATTTTGAATGTAGTAAGTTGAATCAAATAAAAAAAACTCAATAAATTAATCAAATTATGAAGCCAAATTTTAATAGCTAATAAATAAATATAATAATAATATCAAAAAAATAATTTAATACTACCAAATTTTAAAATAAAGTAAAATTTGAAATAAAAATTTTATAGAAAATAAAATAATAATAAAAATATGTAAAAATAAAAATCAATACAATTTAAAAACAAAAAACAAAGAAAGAACACAATTTAGAAGCAAAAAACTAAGAAAGAACAAAAAATTTAAAAAAATAAGAACAAAAATAAAAATATATAAGGAAAAGCAAAGTAAAATAAAATATGAATAAAATATTTTAAAAGGAAATATTTAAAAATCAAAGAATATTTTTTTGTAAAAAATGGAATAAGAATAAAAGTCTATTAAAAAGAAAAAAACAGAATAAATAAAACATATTTAAAAAGAAAAAAAAAAATTAAGAAAAGAAAAACTTGTAAAAAAGTGAAATAAGAATAAAAGTATATTAAAAAGGAAAACCCAAAAAATAAAATAAAATAAGAATACAAAATATATAAAAAAAAGCAAAAGCAAAAAAGAAAATAATAAATATATATATATAAGAAAAAAAGAAAAAAATTAAAAAGACAGAAAAAACAACAATTTAAGGTAAACAAAATAAACTAAGAAATATATATATATGAAAAAGAATACAGCAAAATAATTTAAAAATCAATGTAAAAAAACAAAAATGAAAAAAAAAAAAGATGAAAGGGCAGTTTCTTTGAAAAAAAAGAGAAGGCAGCGCTGAGGCAGCTCTCTTAGCGCTGCCGTACTGATTTTTTTTATAAAAAAGTGCTAAGCGCTGCCCGCTGCCCTGTTTTCAAAAAAAATTCCGGGAGGCTACTGTACAGGATACATCCGTACGCCTCCTCTCACTTCCAATATATATATATATATATATAAGTATGTAATATTATATTATTAAAAATAATTATTGATGTTATAATAATAATAAAATTGTACAGTTAAAGATTCTTGATGCACCATCCTGAAAATATTTCATAATTGATTATTAGACATATTTTTAGTTTATTAGATCTGTGTAGTGTTATGAATTTTTTTATTGAGTTATGAAATTAAAATTATTACAAAATACAAATATATACAAAGTTGTAGAGGTAACTTGGTTGAGAAAATACTATATATTTGCTAACAGTTATCAGGTTCCAATCTAAGTGGATAGTTCTTTAAATAAAAACCAGAATAACATCATGGTCAAACTGGCTTGACCAGGTCTACCAATCCTATCTGGTTTTCTCATGTTTGATAGTCTCTTTCAATTTTCACTATGAGCTGACCCGGATTGACAGGTTTAAAAACAAATCCATGTTGCTTACTTGAAATTCTTTAAAGACTGAGATTAGTAAAATTGACATAGGAAAGTAGGAAACAGAACAACCAAAGATTGAAAAACACTTAAATCTAAAACTACAAACATTCCTTTCAACAATATTAAGCAGAATCTCAGGACTCGGGATATATGGAGTGTTCATTAAGAAAAAGGATAAATTAATTTAATATGGCTAAAAAGTATCCATCGCAACACTATGTTGCATTAAGTGATGCCAATCTACCCATGGTTTAAAATCTCGCCCGGTACGGTACGGTAAGCCCGGTATTTACCGGTTTTTTAGGTTTCCGGTATACGATATATCCGGTATTTGAAAAAACCGGGTATATTGGGTATATCGGGCGGTATATGGCGGTATTTTGTCATATACCGCCCGGTATGGGCGATATGAGGCAGTATGAGGCCTTAGTACCGTTGGGCCAGCCAACGGTGCTGAGGCCACTTGTTCCGGGTTCATATCGCCCGGTTTGGGCGGTATTATATGCATACCGGGCGGTATACCGCCTGGTATGGAGATATGGAGTTATTTCTATAAAAAAAAACCCGCCGGTATGCAATTTTCGTATTGGACTGTACCGTGTGTCGGTACGGTACGGTACTGGTGCCGGCCGGTGACCGAAATCGGTACCGGTACCGAGATTTTAAACCATGAATCTACCATTAAGAACATTTCACAGATGTTGGTGGCATGATTTTAGAATCCCAACTCTAAAATCTAGATGATAATCATTTCTGCCAAAAACTCAAACTGGGAACAATTTTCACTGTAGTTTCTATATAATGGCTTTAGATTTACAAAATAAAAAGGTGAGCAAAATAATGCTTTAACAATTCAATATTTAAGGTGAAAGGTGCTCAACATACTATATGCACATATTAAAGGAGCCTACCAGGTGATGCTAAAGGAAAAACTAAACATCTACATATCTCATCAGACCAGGTCTTACATTTCAGAATGAGGTGCCATCCAAACTTCCCATTTGATTAAGATTGTACAATTCCTACCATTAAGAATACAAATACAAATGCATAGGTTGGTCTCTTTTCTAACAGCAACTTAGGCTTTCAGGAAAAGTTGGTCATCTAATCAAATTTAACATGGTATTAGAGCATGAGGTCCTCACTACCAATCTTTCTAGCATCAATATTTAAAAAAATACGATCCCTTAACTTGATCCATGTATCGAGCTTGGGTCAATCTCCTCAAGTTTACCCGCCCACACGTGAGGGAGAGTGTTAAGATTGGTCTATTTCCTAACGGCTTAAGCATTTGAAAAAGTTAGTCATTCAATCAAATTTAACACCTACAATGATTACCTATAAGTAACACCTAAAAGGTGGAAAGTAATCATGAGTCAAAAAGAAAGTATTCCAAATGGCACGTTAATATGAAAATATGAAAATCCTGAACTAACTATTGATGGAATGTTTCACTCTTGTTTTATTTTTTGAGGATAGCAGGAACATTGTGAAAACCTCAATGTAACAAGCAGTAAATGTTCAAGGAAATAGATGGAGTGTGTTAGATAAGTGAGATATTTTTGCACAACCACAAGCAAATAAAAAACAAAAATGCTATGCACAAATAGAATTGAAAAAGAACCATTATTGTCCATGCATGAACACAAAGATCCTATCGGTGATTCGAGAAACAGAACTAGTTTAGGAAAGATTTGTGATAAACACTTGAAAATGTTTGGTGGTAGAACTTAAGGCCTTAAGGGATCAACAAAAGTTCCTTGGAAAGAAATACTGAAAAGCTGGGGATACATATGAATTAAGCTATGCATGTTTATGCTCAACAAATGAATTCCCATGAGAACCCTCTGGTTTAGCTATATGAAACAATTGATAAAGACAAGTCTCACTAGTGGTGATATACAAGAGTATAAGACATTAAGACTATATCATAATTTAAAAAGTTCAAGAATGAAAAATTAGTGACTAATAATTTTAACTGGATATCTAATTTATAAGATACTGTTCATGATTTTCTGGAAAACTTATTTATATCATTTGTTTTCTTTATGAAGTATCATGATTGTATGTTTAAATTAACTTGTATATTCATTGATTCAAATATTGATCCATATACAACAGTCTATGCATAATTGCATATGCAGCTCCATGGTGCATCACATGTAAGATATGCAATGCTTAGGGCCACGTATGCAGCTGCATATTTCATATGTACTCCACATAACCCACATAGGTAGTTAGACTCTCATCCCAAGTCTCTTAAAATTTTAGTTTCTGCCAAGTTGTAAATGATGATTGATGGCTTCTCATTTCCTACCCCACCATATACTTGTTTATATTTTCATTAATGTTGAATTTGCCCTATTACAATTGAATACTAATGATATTTCAAGATAAATGATCATCTAATCATCGTCTAATAGTTTTTGTCTCATAAATAATGTTGATTAAGTTCTTAACTATCTATATTATGTATTCTTATTAGTTTTAAATATAGAACAGTATATGAAATAGCTCAATTGCATGTCAGTTACATATGCTCTTAAAACCTCGGTATAATTCATATACAACACTGTAATATGACATATAAATACCTTGAGGCTTAGCAGAAACACAAGGGGCCCATTTAAACTTATATGTAACATATGTATGAGTAAAAAGGGGGTCCAATCTTCTCTCATTGTATAAAGATACACTTGAATAATTTGTGCCTTAAGCAAAGAGGATGGATCGCACCAACTAACATATTCTTCTCCAAGTGTAGCTTTTGAACCTTAAGTAAAAGGGGCTCAAGTCCCTGGTATCTTTCACAAGGGTGGTTCTGCACCTTCATCACTGCAATTGTGCCTCCAATTTCCAAGTCCAGGAAGCAGCAGCAAAATTGCACCAGGGCCAAAAATGAAGACAGGAAAAGCTATCCTAAAACCAGCAGACCCCCACCCTTCCTCTTACATTTCCCAAGTTTAATTATCTGTGGACATTGTTTTCCTCTTCAAGCTTTTTTCCCAAGGTTTAAAGCGTATGTTACACCCAACACCACCTCTTAATTTTCCCATTTCAAATTTCTGGACACATTATTTTCCTTTTCTTGCTTTTTCCTAAGGTTTAAAGCACTTGCTTCACCGAACGCCACCTTTGGGCACCTAGGCCAAATTCCTCATCCAGAATAAATTCAGGCACCTAGGTGACTCTAGAGGCCTTTGGACAGCACTGCATCAGATATACCACACAATGTAACTGCAGCTTCCAGAGAATCATAATCAATCTTAGCACCTAAATGTATGCTAGAAAATATCTGAGACTGTCATGAGTGAGAAAAGTATTGTGAAATCTATGACTATGAGACAATACATATAAGTCAAAGGAGAATGGACAATAACTAGTTGAAAAAGATAACTGAAATCACTTTGCCAGACTACAATATTGGGAATTCAGGACCATCAACTATAATAGCATTTCACAACCTAATTATCATACAAATGAATGAAAACATTGTGCAAGAAGTTGTCTTAAAATTCCACGATGCAAGGAAAAAAAATTGGGAGATGCATATGCATGATATTTTCTAAGAAAAGGAATAAAATGTCTAGTTTTAGTAAAAATCTTATGCAGTTGGAACTTTGAACCAATGTCATTGACTGCTTCATTAAAATTATTCAGCCCAAATTTTTCATGTTTAATGGTTTCCCCTTTGTCTGAGGAAGCTGATAGGTTTTCAAGTGACATGTATTTGACAGTATTCAATGGCTACTTTTTTCCAAAGGAAATATCCTTTCCCCATAATTTCAACTTGTATTTCATCCTTTGACAAGTTCTTTTCCACAGTTCTGTATTGCGTTCTGGGATCTTCCCATTTGACAAGTTCAAGGAAGCACTAATCATCTTTAAATTATCATTTAGAATGCAAGGTTGAACAAAAAAATTAAGATAAAAGCATGTTACTCTAGTAGCTTCTGTTTCCCAAATGTTCCATTGAATTTGTCAAAACCTATCTCACTTTTAGAGGTGCAATCGTCAATGTGTTAATCAGAAACATGACCTTGATTGTTAAGCGACAGATACCCATTTCAGGTCGAGAACATGTAATCATCACTACCCTGAATCAATCACCAAACCAGAACAATAATTGATACAAAAATCTTATCGCTTACAGAAGGCCTTAGCTGACAGTGAAGAAAAAGATCAGTACCGATGTCCATTAGTAGGTGAATAGGATCCAATCAGGATCAAACCCCTTATCTTGCCCTCTTCGAAACCTGGTCCTATCTTTCTTGAACGAACGTCCAGCCTTTCCGGACATCCCCCAATCCCATAGTCTCGCTCTTTCATCAACCTATAGGTGCCCTGTATAAGATTAAGGCCGGCCTGTACCCTTCTGCCACAGAATATCGGTAAATGCAATATTTCAAGTTCTCTAATTGATTAAAAAACAGTTTCAAGAAAGAAAACCAATGTGTACATCATTTTTTTTCTCTTTCCAAAATCTTTTTCCTGTATTTCGTCCACCTCTTTCAAGAAAGGGTCGTGGCAGCATGAATGACCGTTCAGAACATATTGTCCATCAAAAACATCAAGAATCGAAAAGAAATTGCAAAACAAACTACTTGATCCTGGAAATCGGAACAAATTACCTGGAAGGCATGGTCCAACATCTGCACAATTCTTGAACCCCACATCACGGAAACTGGAATGAACGACTATGGAGAAAGTATGTCATGCCGGTGCTGCCACTGCGGACCCCCTCGCCGACGGGTTGCACCATGTTGGAGTTAGCACCTCGATCTCACTCCTCTGTGCTTCTGCGTTCTTCGTCCCCATCGTCCCGGACGAACAGCTCGTGTTGGAGATCGAAGTCGAAGATCTAGACAACGCCAACCCGATCTCCCATTCTCACCTATTCAATAAACCCTGCCGCGGCCATGAATGACGCCCTTCGCCAGCCGAGCCACGACCATCGTCACCGATCGATCCGGCTGCACGCCTAATCAACAAAGCGGCAGGCCTAGCGGCGCATAGAAATACGCCGGAGGAATGAGAAGAGAACCAGCTCCGGTAACCCTCGCCGACGGCAATAACTCTCGAGGGTTGAGGCGAGATCGGGATGAGCGAAGGAAGGGAAAAGAAAAAGAAAATGAATTAGGTGTAGACGTCTAGCCGTATAGGCATTATAATTTGACCTTTCAGAGACCAAACTCTTTCTGCGGCTTAACTAAAACGAAGTTTCGTGTTCCGAAAATTTAAAAAAAATGGAATTTTATCCAAAAATTAAAAAATGAAAGTAAATGTTTGGGTCTCCTTGAAATATCTTTGTATTAACTAAAACTAAATTTGTGTTCCAAAACTTAAAAAAAAATTGAAACTAATGTTAAAGATAATGCAACTCCACGTAGATGGGCAAAACTTGATTGACTAAGCTTTGTAGTTATCCTTTAATTATTAGATATTTATTTTGTTAGAATAATAAGTAATTATCAATTAATTATCAAGTTAATTAATTGTTAGAATAATAAGTAATTATCAATGAATTAACATCGACATCGGATCCGTTTCGAGCAAGGCATCGGTGAGGCTGACGCCAACAGGCCGCAGCGCGGCTCATGCAAGAAATAGATAGCATTCTTATCGTCGTTGAAAGATAAGAAAAGTCGCATCGGATCTCGCAGAGGAGATCAAGAGGACTGTCGAGTCGCACCAGATCTCGCAGAAGAGATCGAGAGGACTGCCGAGCCGCACCAGATCCCGGAGAGGAGATCGAGAAGCCGGTTGTCTTTTGGACTCAGTGGAAGTGCATTTTGGGAATCAAATTCCAGCTACAAAGAGGACAAAAGAACTGGCCGCCGGCATTACCGCATGGAAGATTGTCGACGATCTCCTCCCTTGCAGTGATCGCACCGTGCATAAGTATTCGACCTTCGACAGCAGCAGACTCATCTGTTTATTTGACGAGGAAGAATAATACGAGAAGAGAATAACAGAGCGGCTGCTGGGTTCCCACGTAATACGTGTCTTTGACAAGAAATTCGCAGCGTGCTGAAGCAAGTTCTGCACGTAAGAGATTGTTCGCCAAGACAAGGAAGAAGAAAGCAATTTAATAGGGGGTCCACCTTAAAAAATTGCGGCAAAGAAAGGAAAGAATTAATTCCAACTGGCCCCACCTATTTTGATTAATCTGTGAAGCAACAGAGAGGAAGGAGTTAATTCAGCTGGGCCACCATTGTTTATCTTCGATCTCGGCAACAAGAAGAAGCATCATGCACACTCCATTTCTATCTTGACTTTGGTCAAAATAAGGAAGAAGATTATCTCCAGCAAGATCATCATCAAACTAAAGTTCCGGAGGGTTTCAACGCCGCTCCATCGCATCGACTCCCACTTTGGTTTTGGGGACAAGTCACATTGATCACCACATAGGGGAGACCGCAATCGTGGAAGAAGCACCGACCGACCCCCGCTTCTTCAACAATCGTAGGTCTCCGACATGAGTTTTTAGAAGTAGTCATCGCCTAAATGAAGAGAGAGGGAGATAAAAATAACAATATCGCTCGGTTCCCGTAAAGAGCACAAGGGACAGTCTCATTGGGTTCCCGTGGAGAACACAGGAGACAACCTCGCCGGGTCCTCGTGGAGAGCACAGAGGACAAGTCTCGTCGGATCCTCGTGGAGAGCACAGAGGATGAAAGAAGTCTTGTCGGGTCTTCGTGGAGAGCACAGAGGACAATTCTGATTTGTTTACGTGTAAAAAATATTTTGTATGCGCCAACATATTTAGGATTCAAATTCTAATATGATCACCTATTATGATTTTTAATCTTTGTTTTTTAAAAAAATATCTAGCATGTTTTTGTCATATACATATAAATAAATCAATAAATCATTCTGTTTTATCTCATTGATGGACTTAATTGTTTATTCTGAATACATTAACTCTTCGAATGGAAGCAAGAAATTAAGATAAACAGGTATAATAACTAAGTTTTGGTAGATTGAAGAATGTGCGAAAGCATAGTAGTTTTGAATCTATCCACATCAAGCTTTATCTTCTGTTGGTTTAGATATATATTCCAGAAATCGAAAAATCCGGGTCGTTTTTGGATCGAAAGAGGGTCCTTGAAAACTGCATCATCTCTGGGGTATAGTTCAATCAGGGAGCTCTCCTCGTCTCTTATCTCATAGTCCACGTATCTTATTCCCATGTCTGGGGCTGGATCGGCAAAGAGGTATCTGCATCCGGCCTTCAAGCCGCAGCAAGGAACGATTTGAACGAGCGTTGCATTTGCAGGAAGGAAGAGCATGTTGGTCAGTCCCGCTCCATGAACCCCTATAAGCACATCAACAGAGTTCACCATTTTCGCAAACCCAGAAAGGTTCTTCGCTTCCTCGGGCCCCGCTGTAATCAGCTCGAGGCCAATTCCTTCCAAAGTGCTCATCACTGGCGCCTCGTTGATGAAGGATCGCGATCCTTTCCGAAGAATTAGCAGTGCCTTCGGTTTCGAGGCGTTCTTCGATTGCTCAAGTACCAGTCCTTTGCTGTAGCTTCTCTCGAGCGAGAAAGACGTCCTCAATAAGTCTCTGAAGTCGGGCATGGAGACGCCATTGGGAGATCTGGAGGAATCGATGCCGAGAACTTTATGGCTCAGAAGGCCGACGTGTGCGTGGGGAAAGCAATGCACTCTATCGTCTGCGTCCAAGTTGATGGCTGGGTAATGCGAGAGACGCTTCAGTATTGGCTGATACTTGTCGATGAAGTGATGGTTGAAATCGGAGACGACGAACTGCACTTGTCCGTTGAATCGGCGGCCAGTCATGAAGAGGGGGATGATCACATCGGAGAAATCGTGGAAGTAGTTGCCGACGAAGCCTCCGGTGGAGAAGAACAAAGCGGGAACGCTGTGGTTTATCATGCAGCGAGGGGGGGCTAATGGGGCGAATTCAGCTGCTGTCACGGTTATCTCCTTGATGAGTTGCTGAGTTGCTGGCTCAAATTTCCGCGTGTATGGTCTGATCTTCCATGTCCTGTTCTCGGTTTGATTACTGTTATCGATAGGCGGAGAAGCTAAAATGACGGTGGATAATTCACCAACAACTCTAATATCACCGTCAATCCAACAAGTGTCCGAGTTTTCACCAGTAAAATCGCACACAACACGGCTTTTGTTGTCCAGACTCTCTGCATTAACTCAATCAAAATCCATCTCTAGTTATTAATTAATAATAATGGTATGCGTGTGAAATCACCCAATTAATAAATAAAACTTGAAAGTTAAGCACTCACCCATTGGAAGTGACTCGTCTTCGATTGGCGCATCACTTACTTGAGCCTCCTCGAACGAGAGAGATGGATTTGCATTTAATCCAACTGTATGCAAGTGCATGATAGACTGAGGGTCTGAGGCTATGTATTCAATCTTACTTAAAGGAATCTCTAATTATTATTCTATATAAATATATGTATGTAGCTTCTTTGACATGCATCTAAAATCCAGATGGACAAGTTGTCGGCTTTGCATATCGCGAAAGACGACGTGCCACCAACATCTGATAGTGACAACCTAACCATTAAAATTGATTAATATATATAAGACACATAATTAATTAAAGCAGCTCTGTTCTATAGCCTTCGAAATGCATATACTATGAATTCAGGTCATGAAATACATATACTAGCGATTGCCTACTAATAGTACTAAAATGTTCTCTACTTTCCACCTATAAAATTGATTAATTATATATTCTCTCGGCCGGGAACATTAGCCAGAGTATATATTTTGATTATATATAATTAAGCACGTAGAATGATGGCCGGGTTAGCAGGAAAAATGATTAATTATTAATTACAGGCTAGAAAATTATGGCTTGGCTATTGGAGAGATTCCGTAGCGCGTCGGTATGTTTCTACCTGCAGTTCTTCCTTTAACAAAGATAATGAAGAAACACGACTCACCTTGTTCAGCCATGGATTCCTCCGGCGAAAACAAAGACACATTTTTGTAGATGGACAATTGCAATTTCATGACTGCTGCAAGTGAAAATCAATCATGTGCATGAGCATTGGCGATTTATATATAGGTATATATATAATATTAATCATGAAGAAGAAACATGCACACGCATGCAATTAATGTAAATAATTAAAGAGATACCGATGACTTACATGTAGTTGAGGCGTTGGAGCAGCTGGATTTGATGAGAGTCATGAAACAGAGGAGGAGAAAGGCCATGAGAAGGCATCCGCAGAGGGCAGTAGAGCTGAGCTTCCTTGGTTGGACATGGCTGAAGCTATCAGAGGGCTTCATATACGGCTAATATATTAAGCTTCTCTTCAAATGCTTCTAGTGTTTGTATAGATCAGACCCCTTGATCAGCTCTCTGTCCCTCTATAGCTCTTTCTCTCTCTCCCTCATATATATAGAACAGTTTGTAGAATGCTATAATTGATTAATTATGACTTTAATAATAAGATTTGTCTGGCTTAATTATTATATATACTAATATGTAAGTGGTCCCTTAAATTCAATTCTCCAATTCTGGAAAAAAAATTATATAGGCAACCTGCTCATATACATAAATCTCTATGAATAGCGGGATATTGACTTTGATTGAATGAACATAAATAAAAATAATGGATATGAATTCATTTCCTTACTATTCACGTACATCCTTTTTCTATCCATATCCACTCGTTCATGATAGAATTAAGTTGCACTCCTAATGGTCTTTCAAAGAATGAATAGTCGACATTCAAGATCTTCCTAGCTAGATGGAGAATGTGTTTGCTACTCAGGTCAATTATTTAAGAAAAGGATATCCTACCTGCAGAATAACGCTGCATTTGATTTTAAAAAAGGCATACGTATGTTTCATGCATGGAATTGCAATAGTTAAAGAAGTATACCAAACGAGATGTTAACAGCCTACCTTTTCCAATTATTCTTTCTTTTTTTAAGAAATTAATTGCTCACTATATATGCTTACAACTTCACCATCTCTCGTGGTCTTCATTTCTCGTCAACTTCCACGTGGCCAATGAGAGTTGGGCCGTCGGTAGTCTTCGGTACATCTTCCTCAAGCTAGGAGGCCGACGCGCGACAATTGAGCCGCCAAAACCCCCAAGTACTTCGTCATCTCCTCTGTCGACACTCCCACATTGACCACATTTGCCATGTTTCTTCTACTGAGTTCTGTCTCGAACTCAAAGGGACAGACGAGTTAAGCAGATCAGGAGTGAGTGAGATGTGGTGCTTACCGATGATAGCAACGACGAGGACGACACAACGAGCTGATCAGGTCATTATTGGAGGCGAAGTTGCAAGTAGGATTGTCTTCCTTCCTCCTTTCGTTTTCAGTCATTCTTTTCGTTGATTTCTCAGCTTGGTAGCAGTGGAGGCAAGCGTGAGGCCAGAGGGAGGTGGAGAGGGCGGTAGGCGGTAGCTTCGCAATATATAATACTCGTCATAGGATTTCCTCTTTAAAATCAGCCCAATATATAAATTGTCGGCCATAAATTTATTTCCCTGTTTAAGCCCATTTAGAAGTCACAAGTTAGAACTATATAATGCAATTAATCGATATATTGAACATTGTTTATAGATCTAAAATAATAATAATAAAGCAATCCCTTCTATTTTTCTCCATATATATATATATATTAAATTTAAGAAAACTGGATAAAGTTTAATAAAGTTTCTATTGTCAAAGCGGTGCGGTGCGGTCCGACATGTCTCCTAGTCAGGTATAACTCCGGGGGGACCTACAAAAATCACTCTGACGCTCAAGTCGTAATATGTTCGGGGGTGAAGGTAATAAAATTTGGAGTCTAGGTTATATGATCGAGGAATGTCATGTCTGTATATATTGCAAGATGCATGAGAGATGATTAACGATGGTGTCGCCCAGTAATCTCGTAGGGATGTTGCTCAAAATGGATCGAGATTGATTTCGGGGGCGTCAGACTTGTACTTACGAATCTCTCGTAATTAATAAGGATGTTGTCACGCCCCAAGGCGGCCCCGTTCCGAAGCACGACAGTGGGTGACTTGAAAACCATGCAGTGGAAGAAAAAATCACCGATACGAATCACAAATCATAATCAAGCATATTATAAACCAGATAATTTCTTCGAAAAGCCGGATGATAAGTATATATATACAACAAAAGATAATTCAATTAAGTACAATGTTAAATAGAGTACTTTATAATATATATTTATGAAACTCCAAAATCATTAGTATCATAATCAATATAAAAAAACGACAAAGTAGAACATAATACAAAAATTATCGTCATATCAGAGCTCCAGATACCTGCTATCTATCGACTATCTACACCTCGATCTATAGATCAACAGCTCATCCCTACAAGTCTGAGGCAATAACAATAGGAGTCAGCGAAAATACTGAGTATAAGTACCACAATATGAATAAGATGTCAACTCAATAGTAAACGACAATATGGCCTAAGATGCAGTCAAATGCAATATATATACAACAAATTCTCCACACCTACTCCTAAACGACGTCGACTAAATCATCGAGCGTATGGACCGTTGGGTAAAAACCCTGCACTCTACCACCTGTAGAGTGGCATCAATCGTCCGCTCCAACGGTGATGCGACTACCCCCACCAAGCAGGTAGCCCGATGGGCATCGTATCTAACATCCGTACACCCGAAGGTGCCCAAAGTGACTAGTCAATATCCATACCCTCACCCATGTCTGGAGGGTACCGCAATAAAATAATCCTAGACCAAAGTTCTCTCCGAGGCCGTAGCCTCCAGGTCGACAACTCAACTCTAACAATGCAACAAAGTGTATCACCATGATCAATGGATAACAAATAACATCACTGATATCAGCAATATAACAACTCCGAATGATGATGATATGATCAAAAGAATAACACCATAAGTAACAACATAATATCACGCATGGCATATCATGATCAAATATCAACATCAATAATGTATATCACTATGATCAACAATAACACATGCAATTATCTACATGGCATGTCCAACAATAATATGCAACATGAGTTCAACGGAATTAGAAGCAATGTCAAGCAGCTCAAGACAAAAGGGTAAATTCGTCATTTCACCCAACAGTAATTCGTCGGCTACAACGGGAATCAACTCACACCCAACACCATCATCTATACTCTAAACCACATATTCTACATTATTCAATTATTTATCAAACTGAAAATAATAACTATTAACCACTAAATAACACTAAAATATAGAAAGATCTACCAAACGGCCTCCGATTAGAAATCCGACACCACCATCACGTTCAGCACACAAAAACATGCAACTTTGGTATTCACCTCGCTCGCCTGCCGACTTCGTCGGCCTCTCTCTCTCCCTCCGATTCCTATCGTCGTCGCCGATGAACAAGAAGGATATTTGACGGAATGAAAGGAGGAAGATAAGACTCCTACCTCAAGATTCCGGCTCCGGCGCCGACACCAACGACGATCCGACCTCTGATTCCTCACCCTCCGACACCGATTTCACCGCCTCTTCTCCCCCCTTTCTCACGCGATTGAGCCAGCTCTCGTAGAAGAGCGGGCTATAAGGCGGTGGGGAGGTTATTTTTCAAATAACCCCATACACCCCTTAAATTTACAACTAAACCTTCTTCTTTTTTACCGGAATATAACATCCTCACCACTTTAAGAAATTTGGTCTTCCAAATTTAAGTACCTGCAGGGTCGAACAAGTGTGGAAAACGATCTCTGATATCCTCCTCACGCTCCCAGGTAGCCTCTGCATCTGGATGGTGCTGCCAACCAACTTTGACCAACGAGACCACCCTGTTGCGAAGTCGATGCTCCTTCCTGTCAAGGATCCTAACTGGCAACTCTTCGTAATTGATATCATCTCTGATATGCAAAGCTGGCTCCCGCAGTATATGGGAAGGATCTGGCACGTACTTCCTCAACATAGAGACATGGAAGACGTTATGCACTCCTGCCAATGATGGTGGCAATGCTAGCCGATAAGCAACAGGTCCAACCCTCTCCAGGATCTCGAAAGGACCAATGAATCGCGGTGCAAGCTTGCCTTTCTTGCCAAACCGCATTACACCCTTAGTTGGGGACACCTTGAGGAACACATGATCCCCAACTGAGAATTCTAAATCCCTCCTTCGGCGGTCTGCATAGTTTTTCTGTCGGCTCTGAGCTGTAAGCAACCTCTGTCTGATCCTCTGCACCAACTCGACGTTCCGTCGGACCATCTCCGGTCCCAAAAGACGTCGCTCACCCATCTCATTCCAATGCACTGGAGACCTACACCTCCGACCGTAAAGAGCCTCAAATGGAGCCATCTGAATAATGATAGCTATTATTATAAGCAAACTCCACCAAATGTAGATGACTCTCCCAGCTGCCTCCAAAATCTAGAACACAAGCACGCAAAAGATCCTCCAATGTCTGAATAATGCGCTCGGACTGCCCATCAGTTTGTGGATGGAATGTTGTACTGAATCGAAGCTCGGTACCCAAAGCCCTCTGAAGACTCTGCCAAAACCGTGAAGTGAAACGAGGGTCCCTGTATGAAATGATGCTAGTAGGTACACCATGCAACCTCACTATCTCCATACCGTACAACTGAGCTAACATGTCCAAGGAATAAGTCTTCTTAACTGGCAAAAAATGAGCTGACTTCGTCAATCGATCCACAATCACCCAAATCGAGTCATGCCCTTTCTAAGTCCTTAGAAGTCTAGACACAAAGTCCATAGTGATGTGCTCCCATTTCCACTCAGGAATAGGGAGGTTATGGAGCTTCTCTGCCGGTCTATGATGCTCGGCCTTTATCTGCTGACAGACCAAACACCTCGCCACATGATCAGCAATATCTCTCTTCATCCCACGCCACCAGTAAGACTTTCATAGGTCCTTATACATCCTTGAACTGCTTGGGTGTATAGCAAAACGAGACCTGTGAGTCTCCTCTAACAACTCCTTCACTGGGTGCTCTCCAGGAACACATAACCTGCCACGAAATCGCAAAGTGTCATCGTTGTCCCATGAGAAGTCCGGTCGAGTGCCTTGCTCTAATTCCCTAGCAATGACCCGAAGGTAATGATCCTCCATCTGACACTGTTGAATCCACTCCACTATCGATAACTGTGCAATTAGTTGCGCCAGTAATCCACTCTAAGTCTGACCCACCAAGTCTAAGCTAAGCTCTAACAACTGTCTGATAAACTCTAACTCTGCAACCCTGAGGTGTTGATACATCCCCATAGATTTCCTGCTTAAGGCATTTGCCACAATGTTCGCCTTGCCATGATGATAATTAATAGAGCATTCATAATCTTTAAGAAAGTTCATCCATCTCCTTTGTCTCATATTTAGATTCTTCTGAGTGAACAAATGCTTGAGACTCTTATGATCTGTAAATATCTCAAAGGTAACACCATAAAGATAGTGTCGCCATATCTTAAGAGCAAATATGATAGCAGCTAACTTCAAATCATGCACTGGGTAATTCTTTTCATGCTTCTTAAGCTGTCTAGAAGCATAAGCTACCACCTGTCCATTCTGCATCAGAACAACACCAAGACCTTGGATGGATGCATCAGTGTACAAGATAAAACCATCCTTCCCATAAGGAATCACCAATACAGGTGCAGAAGTGAGTCTCTTCTTCAGCTCTGGAAAGCTAGACTCAAACTTGTCATCCCAAATAAACTTCACACCTTTCCTAGTCAACTGAGTCAAAGGTGCGGCAATCTTCGAGAAGCTCTCTACAAATCTACAAGGAAGCTGTGAATCTCATGGACTGTCCTTCGCCTCTGCCAGCTCATCACTGCCTCAATCTTATGTGGATCCACTGATATACTATCATCAGAAATCACATGCCCCAAGAAGCCAATCTCTCTGAGCCAAAATGAACACTTATTGAATTTAGCAAATAGCTGCTCCCTCCTCAGTACACCCAACACTATCCTTAAGTGCTCTTCATGCTCGACTTCTGACTTGGAGTACACCATAATATCATCAATAAAAACAATCACGAACCGATCTAAATACTCCAAAAAGACGCGGTTCATCAAATCCATGAATGCTGCAGGTGCATTGGTTAGCCCAAATGACATAACCAAAAACTTGAAATGCCCGTAACGTGTACGAAAAATAGTCTTCTACACATCCTGCTCTCTTACCTCAACTAGTGATACCCAGATCTCAAGTCAATCTTTGAGTACACCCAAGTATCTTGCAACTGATCAAACAAGTCATCAATCCGAGGCAACGGGTACTTGTTCTTAATTGTCACTGTATTCAACTGTCTGTAGTCAATGTAGCGCCTCAAAGATCCATCATTCTTTTTTACAAACAGAACTGAAGCTCCCCAAGGTGACACACTAGGACAGATAAATCCCTTATTCAGAAGGTCATGCAACTGCTCCTGTTATATTCTGTTAAAAAAAAAAAAAGGGTTTAATTATAAATTTAAGGAGTGTGAGGGGGTTATTTACAAAATAACCACCCCCGCCTTATAGCTGTTCTCTTGTGATTAGGGTCAATCGCGTGAGAAGAAGAGGGGAGATTAGCGGTGAAGTCGGCGCCGGAGAAGGAGGGAGTCGGAGATCGGGTTGCTGTCGGTGTCGTCGTCGGAGCCGGAATTTGAGGTAGGACTCTTACCTTTCTCCTTTCGTTCCGTCATTTACCCTTGTTGTTCATCGGCGGCGATGATGGGAATCGGAGGGAGAGGGAGGCCGACGGAATCGGCCGGCGAGCGGCGGCGCTCGCGGCAGCCCAGCTGCTGCCCGCGACGCCAGACCGCGCGACCTTGGCGGCCGCTAGCAGCGGCAGCAGACTGCTGCCCGCAGCGTGGCAGCAGCCGCTGCGCGCTGCCGCTGTGGCTGCCGGCGGCCCACAGCGCCGGAGGTCGCGGAGTGGATCGGCGAGTGATCGCCGGCGGCCAGGAGGGCCGCCCGGCGGGGAGTCGAGCGGGGCAAGGAGGTGTCAGGCGCTGGCGTCGAGCATGGGAGTCGGGCGTCGGGTGCAAGTGTCGGGTGGAAGTGGAGTGAACAGTAACCAGTGAAGAGAGCTGTATTGTATGAAATTGATAAATTTGTAGATTATATGGGGTATTTTTCTAGTTGATCGTAGAGTTGTTGGATCGAGTCGGGGTGAATATCAAAGTTGCATGTTTTCGCGTGCTGAACGCGATGGTGGTGTCGGATTTCTGATCGGAGGCTGTTTGGTGGGTCTTTTCTATATTTTAGTGTTGGTTGATGATTAATATTTATTAACTTAAATTGATAAATAATTAAATAATATAAAATATGATATTACTTTAAAAAGGGGTTGATTTAGGGGTAATTGGTTGATGTGAGCTTGAGTTGTTTCCCGTTGTAGCCGATGAATTACTGTTGGGTGAAATGTCGGATTTATCCTTTTGCCTCGATCTGCTTGATATTGCTTCTAATTCCGCTGAACTCATGTTGCATATTATTGTTGGACATGCCATGTAGATAATTGCATGTGTTATTGTTGATCATGGTGATATACAGTATTGATGTTGATATTTGATCATGATATGCCATGCATGATATTATGTTGTTACCTGTGGTGTTATTCTTTTGATCATATCATCATCATTTGGTGTTGTTATATTGTTGATATTGGTGATCATGTCATTTATTATCCATTGATCATGGTGATAGACTTTGTTGCATTGTTGGAGTTGAGTTGTCGACCTGGAGGCTACGGCCTCGGAGAGGACTTCGGTCCCGGACCATTTTATTGCGGTACCCTCCAGACATGGGTGAGGGTATGGATATTGACTAGTCACTTTGGGCACCTTCGGGTGTGCGGATGTCGGATAGTCCGTCGGATTACCTGCTTGGATAGGGGTAGTCGCGCGGCTGTCGGATACGTCGTCCGTCGGGCTACCTGCTTGGTGGGGGTAGTCGCGTCACCGTTGGAGCGGACGGTTGATGCCACTCTACGGGTGGTAGAGTGTGGGGTTTTTACCCAACGGTCCATACGCTCGATGATTTGGTTGACGTTGATTAGGAGTAGGTGTGGAGCATTTGTTGTACATCTATCGCCTTTGATTGCATCTTAGGCCATATTGTTGTTTATTGTTGAGTTGACATCTCATTCATGTTGTTGATCATATTGTGATTCTCCTACTCAGCATTTTCGCTGATTCCTATTGTTATTGCTTCAGACTTTCAGGGGAGAGTTGTCGGCCGATAGACCGAGGTGTAGATAGTCGGTAGATAGCAGGTATCTGGAGCTCTGATATGGCGACAATTTTTGTATCTTGTCTTGCTTTGTCGTCTTTTGATTCTGATGATTTTGGAGCTTCGTAAATATGTAATATTAAATACCTTGTTTAGCATTGTCCTTAACTGAATTATCTTTTGTCGCATATATTTGTTATCCGGCTTTTTGATGTAATTATCTGGTTTATAATATGTTTTATATGGATTTCCGATGTGTATCGGATGGTTTTCCTTCCGCTGCGTGGGTTTCGAGTCGCCCACTGTCGCGCGTCGGAACGGGCCCGCCTTGGGGCGTGGGGGTGGACCCGAACTGGGGCGTGACAGTATTTATTGGTATCAGAGCCAGGTTTTGAGGTTAAGGTTAAGAGCTTAGGTGTCTTACCTTGATGTTAATATTCTATGGTGTAGGAGTTAAGATTGTGAGTTTTACCAAAATTTTTGTTCTATTTGTAGAGAGATGGCATCGAGGGGCAGTGTTGGGCGTGCGAGGGGTCTTGGAGACCCGGGTGCAGATCAGGATTGGGTGGCGATTCCTCGGCGAGCACGCACCACTCAGGCTGCGGCTTCGACTGTCAGAGGTCGAGGTGGGCGAGCTAGTCGGGGTGCTCGTCAGACTGGTCGCACTGCTGGAGGCAGGGGGCGCGGTCGGGGCGCTCCGGTGCGTGTTCCTATAGAGGAGGTGCATGATTTCACTCCTGGGGTTGGAGTGGGAGCAGAGGAGGTAGTTTCTGAGGCAGTACCGGTAGTTCCTCAGGCTGTTGGAGAGGGCTCGGCGGTGCATGTTCCTATGGCACCCCAGCCTCAGTATGTGATGCTTGTGCCGGGACCTCATGGAGCTCTTGCTGGAGCAGAATCATGGGAGTCTCGCATGCTGAGATTCCATCAGCTTGGCAAGGAGCGTTTTGGTAGCTTTGGGGGCAGTATTGATCCGATGATAGCTAGGAGATGGTTGGCAGGGGTGGAGGATACCTTCAAGGCACTCAGGTGCAAGGAGGAAGAGAAGGTGGAGCTGGCCACCTTTTATTTGATTGATGGAGCCAGAGAGTGGTGGAGAGTACAGGTTGCTGCCAGAGATGGAGCTGATGTTTCCTGGGCAGAATTCAGAGCTGTGTTCTTTCAGAAATACTTCCCAGTGACATTCCGCCAGCAGAAGAAGCAGGAGTTCCTCGATCTGCGTCAGGGGAGTCGTACCGTAGCAGAGTACGAGGCAGAGTTCGATCGTCTGTCAGAATTTTGTCCGCAGATGGTGGCTACCGAGGAGGACAAAGCAGAGCACTTCTTCAGAGGGCTGAATTTTGCTATTCAGGATCGGATGTCCAGTCATGATGACCTAGGGGACTACAGTCGGGTGGTGGCTCGAGCACTTCTAGTCGAGCGTATTCACTCGATGATCACACAGCAGAAGCAGAGAGATCGTCATGGCCGACCGCCACTTCCACTGGCTGCAGGAGGTCAGGATAGGGGCCAAGGAAGCCATAGAGCTCAGGCCCAGCCATCTCAGAGTGGGTCCGCCAGTAGTTACTTCAGGCAGCAGAAGAAAGCAAGGACATATTCCTCGCATGCGCAGGGACCGTCTCAGCCATCACAGGCAGTTTCAGATCATATATCAGGAGTCAGACCTGCAGATCAGATAGGAATCCAGGCTGATCACTGTTACAGATGTGGAGATAGTGGCCACTTTGCTAGAGATTGTCCTAGAGGTGGCAGTGTATGCTATTACTGCAAGCAGCCTCGCCACATCAGCAGGAGTTGCCCAGCTAGGGGGATACCGGGGACGTCACTACAGCAGTCGAGAGGATATAGCCAGGGGCAGAGACAGACCAGCCAGCAGAGACAGACCAGTATCGGATGGTTTTCCTTCCGCTGCGTGGGTTTCGAGTCGCCCACTGTCGCGCGTCGGAACGGGCCCGCCTTGGGGCGTGGGGGTGGACCCGAACCGGGGCGTGACAGCTCCTTTAGCTCCTCCAATTCCTTAGGTGCCATGCGGTATGGTGCCTTCGAAATAGGAGCCGTGCCAGGCTGCAACTCAATACAAAACTCAACTTGTCAATCTGGTGGTAGACCTGGCAACTCATCTGGAAATACATAAGGAAACTCTCTAACCACTGGTACATCTTCGATCCGAGCCTGCTCCTCAGCAGCCGTGCCGACCAAGGACACCAGAAAACCACTGCACCAACGGCTCATCAATTGTCTAGCTTGCAATTCTGAGATAATAGGTGCCACCAACTCCCTCGACCCAACAAACTCGAAGGAAGGCTGACCTGGGGGATAAAACACAACCACTTTCTCACGACAATTGACTCTAGCATGGTTGGCAGTAAGCCAATCCATACCCAAGATAACGTCGAAGTCGAAGAAATCCAACACAAGTAGATCTACCAAAATCTCAACATCTCCCAACCTGAGTCTGCACCCCTTCAACTCGTGGTTCAACTGCATCACATCACATGACACTGTGAGTACAGATAAATCACTCATCTTGGGTGTAGGCTCTCTCCCCAATTTAGCAACCATAATCGGGGATATAAAAGAATGAGTGCTACCAGTATCTATCAATGCATAAGCAGGTAAATCAAAAACTAAAATTATACCTCGGACCACTGATCTTGACGCCTGACGAGCCTCCTCCTGTGTCAATGCAGAAGCTCGGACCTGAGTCTGACTAGTCTTCCTCTACTGACTGGTATGTCTCTATCCCTGACTATATCCTCTCGAATGCTGTTGTGAGGTCCCCGGTATCTCCCTAGCTGGGCAACTCCTGTTGATGTGGTCAGCTGCTTGCAGTGATAGCATACACTACCACCTCTAGGACAATCTCTAGCAAAGTGTCCACTGTCTCCACATATGAAGTAGTGGTCAGCCTTGACTCCTATATGATATGCAGGTCTGACTCCTGATGTATGATTTGGAATTGCCTGTGAAGGCTGGGACGATCCTTGTGCCTACGAGGAATATGTCCTTGACTTCTTCTGCGGCCTGAAGTAACTACTGACGGACCCACTCTGAGATGGATGGGCCTGAGCTCTATGGCCTCCTTGGCCCCTATCCTGACCTCCTGCAGCTAGTGGAAGTGGCGGTCGACCATGATGATCTTTCTACTTCTACTGTGTGATCATCGAGTGAATATGCTTAACTAAAAGTGCTCGAGCCACCACCCGACTGTAGTTCCCTAGGTCGTCATGACTGGATATCCGATCCTGAATAGCAAAATTCAGCCCTATGAAGAAATGCTCTGCTTTGTCCTCCTCGGTAGCCACCATCTGCGGACAAAACTCTGACAGTCGGTCAAATTCTGCCTCGTACTCTGCTACGATACGACCCCCCTGACGTAGATCGAGAAACTCATGCTTCTTCTGCTGGAGGAATGTCACTAATACAACTCTGAATTTTGCCCAGGAAACATCAGCTTCATCTCTAGCAGCAACATGTGCCCTCCACCATTCTCTGGCTCCATCAATCAAATAAAAGGAGGCCAACTCCACCTTCAATTCCTCCTTGCACCTAAGTGTCTTAAAGGTATCCTCCACCCCTGCCAACCATCCTAGCTATCATCAGATCTGTACTACTCCCAAAACTACCAAAACGCTCCTTGCCAAGCAGATGGAACCTTAGCATACGAGACTCCCATGATTCTGCTCCACCAATAACTCCATGAGGTCCTGGTACAAGCATCACATACTAAGGCGGGGGTGCCATAGGAACATGCACCGCCGAGCCCTCTCCAACAACCTGAGGAACTACTGGTATTGCCTCGACAACTACCTCCTCCGCTCCCACTCCAGCCCCAGCCCCCGACCGCGCCCCCTGCCACCAGCAGTGCGACTAGTCTAACGAGCACCCCGACTAGCTCGCCCACCTCGACCCTTGGCAGTTGAAGCCGCCACCTGAGTGGTACGTGCTCGTCGAGGAATCGCCACCTGATACTGATTTGCACCCGGGTCTCCAAGACCCCTCGCATGCCCAACACTGCCCCTCAATGTCATCTCTCTACAAATAGAACAAATTTTTTTTGGTGAAACTTACAATATTAACTCCTACACCATAAAATATTATCATTAAGGTAAGACACATGAATTCTTAATCTTAACCTAATCTTAACTCCTATGCTCTGATACAAATAAATAATGTCACGCCCCGATTCGGGTCCACCCCCACGACCCCCGAGGCGGCCCCGTTCCGAAGCGTGACAGTGGGCGACTCGAAAACTATGCAACGGAAGGAAAAATCACCAATACGAATCACAAATCATAATCAAGCATATTATAAACCAGATAATTTTTTGAAAAGCCAGATAATAAGTATATATATATACAACAAAAGATAATTCAGTTAAGTACAATGTTAAACAGAGTATTTGATAATATATATTTACGAAACTCTAAAATCATCAGTATCATAATCAGTATAAAAAGATGACAAAGTATAACAGAATACAAAAATTGTCGCCACATCATAGCTCCAAATACATGCTATCTACCAACTATCTAAACCTCGATCTATAGATCAACAGCTCAGCCCTGCAAGTCTGAGGCAATAACAATAGAAGTCAGCGAAAATACTGAGTATGAGTACCACAATATGATCAACAACATGAATAAAATGTCAACTCAACAGTAAACGACAATATGGCCTAAGATGCAGTCAAAGGCAATATATATACAACAAATGCTCCACACCTACTCCTAAACGACGTCGATTAAATCATCGAGCGTATGGACCATTGGGTAAAAACCCCGCACTCTACCATCTGCAGAGTGGCATCAAATGTTCGCTCCAACGGTGATGCGACTACCCCCACCAAGCAGGTAGTCCGACAGGCGTCGTATCCGACATTCGCACACCCGAAGGTGTCCAAAGTGACTAGTCAATATCCATACCCTCACCCATGTCTGAAGGGTACCGCAATAAAATGATCCTGGACCGTAGTCCTCTCCGAGGTCGTAGCCTCCAGGTCGACAACTCAACTCCAACAATGCAACAAAGTGTATCACCATGATCAATGGATAACAAATAACACCATCGATATCAACAATATAACAGCTCCGAATGATGATGATATGATCAAAAGAATAACACCATAAATAACAACATAATATCATGCATGACATATCATGATCAAATATCAACATCAATAATGTATATCACCATGATCAACAATAACACATGCAATTATCTACATGACATGTCCAACAATAATATGCTACATGAGTTCAACGGAATTAGAAGCAATATCAAGCAGATCGAGGCAATAAGGTAAATTCATCATTTCACCCAACAGTAATTCATCGGCTACAACGGGAATCAACTCACACCCAACACCGTCATCTATACTCTACACCACCTATTCTACATTATTCAATTATTTATCAAACTGAAAATAATAACTATTAACCACCAAATAACACTAAAATATATAAAATATCTACCAAATGGCCTCCAATCAGAAATCCGACACCACTATCGCGTTCAGCACGTGAAAACATGCAACTTTGGTATTCACCTCGACTCGATCCGACGACTCTACGATCAACTATAAAAATACCCTAATAACTTCTAAATTCATCTCATTTCATACAATACAATTCTCTTATCTAAACACCTATTTATTAAATCAATTAAACTATTCATCCCCCGTCTCTAACCCCCTCTCCCCTGCACATGCGCCCGACGCCGACTCCCCCTGCCCTACTCGAACCCACGCCAAGCGGCCCTCCTGACCGCCGACGATCACTCGTCGGTCCACACCAGCCTCCCCCGCGGCCTCCGGCGCCGGCGAGGGGCCGAATCATGGCCGGGAGGCAACGACGGCCTCCCCTTCCTCTACTTCGCCCCGAACCCATGCCGGCCGGCCAATCCAAGCCGCCGACGACCACCAACAGCTCCCCTGCCCTCTCCCGCAGCCTCTGGCACCCGGTGGGGCACCGACAGCTGGAGCGGCAGCGTACAACAGCTGCCAAGGCCGTGAGGCCCAATTTCGTGGGCAGCGGCCGGGCTGCCGCGAGGGCTGCCGCTCGCCGATGGCCTCTCTCTCCCTCCGATTCCTATCGTCGGCCTCTCTCTCCCTCCTATTCCTATCGTCGCCGCCGATGAACAAGAAGGATATTTGACGGAATGAAATGAGGAAAATAAGACTCCTACCTCAATATTTCGGCTCCGACGACGACACTAACAACTATCAGACCTCTGATTCCTCACCCTCCGGGGCCAATTTCACCGCCTCTTCTCTCCCCTTTCTCACACGATTGAGCCAGCTCGTAGAAGAGCGGGCTATAAGGCGGTGGGAAAGTTATTTTTCAAATAACTCCTTACACCCCTTAAATTTAAAACTAAGCCCCTTTTATTTTTATTTTTTATTTTTTTATTTTTTACCGGAATATAACAAATGTGGAGGTCCTTATATGGTTAGATGAAGCCCCGAGGCCAAACAGTCTGACTTGACTAGAGTCTATGTGCTTTTGGGCCTAACCTAGTCCAATCCACTATAACATATATATATATATATATATATATATATATATATATATATATATATATATAACTAAATATAATATAAAATATTTTAGGCCATTGTTTACTGAATAATACTATATAAATTTTGTATTTTTGGGTACGCTCGTTAATTAGTTAAACTTGCGTATAAATGAATATGATTTTAAACAAAAGAATTCATTAAAATGTTGATATTTAAGTTTTTGATCGATGTCAGGAATTATAAATTGAATTTGTTGACTTAGCAAGGAAACCTACCATTACAAGCTCATCATTCACCACGCACAATAAACTAGCTAGCTTGATTCCAACAAGAAGGTCAGAAGGTGACGACCCTTTTGTCCTTTATTTTATTTTAATTTTTCAGAGAGTCGTGCTAGAGTGAGCATGAATAAGTTTCTAAGCCAAGAGATTATGAAGTTTCCGTCACAATATTGTTTTGATGATAAATACTTTTCTTTGAAATTATGATTCTAATCATCTAATGTAATGGATTAAAAATTGTTTTAGTCAACTATAAGGAAAAGTCTGCATGCATGTGTCCTTGTTTTACTATCAAAAGCCTGGAGTGGATCTACTCTTTATTTTAGAAAATAAGCATAGGCAAGTACCAATCTACAAAAAGAATAGGGTTAAACAAATCTAGATCACACCAACTAAGACCAGGTAAACACTATATATAAGAAAAGTCTGCAAAACTAATCCCAAATATATTATAACCTCTTGCCAACTGCTGTGCTTATTAATGGGGAAAAAAGTACGACTTGCCTGCAATCATCTCATCCACTGGGCGATTGAAGAAAGAAGCATCTAAGACAGGTTTGAAGCCTGATAATTTCTCTCTTAATTTGTGAGTTTTAGATGACAAGTTCCTAGCTACTACAGGCTGAAACATTGAAGACCAAGAACAAGAGAGATCATATCGGCAAGATGGGGAACCACACAACCAATTTCAGGAGTAACCTCAGTTGGGGAGTGATCTTGGGATGTTTTCTGCTCTCCATGATCCTTTTGGTGCTGTCAACTAGTTATGCAGCTTCTTTTCCTGGTTGTAAGTTCCTTTGACTTGTTCTATCTTTGATACAGAAGACAGATGACTTTAATTCTGAAGATATATGCTCAATCTTATAACTGCTGCAATTATCTACTGATGGATCTTCCTGGTGTATAGCAGTTGGTTTTCGGTTGTCAAGTGATTCAGCTCCTTCTGGTCCAAAGGGAGAAAGGCTCACATCTGATCATCCAGGTAATCCTATTTGTCTGAAACTCTTTCAACTCTTCCAACTCTAAAATTATTGTTGAGAAAAAATAATAAAAACTCAAAGTCAGTACGGAAATTTAGTCCGGACTTTATACTGAAAATACATTGATTTTTCTATTTTGATTTTCCAATAATTTTTAATTTCTTGAGGAGCCTACCGTTGCTACTTGATGTGTTTTTGTTCAACAAATGGGGATGAGTACTTATATATGTCCATTAATTAAACCACAAAAAGAATAGAACTAGAGTTAATGTGTACTAAATGATGATGATTTGAAGGTGACTCCAACCCCAACCCAATGGGATAATAAAATTCTTGGCTCGCCTGCATCTGGGTGAGCTACAGAATGGTTGAAGCAAATTTCCACTGTCAATTTATAATCTTTTTTTCTCGTACCATCAATTTAATTACACTTGAAAGTGCAAGTAACAAATTGCTCTGTTCTGTAAAGAGTAGGTTGCTTATTCCATTTTAAGGAAATTATTCCAGTAGAAATTAGTACACCAGAATTTTTAGAAATGCCATTGGTAGCAGTTCACCAGAATCATAGATCTACATTGAGAATTCAGATACTATAGTTTGAGTTAAAATAATGTGCAGATGCAATGACCAAAAATGAAGAGGAGGCGGAGAAGAAGCCATTGTGTGATCTAACACAGAGAAGAACAGACGTTTGCGACATGGTGGGGGACATCAGGGTCCACGGAAACTCTTCCTCTGTTCTGTTTGTAACTTCCTCAGGCTTGCAGGAAGCATACAAGATACAGCCACATCCTCGAAAAGGAGACCATGCTGCCATGGCAACTGTTACACAAGTTATAGTGAAATCTACTACCTTCCAGGAGGCGCCTAAATGCACCATAAAGAGCAATGTCCCGGCTGTCATCTTCTCCACCGGCGGCTACATGTTCAACTTCTTCCATGACATCAGCGACGCACTGATTCCTCTCTACCTTTCGTCTCACCAGTTCAATGGCGAAGTCCAGTTTCTGATACGCGACATGCTGCCATGGTGGGTCAACAAGTTTGAGCCGCTTCTCAAAGGGTTATCAAACTATGAAATTATCGACCTCAACCAGGATCACCAAGTCCGATGCTATTCTCACGTCATCGTGGGAATCAAATACCACGGCGACCTGTACATCGACCCCGAAAAGTCCGGTGGGCTCACAATGCTCGACTACGGAAGGTATTTGAGGAAATCCCTCGGGATGAAGCGGGAGACGGCGATCAAGCTGAGGCCCAACGACGACAAGAAACCAAGAGTTCTAATCATCAACAGGAAAGGAACGAGAAGGTTCACCAACGTGGATGAGATGGCGAGGATGGTGGAGACGTCGGGCTTCGAAGCGGTTGTTTCGGAGATGCACGAGAACAAGAGCTTGGCGGAGTTCGCGGAGGTGGTGAATTCGTGCGACGTGTTGCTGGGGCTGCACGGCGCCGGGATGACCAACCTCATCTTCCTGCCAACCAATGGGATACTGATACAGATCGCTCCGCTGGGGAGAATGGAGGATGTGTGCTGGATCAACTACGGAGCGCCAGCGGTGCGCATGAAGCTGCACTACTTGCAGTACAGCATCAGAGCGCCGGAGAGCAATCTGATAGACCAGTTTCCCAAGGATGATCCAGTAATCTTGGACCCCTTGGCAGTGTTCCAAAAGCAAGGGTCGGCGCGGTGGGTGTCGCTGTACATGCATCAGCAGACGGTGAAGCTTGATGTGGAGAGATTTAGGAGTGTTCTGTGGCATTCCCGCGAGATCTTTCGTCAGCCTTGGAATTAAATTAATTAGCAGAGCTTAATTTCTGCGATTTATTTATAGTTTGCTTAATATCTTCAAATTAAGAGAGACTTTTGCACTTTTGATGGATAGATAAAATGAATTACTTTCATCCCAAGTACCCTGTTAATCATGTGTTTTGCGGATCATGATATGGTGATTTTCAGCAATGCTTCCAGTGAATACATCAACTCGATCCATCAAACTCCTACTCAAATATTTTGAGCTATGTTCAGGATTGAAAATCAACACCAAGACTAAGATCCCATAGCTCTCTCATGATCTATAAACAACATCACCTATTGCAGATCAATTAGGATTGATGCACGACTAGTAAATTTTCAATTGACTACTAATGCACTGTTTTGAATTGATCGATCACCGGATTAAAAGTCAATATGGACAAAACTGGTGTCGTTTACCTTCAAGGCAATGAAGAATGCCCCAGTAAATTTCAATATATATGCAACGTGTGAGGGTTGAATCATTTTAAACCCGAATTTATTATGAAATTGGGCTTGATCAACACAAGCTAATTTTTTGGGTCAAAAGAAGCATTTCAGCCATCTGATTAAATCAGACGGAACAGTAAAATCCTAGGCATGAATTGGCTCTCCCCCTTCAGAAATCATTCCAATAATTCTCAGAGCCTCCCATCTACTCCGTTTCTCAGACAGGATTCCTTTCCAGCGGCTCTCTTCCCCTTCACACCGTCTTAGGCAGAAGCAAGAAGATCAAGGACGCCGCATCCACAGTTTTCAAGCAGAAGCAGGAATCCAGATTTCGGAATGTAGAAAAATATCCGGAAACAGACAGTATTTTTCTTTACAATTTATTAATCAATTGTATTCCGCTCTTATATTGGCCGTATTTTTTCATCATTTTAATAAAATCAAGTGCCCTCTTCTCCCCGTGGAGTAGGCTCGGTATCCCGTCGGGCTGAACCATTTGGTGTTCTTTGTATTATTTCTAAATTTACTCGTTTTGATATTTTTTCTTTGGGCGTTTGAATTTAACACAACGTCGATTGAATATTTTTGCCCATAGTCAATATATATACAATGTCAATTTGATAGATGCTCGACAAAATATCACACATATGAGAGCATCGTAATTAGCAAAATCTAACTGCTCTTAATTAATCTAAACCATCCAAATCTGGTTATTCTAATTAATCTATACACTATTGAGTAATAAAAAATCCAGATATGATTAATCCTCGTGCTAGTTGTTAACCGAACCGAATCATCGATCCCATGCCATTAAATAAGTACAAATATGAACTGGCTTGTGCGTTTATTAGTCTGTTCTTCTTATATATATATAAGAAAGATGCACAACCATGAATTGATGGCCTAGACTTGGTCCAAGGTGGTTGTGCATCTCGCATCGTGGCCCGTTCAATGCCCTGAGCTGGGAATCCGAAATCACGTGCCATTGACTTTCATATAGTAGATACCAATTCAAGGCTCGAGGGAGAGTAATTAATTAAGCAAATAACAGCCATTGGTGTAAAAATGTCATCTTAATTTCATCTCGGTTGCTGTCAGTACGTACATTTATTTTAATATTTATTTATTTGCATCGCATATACTCTTTGCCAACCACTTCAGGTTTTTATATGTGTGGGAGGGATTATTTCATCGTAGGGCCCAGCAAGCGGTCGTGATTGGAGAAGACAGCTAAGTCGTGACATGGACGGATACAAATTTTGATTAAATATCAACGACCTGTTCTTAATTAGTTGAAATGGCAAGTTCAAGAGACCAATAACAAAAGATAATTTACATGTTATACTCTTTCTAATTTGATTAAATTAAGTTTTTTTTTGGTATTGTAAAGTATTTCATACACCGATCGGCAGTTTCCAAGTCCAATACGAATAAATTTTAAATTGGAAGAAATTAAATATAACTTAATTTCTTACTACATATATCAATTCATGTACTGCTTAATCAATAGGACTTATTGATTTAAGAACTTAAAGGTGATTTATTTTTTAAAAAAAGTCATATTCTAAAAATCATTCACAGGTAATATAATGAAAAATTAAATGAAGAATAATTCTTGTTTATTTAAAATTTTTGAGGGGATGTCCAGGGATAGCATGTATACCTAGGGATGACAATTCAAATTGATTAATCATGGTTAACCGGTTAATTAAATCGTAAAATTCAGTTTTGGATAGTGGATTTGCGGTTCAGTTTCGATTTCGGATAGTAAAAACAAAAAATCGTTTAAAATCGGTTCGATTTCGATTATCGGGGCGCGATTATCCTGTAATCGAAACCGATTATATATTCGGTTTCGATAACCGATTTTTTGCGGTTAACCGGTATCCGAAACCAGTTTTGTTATTAATATTTGAATCGATTATTCGTTTACTTTCAATTTTTTACGGCTAACCGGTATCCGAAACCGATTTTGTTATTAATCTTTGAATCGGTTATCTGTTTACCATCGGTTAACCGATTAGTAAACGGATAACCGGTTATATCTGAATCGAAAAATTCAATTTCGATTTCAAATATAGGCTTTTGAAACCGACCGATTTCGATTTCGGTTAGCGGGTTTGGAAATCAGTTTCGATTTCAATTAATTCCCAAAAATATGATTAATCGAATCGTTATCATCCCCGTGTATATCTCGAAAAGTTGTATAAGATATTTATAAAATATGAATTAATTTAGTCAAAATTAAAAAAAGAGCACATACTATCGTGTGCATTAATTCCCTGAACTCTTCTACCAATTAGTGCGCAATAAGTAGGTGTGGAGTAATTGAATGAATCATGTAATTATTCTTTTGCTTAGTCTGTCACGCCATTTGAACGAAAGCGTTGGTAATTGTACCAGAAAAAGTTGTGGGGGGTTCTTTTCTTCCCCGACATTGCCAAGGTAACCACTCCAATATTTTTCTTTCTTTTATTATGTTGTTGTTTTTTAGTTCCCCATTTAATGACCTCGATTCAGTTTGGCCAAGCAAGATAATTTAATATACTCTCTATCTAATATAATTTTTACTGACAAAATAATTAAATAAATTCTCCTATTTAAGTAAGTATATTTCTTCGTCAAATATATTATAGTGATAATTTTTCATATAAATTTTGTCTATAGAATAGTAGTTCACAGTACATGGTGTGCTATGAAACCATGTGATGACTGCAATCTGCAATTGAGAAAAAGCAGCAGCACAAGTTGTGGTCAATTTTTTAAAACTTGTCTTCCCTGGTATGGATAGATGTTACAGCAAACATGGACTTCCTTTCCCCAACCACGAGGCTGCGGACCCGTTGTAAATAATAGTAATTGAACCAAAATGTGGACGAACAAAAGGACGTGAACTCTTCAGTGAGCAAGTATGTTTATATACATCATGTGGTCCCTTTCAAACACCTGCTTCACTCAAATAAATCCCAATTTTAAATTCATCAAACAATATATTTTCCCAAAAATAAAGAATTATTCAACAAGATACTCCATTAGTCTAAGCCCATGCCATAAGGTTAGCTGGAGGAAGACGACGACGACCGAACTCATCCCTGAGGGCCAAAAGTTAAACCAAGCACGGCTCATCCTCCTCCTCGTCAACTCTTGTGCCGCCCTTCTCGTAGTATTTGTCCTAGGAGAAACTGCTTTGAGAGCTTGGACAAGATCGGATCGGATCCAAGCAGAGCTGGTGAAGATGGGTTCCAAGCTGAGATTAGTTCGGAACGTCAACCAATCGCGAAGGTTCAGATTCATAGCGCTCGCCGTCGGATGTTTCGTTGTCACGATGACCTTCTTGGTGGTGTCCAAACCTCAGTCACTTGTTCTTTCAAACTGTAAGCTCATCCTTCCTTTACGATCCACTGCTAAACTGTTGTTTTTTAGTTTTTAATTAATTTGATCTTCTTTTGCTATTGCAGTCGGTTTCGGGCCATCGATGCCACCTCCGCAACTAGGTAATTAATCAAGCTATAGATCTTGGGTCCTTATTGCCTACAATTCATTTTCGGCTTTGGTTGTCTAAGAGGCGCATGAATCTCTTTCTTTAGTTCAAGATATGGTGAATGGCGATGATAACGGGATACAGAAGGGTGATTCGGCTCATGTCGAAAGGGAAGAGGCACAAAGATCTCAGGTATTAGGTAATCTACTTTGCTTCCATCTGTAACTTGTTCTCTCATTTATTCGGGAGTTTGCTTATCCCCAATTGGTGGGGGTTCAAATTCTTGAATCGCCTAAATGAAAGGGAAGAATGAGAGTTTCTCGACTTTGTTTTAGCGATCTAGCTACTCTATGTTAGATACTGAGCTGCTTTTTTTAGGGAACCTGACCTAATTATCTTAAATTCTATTTTAATAGATACGAATAGATTTGTTTCTTTGAGAGGACAATTAGCTGTCTTCCTCTGTTGCAGAAAGCAATGATGAGAAAGAAGAGGGAGAAAAGAACATCGTTGTTGATGCAACTATAAAGGATCAGACAGACATCCATGAATTTACAGGTATCGTGCCCATTCTTGATTAATTGCCTACTGGAAAAATCATTCTTTCGAAAAATAGACACACAAATGCACAAAATCATTCGAAATAGGCTTAAAATCTATCGAGTCTGCTAACAATGATCTGATAACCTCGTCACAGAGACCGCAACTGACAACGAGGAAAGTGGTACAAAACCTGATCAAGATGAAGCGCATAATAGACTAGCACTTCCAACCATTTCAAACTACACCATCAACGATCGCACGCAAGTAGACACCACAGTTGTTCCTGAGCGATTAGGTCAGTCAATAATGATTAGAGTGGAAAAGGCTATAAATTTGAAGTCATGACTCGGTCACTGAACAGATGATACATTAATTCCATGAATTCTAGTCAAATCCTTAATATTTTGCAGGAGAACAAATTCAAACTCCAGAGAGGAAGCCTCTATGCGATGATTCAGATCGTCGATCAGATATCTGCGAAATGTCTGGTGATATCAGGATCCCTGGAAAAGCTTCCTCTGTCATATTCGTGGAAACTTCCGAAACATCCGAGCAGAAAGAAGTCTGGCAAATTCATCCTTATCCTCGCAAGGGAGATGAGGCTTGCTTCAAAGGTGTCAGACAAGTTACAGTCAAAGCAAGCGGCGAAGCCCCCCAATGCACCGCTGGACACGATGTTCCTGCCATAGTCTTCTCCGTCGGTGGATACGCTGGAAACCTCTTCCATGACTTCGCCGACGTGCTCGTTCCCCTCTTCTTAACCGCGCGTCAATTTGATGGAGAAGTTCAATTCGTCATCACGGACTTGAAGAGCTGGTGGATTACCAAGTTCCTTCCTGTGCTCCAGAAGCTGTCCAAGTACCCAGTGATCGACTTCGACAAGGACGAAGAAGTGCATTGTTTCAAGCAGGTAATCGTAGGTCTTCGAAGTCACAACGAGTTCCACATTGACCCTGCGAGAGCTCCTAATGGCTACACCACGGTAGACTTCACTAAATTTATGAGGAGTGCCTTCTCGTTGGAGAGAGAAGCAGTGCTCAACATAGAAGATCTCTCGGCTAGGAAGCCAAGGCTACTAATCATTTCGAGGAAGCAATCGCGTGCTTTCACAAACGTCAACGAGATCGTGGAAATGTCCGAGGAGTTGGGTTACGAGGTGGTTGTCGATGAAGCAGATGTATCTTCTGGCCTAGCTCGGTTCGCAGGAATTGTCAATTCCTGCGATGTGATGATGGGAGTGCACGGGACTGGACTCACTAATATGGTGTTCCTGCCACAAAATGCAACCATGATTCAGATAGTTCCATGGGGTGGACTGGAATGGATAGCTACCCTTAATTTTGGGAACCCTGCCAAGGAAATGGGGCTCAACTATATCGAGCATAGCATTGCTATAGAAGAGAGCACACTGACGGAGCAATTTCCAAGAGACCACCCTGTGTTCACGGACCCCTTGTCGTTCCACAATCGCGGGTTTCACGTAATGAGATCTACCTTCATGGATAACCAGAATGTGAAGCTTGATGTTAAAAAGTTCAGGGATGTTCTTTGGACAGCACTCGAGCATTTAATCCAGTAGTGGCAGCGTGGCGGCATTATTTGTTCACCTTTAAATTCTTTCTGTCGTCATGAGTCATGTACGTTAAAATTCTACTTCTAGCCCGTAGCAGAGTGGAAGCACTAGTTCTTCCTTAAATAGTTAAATTGCACTTTTCATCGGTCGTTCTACTTATGGTCAACGCCGAGAACAAAATACAAGATAGCTCTACCATACACGGGCTAAAAAAAGTTGTATCAGATGACTTTATTCTATTTGGACATGAAACGAAATGATTAAATGAATAGATGGATCGTTCAAGCAGGCATTCCAAGATATAAACTTTTGCAACAAATATTTTTTTTTCATGAGATGTGAGAAAAATATGAAAGGATGCATGGATAATCATCTTGGTGATTTCTTTTTTGTTTTGAAGAAACTACAATTTTATTGTTCAACGAAGTTCATTACACCGAGTAGATTCCTAAAAGTATTACTAAACAAGGAAAAGGTGGCTAAACAATGTTTTTGTGAAGCATCATCTCACGATCTTCACTCGCCTCAGTGACAACCAAGGACATCAATAATCCTTCTGCATAATACATATTGCTTCGTCAATATATTTGAAGTGATAAAAACACAGCTTTATCAAATAAATAAATAAAAAACTTGACGGCTCTGATAAAACTTACAGTAAATCGAGAAAAAATGACTTGGCAACAATAAAGCAAGTGTAATAGCTCCAGGATCATTCAAAATTCAGCTAGAACCCAAGCTTAAGCTAAGCTTAACCTTAAATACAAGCCGTGGTGATGTTCAGGCAGAAAGAACCTTGCACAAAAGCGGAGGAAATTCCTGGCACTTACAATATGGATACGTAAGATTTGGTTTCAGAGGAACAATCACAGTTTCAATAACACAAGCAAATCTTTCATTGAGAATGCCATTGAAGGAGCAAATTTTTACTTTAATTCTACTACCCTTTATCCCCCACAGGGGGATTGTAAATCCTATCCTCCCTCCCTCTCTCCCTAACTTGTATTCATCACTTTTTATGATCAATAGAAGTTCTCTTTGATCAAAAATAAAATAAAATTTAAACACAAAACAATATGGTGCAACAATTTAGCAATAACAGCAACTAGACAACTAGACAGCAATTTTACTTTGTATGGTTACGCAAGAGATCATATCACTGATATACAATATATCCTATATGATTTGTGACTATACAACTTGTGGACAACTGAATATTGTATGATGCATTTGGATAGTTGTTCCTTTCCACCAAAATTTTCCAACATACTGATATGTAGATCAAGGACTATAAAACACAAAATGAAAAGGTCAATCTTTATGTTCTTATGTTCTCCTAAGAACATAAAGTTTGAGCAGTTGTGAACATAAAGTTGTGACTATACAACTCGTAGATAAAACACAGTAAAAAGGTCAAACTTTATGTTCTCCGTCTCTTCTTCTCCGGTGTTTCATGCACTTGAGTTTTGACCCCATATTTCTTCAGTTGAAGATTCTCAAAAGCCTCAGATACTGCTTCTACCTATAAAAACGAGTCCAAAAATGTTAAAGAAAAGAACCAGTAGAAATGTCAACAAAACAAATCATATGCACTTAGTATATGTTCTCATACCAATTCTGGTTTCTTGGCATAAACTCTGACAATTCTGTCTTGATAACAGGCAGGCAGCAAGTGGCTGATGCGATCATCTGTAATGCTAAATTTCTTTTCACTGTGAAAATCCTGGTAGCACTTTATATTTTAGTCTGGAGGACCAAAAAGTGGTGTTTTCTTTGAAGCATAAACTTTGTATGTGGCCTTCCATAAACAATGAAATCTTCAGACTTGAGTACTATCCTTGATCATGTTTGCAGTGATTTTTATAGGTTCTCTACATCAATATAAGCCCTAACTGGTAGAGCCACTTGTTAACTATGTATTAGTTCACCACTAGTACCTAGAAGAACTTATCTATTTTCATTCTAATTTACTCAATCTAAAACTTCCATAAATGTATGTGACTTTGGTGGTAAAAGATGACCAGCAGTTGTGGACATAAGCTATCTTAATGAATGTTTACAACTTATCTTACACATGGGATAACTAAAGACAATATTCCCTCTAATCCACTCTAGGAACAATTTATCCATATTTAACCAGGACAATAAATCTCTCTGCTTTATCCAGTATCCAAAAAAAAAAGATAATCTTTTAGTATTCAAAAGGCCTAGTCCTAAGAAATAGCTAACAGGCCTAGTACAGAATCTCTCAAGTTGACTAATCAAAACTTGTTAAGAATATTTATAAAAGCATGAAGAATTCTAAATGGAGTTCAGATATATAGACAATTCAGTAAAACTAACTCAAGTACTCAACAACTAAATGTGCCACAGTATATAACTCATAAATCAAACCACCAAAAAGAACAAATGCTGACAGATCAACTAAGTGATTTATCACTGGCAATGGATATACAATATTCTCTAAACTCTGATGTCATAACTTGAAAGGGCTTTTATACTCTAAATATATGCAAATCCATATTTAAAAAAAACATGAAGAAATTTAATAAGTTTTGATAGGGAACTTTAAAAATTGAGATGTAAGCAGATGGAAATCATAGAATATTGAGAAAAAAGAAGAAGAAAACTTCCAATTCAAAAACCATGGATGTTACTACGTTACAGTGCTCAAGTATATAGTCTACAGATATGGGAGGAAAATGTTACCTTGAAGAAGCCGATGCTGGATGCATACATGCGTAACAAATAATGATATTTCAGTGGTTTGGAAGAAAGGAAAGAGTTTTGAACATCACCAAGTATTACCAACCAAGCATTTATTAGTACCTGTCAAGAGGGTTATGCTTTCCACGGGTTAAATCAATCTTGATATTGGTGACAACAATATCTTCTATCTTCAATTCCACTCCATTAGCTTTCTGCAAAATATAATACTTTCTTGAAATATTATAAAATGGAATATTAGACTTCCCTGACCAACCAAAAAGTGTTAAACATTTATATTGATAAGACAAACCTGTGAGCAAATAATGTCCTGTGGAGTTATGTCCTTGAAATGCTCTAGTTTATCTTTTGGAACGGCATACTCATTACAGAACTGTTAATAGAGGAATGAAACATGAGTCATAAAATATTCAATGAAGTAATTTTTCTTTCAAGATCATATTTTTCCACCTTGAAGAGCCATAAGACATGTGAATAGATGGCAACGAACAAGAATGATAAGTGTAAGAACCAAGCTGGCAATTATCCTAACTTAGCAGCTTCAAAGATGAATATATTCAGACTTGAGCACAAGTATCTTTTAACCAGAGGAGAATGATGAAAAATTATCTCAACAATTTCAGAAGATGCATGAATCTTAGAAGCATTTATGTAGTCAGAATTGGCCAGGTCATTCATTTTGAATTTTGGATGGGCATTTGGTCAAGGTACCATAAAAAAGTTTTACAAGTCTGATTCCCATTGCATCAAATTGTAGTTTGGATTCTTCTAGATGAAATTAGAGACAAAACACTACATGCTTGCCAAATGAAGCCAAGAAAGTCTCCAAGGTTCATGAGCTTAAATTCATCTTATCTAATCATTATCAGCATTGGATGATGAAATGTAATGTTGGGAATCACCTATGCTTGGATAGATGTTTCCAAGCCTCTCCAAATAAATTCACTCATGCTAAACCTTAGTGTGCCAAAAGAAGCGAAAGTGGAAGGGGGCATTCTACGTGCAGGAGGGATGAGAGGAGGGATGGTCAGTGACAGCAAGCAAATGAAACAAAGGGTGACCGAGTGCCTTCGTTGGGAGGGACAAATCTCGAGGCATAGCGAGGAGGGGGCGACAGGCAATGGAGGATGGGGTGATGTCGAATGGGTGGCAGCCTATTGCAAGTAAGGGAGGCAGCAGATCCAACAGCAGATTCAGAGAGGTCGGCCAGTGATGAGTTCCATCATCGCTCATGTTGATCTTCTAACTCCTTTGAGATCACGTCCAACTTAGAGGCAATGGCCTCTCTCTCCCTGTGTTCCTGTATTCTATCTTCTTGCATGATCTGAAGCAAAGGAGCTGACGTTGGATTTCATCACCCAATGATACCATATTTGATATGGCCCTTGTGCAAGATCGAGTCCACGAGTGATGCCCTTCTTGCGGGAAAGAGCTGGAGCTCGGGTACCGTGAGGGATAGGCGGTAGATTCCGGCACTCCGACGGGAAGGTGACTTTCTTCTTCCTCCCTATGGTGGAGGATAGTAAGTCACAAAGTTAGCAGTGTTGCTATGCGTGGGTGTGTGTAAAAACAGAGGAAGAAGGAGGAGTTAAGAGAGGAAGGTACAGAGAAGAGATAGATGAGTTTGTATGTAACGCGCATGCGTGCATGACTTTATTTATTCATCTCTCTGTAATTTATTCTAGTGCTGAAATTGAAATTACAAAATCTTGTACTTAAATGATACGTTTGGCATTGTTATCAATTGTTTCTATCTCAGCAATACTTATCAACTTCTCAAAGTCCTGCTTGTTTTGCTTTATCCGTTTCAGCAGCCCTGTTTGAGTTTGACCCTTTCCTCTGCCATCTCTTTCTACTGTGAAATCTTGAGTAGTGATCATTTCTTTGTTAAGTCGAGTCTTCATCATTTCCCTCCCCTTCAAGGGGCAGCTTATTATCCTCAAGCTGGAAATCAGGGAATCTAGCCTTGAAGTCCTCATACAGCTCCCAAGATGCGTCCGCTAGGGGCATCCCTTGCCAACAAATCAATACCTCTGTTCCTTTGGTTGTTCTCCTCATGTCCAAGACTGCTTGTAGAATAGGGTGATAGTCCAAATCCTTAGTTTAATGTCACCTTAGTTGGAACAATTTTGAATATCCCCTTATTTTCATATATAGGAATCAAAATGCTCTTTCTCCAATCGTTTGACATCTTTCCCCCTCTTAAGATAGAGTTGAATAGCTTAGTTAACCATGCTACCCCCCACTTCTCCAAGGCACTTCCAAACCTCAATTGGGATACCAACCTCCCACGATAGTTGGTATGGCCAAGAAACCAAAAATTGTGCCATAAATGTAGGCATGAAATCAGGAAAGAATAAAAAAGGAAATTGCCTAAAATTATGAAATAAACAACAAAGTATAATCAAAAGTAACTTAGCAATTAGGCCCTACTTTTAAGGATCTTAATTGCATTATTCTCCCCCACCACGAAAAACTCAACTACAACAAGTTTGAACAAAAATATCACCCAAAGAGCAATGACACACATAAGTACAAAGTGGGCAATCATCATTGGGTGGATCAACCAAGGGAAGGACCAAGGGAAGGACCAAGTCCGTTGAAGCTTGAAGTTGCTGAAAATAAATGTTGGCACCTAAAGAGTGGGAGGAGGACCTGCAAAAAAGCCAACATGCAAAGATGGGGGCTTCAATGTTCTTTTTTTTTGAAGAAAAGCAATCTTGTATTAGATTCAAGAGAATTGAATGGAGTACAAGAGTAGGGATAGGGAGGAGACAAAAACACTAAAACACAACAGCCACGCCGCATCAGTTACACGACGCGGTAAGTGGCAAAAAAACACAGCAATGAAGCTACCACTGCCTGAACACCCTGCACAGACTGTTTGAAGCAATGTGGCCCAAATAAACCAGGCCCAGGTCATAATGATATGGGCTTTTTGCAAGTTACCCTCATTTGCTTGGGCAGTAGGGATGTTGGTGTGGAACCAAGAGTTGGGGAAGTCCGGCTCATTTAGAAGCTGGAGAAGAGAAGTCCAAACTGCCATAGAGATGGTGCAGTCCTGGAAAAGGTGCTCCTGAGATTCGTCAGCGCATTGACAAATGGGGCACGTGGGGTCAATGATGGGTCCCAGCGAACCAGTTTGTCTCGGGTGGCGAGGTGTTTGTTCATCCAGATGATGCCAAAGATCGAGACCTTGGGGGGAGTCTGTTTTTGCCAAATAAAAGGATAAAAGGGGTCCCTCAACCCCCTCAAGGTCAATAGCCGATAAAGCAATTTGGTCCTAAACTTCCTTTTGCAGTCCATTTCCAAGAGATGGAACCTTCCCCTGAGGCATGCTAGATAGAGGATAGAATATGTTCCAAAGGTTGTAAATGTTCTGTGTCGATAAACGTGTTGAACTCAAGATTCCAACATCTTTCTTATAATACAAAATGGACTCAAGCATGAAGCCTTTTGAAAGAAGTTTTTAGGGAATCTCTCAAGACACTCAGAGAATAACATAGTCTCCCTAATTATACTCTTGTAGTCTATGATGCTTGTCAATAAGATTTGCTTGTCTAGTTCCATCCAAATGGGAGACTACATTGATAAGATATGGTGTGATGTACCTACGAAAGTTGCACAATTGATTTTAGGTTGACCTTAATTGTATGATTAGAATGTACTCAACCACAATAGGGATACTACTTACATTTTTAAACATAATGAAAAAACACTAGACTCCTACCAGCCAAGTCAAATTTAAATATACTAAGACCAAACAACAAACAAACCCCTCTAACTCTCCCACACAATCTAAATCCACATCAAAAGCACCAATCAACTTTTTAAAAATCTTCAAAGCAATCCCTTCATCTCTTCACAGAATCTTAATTCGAAAAGAAGGAAAAACTTCTGGAGTAGTTTTAGCCTTAGTATCCTAAGAAATCAATTTTAAACCTTGGACACATCTCCAAAAAATCCTCCCGAGATCATAACACTCTTTGGTGATTTCCATGACATCATTCCTACCAAATTGTCTTACAAGTTGCCCCCTTAAGAAAGATTTGTGTCAATGGTAGGTCCAAAATGCATGCAAATACTCATTGTAAACTACAAGAGTTCAATAAGGGAAAAGCTTTATGCTCGAACGACTAACACATTTTGTATTATAAAAAGACTTGTTCTAATGCATATTTGCTTGACTTACCAACATAAAAAAATTTAGATCAATCATCAATATAGAGAACTTGCTACCTTACGAAGGAACTTGGAGCCCCCATCCTTGCCTGCAAGTTTTATGATTCTGCAACTTTTATGATTCTACAATCTAGGTGTAAATACTCGTTTTTCAGCAACTTCAAGCTTTAATGGAGTCAATCCTTCCCCTGTATAATCCACCTGATGATGACTAACCATTTCGTACTTATATGCGTGGTTGCCACTTGAGTGATAGTTCTATTCAAACTTGTCATAGTCAAGTTTTTTGTGGTGGGTAAGAATAATGTAGTCAACACCTTAAATTTAAAGTCTAATTGTTAGACCAATTTTGATTATATTTTCTTACTTATGAAGTGGACGGTTTGGGCCAATAAATCCATGGACCAAGTTGATAGACAGAAGATCGAGGAGAGGGCCAGCTTGGCATCTTCTCTTTTAGCAACCAGTATCTTCTGTTCTAGGAATCTGTTTATCTGCTTTCTGATTTTGGATGTTTTAATTATCGTCTTAATTGTTGTTTTGCTTTCTGATTTGGGATGTTTCAATTGCTTTCCGATTTGGGATCTTATGGGTATAAGTAGGAAGAAGATTATGTTTTGGAGATTATTGTCTAAGAATAAAAATTTGGGTTATTAGACGAAAATGACCTCAACTTTTGCGAATTTCTCAATTTTGGCCAATCCTTTTATTGGTCTCAATTGTATATAAGAACTTTCGAATTGGTTTCAATAATGGCCCTTCGTCTGCGAACCATGAGTATGACTGTTATTTCGCTGACGTGGCGATCTAAAAATAATTAAAAAAATCTCACTCACCATGTCAGCTCGATACATTGCTTTTTAATATTCACCCCACCCGGGTCCCACCCTCTATCTCTATTCGCTAAAGAATGGCACTGTTTATCTTCTTCCTCTTGCCTCTCAGTAGTACTGCAACAACAGTTCCTTCCTTCCCAAAGTACCCTTCTTCTTCTTGTTTCTCTTCCCATCCCAGCTTTCGCCCCTTCTTCCCTTTGTACCCGTTGCCACCACCGCCTCTCCTGTCCACCGTACCACCCTCCCCACCTTTCTGCTAATATATCCTCCCTCGCTTCCTCTCAATCCCTGCCATCTCCCTCAAGGCTCCTCCCCGATGTCGCTACCCGCTGCGGCGCTGCCAAGAAATGTCTTATCCACTCTCCCCAGTCCCCACCATTGCCATGTGTCCAGCCAAGAGATGTCTTATCAACATATGCATTCCCATCCCTCTCAATTCTGATATCCTCGACTTGAAAACAACCTCCTCTCCACAGTGTTCATCATCAACTAGCTCATCTCCATTATTAGCACCAGGCACTAAGTAGAGTGCAACCTTAACCCGATTTTACATCTTAAACGCTTTTTGTTTAGTCCTTTTCTTCTTCTTCTTCTCATTGTTTTGCAAGCTTTGCTTTTTTTAAAATCATATCTTTTCCCAAGCATATCACTGTGCAAACATGTCATTGCCATTACCAATACAAACTTCCACATCAAGGCTTAATCATTCTCCCAAGTGCATAATCTCTTAGCGACGATGACGAAGTCGTTGCTCGACGCGTTCACGACTCTGAGCGCCAGCGACGAGCCTAATCCTGTAGGGAATTGGCCGTCGAAGGTGTTTGCGCTGACATCGAACTCAACGATCAACGATAACGATTTCGGGAGCGAGGAGGAGAAGGTGTCGCATGAGAGGTTGAGGCTGGTGAGGCTGCGGAGGCGCCCGATGTCTTCGGCAATGATCCGCTGATATTGAGGAGAGGTTTAACCTCTCCACGAAGCCGAACGAGTTGCACCCGACGCCGGTCCAACTACAGTGTGTGGATGCTCGAGGGTTCGCCGGAGCTATCTATTTAATTTACTAATGAAGTATAAATCTGTTTATCTCCATTTACATGCATGGTTGTGTATATAGCAGAAATGCATGTCAATCTTCTTGTATAAATTAAGGTCAAACACATCATTTTGGTATTCTACTATTTCATAGTTTCAATGATAAGCTCACCTCAGAAGCAGCTTTTCCATGGTGAAAACAGTGGTTTGCAGTGCAAGATAACATCAAATCTCTTCTTCCCTGTCAAATAACTCGAATAGAACTTTCTTCTTCAAGTCAAACTCTTGCTGCAGTTTGACTACAATAGTAAATTTGCACACATCACTCGCTTCTCTCTTCGCAGCTCGGCTTCACACTCCTCCCCTCGGGCTCCTCGTCCGCCACCCCTTCACCTTCTCCAACATAAACTGCATTGTGCTGCTTCCTCCACTGCAATAACGATTTCTTCATAGGCAAGCCCGACACATCCCTCCTATACAAGAAGTGCCGCCAACGGGCGGGTACAACTCGGACGAGCTCGGCATGCACGACGCCACGCTCGCGCGCCTGTCGACGTTGAGAGGTGGCAGCGGCGCGGGGAGCTATAGGGTGGGCGTAGCCGGGTAAGTGCAGGCGATGACGCGGTGAGTCGGCGGACTGCGTCGCTGCCGCGGTGGCGCAGCTCAGGGTGGTGTGCGGCTTCGCAGTCGCCGAAGAGTGTACCTTGGCAAGTGCTATGCCAGGTTCTGGTTCAATGGTAATGGAGGAGAGAGATGGGTGAAGGCAGTTTATAGAGAGAGAAGCAACCAAGTGAACATAGGAGAGAGAGAGAGAGAGAGAGAGAGAGAGAAGGAGTTGGACCTGGGTAATATTAAAAAGCAATGTATCGAGTTGACATGGCAAGTGAGATTTTTTTAATTATTTCTAGATCGCCACGTCAGCAAAATAACAGTCATACTCACGGTTCGCAAACGGAGGGCCATTATTGAAACCAATTCGAAAGTTCTTATATACAATTGAGACTAATCAAATGATTGGCCAAAATTGAAAAATTCATAAAAGTTGAGGCCATTTTCGTCTAATAACCCTAAAAATTTCAGAGATCTCTTTCTCTCTCTCAATTTCATCCTTGCATAGCCAATGCGTCAAGTGGTATCAAAGCCAGGTTTTGCCTTCCTCGACCGCATGGCAGGCGACGCGGGTAAAGCAAGTGGTGGTTCTCCTGACGGTGATCAGAGGACCGAAACCTCTCGATCTCGCAAATTCCAGTGTTTGGAACGACGCTTTGAAGAGATTGCGAATCGAATCGACTCGATGCTCTAAATATCAACGCTGATCGAAACAGGAATGACGAAGGGCAACGTTTTGAAGATCAGAGAGTCCGCAAACAGCCCGAAGTGGAGGATTGAGACGAAGAAGTCGATGTGGAGGAAACAAGAAGACCGATTGGTGAAAGGTGTCATTACCATGATCGAGACTCTCGTGAGTTTCTTTTGAAGGTTGATATCCCCTATTTTAATGAGAATCTGACCATTGAAGAATTCTTGGATTGGATTGCGGAATGCGGACATAGATCGATTTTTCGAGTATATGGAGATTCCTGAGGCCAAGCAAGTGAAACGTGTTGCTTGCCATTTGAAGGGTGGAGCATCGCATGGTGGGAAAGATTGCAGTCCAAGCGATTTCGAGAGGCCAGAGCACCGGTCAGAACTTGGTATAGGATGAAACAACTGCTGCAAAGGGATTTTCTTCCACCTGACTATGAGTAGATCTTGTTCCAGCAGTATCAATGGTGCAGTCAAGGTCCGAAATTTGTGCACGAATACACTGTTGAATTTATGCGACTTGCTGAGAGAAATGACTTGAGGGAGACGCAAGGTCAGCAAGTGGCGCGATGCATAGGAGGCCTGAGATCCACTATCCGAGACAAAATAGGAATCCAAGTAGTGCGAACACTATCTGAGGCAAGAAATATAGCGCTAGGAAGAGCAAATTCGACTACCCTCGCAGGAATTATGCCGGGGAAGGTTCTCGTCCACCAGGATGAGGTATATTTTGATGTCGTCAATATGGATACTTGTCACTTGTTGTTTGGTAGACCATGGCAGTTTGATGTTGCAGCCCAACATAATGGGCAGGAGAACACATATAGGTTCAAGAGAGATGGCAACAAATTCATTTTGCTGCCCCTAGGAAGGAGTTCCAAACTCAAGGCTACCAAGGCTGAGGGGCGGACCTTCTTCACACTCACCCACTCCGGACATGAAATGGAAGCAGCTATTAGAGAATCGAAGGAGGTGCATGCTCTTTGTGAAATTAGGGGATTAAAATTGATTAATTGGTAGTCCCCTTCAACCATAATATATAATACTTGTCTTTTTACATTCTAGTCCAGAGATACAATGGTATTTACAATTTGGTCCTTCAACACTCCCCCTCAAGTTGGAGCAAATATATCATGCATGCCTAACTTGTTACATATGTAGATCACTCTTGGACCTCTTAAAGACTTAGTTAACACATCAGCAATTGGTCATTGGAACTCACAAATGATAAGACTACTTCCTTGGATTGTACTTTCTCCCTTATGAAATGACAATCAATTTCTACGTGTTTTGTCCTCTCATGAAATACTGGATTAGAGCAATATGCATAGCTGCCTGATTATCGCAGAATAACTTCATTGGCTCTACTTGAGTAATACCAAGTTCTCCCATCAATTGTTTGAGCCAAATTAGTTCACATGTTACAAGGGTCATAGCCCTATATTCTGCCACTGCACTGGACCTAGCTACAACGGTATGTTTCTTGCTTTTCCATGAAATTAAATTACCACTAAGCATTACACAATATCCAGAAGTTGATCGGCAGTCACTAGGTGAGCCAACCCAATCAGCATCACAATAACCTCTCACCTATAGGTGTCCTCGATCGCTATATAAGAGTCTTTTTCCTGGTGCAGTCTTGAGATAACGAAGAATCCTTCATGTAGCTTCCCAGTGACTCTCACAAGGTGAATTAAGAAATTGACTAACTACACTTACAGCAAAAGATATCTCAGGCCTCATAATTGTAAGATAGTTTAGCTTGCCCACCAATCTACGATATGGACTTGGATCAGCTAAGAGCTACTTAGCTCTCCCTGTCGTGGTAGCAACTTTGTATTTGGATCCATGGGAGTGTCCACAGGTCGTGCACCCAACATGCCTGCCTCTTGTAGCATGTCAGCCACATACTTCCTCTGGGAGATATAGATAGCTCCCCCTGACCGAGCTACTTCAATGCCAAGAAAATATTTTAAATCACCCAAATATTTAGTTTGAAACTGCTGATGTAAATGAGTTTTCAACCTTCGTATCTCTACTGTATCATTTCCAGTAATAATGATATTGTCTACATTAAGGTTTAAAATACCGCCCGAAACGGTATATACCGGTTTTTGAGTTTCCCGGTATTCGATATACCCGGTTTTGAAAAAAACCGGGTATACTGTGTATACCGGGCGGTATATAGCGGTATGATGCGATATACCGCCCGGTATGGGCGGTATATGCTCATACTGCCCGGTATGGGCGATACCGGGCGGTATGTCACCGCAATGCCGTTGGCGTTGCCAACGGCTCTGTGGCCGACAGCCCGACAGGGCTGTGTCGGGCTGTCGGCCACATGGGGAATCATACCGCCCGGATATCGGGCGGTATTTGATATATACCGCCCAAACCGGGCGGTATTACATACATACCGGGCGGTATACCGCCCGGTATGATCAATAGTGATCCCAAACGGCTATAGAGCCGTTTGGGATAGATTTGGGTTGTTTTGGGGGCTATATAAAGCCCCCAAAACACTTCTTTCATCCTCACTCACCCCTCTACCCATCTAAACTCTCAATCTCTCTCAATCTCTCTCTTTATTAATTTCTACGTCGAAATTCTATCGAAATGGCGCCGAAATCTCAACCCGACCCCGCATGGCAGCACGGTACTCGGTTGGAGAAGGCTCATCACTGGCAATGCCAGCATTGTAATATGATTTCACGTGGTGGAGGCATCACTCGATTGAAGCAACACTTGGCCGGAGGATATCCCGACGTCGTCAATTGCGCCAAAGTACCGCCCGAAGTCCGGAAGATGTTCAAAGCGCAACTCAACAACAAGAAGGAGGAACGTCTTAAGACTGCAGCTCAACAAGCCGAGTTCGACCGACGAGCTACCCAAGATGTCAGCGGTGGCCATTATGAGGCTCGAGGTGGCGATAACGACGAGGATCCGGAACTTGAAGTCGGCATCCGAGCTTCATTGGAGCATGCAGAATTCGAACGAGAACGGATGTATTATCCCGGATCTCAATTCGAATATGGCAGCGGCAATGGCAGCGATGGGATAAGCAGCGTCGGCTCAACTTCGGCTGCCGGAGCAATGGACCGAAGCGGTCCAATTCCCTCCGGTCCTTATATTGGTCGGAGTTCTAGCATGAGAGCACCTCAAACTCAAAGCAGAGGAAGCAGCAGAGGAGGCCTTCGTGGATTCTTCACAAACCTCGGAGCAAGTGGTAGGAGAACTAATGTTGATATTTCTGATCTTGATCCCAGGGCATTTCCTCCTTCATCGGCAAAGCAACAACGCATAGACGATATGTACAGCAAGTCGAAGAAGTGGGAGTTGGGAAAAGCCATCTCCAAATGGTTCCACTTCAGCCGGATTCCCGCAAATGCAGCCAACAACCCGTACTACCGAACTATGGTGTCTACCATCCAAAAGGTAGGCCCAGGTATTACCCCTCCAACTTCGTATGAAATTTCAGGACCTTTCCTTGAAGAAGAGGTCAAGGAAATAAATCAATGGATCGACAGAATCAAGCGGCAATGGGGGGATTACGGATGCACTTTGATGTGCGATAGTTGGACCGGTCCAACCCGAATGAGCATCATCAACTTCCTCATCTATTGCAACAGGAGGGTTATCTATCACAAGTCGGTGAACGCATCCGATGAAGTCCATAGTTCTCTCTACATCTCGAAGCTGATGAAGGAGGTGATCGAGGAGAATGGACCCGAGAACTTTGTTCAAATTATAACCGACAACGGAGCTAATTTCAAAAGGGCTGGTGAGATAATTGAACTGGATTATTCTCACATATATTGGACTCCATGTGCAGCGCATTGTCTAGACCTAATGATGAAAGATATCGGTGATATATCGATGGTCAATAAGACGGTAAAAATGGGGCAACAAATTACGCGCTTCATATACAACCACACATGGGTACACGCCCTTATGAGAAAATTTACAAAAGGTATTTTTTAAAAATAATTTATAGTATTTATTTATTAATTAGTTTAGGTGATAATTACTAATAATAATTTCATATTTTAGGTGAAATTCTTCGACCGGGAGCGACTCGTTTTGCAACCAATTTCATCGCATTAAGGTCGCTCCAACAACGTAAGGTGGGTCTTCGATCAATGTTTACGAGTGATGAATGGTCTACATCAAGATATGTCGGAACTAATGATGGAAAGCAAACCGAGAAGAACGTCCTCAACACGCGGTTCTGGGATCGCATTGCGGAGAGTCGTCGCCGTAGAACCATTGTACAAGGTTCTACAACATGTGGAGATGGAAAAGACGCCTCAAATGGGTCATCTCTACTACTACATCCATCAAGCACAAGAAGAAATCAAGAGGGTGTTGATTTCGGAGACCAAGTATAAACCCTTCATCGACATTATCTCCCAGAGGTGGGAGGATCAAATGGGTCGTGACATACACATCGCGGGTAATTTTTTATTTAATTTTCTAAAATTTATTTAATTTTAATTCATTATGCTAAATTACTTATTAAATTGATAATTTTTTGTAGCGTATTATTTAAATCCCGCATACCAGTATCGATATGATCTTGGAACGACAAATAGTTTCTTATATCCGCTTCGCAAGGTCATACAACGAATGTCGGCAACAACCAGAGAAGCGGCGCAAGCTCTAAATGAATCAAAATATTTTCTAGATTCAAGTGGCAATTTCGGAGATCCATTTGCAATATCGTGCCGAGATTCTATGGATCCAGGTAGATATAATTTTTTTCAATTTATTTATTAATTATAAAATTGGTAATCTCGTTACTAAAATCAATTTTAAATCTATTGCAGTTGAATGGTGGTTGCAATTTGGAATCGAAGCTCCAACTCTTCGGAAGATTGCAACACGTATCCTCTCGCAAACCACATCAGCAAGTGGATGCGAGAGAAATTGGTCGACCTTCTCCTTAATTCATACCAAGCTGCGCAATCGGCTTTCATATGCCCGATTAGAGAAACTAGTATATGTTCATTACAACATGCGGCTTCGAATGCGGACATTACAAAACGAAGATATTCGACATGTAGATCCGTTCGATGTTGAGTTCGTCCAAGACGATACGGACCCGATAATTGATTGGTGGAGTGCAATGGAGAGCGACCAGCCTCTTCTTGATGAACCAGGCGAACCACCTCAGCCTTCACCAATTATATCTGATGCACTTGAGTCTGAGAGCCAACCAGAAGACATAGGCATTACTCCCTTGGACTCTCAACGAATTCGGCAAGCAAGACGCCGATCCAAATCAGACTCTCCATCTTCCCGATCAAAGGGAAAAAAGAAGGCAACACCTTCAACGGCAAAAGGCAAAGCCAAAGGTAAACGACCAATTGATCCTTTGGAAGCGATTGCAGAAGCAGAAGAGGACGAAGAAGACGAACCCTCCATTCATAGCAGTAGCAGCACAAAAGACGGAGGAGATGATGATGATGATGGAGCTGGTGGAGAAGACACCGTCGTGCCATCAACATTGTCATATGATGATCCATGGACAAATGAGCAATACTTCGATCACGCCAGCCAATATGATGACCGTGGTGCTAGTACCGGACAAACAACTCAGGTGTACAAGAAGAGAGGCTCGCGTCGAAGAGGTGGACCGACAGCTTTGCAAGATTACCATCACGATATGATGAGTAGTTTGCAAGAGGTTTCTGAATCCACCTACTCTGTATGTACCGGTACCGGTACCGAGATTTTAAACCTTGGTCTACATAGACAACTAGAATCACTCGTTTCCCAGTAGAAGAAGTGCGAAAGAAGACTGAGTGATTTGAAGTACTCCTGATCATACCAAACTTGGTAATAGCAGAACTAAACTTGCCAAACCAAGCACGTGGGGATTGTTTCAAACCATAGAAGGACTTCTTCAGTCTGCAAACTAAGGTAGACTCCCCCTGAGCAAAGCTTGGAGGTTACTCCATATATACCTCCTCATCAAGATCACCATGCAGAAAGACATTCTTGATATCAAGCTGATGAAATCGCCAACCAAAAATAGCTGCAAGTGTGAGGAGCAAACGCACGGAAGCAATTTTAGCAACTGGAGAAAATGTATCCAAGTGGTCTACACCGTACTGCTGTGTATCCTTTAGCTACCAACCGAGCCTTAAGTCGATCAATAGATCCATCAAGGTCGTCTTGACTGTGAAGACCCACTTACAACCAACAGTGGATTTTCCATCAGGAAGAGGAACCAGCTCCCACGTGCCATTAGAAGGCAATGCAGTCATCTCATCAATCATGGCCTGGCGCCACCCCGGATCAGAAAGAGCACTGGACACAGTCTGAGGTATGGAAACATTGGAGAGAGCAGTGATAAAAGCAAAATACTCAGGAGATAAGGTATTATAGCAAACATAATTAGATATAGGATAACTCACCCCATGTTAAGAAATTAGTAGGCCTAACTCACCCCAAAAGCTAGCTCATGAGGAGAGGATTGCCCAAACTATTTAAAGGCTACCTTGGCTATATTTTTAACCAATGTGGGACTTTAACACACCCTCTCACGTCTAGGATTGAGCATCTGGAGCGTGGAGTTTTGCAGGACTGGACATCTGCGGGTGGCACAATATCAACCACACAATTGGCTCTGATACCATGTTAAGAAATTTGGAGCCAGTCGTTGGAGCCGACGGATAACAGGTTTGATTCAGCGAACAAGGCGACCAGCAGCACGTTTCCAACGATCAACGAGGAGCAGATTCGAAGAAGAATTCCTGCAAGAAATCGAGGCGTGGTAGAAGGTGTTGCCGGTTGCACTCTCATGAAGGAGCCGCTGCAGAAATTCAGGCGCTCGCGTGAGGAGGCGGCGGACTGGAATTGAGAGGAAATCGCAGCAGGAGATTACAAAAAAGACATCAGGCGATTTCAAGGAGAAATTGCAGCAGAAGATTGAAGAAGAAGAAGAAGAAGAAGAAGATTGGAGGATGAAGTGGAACAAGAAGAACAGGCCTACGTGAACAGAGGTCACTGTTGTCACTGTTCACGTAAGGGAGCTGACCTTGTGAAAAAAAAATTAGGTATTCACGCCTAGCTCTGATACCATGTGAAATTAGGGGATTAAAATTGATTAATTGGTAGTCCCCTTCTACCATAATATATAATACTTGTCTTTTTACATTCTAGTCCAGAGATATAATGATATTTACAATTTGGTCCTTCAACACTCTTAATGTGAAACAAATATTGGTCGCAGAGGAAACTTCGAAGGAAACAGAGTATCCTGCAAGCGTAAAGGATTTGCTCAAGGAATTTGGTGATGTGATGCCCGAGGACGTACCCAATGGCTTACCTCCTTTCAGGGATATCCAACACCACATTGACTCGATTCCCAGTACTAGTCTACCGAATTTGCCCCATCACCGGATGAGCTCGAAGGGGAGTGAGGTCCTGAAAGAGAAGGTGGAAGAGTTGATGCGTAAGGGACATATACGGGAGAGCATGAGTCCTTGTGCTGTCCCGACTTTATTAACCCCCAAAAAGGATGGAAGCTGGCGAATGTGTGTGGACAGTCGAGCGATAAATAAAATTATTGTAGGTTACCGATTTCTGATACCTAGGCTGGATGATATGCTCGATAGGATGCATGGTGCCAAGATGTTTCCAAAGATCGATCTTCGTAGCGGGTACCATCAAATTCAGATCAGCCTCGGGGATGAGTGGAATATAGCTTTCAAGACGAAGGAGGGCCTGTATGAGTTCCTTGTGGTGTTGTTTGGGCTTACTAACGCCCCTAGCACTTTTATGCGGCTAATGAATCAGGTACTGAAGCCTTTTAATGGCAAGTTCGTTGTGGTTTATTTCAATGACATTGATTTATAGTCGACCAGATCTGTCGCATTTGCGGGAAGTACTAACGACTTTGCAGAACAATAAGTTGTATGTGAACTTGAAGAAGTGCAGCTTCATGACCAACAAGTTACAGTTCCTTAGCTATGTGGTTAGTGCAGATGGGATTCATGTGGATGATGAGAAGGTTCGGGCTATGAGAGACTGGCCCACCCTGAAAACGATAACCGAAGTTCGAAGTTTATATGATTTGGCAACATTTTACCAGCGTTTTGTCAGAAATTTTAGTGGCACCTATTAAGAGTGCCTCAAGAAAGGGAAATTTCATTGGAGTGAGGATGCTACCTCGAGCTTTGCTATTTTGAAGGAAAAATTATGTACTGCTCATGTTTTGGCATTACCCAATTTCGAAGCCTTGTTCCAAGTTGACTGTAACACTAGTGAAGTTGGAATAGGTGTTGTTCTCTCCCAAAAGAAGAAATTAGTGGTTTATTTTAGTGAAAAGCTCAGCGAGGCCCAGCGCAAATGGACCACATATGACAAAGTTTTACTCGGTGGTTCGTGCTTTGAAACATTGGGAGCATTATCTAGTTGGTAAGGAATTTATTCTACATTCAAATCATGATGCATTGAAGTGTTTAAATTGCCAGAAGCAAGGTTTAAAATCTCGGTACCGGTACCGTACCGACACACGATACGGTCCGGTACGGAAAATAGCATACCGATTTTTTGTTTTTGTTTTTTTTTAGAGTTAGATATAACTCTAACAATACATAATTGATGAATAAATGCTTAATTTTAATATTCAAATGTCAAATACATGAATACAATATTTAAAAGCTATTTGGTACTGTATTAGGATTTTTTACTGATACAAGAGAATTACATTAGAATTAATATAGGGCGACACATGGTATACAATGTTGCGCTACGTATTAATTCTAATATAATTCTCTTGTATATGTGAAAAATCTTAATTCACTACCAAATAGCTTTTAAACATTGTATTCATGTATTTGACATTTGAATATTGAATTTAAGCATTTATTCATCAATTATATATTATTAGAGTTATATCTAACTCTAAATAAAAATAAATAAAAAACAACCCGATATCGCGTCATACCGGGCGGTATGATACATATACCGCCCGGTATATACCATATATACCCGGTATTTTCAAATACCGAGTATATCGAATATCGGAATCCCCAAAAACCGGTAAATATCGGGCTTCCCGTACTGTTTCGGCCGATTTTTTAAACCATGGCCAGAAGCATATTAGCAGCAATATGCATACCCGATGGACCCAATTCCTATAGAAGTTTCCTTTCCAAATGGTGCACAAGGCTGGAGTGCAAAACAAGATTGCCGAAGCTTTGAGTAGGCGTGCAAATTTGTTAATTACCATGAGACAGGAAGTCCTGGGCTTTGATATTGTTCCAGAATTGATGATGATCTCCATAGAGTGTGCGAGGAGTGCTTGGAAAACCAGTCTAGTGATGACTTTCATATATACGATGATTCTCTCATGCGCGAAAATAAACTCTGCATACCTAAGTCATCGTTACGAGAAAAGCAATCAGAGACCTGCATGGGGGAGGTCTCGCCGATCACCTAGGCCAAGATAAAACTCTTGCTGCAGTTGAGAGATTTTTATTGCCCCCATTTGAGGGACATGAGCAAATTCGTACAGAGATGCTACATCTGTCAAACCGCCAAAGGTTAGTCTCAGAATACCGGATTGTATAAGCCTTTGCCTGTCTTGAGCATATATGGGAGGACTTGTCCATGGACTTCGTGTTGGGTTTACACTGAACAGAGCGGGGAATGGATTAAGCTTTTGTTGTAGTTGATATATTCTCCAAGATGACGCACTTTATTCTGTGCAAGAAAACTTCTGATGCAAACGAAATAGCCAAGTTGTTCTTCAAGGAAAATGTTCGCCTGCATCACGTGCCTAAGACTATTACTTCTGATCGGGACACCAAGTTACTTGGGCATTTCTGGAGAACCTTGTGGAAACTGTTTGATTCGTCTTTGAACTTTAGCAGCACTGCTCATCCTCATACTGGTCAAACCGAATCGATGAACTGGACCCTGGGCAAACTCATTCGCGACATTTGCGGAGATCGACCGAAGCAGTGGGAATGTGATACGGATGCGCAGGATAAGCGTTATCTCAAACACTACGGCAGAAGGAAAAGGAGGAAAAGGACAAAATAATAATTCAATCCCAATCGGCATCAATGAAGGATAAAGATCAAGGTTGAAAAAGTCAACATTATAGCAGCCTTTACTTTATGATAAGGATGGAGACAGTTAATATTATAGCAGCCCTTTACTTCATGATAAGGATAGAGACATTGTTATGCAATGATGATAAGCACGTACTATTCTCTACAAGCATAACTTAATGAAAAGCAGGCCGAATGTTTTTTATTCCTCCCTCTCTCTCTCTCTCTCTCTCTCACACACACACACACAAACACACACATACTTATCCTCCTACTTCTTCTCTCCTTCCTCATTTTCAACATCACCCAGCGGCTCTCTGCACTTCATCACCATAGGTCGGAGAGGACAACAGCTTGCTCCGGCAGAAACAACGAAGCAAGGGACTCTGCTCTCATCCCACACAACTCGTCACCGCCCGTCGACTCGATCCTGCTCAAGAGCTGTGACAGAATGTTGTTCATAGCGCCACCGGGAAATCTCCATTCTCCGTGGTGTATACTAAATTGCCACAACATGCCATTGATTTGATTGAACTACCGAGAACCCTCGGAGTTGGTGGGGGCTGCTACTAAGAATTTAGCTAATCGATGGCAGGATGTTCGAGTCAACGTGAGGCTGAAGTTGGAGCAGACCAATGCTAAATACAAGGCAGCAGCGGATCAACACTGCAGGAATGCAGGTCTTTGAGGTGGGAGATCAAGTGATGGTATTCCTTCGAAAGGAGAGGCTTCCTATGGGAACTTACAACAAGTTGCTACCGAAGAAGTACGGTCCATATCAAATTTTGAAGAAGATCATCGATAATGCATATGTTGTGGATTTGCCGGCTACCATGGGAATATCCAAGATGTTTAACGTGGCGGTATTTATCACTTTCATTCATCAGAGGAGCCACTATACCCCGATTTTCCAAACAACTTGAGATTGAGTTTATGTTAAGTGGAGGGGACTGACGTGGACAGTTTGGGCCAATGAATCCATGGAGCAAGTTGATCGGCAAAAACACGAGGAGAGGGCTAGCTTGGCATCTTTTGTTTTAGCAGCCAACATCATTTAATTACTTTCTGATTTGGGATGTTTTAATTATGTTTTAATTACGGTCTTAATTGTTGTTTTAATTGCTATCTGATTTGGGATGTTTTAATTGCTTTCCGATTTGGGATCTTATAGGTATAAGTAGGAAGAAGACTATGTTTTGGAGATTATTGTCTAAGAATAAAAATTTCAGAGATCTCTTTCTCTCTCTCATTTTCATCCTTGCATAGCCGTTGCGTCAACTTATTTTATGATTTCATTTAACACTTAGTTTGAGGTAATTTCCTTTTCATCTTTTTCCTAATTTCATGCCTACATTTATGGCATAATTTTTGAATGAATAAGTAGCAATGTGGCTTAAGGAGAGAGAGTTCACAAACTGATAATAAATTTTCTTATTCTTTTCTTCCTTCTCAGTTTGGTTTTGCATCAAATGGTATCAAAGTCTAATCTCTTTTCTCCCTTCTTATCTCTTCTTCTTCCTTTTCCTCCACGCCTTCTCCTTTCTTCCTCTACTTGTGTCTCCTCTTCTCCCTCTCGTATTAATCATAGTGGAAAAAAATTCAGCAGAAAAAAGAAATTATTTAAACGCCAATCACCCACTATTCTAAATCATCACCACACATCCAAATCCACCCATCATCACCACTGTCCATTATTTTTTTTAAAAAAACTCTTCCTCTGCAACCTGCCTCCTCGCGACAGCAAACCCCCCTCCTCACAATTGCACCTTCCATGCCCCACCTTGCTTGTCCTTTCGACCTCGTCTCTTGCCCCCTTACGGAGGCACTCGCTCACTCTTTATTTGCCCACCATCCCTCCTTGCATCTTCCCACACTCGACATGCCCCCCCTTCCACATCCGCCTACTTTTATTTGTAGCACTACCCCAACTATCCTTCGGAACCCTCACCTCCTAGGGGTGGCAATTTTATCCGCATCCGCACCATATCCAATCCATATCTGCAAGTAAAAACAAATATGGATACAGATACGGATTTAGAAAATTTATATCCGCGCGGATATGGTGCGGATACGAATATGACTGTGTATCCGCACCGTCTATCCGCGTCTTTGAATTACTATTTTGCCCATATAAGTTATTAATATATATAAGTGCTCTATGGTAATTTCATGTCAAGATGAACTTTGAAATATAATATATATTTGTTTTGGATCAATGAATTAGTAATTTATTGATTTTTTAATTAAATATATTATTTTAATATTTTTTTATTAAATACAATGCGGATACGGATGTGGTGCGGATATCCGCATTTGAAGCGGTGCGGATATGGATAACCATATTCGCATCCGCAGCGGATACGGTGTGGATACGAATGTGCAGATATGGGATGCAGTGCGGATACGGATAATGCAGTATCTACACCGTATCCAATCCATTGTCAGCCCTAATTTTAGGCGATAATTTAGGACAATTAATGTTTATTTCCTTTAATTTAGTGTTTTCTTTATTTTGATTCCTATTTCCATTAAGGCTAGGAATTATAAGCTATATATTTGTAATCCCTTGGGCGGAGAACAAATTGCATGGAAATAATTATTGATTTTTCTCTATTCTTCCTTTTCTCTATCTCTTTCCCTCTTTATCTCCCTCTCTCTCTCTTCTAGGGTTGGTGCTGCGTCAAAAACTACTTTTTTGACGTAGCAATAAATTCAAGATAATTAATGAATAATATGCACTTCAACTAAATATCAAAATGAGTTTATCTTGGAAGAACAGGACAGAATTTTATGAACAAATCTGTGGATCAAAATCATGGTAATAGAAAAGTGAAATGGTGTGTAATTACTAGAGAATCCAAACTTGAATTAAAAAGGAGGTAACCTGGTACAGATCCCTTCGACGTATACGTTGGATGATTTCTCTAGATTCCTTGAGTTTTTTGCTGTCAGCAAATTCGATGGTTTTTAATATTGTATCATCCAACTGCAAAATAAAACTAAAATCCAGTTGGTATAACGTACATCTAAAAGAAGATGGGTCGATATAAAGAATGAAATATAACATATTAATGAAAGAACCTTCCAATATTGAGCTGGGTCAAAGGGGTATGAAGATATTTGGAGATAATCATTAGCTTTTACAAGTGCATCCACAACCATTAGTTCAATGGCCTGACACAAAAAAATGTAGCTAGAAACTAAGTAAATGGTGTTACCGAAAAATCAAGAGTTGTCAAAACTCAAAACGCTACAAGTGAGTTCTGATACACTATACATAGACAAGTCACTTTTTTTCTTAAAAAAATATAAGAGCGATGCTACAAACAAAGTTAGACATCACTAGTTAATAAAAAGGAAAAATAGCCTAACCACCCCTCTTGGTTTCAAAAATCTCTCTAACCCCCTAAACTTTCACTTGGCCCGTCAAATGCTGACGTGACATAGTTGTTGATTAAAAATAATTTTTAGGCCACATCATCTAGCACAGAGAGTTTATTGTTATTTTTTTGGGTACTCCTATTAACCCATTAACAAACTCATCAACTTAGTAATTGACTTTCATATGTAGATGAATTTGTTAATAGGTTAATGAGTTCACCCAAAATTTTAAAAAAAAAATTAATTAAAAAATGACATGGCAAATGATGTGGCATCGAAAGGATATCTTTTAATCAACAAATATGATAGCATTCAAAGGGGCCAAGTCGAAGTTGAGAAGGTTATCCGAATTTTTGAAACAAAGAGGGGTGATATGTCTATTTTAGGATATTCTGAGTGGTATGTCTATTTAGAGTATTTAGAGTGGTGGTACGACTATTTTTCCCTAATGAAAATATATGATGGTTTGCAAAAAGATATCATGATATATGAACTGACAAGAGGAAAGTATACAAACAAAAGTCTGAAATTGTTGCAGATCATGATCATCAAATACTTGAGGTTAAGTCAAAGATAATACAAAATTTGTGAACAATATAATTTGTAAAAGTAGACAAGTTAAGGATAACAGTGTTAACAAAAAAACACAAGGTACCAAACTTCACATAACGTCTGGGGCGCTGGCACTTGCTTGGTGAAATAAGGTGCTTTGTAATATAAATATATTTAAGGATAAAGATAATCATATTGATTTCGTACAGTAACATCTTACTAAATCGAGTTCATTGTATATCACACATTTAACAGTTTATTGGTAACTTATTTTGAGTACAATAATCCTGTTTTGGAGTGTCTCTTATTCCACAGAAGTTGAAGACTGATAGCATTACTTATAAGAATACAGAGGATCATTAAGACCACCAACACCTCAGGCCCCACTGAAGAAGGTTCTGGAGTTTGGAACAAGTGTAATGCAACTTTAATGATATCCAACAACTCAACAAGTCTATGGTGTCAAAAGCAATCAAGTCACTGGAAACAAATGGTGATCCCACAAAAGCTAATTTTATATTGACAAAATGCATTCACAATGAAGAATCTCATGAAGAACTAACTAAAACTCCTCTGATCACTTAAGTGAACTAATTAAAGCCCTCTAAGCACTTACGAGCCAAGTCACAATGACAGCCAGCCAAAATATTACCAGAAGAACAATTCATTAAGAAGCAGTGACTGCATAAATAAGCAGAAAAAACACAGAAAGATACAAGATAGGTAAAAGAAGACTTAGAATACTTTCGGAACATAAATACACCTTTACTTTGGCATGAGTATACACAGTCCTATGAAGGTCAGCACGTGTTGAAAATAATTTGTGAATGGTGAGGTCTGAGCCAAAATTGAGTAGAAGCATGAATCATGATGACAAATAAAATATGAACAAGATTCTAAATTAAGCAATATGTACATTCTTTTGCCGGATAGCATATCTCATCATCGATAACACGCATGCCTTCAAAGAGCCTGAAGAAAGCAAAAGAGAGACTATTAAGAAACTATTGGTAAAACTAAACAGTACTGGGACCCTTAACATGGCAAATAACTACCCCCTAAATATATGCATTACAGTCGAAAAGCTACTACAGAAATGAAAAAGCCTCAACTAAACATTTAGACGCAAATTTTTGCATAGAAAAAATCAATTTTCAGTGCTAAAAAGGACATCAAATGGAAATTCTACAGAGCAAAAAAAGAATGACTACTGATGTTACCTTTGGAACTGGAAATTACAACCAAGACCGCAAGCTCTGCAGTCACGGCTAATATAATCAAACCTGCAGGCATATCACCCAAAGTAATTAGTAATCTGAAGGATAATTATCAGTGTAGTAAAAAAGCAACATATGATAAAAGGTAAGAGTTTCATACTTGTCAACATCAATTCCATTGCGACCATTAGCAACAATGTCATATAGGAATTGCTTCTCTTTTGAACTCTGTAGAAACAATATTTATGTCAGAAAATGAATAACAAGATCCTCCAGCCAGAAAAAAGTATAAAGCCTTACCTTTTCCACAGCAAAGTTGGAGCTGGAGATAATCATTTCCTAACATATTGATAAATTTGGCATTAGTAATGAAACACTCTGATCAAGCTAAGTACCAGTTTACTACAATCACACAGTAATTATCTGTTAGGAAAAATAGCCATCTGCAAAAAACAAGTGCACGGCATCGAAAATAATGGAGAAAGTAAGAGAAAAAGCTGATATGGGTCTAGTCATAGCAGAAAAATAAGCAGAAACAAACTAAATTAATGGGGATTGACAATCTATTGGCAATTATTTTCAAAAAGAACCAACAGAAATCTGAGTATAATAGAAAATATCTTCTATTACCAACAGAAGGTGACAAGGAATATTGCTGCCTAGACCACTGGAACTTAGGGCCCGTTTGTTTCGTTAAAAAACGAGGGATTGGACTGAATTTCGCCTCTGTCCCCGACTTGGGAACCGTAGCAACAATAGAGTCGCCCTCTCGCTCTCAATCCAGGAGAGAGAGAGAGAGATCGGCAGCTGGAGACAAACCGCAGCGATGGCGAGAGTGTAAGATAAATACCTTTCCTTTCTTTTCAAGCTAAAAGTAGTCATGTTAACTCACCATGCCTATCGTGGACATATATGTCCTCCAGCATCATCATTCTCAGATGATGAAACCCTTCTATTATCCTTTGCATCATTTGAGTATGTTATAGCTTATCTTTTTCTATGCATCATTTGCTTTAGTTTGCCTTATGTGAGTAGCCTTCAATTTAATTAAAGGAAATGGTGTTGCTGCTATTGAATCCAAAATTGCTTATGCCTGTTGGAGCTCCTCCAGATCCTCTGCAAGGTTATGGAAGTGAGGATGAGGAGACCATGAAGCTACGAGCTAATAGAGGAGCTACAAGCTGAGAGAGGACCTAGATCTGGTGGATGGACAAATGAGCTTAGCAAGAGGAGGGCGATCGAGGAAGCATTCAGTAGCATAAGAATCTAGCAATTACTCAAAAGCTTAAAAGTTAAAATATGAACTTGGTTCCCAAAGAAAGTTCATGCAGTTTAGGATTAATATGTTGTTGATATTGGTCACCTTGTTAGGAGTTAGGTAATATTTATTCCACTCATGTAAAATTGCTGAAGATGTTGGGTCATATTCTCTCTATGAAATTGACAAATTGTTCGGCAGTGTATATTAATTTTTGCCATCGAGTGAACTTCCTACTGCGATTTTTCCAGTTTCACTTGCTTGGTTTAACTGATGCAATAGTGTGTTTTTAGCACCCACCAGTGGACTCAAGAGGTTGTAGGAGTGAATCACTCAAAATTTTTATGGCTGATGCAGCCATGTTACATGCCATATGAGATGTGGTTTAACTGACATGGTTCAATGATGATATCGATGGAAGATATCAAGATAAATCTTTAAAGATAGATATGATTATTTACAAGAAAGTTAATGTTTCATTACCAATTACCGATTTATAAGAAGATATCGAGAAAAAGATAAGTATAGCTGTGTTATAAGACTGTGTTTTGGTCATTTTGGTATCAAAATATGCAAGGGTATTTTGGTCATTTTATCATGAACAGGACTGTGTTATAGCGAAACAAACGCAGGACGGGATGGGATATCGTGTCATGTTCTTGACAAAACAAACATGGTATAGCTACTGCCCCAGGCTGTCCTTGTCCCTGTCTGGTGTCCCTGGTGTCCCTGGTGTCCCTGGTGTCCCTGGTGTCCCTGGTGTCCCTGGTGTCCCTGGTGTCCCTGGTGTCCCTGGTGTCCTGTGACGACGGGCAATTTGCGAACCAAACGGGCCCTTAGAAGAATAGTGCATAAGGACCAACTGCTAAAACAATATTTTGTTGTCAAAACAAATAAGATCTCAGTGACATAATGCAAATTTCAAGTATTTACTGTATATGCCTCAACAAGCAATAGAGATTTGACCTTAGGTAATACGCACCCTGCATTGATGATCGAAAACTTAAAAACATACTAAGAACACTTTGAATACAACCTATTTGAGCATCTGGTATCATAGTGCAATCAAATTCTACATACTAAACAAGAACTTTTGGAAAATAGAACTTTCAAACATTTGCAAACTATAGCTTACTTATATTAAAGAACTGAAAATGTTACTACGAAGTACAAAGAGACCAGCTTAGTGGATTATCCAGAAAAGAATTCTAGAGTGCCCTGTAAGCATCAGCCATCTCAATGTCAAAACTTAAAAAAGAAAATAAGATAAGTAAATATAAACTATAAACCATTCTTTATGAATCAAGGTATGAACATAGTCAAGAAGCCATTTTACACAAGAATGATAAAACTAATATGATTAAGATTTGCTATTGTTGTTTGTTTATCTCTAAACTTGGATATTGATTATTTTATAAAAATGTCCAGAACCATTGAAAACGCCAGGCCAAAAAGATCAAGGTAACTCAATTTTCAAAATAAAAAGAAACAGCCAAAAGAACCATCATCATAACGAGGATTAATCATTAATCTAAAAATAAAGAATTGCCACATATTTACATAAGGCCAACCGTGTGGCTGATTTCCTTGCAAGCTACTTACAGTTGAAAATTAAGAAATGGAGAAGCCATGATGCATGGGGATGACCTGCCCTTGATTCTCAGGGATATATAGCTGAGGACTATTAATTCAAGAGCATTGTAAAATAACAAATCAAGTAACTCAACATCCTTGTAATTCAAATAGATAAAAATTCTGTAATTCGTAACTACTATGAGAGCAATCAAAACCAGCATGATGTGTACTCAGGAGATCTAGTTATATAACCAAGACAAGATTGTACCAATATAAAATGTCTTACTTTAACTTTTGTAAGGCAATCATGATCGATGTCAATATGATGCTCATCAACCATGAAGTCCACCAACTGCACTGACATCTGCTCATGGGACCTATAGAAAACAACCATAAAAAACAGTACAAACAATAAGGTGAAATAAAACGATGTTGTGAAGAAAGCTATAGTTTTCTTCCAATGACTTGAGACTGGCAAAAGTGAAACGTAAAATCATGTGGAAGAGATTCTAGATACTTAAAATGATGCTTAAAAAAAAACTGATATACTTAATGTTTTGTACTATATTGTATGGGTAGTGTTGCTTTTCTTAATTTGTGACATATTGGCACCCTGTCTAGTCCCAGATTGGGAGTTAATGAGTAATGGCATGTTTGTTTGATTGATGCTATATCGAGTCTACACTAGATTTTATAAAATTTAAAGAAAAAAATTAAATTAAATAAAAAAACTACCCAATCCTCTCTCAATTTCTTATCAGACCATATATCATGTCTTATCCGGTGAAACAAATGAATCATAAGTATATTAGCTTATTAAACTATTAACTTAGGTTTGATCATTTTGGACCAATTGTTCAGCCTATCAAGTTAATGGGCCAATTATCCCACATCTAACAAGGTCATAACAAATGGAATCCTGCATAACTATCCTAGGCTCGGTGAGGTAACGAAGGGCTATGTATAGATAAAAGGGATGGATAAAGGCAAAGCCGCCATTGAATCTAGCCTCACGTAATGCCATCCATCTAGTTCTGGGCTATAAGTTAGAATTGAAGGAAATTGCGACACCCCATTTAATCCTATATCAAAAGTTAATTGTCATGTGTGCTACTAATAACTTGGCATTGTGCATTTTTAGTCAAGTGCTTCACTTCTTCAGGGCTATCAAGCTCTATCATAAAATGATTGGTGTGAAATGAACTATCGGTTAAAGATCCTTCTCTTTTTTAGAAAAAGAAATGTAGCAATACGTAGAACCCCAACAGTAACAAGGTAGAACCACAATGCTATAGTTCATTAGAAAATTAGCATATAGTTCATTAGAAACTCCAAATTTCTTGCCAAACTTTTGAGCTCTCTAGATGAGACAGAAAAATAAAAACATTGCAGAAGGATTCAAAATTTTGTTAGAACAAATTACCAAAATCATAATAATTTTATGGTTTATAATCGAAAGCATGAATAGAATTTCAAAATTGCCAAAAACATAACTATTTTCACCAAAATTCCAAAATACACCTAAACTTTTCCCTCCCAAATCTTACCAATTTTTTTACCACTTAGTTTCGGTCCCAAACCCCTTAAGTTCATTACATATAAATTATATTTTAAAAAATCCACATCTTTCAATGCATAGTGAGTCAAAAACTTGCCTCAAAGTGCCACATTTCTCACTCATTATGTATATTACATTTTGTTTGTTTATCTTCATATGTTTAGTTTACATATGGTTTAAGAGTACATACTAATTTCAAGTGGTCCCAATGTCATATATGAGGTGTTAGAGACTATAGTCCAAAGTCCCTAACATATTGTATATAAAACTAAATTAGATTTTTCATGTTTGTGAGGTTTCATTAGGGTGAAAAAACATTTAAGGGGTGAAAAAAATCCATGATATTTGGAAGGAAAACAAAAAATTGAGGGGCATTTTGGGGTTTTGATGAAAATAATTATGGCTTTGACAATTTTGAAACTTTGTTTATATTTTTGACAATAAACCACTAACCCTATGTTTGGTGAAAGGAGAGGAGGTGAGGTGAGGTGAGTTAAGGTGAGGTGAGGTAGCTAAGGGGAAGGGGAAGGGAGGTTTGGTAGCTAAGGTGATGGGGAGGGGAGGGTAGGGGAGGTGAGGTGAGGTGAGGTGAGGTAGCTAAGGGGAAGGGGAGGGGAGCTGAGGGAATTATTTTGTGTTTGGCTCAACGATGACAAGGGGAGGGGAGGAAAGGAATGTTTTGTTCCATTTTGTTTGGTTGGAGATGGGGAGGGGAGGTATGTTTATTTTTACTATTATACCCTTTGATACAAAACATATTAACAATTAAAAACACATAATTTTATCGTGCACAACTACTTCCTTTTTTTAAGGACATCAAATAATTCTAAAAAATTCTAGGATAAAATACCCACCATAAGAAGGTTGTGAAAGATATAGTCTTCAAAATTGTGCAAGGACAAAAGAAAAGCAAGTAAAGTGGTCAACACATCGACTCCAACAAAAACAAATTAAAGAAAACAAAAAGAAGACTAATAGAAGAAATTAAAAATAAGAAATAGAATTTAAAAAACAAATGAAGGACAAAGAAGCAATTACAAAAAGCACAACGAGAAATGATTTGATTTGGAAGCAGGGTTGTACATGAGGTAGGCACATCAATGGATAGCATGTTACATGCGTGGGGTTAGATAGATGTTGCAAGAGTTGAAAAAATAACCTGAGAAGTTCCCCAATGATGAAATCGTCCAATTACTATATAAGTTTAAGTGATACCTCCACTCCTAATCCTCCACTTTTGGAGGTAACCAACTTGTGCTATTTTGCCTCATCCAATTACCTCCCCTTGTGTCCCCTCCAACCAAACACAATTTTATTAAACTCCCCTCCCCTTACTTCCCCTCCAAAAATCCCCAACCAAAAATCGCCTCCCTTACTTTTCTACAACTTATGAGCAATACATTTTGCTATTATAGGACGGAGATTGTAATCATGATGTGGTCTCAAGCTTCATTTTTGGATTAAACTTGTCATCTCTACCAATAAGAAACCCAAGGCTCTCAAGATCTAGATTTCTTCTCAAAGCTCACATGAAACAAATATCATTCATACTTTTCATAATTAAAACACAAAGCTGATATACAATGAAAATGAAATCACCATTCTGATCCAGGAAGAACCCGAGGAAGAAACTCATGCTCAAACAAGTGACTGAAAGGTCCATGGCCTATATCATGCAAAAGGCCTAAAAATAGAACAAAAAAGAAAATATTACAATTGGATTCTAAATTAATAAGGAAAGTTGATCAAGGTAATATGAATGACCTGCAAGTTTAACCGTCCGCAAATCATGGTAGTCAATACCAATCTCTGATCCCTGCAAACATGGCAATAAACTTAAAGACAATCGTAAATGAATATATCATTTTACAACAAAGATTTAAATATAATGTCACATTGTACCAACCATTACCAATACTTATCTGATCTAATACCATTAAAATGGTAGGAACCATTATCAATACTTATCCATAGTCTATACTGACTGGTACGATAAATAATGGTAGGAACCATTAAAATCCTTAGTTTGTACCAAGATTTAAGACCAGAATATACTGAGCATTTTTAATGACCAGACCAAGAACTGGAATAAGCATTTACATGTTGATATACCACTAAATTAATTTATCAGAAATACAGTCTATGCCAGTGGATCGCTACTCACTACTCAGTAACATAACAGTTCAAAGAGTTACTGGCATCATACAGGTTTTAAATCCTAGGTTCATACTTATGTATAAGAGTGAAATGGAGTAAGAGAAGGATCGAACTTGATAGGTTTGAAGAAAACGAACAGCCTCCCCAGCAAGCCAATAGACACCAAGTGAATGTTCAAATCGAGTGTGTACAGCTCCTGGATAGACCATATATGTAAGACCTGAAATATTCACATGTTAATGTCCATGCTTAGAGAGGGATTTGCAGGTGTTTCTGCCAGTCTCTTATTACCGAAATCTTAAGAAAATAAGGGCTCTTAATATAACCAATAAACAGATAAATAAACAACTATTTCGAAGAGCTAATGGGCATTATGCAACAATCAAATATATGCAAAGAAAAATATGTAACCCTGTGACACACAACAAGATGATAATAGAATATGCAGTATAAAGGTATTACAAGTTGTACTCGAAATCTGCAATGATAGAATTGCGCAAATTATAGTTAAATAACGCAAATGGTTCTGTTCCACAATAGTATGCCTAATAGTTTTCAATTCTATAGTTATGTTAGGTTCATCATATCCAAATGCAAATGTTAGTTATTTAACAGTATCTATACAAACATTCATTACGCTCTTGTTGTACACTTTATTGACTGACAAATTTCAATTAGTATACTAATAAGCAGGTAACTTTTCAACCAATGCAGATTTCATTGAGTCAGTTAATATTCTTATAGAGGTGTCCTTGATATTGACGAATCAATTGTTTATTGACGTCCAAGTTTTCAAAATGAGAGACTCAGCATGCTTACCCTTTTAACCATAAAAACAATTATCGGTAGATAGTGACTCATAGATATTTTGGTTGTTGTGAGTTGTGGCACGTCACTGTGCTAGCCCCACTTCTAGCATTATGCCACGGCATACAAAATATGCAAATTGGCTTGCTCTCAGCACCACCCAGCATAAATGTTGTCATACAATCAGCTTATAGCATTGCACTTGTTACTTGTGCGGTGGCAGCAAGTATATTTTACGTAAGTTTACCATTTGACAATTACATGGATGCAACACCTAAGTCTCCATACCAAAGATTCAACAAGAACAGCAAATAAATTGTAATATCCCAACTAATCAAGGTCACTACATGAACTTTTCCACCACATTTCTGATTACTATGCCTGTTCGGCCTCCAACATCCAACATCAGACTCCTTTCAACATAATCTAAATTAGCTCTGAGTACAACATGATAACTTTGTGCAAAATAAGAATGAAAAAATTTGGTGATTAATTCCTGAAAATATATGATGATAGAATTAACTTCAAGTTTTAAAAAACGCAAGAAATCCATGAGAGAGATACCTAGCTGTTTTAAATCCCGCAACCTGTACTTTTTAGTAAAAAACATAAAGTCAGTGGAGAAAATATATGCTATTACCATTAATACCAAAATTCTTAAAAGTCATCTTCACCTTTGAAACTGTTCAGTGTCTATAAACTTCAAGCTAAGCTGCAGTTAAAAGCATAGAACAAACAGTCAGAAAGAAATTCAAAGTATGTTTTCCCAAGGAAGTTCGAGGGAAGGCACTCTACCAGGAGAATTTTATTAAAGAAAGAGAGGGTAACATACAGAGTAAAGAAAATAAGCTAATTTAGTAATGCGTGCTAACATATTTAAAGATTTACAAAAGGGAATGGGATAGAGAAAATAAAGAATAAAGTAGCGCAATATCCACGAGTTGTGAATCAAACAGTTGGGACATTACAACTTTATTGCTGTTGTAAAGATATACACAAATAAGAGCACGAGAAGTCGAGAAATAGCAAGAGAAGATCACAGTCTGTGGGTCCTACATCACTTTATAAAGTTTCTTTGGTGAATTGTGCAAGTATGAAAGCATCAAAAAGTTCCACCAAAATAACAAGCGGCAAAGAAGAACTTTGGCAAAAGGCATTAAGCCATCCCAGTTGTAATACCAAAATATATATTGCACACGTGTAATGGTATATTCCAGTAAAGTATGGTCGGCCGACCACAACTTCTAAGGCATTGGCATGATAAATATTCTACAGGACAATAACGTTGCAACCACAACAGTGGCAAACATGGCAGAATAAGGACAAGAAAGGGCATGGTAGTATAAATTACGAATGTAAAACCAATGGACTGCGATGATCGGAACGAACGTCTATAAGAATCTTCAAATAGGAGCAGAAAAAAGGAGATCAAGTATAAAAAGGTCCACGATCGAAGTTGTCTCCCGATAAGATGGAGGATACAGAAACCAACTGTTCACGAGGAACTACCGTTCACGAAAAATGAATATCGAGAAAGTCGCCCAAATCGCATCGAGAACCGAATAATACCCCGCGGAAACCCTCAAGATCCAGACCTCCGAGAATCAGATTCAATGGAAAATAATCAAGAATCTCGACGTCTGAATGCAATAGACATTGAAGTCACGAAATCCTAGGTTTTCGCAGCCTTACTGGATCCAGAGTAATGTTCCCATGGACGTTATCGAAGACATGCTTCAGGAACCGGCGGTCGGAATCCACGCCGTCTTGAAACATGAACAACGGATGTGGCGGCTCCTCGTGCTTCGACACCGGCATCCTTCCGCCGTAGCATTCTCCCATCTCCCTTCCCCTCCTCGGGAAATGAAGGCAAGCAAAAAAGAAAAGGAGAGGAAGTAGATTAGAGAACGACGGTAGGGCTGGGGGGGGGGGGGGGGGGGGGGGGGGGGTAGTTTTTTAGAGATACAGAGGAGCGAGAGAGGGGAGTAGAACACTGGAACGTCCGTCTGCTTGGGTACCACACCACTGCTGCAGGCGGGATTTTATTTTTAGCTTTTTGCTTTGGACGGGGGAACGACAAACTTAATCCGTTTAGCGGTGGTTTTTAGCCTATCTCTTCTCTCTTCGTTAGAAATCAATTTTATTGGCCAATATTTTACTAGTATGGTCCAATTTTTAAAAATTATTTTTCAATTCAAGTTAAATTAAATTGATTTTCAATATCAAATAAAATTCATTAATTAATTTGTAATTCTAATTTTTCAGCTCGACTCAGCTCGGCTTGGCTCAGCTTAACTGACTTGGCTTGGCTCAGCTTAACTGACTTGGCTTGGCTCGATTTAACTTGGCTTGGCTTAGCTCGATTTGGCTCGGATCGACTCGACTTAGTTCGGCTTGGCTCAGCTAGGCTGGGACAGGTCGACTAGGGTCAGATTGTCGGCTCAGCCTACTATACTTAGCAGCCGAGCCGAGCCGAGCCGAGCCGAACCAAGCTAAGATAGTCGAGATAAGCCAGACTGATCGAGCCAAGACGAGTCGATAAGCATCAAGCCAAGCCTATCCGAGTGAAGTTGAGACTAGCCGAGCCGTGCCGAGTTGACCCTAACCAAGCTTAGTCGAGCTTATTTGACCCAAGTCGTTGAAAATTTTACATTTTATTATATAATTTATTTTATAATTAAATAAATTTAAGATAAACTAAATATATGCAAGGACACACAAAAATATTCATTTAATTTTTAAAAATAACTAAGAAAATCATGATTCTAACAAATTTGACAAATAGAAAAGTAAATTAAAATTATGTCAAAAAAAATTTAAAATAAATATTGATTTCAAAAATTGTATATAGTTGGAATCGGCAGTAGAATTTTAATGAGTCATGTTGCAAATTTTTATTATCATATAATTTATTTTCACAATTAAATAATTTGAAGATACATAAAAATATACAACGACGACAGAAAAATATGCAGTCAATTTTAGAAAATGGCTAAAAAATCACAATCCCAACCAACTTGACAGAACTAAAAATGTAGTTAAAATTAGTCGAAATTTTTTTTTGAAAACAATATCAGGTTTGGCAAATTAAAACTAATTTATACATAGTCCATTTTCATAGTAAAATTTTCATGGTGCATGTTGCAAATTTAAAAATACATTATATAATTTATTTTTGTAATTAAATATTTTAAAAAGACACGAAAAATATACAGTCAATTTTGTAAAATATCTAAGAAAATCACGGCCGCAGCAAACCTGACAAAACTGGATTTGGAGTTAAAATGAGCACGAAATTTTTTAAAAAAATAATATTGGGTTCAGAAAATCATAACTAATTCATACGGAGTCCGCTTTGAGCAAACTGCACATGATTGAAACCGGCTTACAGAGTAGAATTTTCGTGTGATACTTTGCTAATTTTTAAAATTTATTATATATTTTACTTTCGCAATTAAACCCTTTCAGGAGATACAAAAAATATAAAATGATGCCCGAAAAACATGCAATTAATTTTCTAAAATAGATAGGAAAATCATGGTCGCAGGGGACCTGACAGAACTAGATTTGGAGGTAAAATGAGCCCGAAATTTTTTTTGAAAGTAATATCAAATTCAAAAAATCATAATTAATTCATACGGAGTCCGCTTTCAGCAAACTGCACATGATTGAAATCGACTTGCAGAGTAGAATTTTCGTGGGGCACTTTGCAGAGTTTGCTCCGCTCGGCTCGATTTAGCCTATCTATTTGTTGAGCTACACCGAGCCGTTCACGCCTTACCGAGCCAACTGGAGTTAAGTCGAGTCAAGCCAATCTGAGCCAGCCAAGCTAAACTGAGCCGAGCCGAGCCAAACTGAGCCTAGCCGAGCCCAGCCAATCTCACATCATGCGTAGCATAGAATTTTTTTCGAACTCATTTAGACTTCGTTTTTAGTTCTGTCAGATTTTTTGGAACCATGATTTTCCTAATTATTTTTCTAATATTAACTTCATATTTTTTCGGCATCGTTGTACGAAAAATAGGCTAAGCCGAGCAGAGCTGAGCCTACCGAGTTTTTCTAACATAGTCGATTTGTGCAGAGCTAAGTCAAACTGAGCCAAGCTCAGTTCAGCCGAGCTGAGCTGAGATGAGCTCAGCCTAGTTGAGCGAAACTAAGCCTAGTCGAGCCCAGCCAAGCCAAGCCAAGCTCAATTCAGCTAGGCTTGGCTCGGCTTGGCTTGGCTTGGCTAGGCTCGGTTTGGCTTGGCTATGCTTGGCTTGGCTAGGATTAGTTAGGCTCAGCTTGCTCGACTCGGCTTGGCTTGGCTTAGTTTGGCTCAGCTCGGCTTGACTTTGCTCAGTTTGGCTCAACTAGGCTCAGCTCAGTTTGGCTTGGCTCGAGTCTTTTCTGACAGAGTCGGTTCGAGCGGAGCTGAGTCAAATCGAGCCAAGCTCAGTTCAGCCGAGTTGAGCTGAGCCTAGTCGAGCCTAGCTGAGCCTAACTAAACCTAGTCAAGTCAAGCACAGCCAAGCCGAGCCAAGCCAAGCCAAGCCAAGTCAAGCCAAGTCAAGTCAAGCTGAACCAAGCAAAACCCATCCAATCCAACCTCGCCAAGCCAAGCTGAGCCAAGGCTAGACCCAGCTTGGATTGGTTGGCTCAGATTGGCTCGGCTCGACTTGGCTCCAATTGGCTCGGTTAGGCATGAACGGCTCGGCGTAGCTCAATAAATATATAGGCTAAGCGAGCCGAGCTGAGCCAAGATGAGCCGAGCCGAGCCGACCGGAGCTGAGTCTACCGAGTCTTTCTAACAAAGCTTGTTCGAACAGAGATGAGTCAAACTGAGCCAAGCTCAGTTCAGCTGAGCTGAGCCGAGCCAAGCTGAGCCTAGTCGAGCCAAACTGAGTCTAGTCGAGCTAAGTCAAGCTGAGTCTAGTCGAGCCAAGTCAAGCTGAGCCTAGTCGAGCCGAGTCAAGCTGAGCCTAGCTAAGCCAAGCCCAGCCAAGCCAACCTCATATCATGGGTAGAATTTTTTTCGAACTCATATTCAATTTACTAAAAATGGACTTTGTATGAATAAGTAATAATTTTACGAACTCGTATCGTGCTCAGTTCGAATTGGCTCAGCTCGCTTGGCCACATGTGGCTTAGCTCAGCTTGGCTTGGCTGGGCTTAGCTCAGCTTGGCTCGGCTGGGCACAGCTTGGCTGGGCTGGGCTTGGCTTGGCTTGGCTTGGCTTGGCTTGGCTCGGCTTGGCTAGGCTCGGCTCGGCTTGGCTGGGCTTAGCTAGGCTCAACTTAGCTCGACTCGGCTCGACTAGGCTCAATTTGGCTCGACTAGGCTCAGCTCAGCTCGGTTCAACTGAACTGAGCTTGGCTCGGTTTGACTCTGCTCCACTCGAACCGACTATGTGAGAAAGACTCGAGCAGAGCCAAACTGAGTTGAGCCTAGTCGAGCCAAATAGAGTCAAACTGAGCTCAACCTAGTCGAGCCAAGTCGAGCCTAGCGAAGCCCAGCCAAGCCAAGCCTAGCCAAGCCAAGCCTAGCCAAGCCAAGCCTAGCCAAGCCAAGTCTAGTCATGCCGAGCCGATCCAAGCCTAGCTGAATTGAGCTTGGCTGGGCTTAACTAGGCTCAGCTTGGCTCGGCTCGGCTCGACTAGGCTCAGCTCGGCTCGACTGAACTGAGCTTGGATCGGTTTGACTCAACTTCGCTCGAACCAACTCTGTTAGAGAGACTCGGTAGGCTCAGCTCCGCTCGGCTCGGCATGACTTAGCCTATCTATATGTTGAGCTACTCCGAGCTGTTCACGCCTAACCGAGCCAACTGGAGCCAAGTCGAGCCAAGCCAATATAAACTAGCCAATCCCGACCAAGCTGGGCCTAGTCTAGGCTCAGCTTGGTTTGGCTCGGCTTGGCTCGGCTCAGCTTGGCTCAACTTGGCTATGCTCTGCTCAGCTTGGCTTGGCTTGGCTAAGCTCGGCTTGGCTTGGCTGTGCTTGGCTTGGCTGGGCTTAGCTATGATTAGCTAGGCTCGACTAGGCTCAGCTAGGCTCTACTAGGCTCAGCTTAGCCGAGCCGAGCCAAGCCAAGTGGAGTCAAGCGCGCCAAGCTGAGCCTAGTCGAGCCGAGCTAAATTGAGCCTAGCTGAGTTGCGCCAATCCAATATGAGGCCAGCCGAGATGAGCCAATTCGAGCCGAGCGCGATATCGAGTTCATTAAATCATTACTTATTCATACAAAGTTCATTTTTAGCAAATTGCATACCATTAGAGTTGGCTTATAGAGTAGAATTTTCATAGGAAATGTTTCAAGAATTTAAAGTTCTTGATATAGTTTATTTTTACAATCAAATAATTTAAAGATACACTAAAAAAATGCAACGATGTCCAAAAAATATGAAGTTAATTTTAGAAAAATAGTTAGGAAAATCATGCTTCCAAAGAATCTGACGGAACTAAAAATGGAGTTCAAAAAAAATTCTACGTGTGATGTGAGGTTGGCTTGGCTGGGATTGTCTAGGCTCAGGTTGGCTTGACTGGGCTTGATTGGGCTCGGCTCAGCTAGGCTAGGCTAGGCTTGGCTTGGCTTAGCTACGCTAAGCTTGGCTCGGCTTGGCTCGACTAGGCTCAGTTTGGCTCAACTAGGTTCAACTCAGTTTGGCTCGGCTCGAGTCTTTTTGACAAAGCCGATACGAGCAGAGCTGAGTCAAACCTAGCCAAGCTTAGTTCAACCGAGCCGAGCCGAGCTGAGCTGAGCTGAGTTGAGCCTAGTCGAGCCGAGCCTAGCCAAGCCAAGTCGAGCCTAGCCAAGCCTAGCTAATCCAAGCCCAGCCAAGCCAAGCCGAGCCGAGCCACCTGAGGCCAGCTGTGCTGAGCCAATTCGAGACGAACATGATATCAAGTGCATAAAATCATTACTTATTCATAGGAATTCTGTTTTTAGCAAATTGCATATCATTGGAACCGGCTTATAGAGTAGAATTTTCATATGACATGTTTCAAAAATTTAGAGTTCTTTATCTAATTTATTTTCACAATTAAACAATTTAAAGATACACTAAAAATATGCAACGATGCCCAAACACTATGAAGTTAATTTTAGAAAAATAGTTAGGAAAATCATGGTTCCAAAGAATTTGACAAAACTGAAAACATAGTTCAAATGAGTTCGAAAAAAATTATACGCATGATGTAAGGTTGGTTTTGCTTATCTCGGCTTGGCTGGGCTTGGGTTGGCTAGGGTTGGCTTGGCTGGGCTTAGCTAGGCTCGGCTTGGCTGGGCTTAGCTAGGCTCGGCTTGGCTTGGCTAGGCTTGGCAAGGCTTAGCTAGTCTCAGCTCGGCTTGACTAGACTCAGTTTGGCTCGACTCGGCTCGGCTCGGCTCGGCTCAGTTGAATCGAGCTTGGCTCCATTTGACTCAACTCTGCTCGAACTGGCTTTGTTACAAAGACCCGGTAGGCTCAGCTCCACTCGGCTCGGCTTAGCCTATCTATTTATTGAGCTACGCCAAGCCATTCACGCCTAACCGAGCCAGCTAGAGCCAAGTCGAGCCAAGCCAATCTGAGCCAGCCGAGCCCAGCCAAGCCAAGCCCAGTCGAGGCAAGCCAAGCCAATCTAGGCCGAGCCGAGCCAAGCTGAGCCTAGCCAAGCCCAGCCAAATCGGGCCTATCCAAGCCAAGACATGCCGATCCTAGCCAAGCTCAACCCAGCCAAGTCATGCCAAGCTGAGCCTAGCAAAGCCCATCCAAGCCAAGCTGAGCCTAGCAAAGCCCAGTGAATCCAAGCCCAGCCAAGCCAACCTCACATCATGCATATAATTTTGTTTGAACTCATTTGAACTCTATTTTCAGTTATGTCAGATTCTTTGGAACCATAGTTTTCCTAACTATTTTTCTAATATTAACTTCATATTTTTTGGGCATCGTTCCACGAAAAATAGGCTAAGCCGAGCCGAGCAAAGTGGAGCTGATCCTACTGAGTCTTTCTGACAGAGCTGGTTCGAGCAAAGTTAAGTCAAACCGAGGCAAGCTCAGTCCAGCCGAGCCGAGCTGAGATGAGCTGAGCCTAGTCGGGCCAAACTAAGCCTAGTCGAGACGAGTCGAGCCAATCTGACCAAGCCAAGCCAAGCTTAGTTCATTTAGGCTTGGCTCGGATTAGCTTGGCTCGACTTGGCTTGGCTTGGTTTGGCTGGGCTGGGCTGGGCTTGGCTAGGCTCGACTTGGCTTGGTTGTTCTTGGCTTGGCTAGGCTTAGTTAGGCTCAGTTTGGCTCGACTCGAGTCTTTCTGACATAGCCGATTCGAGCGGAGTTGAGTCAAACTGAGCCAAGCTCAGTTCAGCCGAGCCGAGTTGAGCTGAGTTGAGCCTAGTTGAGTCGAGCCAAGCCAAGCACAGTCAAGCCGAGCCGAGTCTAGCCAAGCCATGTCAAGCCAAGCCATGTCAAGCCAAGCCGACCCGAGCCAAGCCCAGTCGACCCGAGCCAAGCCTAGCCAAGCCCAGCCGAACCAAGCTAATTAAGCCGAACCACCTGAGGCCAACCGAGCCGAACCAATTCGAGCCAAGCACAATACGACTTCGTAAAATCATTACTTATTCATACGAAGTCCGTTTTTAGCAAATTGCATATTAGTTCGATAAAAATTCTACGCATAATGTGAAGTTGGCTTGGTTGGGCTTAGATAGGCTCAGCTTGGCTAGGTTTAGCTTGGCTCGACCTGGCTCGGCTCGGCTGGGCTTGGCTAGGCTCGGCTTGATTAGGCTCAGCTCAGCTCGGCTCAGCTGAACCGATCTTGGCTCGGTTTGACTCAACTCTGCTCGAACCAACTCTATTACAAAGACTCGATAGGCTCAGCTACGCTCGGCTCGACTTAGCCTATCTATTTGTTGAGCTACTCTGAGTTGTTCATGCCTTACCGAGCCAATTGGAGCCAAGTCGAGCCAAGCCAATCCGAGCCAGCCCAGCCCAGCCTAGCCCAGCCAATACTAGCCCAGCCAAGCCCAGCCAAGGCAAGCTGAGCCGAGCCAAGCCAAGTCCAGCCAAGACAACCTCACATTCTGAGTAGAATCTTTTTCGAACTCATTTGAACTCCGTTTTCAGTTCTATCAGATTCTTTAGAATCATGTTTTTCCTAACTATTTTTCTAATATTAACTTCATATTTTTTGGGCATCGTTGCACGAAAAATAGGCTAAGGCGAGCCGAGCTGAGCCTACCATGTCTTTCTGATAGAGCCGGTTCGAATTGGCTTGGCTTGGCTTGGCTTGGTTTGGTTTGGTTGTGCTAGGCTTGGCTCGTCTTGGCTTAGCTACGCTCAGCTCGGCACGACTAGGCTCAGCTCATGAGCTCAGTTTGGCTCAGCTCGAGTCTTTATGACAGAATCGGTTCGAACAGAGTTGAGTCAAACCGAGCCAAGCTTAGTTTGATCAGCCGAGCTGAGCTGAGCTGGGCCTAGTCGAGATAAACTGAGCCTAGTCGAGCCGAGCTGAGCCAAGCTGAGCCTAGCTAAGCCCAGCCAAGCCAAGCACAGCCGAGCAGAGCCGAGTCAAGCCGAGCCGAGCCAAGCACAGCCGACCTAAGCCAAGCTGAGCCAAGCCAAGCCTAGCCATGCCCAACCTAACCAAGCTGAGCCGAGCCAATTCGAGCAGAGCACAATACGAGTTCATAAAATCATTAGGTATTCATACGAAGTCCATTTTTAGCAAGTCGAGCCAAGCCAAGTCGAGCCGAGCCAAGCCCAGCCGACCCGAGCCAAGCCTAGCCGAACCAAGCTGAGCCGAGCCACCTGAGGCCGATCGAGCCGAACCAATTCGAGCCGAGCACAATACGAGTTCGTAAAATCATTACTTATTCATACGAAGTCCGTTTTTAGCAAATTGCATATGAGTTCGATAAAAATTCTACGCATGATGTGAAGTTGGCTTCGTTGGGCTTAGATAGGCTCAACTTGGCTTGACTGTGCTTGGCTAGGCTTAGCTCGGCTTGGCTTGGCTTGGTTGGGCTTCGCTTGGCTTAGCTGGACTTGGCTAGGATCGGCTCGGCACAGCTTGGCTTGGCCGAGCTTAGCTTGGCTCGGCTCGACTAGGCTCAGCTCAGCTCGGCTCGGCTCGGCTCAGCTGAACCGATCTTGGCTGGGTTTGACTCAACTCTGCTCGAACCGACTCTATTACAAATACTCGATAGGCTTAGCTATGCTCGGTTCGACTTAGCCTATCTATTTATTGAGCTACGCCGAGTCGTTCACGCCTTATCGAGCCAACTGGAACCAAGTCGAGCCTAGCCAATCTAAGCCAGCCAAGCCAAGCCCAGCCCAGCCCAGCCAAGCCTAGCCAAGCCAAGCCAAGCCAATCCCAGCCAAGCCAAGCTAAGCCGAGCCTAGCCTAGCCAAGCCCAACCAAGCCGCCAAGCCAAGTCGAGCCTAGCCAAGCCCAGCCAAGCTAAGCCCAGCCAAGCAAAGCTGAGCCTAGCAAAGCCCAACCAATCCAAGCCTAGCCAAGCCAACCTCACATCGTGTGTAGAATTTTTTTTGAACTCCGTTTTTAGTTCTATTAGATTCTATGGAACCATGATTTTCCTAACTATTTTTCTAATATTAACTTCATATTTTTTGGGCATCGTTGCACGAAAAATTGGCTAAGTCGAGCGGAGCCGAGCCTATTGAGTCTTTCTGACATAGTCGATTCGTGCAGAGCTGAGTCAAATCGAGCCAAGCTCAGTTCAGCCGAGCCGAGCTGAGCCTAGTCGAGTCAAACTGAGCCGAGCCAAGCTGAGCTTAGATAAGCCCAGCCAAGCCAAGCGAATCTCAGTTCAGCTAGGCTTCACTCGGCTCGGGTCAGCTTGGCATCGCTCGGCTTGGCTTGGATTGGATAGGTTGTGCTTGGCTTGGCTTGGCTGGGCTTAGCTTGGCTCAACTTAACTCGGCTCGACTAGGATCAGTTTGGCTCGACTAGGCTTAACTCAGCTCAGCTCGACTCGGCTCAATTGAACTGAGATTGGCTCGATTTAACTCAGCTCTGCTCGAACCATCTTTGTCAGAAAGACTCGATTGGCTTAGCTCGGCTCGGCTTAGCCTATCTATTTATTGAGCTACGATGAGCCGTTCTCGCCTAAACGAGCCAACTAGAGCCAAGTCGAGCCAAGCCAATCTAAGCCAGCCAAGTCGGGCCTAGCCTAGGCTTAGCATGGCTTGGCTGGGCTTTGCTAGGCTCAGCTTGGCTCAGCTCGGCTTGAATTGACTTGTCTTGGCTGGGCTTGGCTTGGCTTGGCTATGCTTGGCTTGGCTGGGCTTAGTTAGGCTCAGCTTGGCTCGGCTCAGCTCGGCTAGACTCATTTTGGCTTGGCTGGGCTAAGCTAGACTCAGCTTGTCTCGGTTTGGCTCGACTAGGCTAAGTTTGGCTGGGCTCGAGTCTTTCTAATAGAGCCAATACGAGCGGAGCTGAGTCAAACCGAGCCAAGCTCAGTTCAGCTGAGCTGAGCTAAACTGAGCTGAGCCTAGTCGAGCCAAATTGAACCTAGCTGAGCCTAGCTGAGCCAAGCACAACTAAGCCATGCCGAGCCGAGCCAAGCTGAGCCTAGCAAAGTTGAGCAAATCCAAGCCTAGCCAAGCTGAGCCTAGGCTAGGCCCGGCTTGGCTTGGCTGCGCTTAGCTGGCTTAGATTGGCTTGGCTCGACTTGGCTCAATTAGGCGAGAACGGCTTAGCGTAGCTCAATAAATAGATAGGCAAAGCCGAGCCGAGCCAAGCTGAGCCTACCGAGTCTTTCTGACAGAGCTGGTTCGAGCAGAGCTGAGTCAAACTGAGCCAAGTTCAGTTCAGCTGAGCCGAGCTGAGCCTAGTCGAGCCAATTAAAGCTGAGCCTAGTTAAGCCCAGCCAAGCCAATCCAAGCCAAGCCAAGCCAAGCCAAGCCCAGCCAATCCAAGCCAAGCCAAGCCTAGACAAGCCGAATCGAGCTGAGCCAAGCCAAGTTGAGTCGAGCCAAGCCAAGCTGAGCCTAGCCAAGCCCAGTCAAGCCAAGCTAATCCCAGCAAAGCCAACCTCACATCATGCATAAAAAAAATTTCAAACTCATATGCAATTTGCTAAAAATGGACTTTGTATGAATAAGTATTGATTTTACGAATTCGTATCATGCTTGGCTCGAATTGGCTCGGCTTGCTTGGCCTCAGGTGGCTCGGCTCAGTTTGGTTCGGCTGGGCATGGCTTGGATGGGCTTGGCTTGGCTCGACTTAGCTAGGTTCGGCTTGGCTTGGCTGGGTTTAGCTAGGCTCAGCTTGGCTCAGCTGAGCTAGGCTCGACTAGGCTCAGTTTGACTCGACTAGGCTCAGCTCAGTTTGGCTCGGCTTGAGTCTTTCTCACAGAGCCGATTAGAGCAGAGTTGAGTCAAATCGATCCAAGCTCAATTAAGTCGAGCCGAGGTGAGCTGAGCTGAGCCTAGTCGAGGCCCAGCCAAGCCAAGCCCAGTTATTCCAAGCCCACCTATATACAAAGTCTGTATTTAGCAAATTGCATATGAGTTCGAAAAAAAATTCTACGCATGATGTGAGATTGGCTAGGCTGGGCTTGGGTAGGCTCAGCTTGGCTTGGCTTGGCTTGGCTAGGCTAGGCTACGCTAGGCATGGCTTGGCTGGGCTTGGCTTGGCTTGACTTGGCTTGGTTTGGCTTGGCTTGGCTTGGTTTGGCTTGGTTGGCTTGGCTATCAATTTGACTCGACTCGGCTAAACTCAGCTCGGCTCGACTCGGCTCAGCTGAACCGAGCTTGGCTCGATTTGACTCAACTCTGCTCGAATAGGTTATATTACAAAGACTCAATAAGCTCAGCTCGGCTCGGCTCGGCTCGGCTTAGCCTATCTATTTGGTGAGCTACGCCGAGCCGTTCACGCCTAATCGAGCCAACTGGAGCCAAGTCCAGCCTAGCCTACCTGAGCCAACCAAGCCCAGCCGAGCCAAGCCAAGCTGAGTCAAGCTAAGCCTAGCCAAGCCCAGCTAATCCAAGCCAAGCCTAGTCGAGCCAAGCTGAGCCGAGTCATGCCTGAGGCCAGCCGAGCCGAGCCAATTCGAGCCGAGCACGATATCGAGTTCGTAAATTCATTACTTATTCATACGAAGTCCGTTTTTAACAAATTGCATATCATTTGAACCGACTTTTAAAGTAGAATTTTCATTTTACAATTAAAGAATTTAAAGATACACTAAAAATATGTGACGATGGCCAAAAAGTATGAAGTTAATTTTAGAAAAATAGTTAGGAAAATCATGGTTCCAAAGAATCTGACATAACTAAAAATAAAGTTCAAATGAGTTCGAAAAATAATTCTACGCATGATGTGAGGTTGGCTTGGTTGGGCTTAGCTAGGCTCAGCTTGGCTCGTCTCATCTCAGCTTTGTTTGTCTCGGCTCTGCTCGGCTTTGCTGGGCTTGGCTAGGCTAGGCTAGGCTTGGCTTGGCTCAGCTAGGCTAGGCTTTGCATGGCTTGGCTCGGCTAGGCTTGGCTTGGTTTGGTTAGGTTTGGCTTGGCTTGGCTAGGTTGGGCTTGGCTTGGCTTGGCTAGGCTTGACTTGGCTTGGCTTGGCTGGGCTGGGCTTGGCTAGGCTTGGCTTGGCTAGGCTAGGCTAGGCTTGGCTTGGCTAGGCTAGGCTAGGCTTGGCTGGGCTTAGCTAGTCTCAGCTTAGCTCGACAAGGTTCAGTTTGACTCGACTAGGCTCGGCTCAGTTGAACCGAGCTTGGCTCGGTTTGACTCAACTCTGCTCGAAGGCTCTATTACAAAGACAAGGTAGGGTCAGCTCCGCTTGGCTCGGCTCGGCTTAGCCTATGTATTTGTTGAGGTACGCCGAGCCGTTCACGCCTTACCGAGCCATCTGGACCCAAGTCGGGCCAGCCAATCTAATCCAGCCAAGCCTAGCCGAGCCCAGCTTGGTTTGACTAGGCTCAGTTAGGCTCGACTAGGCTCGGCTCGGCTCAACCAAATCGAGCTTGGCTCAGTTTGACTCAACTCTGCTCGAACTTATTCTATTACAAAGACTCAGTAGGCTCAGCTCCGCTCGGCTCGGCTTAGCCTATCTATTTGTTGAGCTACGTCGAGCCGTTCATGCCTAATCGAGCCAACTGGAGCCAAGTCGAGCCAAGCCAATCTGAGGCAGCCAAGCCGAGCCAAGCCAAACCCAGCCAAGCCCAACCCAACCGAGCCAAGCCTGGCCAAGCCCAGCTAATCCATGCCCAGCCAATCCAAGCCCATCCGAGCCAAGCTGTGCCGAGCCATGCCTAAGACCAGCCGAGCCTAGCCAATTCGAGCCAAGCATGGTATCGAGTTTGTAAAATCATTACTTATTCATAGGAATTAAGTCAGTTTTTAACAAGTTGCATATTATTGGAATCGACTTATAGAGTAAAATTTTCATATGACATGTTTCAAAAATTCAAAGTTCTTTATATAATTTATTTTTACGATTAAAAAATTTTAAGGTACACTAAAAATATGCAATGATGCCCAAAAAATATGAAGTTAATTTTAGAAAAATAGTTAGGAAAATCATGGTTCCAAAGAATCTAACAGAACTAAATATAGAGTTCAAATGAGTTCGAAAAAAAATTCTACGCATGATATGAGGTTGGCTTGGCTGGGCTTAACTAGGCTCAGCATGGCTGGGCTTGGGTAGGCTCAGCTTGGCTCGTCTCGGGTCAGCTTTGCTTGTCTCGGCTTTGCTGGGCTTGGCTTGGCTTGGCTTGGTTTGGCTAGGCTTGGCTTGGCTTGGCTTGGCTGGGCTGGGCTTGGCTTGGCTCGGCTTGGCTGGGCTAGGCTAGGCAAGGCCTTGTTGGGCTAAGCTAGTCTCAGCTTAGCTCGACTAAGTTCAGTTTAGCTCGACTAGGCTCAGCTCAGCTCAACTCGGCTGGGCTCGACTTAGCTGAACCGAGCTTGGCTCGGTTTGACTCAACTCTGCTCGAATCGGCTCTATTACAAAGACAAGGTAGGGCCAGCTCCGCTCGGCGAGGCTCGGCTTAGCCTATCTATTTGTTGAGGTACGCCGAGCCGTTCATGCCTTACTGAGCCATATGGACCCAAGTCGCGCCAAGCCAATCTAAGCCAGTCGAGCCTAGCCGAGCCCAGCTTGGTTTGACTAGGCTCAGTTTGGCTCAACTGAACCGAGCTTGGCTCAGTTTGACTCAACTCTGCTCGAACTGATTCTATTACAAAGACTCAGTAGGCTCAGCTCGGCTCGGCTCGGCTCGGCTCGGCTTAGCCTATCTATTTGTTGAGCTACGCCGAGCCAATCACGCCTAATCGAGCCAACTGGAGCCAAGTCGAGCCAAGCCAATCTGAGCCAGCCAAGCGCAGCCAAGCCAAGCCAAGCCTAGCCTAGCCAAGCCGAGCCAAGCAAAGCCGAGCCAAGCCAAACTCAGCCAAGCCAAGCCAAGCCCAGCCGAGCCAAGCTTATCCAAGCCCAACTAATCCATGCCCAGCCAATCCAAGCCCATCCGAGCCAAGCTGTGCTGAGCCATGCCTGAGACCAACCGAGCCTATCCAATTCGAGCCGAGCATGATATCGAGTTCGTAAAATCATTACTTATTCATAGGAATTAAGTCCATTTTTAACAAGTTGCATATTATTGGAACCGACTTATAGAATAGAATTTTCATATGACATGTTTCAAAAATTCAAAGTTCTTTATATAATTTATTTTTACAATTAAAGAATTTAAAGGTACACTAAAAATATGCAATGATGTCCAAAAAATATAAAGTTAATTTTAGAAAAATAGTTAGGAAAATAATGGTTCCAAAGAATCTGACAGAACTAAAAATAGAGTACAAATGAGTTCGAAAAAAATTCTACGCATGATGTGAGGTTGGCTTGGCTGGGCTTAGCTAGGCTCAGCTTGGCTGGGCTTGGGTAGGCTCACCTTGGCTCGTCTCGGCTCAGCTTTGCTTGTCTCAGCTCTGCTCGGCTTTGCTAGGCTTGGCTAGGCTAGGCTAGGCTTTGCTTGGCTCAGCTAGTCTAGGCTTTGCTTGGCTTGGCTCGGCTAGGCTTGGTTTGGCTTGGCTTGGCTTGGCTAGGCTTGGCTTGGCTGGGCTTGGCTTGGCTTGGTTGGGCTTGGCTTGGCTAGGCTAGGCTCAGCTTGGCTTGGCTCGTCTTGGCTGGGCTAGGCTAGGCTAGGCCTTGATGGGCTTAGCTAGTCTCAGCTTAGCTCGACTAAGTTCAGTTTGGCTCGACTAGGCTCAGCTCAGCTCAGCTGGGCTGGGCTCGGCTCAGCTGAATCGAGCTTGGCTCGGTTTGACTCAACTCTGCTCGAATCGGTTCTATTACAAAGACAAGGTAGGGTCAGCTCCGCTTGGCGAGGCTCGGCTTAGCCTATCTATTTGTTGAGGTATGTCGAGCTATTCACGCCTTACTGAGCCATCTGGACCCAAGTCAAGCCAAGCCAATCTAAGCCAGTTGAGCCTAGCCGAGCCCAGCTTGGTTTGACTAGGCTCAGTTTGGCTCGACTAGGCTCGGCTCGGCTCGGCTCAACTGAACCGAGCTTGGCTCAGTTTGACTCAACTCTGCTCGAACTGAATCTATTACAAAGACTCGGTAGGCTCAGCTCCGCTCGGATCAGCTTAGCCTATCTATTTGTTGAGCTACGCCGAGCCATTCACGCCTAATCGAGCCAACTGGAGCCAAGTCGAGCCAAGCCAATCTGAGCCAGCCAAGCCCAGCCAAGCCATGCCTAGCCTAGCCAAGCCGAGCCAAGCAAAGCCCAGCCAAGCCAAACCCAGCCAAGCCAAGCTTAGCCAAGCCCAACTAATCCATGCCCAGCGAATCCAAGCCCATCCGAGCCAAGCTGTGCTGAGCCATGCCTGAGACCAACCGAGCCTAGCCAATTCGAGCCGAGCATGATATCGAGTTCTTAAAATCATTACTTATTCATAGGAATTATATCCGTTTTTAACAAGTTGCATATTATTAGAACCGACTTATAGAGTAGAATTTTCATATGACATGTTTCAAAAATTCAAAGTTCTTTATATAATTTATTTTTACAATTAAAGAATTTAAAGGTACACTAAAAATATACAATGATGCCCAAAAAATATGAAGTTAATTTTAGAAAAATAGTTAGGAAAATCATGGTTCCAAAGAATATGACAGAACTAAAAATAGAGTTCAAATGAGTTCGAAAAATAATTCTACGCATGATGTGAGGTTGGCTTGGCTGGGCTTAGCTAGGTTCAGCTTGGCTGGGCTTGGGTAAGCTAACCTTGGCTCATCTCGGCTCAGCGTTGCTTGTCTCAGCTCTGCTCGGCTTTGCTGGGCTTGGCTAGGCTTTGCTTGGCTTGACTTGGCTCAGCTAGTCTAGGCTTTGCTTGGCTTGGCTCGGCTAGGCTTGGTTTGGCTTGGCTTGGTTTGGCTAGGCTAGGCTTGGCAGGGCTTGGCTAGGCTAGGCTAGGCTAGGCTTGGCTTGGCTTGGCTCGGCTTGGCTGGGCTAGGCTAGGCTAGGCCTTGCTGGGCTTAGCTAGTCTCATCTTAGCTCGACTAAGTTCAGTTTGGCTCGACTAGGCTCAGCTCAGCTCAGCTCGGCTGGGCTCAACTTTGCTTGTCTCAGCTCTGCTCGGCTTTGCTGGGCTTGGCTAGGCTAGGCTAGGCTTGGCTTGGCTCTGCTAGTCTAGGCTTTGCTTGGCTTGGCTCGGCTAGGCTTGGCTTGGTTTGGCTTGGCTTGGCTTGGCTTGTCTTGGCTTGGCTTGTCTTGACTTGGCTTAGCTTGGCTGGGCTTGGTTAGGCTAGGCTAGGCTCAGCTTGGCTGGGCTAGGCTAGGCTAGGCTAGGCTGGGCTTAGCTCGACTAGGTTCAGTTTGGCTCGACTAGGCTTAGCTTAGCTCGGCTGGGCTTGGCTCAGTTGAACCGAGCTTGGCTCAATTTGACTCAACTCTGCTTGAACCGACACTATTACAAAGACAAGGTAGGATCAGCTCCGCTTGGTTCAGCTCGGCTTAGCCTATCTATTTATTGAGGTACGCCGAGCCGTTCACGCCTTACCGAGCCATCTGGACCAAAGTCGAGCCAAGCCAATCTAAGCCAGCCAAGCCTAGCCGAGCCCAGCTTGGTTTGTCTAGGCTCAATTTGGCTCGGCTCAACTGAACCAAGCTTGGCTCAGTTTGACTCAACTCTGCTCGAATTGATTCTATTACAAAGACTCGGTAAGCTCAGCTCCGCTCGGCTTCGCTTATCTATTTGTTGAGCTACACCGAGCCGTTCATGCCTAATCGAGCCAACTGGAGCCAAGTCGAGCCAAGCCAATCTGAGCTAGCCAAGCCTTGCCTAGCCTAGCCTAGCCTAGCCAAGCCCAGCCAAGCCAAGCCAAGCCCAGCCAAGCCGAGCCACGCCTAGCCTAGCCCAGCTAATCCATGCCCAGCCAATCCAAGCCCATATGAGCCAAGCTGTGCTGAGCCATGCCTGAGACCAGCCGAGCCTAGCCAATTCGAGCCGAGCATGATATCGAGTTCGTAAAATCATTACTTATTCATAGGAATTAAGTCCGTTTTTAACAAGTTGCATATTATTGGAATCGACTTATAGAGTAGAATTTTCATATGACATGTTTCAAAAATTCAAAGTTCTTTATATAATTTGTTTTTACAATTAAAGAATTTAAAGGTACACTAAAAATATGCAATGATGCCCAAAAAATATGAAGTTAATTTTAGAAAAATTGTTAGGAAAATCATGGTTCCAAAGAATCTGACAGAACTAAAAATAGAGTTCAAATGAGTTCGAAAAAAATTTCTACGCATGATGTGAGGTTGGCTAGGCTGGGCTTGGGTAGGCTCAGCTTGGCTTGGTTAGGCTAGGCTAGGCTCGACTAGGCTAGGCTATGCTTGGCTTGGCTGGCTCGGCTTGGCTTGGCTCGGCTCAGTTGAATCGAGCTTGGCTCGGTATGACTCAACTCTGTTCGAACCGACTCTATTACAAAGACTCGATAGTCTCATCTCAGCTCGGCTCAGCTGAACCGAGCTTGACTCGGTTTGACTCAACTCTGCTCAAACCGGCTCTATCTATTTATTGAGGTACGTCGAGCCATTCACGCCTTATCGAGCCTTCTAGAGCCAAGTAGAGCCAAGCCAAGCCGAGTCATGCCTAGCCAAGCCCAGCTAATCCAAGCCCTGCCAAGCCTAGCCTAGCCGAGCCAAGCTGAGCCGAGTCATGCCTGAGGCCAACCGAGCCGAGCCAATTCGAGTCGAGCACGATATTGAGTTCGTAAAATCATTATTTATTCATACGAAATCCGTTTTTAACAAATTGCATATCATTTGAACCGACCTATAGAGTAGAATTTTAATATTACATGTTTCAAAAATTTAAAGATCTTGGCTAGGTTAGGCTAGGCTAGGCTTGGTTGGGCTTAGCTATGCTCAGCTCAGCTCGACTAGGCTTAGTGTGGTTCGACTAGGCTCGGCTCGGCTCAGCTCAGCTCAGCTCGGCTCGGCTCGGCTTGACTCAACTGAACCGAGCTTGGCTCGGTTTGACTCAAGTCTGCTCAAACCGACTCTATTACAAAGACTCGGTAGGCTCAGCTCCGCTCAGCTTAGCCTATCTATTTGTTGAGCTACGCCAAACCATTCACGCCTAATCGAGCCAACTGGAGCCAAATCGAGCCAAGCCAATCTGAGCCAGCCAAGCCCAGTCAAGCCATGCCCAGCCTAGCCAAACCGAGCTAAGCCAAGCCAAGCCAAGCTAAGCCCAACCGAGTCGAGCCCAGCCAAGCCATGCTTAGATTAGCCAAGCCTAGCCAAGCCCAGCCAAGCCAAGCCCAGCCGAGCCAAGCTAAGTCGAGCCATGCCTGAGGCCAGTCGTGCCGAGCCAATTCGAGCCGAGCATGATATCGAGTTCGTAAAATCATTACTTATTCATAGGAAGTTCGTTTTTAACAAATTGCATATCATTGGAATCGACTTATAGAGTAGAATTTTCATATGACATGTTTCAAAAATTTAAAGATCTTTATATAATTTATTTTTACAATTAAAGAATTTAAAGATACATTAAAAATATACAACGATGCCCAAAAAATATGAAGTTAATTTTAGAAAAATAGTTAGGAAAATCATGGTTCCAAAGAATCTAACAGAACTAAAAACATAGTTCAAATGAGTTCGAAAATTTTTTTCTACGCATGATGTGAGGTTGGCTTGGCTTGGCTTAGCTAGGCTCAGCTTGACTCGGCTTGACTCGGCTTGACTTGGCTCAGCTTGGCTTGGTTCGGCTCAGCTTGACTTGGCTTGGCATGGCTTGGCTTGGCATGGCTCGGCTAGGCTTAGCTTGGCATGGCTAGGCTTGGCTTGGCTTGGCTGGGCTGGGCTGGGCTTGGCTAGGCTAGGCTAGGCTTGGCTTGGCTTGGCTAGGTTCGACTTGGCTTGGCTCAGCTCGACTAGGCTCAGCTCAGCTCGGCTCAACTCGGCTCAGCTGAACCGAGCTTGGCTCGGTTTGACTCAACTCCGCTCGAGCCGACTCTATTACAAAGACTCGATAGGCTCAGCTCCGCTCGCATCAGCTTTCCTTACCCTCTCTATTTGTTGAGGTACGCCGAGCCATTCACGCCTTACCGAGCCATCTGGAGCCAAGTCGAGCCAAGCCATGCCGTGCCTAGCCTAGCCAAGCTTAGCAAAGCCCAGTAAATGCAAGCCAAGCCAAGCCTAGCCAAGCTTAGCAAAGCCCAGCAAATCCAAGCCCAGCCAAGCCAAGCTGAGCCTAGGCTAGGACCGGCATGGCTTGGCTGGTCTTGGCTAGCTCAAATTGTCTTGGCTCGACTAGGGTCCAGCTAAGCCGAGCCGAGCCGAACCGAGCCGAACCGAGCTGAGCCTAGCGAGTCTTTCTGATAGAGCTGGTTCGAGCATAGCTGAGTCAAACAGTGCCTAGCTCAGTTCAGCCGAGCCGAGCCGAGCTGAGCTGAGCCTAGTCGAGTCGAGTCAAGCTAAGCCTAGCTAAGCCAATCCAAGCTAAGCCAAGCCAAGCCAAACCAAGCAAAGCCTAGCCAAGCCGAAATGAGCCGAGCCAAGCAAAAATGAGCCATCTTGAGCCAAGTCGAGCCAAGCCAATCTGAGCCAGCCAAGCCATGCCGAGCCTAGCCAAGCCAAGCCCAACCAGCCAAGCCAAGATTAGCAAAGACCTTCAAATCCAAGCCCAGCCAAGCCAAGTTGAGTCAAATCGAGCCAAGCTCAGTTCAACCGATTCGAGATGAGACTAGTCGAGCCGAGCCAAGCCAAGCTGAGCTTAGCTAAGCCCAGCCAAGCTGAGCCGAGCCTTGCCCAGCCCAGCCAATCCAAGCGCAGCTATTCCAAGCCCAGCCTAGCCATGCTCAGCCAAACCAAGCTGAGCCAAGCCACCTGATGCCAGTCGAGCCGAGCCAATTCGAGCTGAGCATGATACGAGTTCGTAAAATCATTACTTATTCAAAGAAGTCCATTTTTAGAAAATTGCATATGAGTTCGAAAAAAATTCTATGCATGATGTGAAGTTGGCTTGATTGAGCTTAGGTAGGCTCAGCTTAGCTTGGCTTGGCTTGGCTAGGCTAGGCTTGGCTTAGCTAGGCTAGGCTTTGCTTGGCTAGTCTTTTGCTTGGCTTGGCTTGGCTAGTCTTGGATTGGCTTGGCTGGGCTTGGCTTGGCTTGGCTAGGCTCGGCTCAGCTCGACTTGGCTTTGCATGGCTTGACTTGGCTTGGTTGGCTTGGCTCGACAAGGCTCAGTTTGGTTCGACTAGGCTCAACTCGGCTCGGCTCGGTTTGGTTCGACTAGGCTCAACTCGGCTCTATTACAAAGACTCAGTAGGCTCAGCTCCGCTCGGCTTAGCCTATCTATTTATTGAGCTACGCCGAGCCATTCACGCCTAATCGAGCCAAGTCGAGCCAAGTCGAGCCAAGCCAATTTGAGCCAGCCATGCCTAGCCTAGCCAAGCCAAGCCCAACCAGGCCTAGCCCAGCCAATCTGAGCCAGCCAAGCCTAGCCAAGCCATAGCCAGCCAAGCCAAGCCAAGCCCAGTCGAGCCAAGCCGAGCCGAGCCAATCCAAGCCAAGCCCAACCTAGCCAAGCTGAGTCGAGCCATGCCTGAGGCCAGCCGTGCTGAGCCAATTCGAGCCGAGCACGATATCAAGTTCGTAAAATCATTACTTATTCATAGAAAGTTCATTTTTAACAAATTGTATATCATTGGAACCGACTTATAGAGTAAAATTTTTATATGACATGTTTCAAAAATTTAAAGATCTTTATATAATTTATTTTTACAATTAAAGAATTTAAAGATACACTAAAAATATGCAACGATGCCCAAAAAATATGAAGTTAATTTTAGAAAAATAGTTAGGAAAATCTTGGTTCCAAAGAATCTGACATAACTAAAAAGAGAGTTCAAATAAGTTCGGAAAAAAATTCTACGCATGATGTGAGGTTGACTTGGCTTGGCTTAGCTACGCTCAGCTTGGTTGGGCTTGGGTAGGCTCAGCTTGGCTCGGCTCGGCTCGGCTCAGCTTGGCTTGTCTCGGCTCTGCTCGGCTTGGCTGGGCTTGGCTTGGCTTGGCTAGGCTAGGCTTGGCTTGGCTTGGCTAGGCTTGGCTTGGCTCTGTTACAAAGACTCGGTAGGCTTAGCTCCGCTCGGCTCGGCTCGGATTAGCCTATCCATTTATTGAGGTACGCCGAGCCATTCATGCCTTACCGAGCCATCTGGAGCCAAGTCATGCCGAGCTAGGCCCAGCCAACCAAGGCTAGCCAAGCCAAGCCAAGCCCAACCAAGCCCAACCAAGCCTAGCCCAGCCAAGCTTAGCAAAGCCCAGTAAATCCAAGCACAGCCAAGCCAAGCTGAGCCTAGGCTAGTATCGGCATGGCTTGGCTGGTCTTGGCTGGCTCAAATTGGCTTGGCTCGAGTTGGCTCCAGCTAAGCCGAGCCGAGCCAAGTAGAGCCTACCAAGTCTTTCTCATAGAGCTGGTTCGAGCAGAGTTGAGTCAAATCGTGCCAAGCTCCGTTTAGCTGAGTCGAGCCGAGCCGAGCTGAGCTGAGCTGAGCCTAGTCGAGCCGAGTCAAGCTGAGCCTAGCTAAGCCCAGCCAAGCAAAGCCAAGCCGAACCAAACCGAACCAAGCCGAGCCAAGCAAAAATGAGCCGAGCCAACCTCACATCATGCATAGAATTTTTTTCGAACTTCTATGCAATTTGCTAAAAACGGACTTCGTATGACTAAGTAATGATTTTACGAACTTATATCGTGGTCGTCTCGAATTGGCTCGGCTCGCTTGGCCTCAGGTGGCTCAGCTGGGCATGGCTTGGCTAGGCTTGGCTTGGCTTGGCTTGGCTGTGATTAGCTTGGCTCAATTTGGCCCGGCTCAGCTCGACTAGCCCAGCCAAGCCAAGCCAAGCAATGCCAAGCCGAATCGAACCGAGCCGAGCCAAGCAAAAATGAGCCGAGCCAAGCCAAGCACAGTAAAGCCAAGCTGAGCCTTGCTAAGCCTAGCCAAGCCAACCTCACATCACGCGTAGAATTTTTTTCGAACTCCTATGCGATTTGCTAAAAACGGACTTCGTATGACTAAGTAACGATTTTACGAACTTATATCGTGGTCGTCTCGAATTGGCTCAGCTCGCTTGGCCTCAGGTGGCTCGGCTGGGCATGGCTTGGCTGGGCTTGGCTTGGCTTGGCTCAGTTTGGCTTGATACGAGTTCGTAAAATCATTACTTATTCATACGAAGTTCGTTTTTAGCAAATTGTATATGAGTTCGAAAAAAAATCTACGCATGATATGAAGTTGGCTTGGTTGGGCTTAGCTAGGCTCAGCTTGGCATGACTGGGATTGGCTAGGCTCAACTTGGCTTGGCTCGGCTTGGCTTGGCTAGTCTTGGCTTGGCTTGGCCAGGTTTGACTAGGTTTGGTTAGGCTAGGCTTGGCTTGGCTCAGCTCGACTTGGCTTGGCTAGGCCAGGCTTGACATGGCTCGGCTCAGCTTGGTTTGCTAGGCTCAGCTTGGCTCGACTAGGCTCAGCTCAGCTCGGCTTGATTTGACTCAACTCTGCTCAAATCGGCTCTATTACAAAGACTCGGTAGGCTCAGCTCCGCTCGGCTCGGCTTAGCCTATCTATTTATTGAGCTACGCCGAGCCATTCACGCCTAATCGAGCCAACTGGAGCCAAGTCGAGCCAAGCCCAGTCAAGCCATGCCCAGCCTAGCCGAGCCAAGCCAAGCCAAGCCAAGCCTAGCCTAGCCTAGCCAAGCCCAGTCGAGCCAAGCTGAGTCGAGACATGCTTGAGGCCAGCCGTGCTGAGCCAATTCGAGCCGAGTACGATATCGAGTTCGTAAAATCATTACTTATTCATAGGAAGTTTGTTTTTAACAAATTGCATATCATTAGAATCGACTTATAGAGTAGAATTTTTATATGATATGTTTCAAAAATTTAAAGATCTTTATATAATTTATTTTTACAATTAAAGAATTTAAAGATACACTAAAAATATGCAACGATGCCCAAAAAATATGAAGTTAATTTTAGAAAAATAGTTAGGAAAATCATGGTTCCAAAGAATCTGATAGAACTAAAAATAGAGTTTAAATGAGTTCGAAAAAAAATTCTACGCATGATGTGAGGTTGGCTTGGCTGGGCTTGGGTAGGCTCAGCTTGGCTTGGCTTGGCTTGGCTCTGCTCGGCTCAGCTCAGTTTGGCTTGTCTCGGCTTTGGCTCTACTCTGCTTGGCTAGGCTTGGCTTGGCTAGGCTAGGCTCGGCTCGGCTTGTCTTGGCTTGGCTTGGCTAGGCTTCGCTTTGTTTGGCTGAACTGTGCTTGGCTCGGTTTGACTCAACTCTGCTCGATCTGGCTCTATTACAAAGACTCGGTAGGCTCAGCTCTGCTCAGCTTAGCCTATCTATTTATTGAGGTACACCGAGCTGTTCACGCCTTACTGAGCCATCTGGAGCCAAGTTGAGCCAAGCCAATCTGAGCTAAGCCCAGCCAAGCCTAGCAAAGGCAAGCCCAGCCTAGCCCATCCAAGCTTAGCAAACCCCAGCAAATCCAAGCCCAGCCAAGCCAAGCTAAGCCCAGCCAAGCCTAGCAAAGGCAAGCCCAGCCTAGCCCATCCAAGCTTAGCAAACCCCAACAAATCCAAGCCCAGCCAAGCCAAGCTGAGCCTAGGCTAGGCTCGGCATGGCTTGGCTGGTCTTGGTTGGCTTAGATTGGCTTGGCTCGACTTGGCTCCAGCTAAGCCGAGCCGAGTCGAGTTGAGTTGAGTTGAGTCGAGCTGAGCCTACCGAGTCTTTCTGACAGAGTTGGTTCGAGTAGAGCTGAGTCAAACTGTGACAAGCTCAGTTCAACTGAGCCGAGCCGAGCTGAGTCGAGTCAAGCTAAGCCTAGCTAACCCCAGCCAAGCCAAGTTGAACTGAGCCGAGCCAAGCCAAGACAAGCCCAGTAAATCCAAGCTGAGCCTTGCCAAACCAAGCTCACATCATTCGTAGAATTCTTTTCGAACTCCTATGCAATTTGCTAAAAACAGACTTCGTATGAATAAGTAATGATTTTACAAACTTGTATCATGGTTGTCTCAAATTGGCTCGGCTCGCTTGGCCTCAGGTGGCTCGGCTCGGCTTGGTTCGACTTCGCTCAGCTTGGCTCGGCTTAGCTTGGATCAGCTTGGCCTGGCTCGGCTCGATTAGGCTCAGTTTGGCTCGACTAGGCTCAGCTCAATTTGTCTCGGCTCGAGTCTTTCTGACAGAGCTGGTTCGAGCGGAGTTGAGTCAAATCGAGCCAAGCTCAGTTCAGCCGAGTCGAGCCGAACTGAGCCAAGCTGAGCTTAGCTTAGCTAAGCCCAGCCAAGCTGAGCCAAGCCTTGCCAAGCCCAGCCAATCCAAGCGCAGCTATTCCAAGCCCAGCCTAGCCATGCTCAGCCAAACCAAGCTGAACCGAGCCACCTGAGGCTAGTCGAGCATGATACGAGTTCGTAAAATCATTACTTATTCATACGAAGTCTGTTTTTAGCAAATTGCATATGAGTTCGAAAAAAATTCTACGGATGATGTGAAGTTGGCTTAGTTGGGCTTAGCTAGACTCAGCTTGGCTTGACTGGAATTCACTAGGCTCAGCTCGGATCGACTCAGCTTGCATGGACTTGGTTGGACTTGGCTTGACTTGGCTAGGCTAAGCTTTGCTTTGCTGAGCTTGGCTTGGCTTGACTCGGCTAGGTTTGGCTTGGCTCGGCTCGGCTCAACTTGGCTTGGCTAGGGTAGGCTTGGCATGGCTCAGCTTGGCTCGACTAAGCTCATCTCGGCTCGGTTTGACTCAACTCTGCTCGAACCAGCTCTATTACAAGCTCCGCTCGGCTCGGCTTAGCCTATATATTTGTTGAGATACACCGAGCCATTCACGCCTAATCGAGCCAACTGGAGCCAAGTCGAGTCAATCCAATCTGAGCTAGCCAAGCCGAGCCAAGCCAAGCTAAGCCAAGCCAAGCCAATTTGATCCAGCCAAGCCCAGCCAAGCCCAACCAAGCCATGGTTATTCATACGAAGTCTGTTTTTAGCAAATTGCATATGAGTTCGAAAAAATTTCTACGCATGATGTGAAGTTGGCTTGGTTGGGCTTAGTTAGGCTCAAATTGGCTTGACTGGGCTTGGCTAGGCTCAGCTTGGCTTGGCTTGGCTTGGCTCGGCTCAGCTCGGCTGGGCTGGGCTTGGCTTGGCAAGTGTTGGCTTGACTTGGCTTAGCTTGGCTTGGCTTGGCTGGGCTTGGCTGGATTTGGACAAGCTTGGCAGGGCTTGGCTTGGCTTGACTCAGCTCAGCTCAACTTGGCTTGTCTAGGCTAGGCTTGGCATGGCTCGGCTCGGCTTGGTTGGATGGGCTTAGCTAGGCTCAGCTTGGCTCGACTAGGCTCAGCTCAGCCCGGCTCAGTTTGACTCAACTCTGCTCGAATCAGCTCTATTACAAAGACTCGGTAGGCTCAGCTCTGCTCGGCTCAGTTTGACTCAACTCTGCTCGAATCGGCTCTATTACAAAGACTTGGTAGGCTTAGCTCTGCTCGGATTAGCCTATCTATTTGTTGAGCTACGCCGAGCCATTCACGCCTAATCTAGCCAACTCGAGCCAGGTCGAGCCAAGCCAATCTGAGCCAGTCAAGCCATGCCCAGCCTAGCCGAGCCGAGCCAAGACCAACCTAGCCCAGCCAAGCTGAGCTGAGCTAAGCCAGGCCCAATCGAGCCGAGCCAAGCCAAGCCAAGCCAAGCCCAGTCGAGCCAAGCCGAGCCAAGCCCAGCCAAGCCATGCCCAGCTTAGCCAAGCTAGGCCAAGCTGAGTCGAGCCATGCCTGAGGCCAGCCGTGCCGAGCCAATTCGAGCCAAGCACGACGAGTTCGTAAAATCATTACTTATTCATAGGAAGTTTGTTTTTAACAAATTGCATATCATTGGAACCGACTTATAGAGTAGAATTTTCATATGACATGTTGCAAAAATTTAAAGATCTTTATATAATTTATTTTTACAATTAAATAATTTAAAGATACACTAAAAATATGCAACGATGCCCAAAAAATATGAAGTTAATTTTAGAAAAATAGTTAGGAAAATCATGGTTCCAAAGAATGTAACAGAACTAAAAACAGAGTTTAAATGAGTTCGAAAAAAAATTCTACACATGATGTGAGGCTGGCTTGGCTTAGCTAGGCTCAACTTGGTTGGGCTTGGGCAGGCTCAGCTTGGCTCGGCTCGGCTCGGCTCGACTCGACTCAGCTTGGCTTGTCTCGACTCTGCTCTGCTTGGCTGGGCTTGGCTTGGCATGGCTGAACTGAGCTTGGCTCGGTTTGACTCAACTCTGCCGAACCGGCTCTATTACAAAGACTCGGTAGGCTAAGCTCCACTCGGCTGGGCTCAGCTTTGCATCTATTTGTTGAGGTATGCCGAGCCGTTCACGCCTTACCATGCCATCTAGAGCCAAGTCGAGTCAAGCCAATCTGAGCCAGTCAAGCCAAGCCATGCCAGGCCTAGCCAAGCCAACCAAGCCTAGCCAAGCCAGGCCCAGCCAAGCTTAGCAAAGCCCAACAAATCCAAGCCCAGCCAAGCCAAGCTGAGCCTAGGCTAGGCCTGGCATGGCTTGACGGGTCTTGGCTGGCCCAAATTGGCTTGGCTCTAGCTAAGCCGAACCGAGCCGAGCTAAGCCTACTGAGTCTTTCTGACAGAGCTGGTTCGAGCAGAGCTGAGTCAAACCGTGCCAAGCTCAGTTCAACTGAGCCGAGCTGAGCTGAGCCTAGTCGAGACGAGTCAAGCTGAGCCTAGCCAAGCCAAGCCAAGCTAAGCTAAGCAGAGCCTAGCTAAGCCTAGTAAAGCCAAAATGAGCCGAGCCAAGCCCAGTAAAGCCAAGCTGAGCCTAGCTAAGCCAAGCCAAGCCAACCTCACATCATGCGTAGAATTTTTTTCGAACTCCTATGCAATTTGCTAAAAATGGACTTCGTATGAATAAGTAATGATTTTACGAACTTGTATCATGGTCGTCTCGAATTGGCTCGGCTCGCTTGGCCTCAGGTGGCTCGGCTGGGCATGGCTTGGATAGGCTTGGCTTGGCTTCGTTGGTCTTGGCTGGCTCAGATTGGCTTGGCTCGACTTGGCTCCAGCTAAGCCGAGTCGAGCCAAGCCGAGCTGAGCCTACCGAGTCTTTTTGACAGAGCTGGTTCGGGCATAGCTGAGTCAAACCGTGCCAAGCTCAGTTCAGTTGAGCCGAGCCAAGCTAAGCTGAGCCTAGTCGAGCCGAGTCAAGCTGAGCCTAGCTAAGCCCGGCCAAGCCAAGCCAAGCCAAGCCAAGCCAAGCAGAGGCTAGCAAAGCCAAACCTAGCCTAGCCAAGCAAAGCCTAGCCAAGCCAAGCCCAGCCAAGCCAAGCCAAGCATAGCCATGCCGAACCGAGCCGAGCCAAGCAAAAATAAGCCGAGCCAAGCCCAGTAAAGCAAAGCTGAGCCTAGCTAAGCCTAACCAAGCCAACCTCACATCTTGCGTAGAATTTTTTTCGAACTCCTATGCAATTTGCTAAAAACGGACTTCGTATGAATAAGTAATAATTTTACGAACTTGTATCATGGTCGTCCCGAATTGGCTCGGCTCACTTGGCCTCAGGTGGCTCGGCTGGGCATGACTTGGCTGGGCTTGGCTGGGCTCGACTTGGCTCGGCTCAACTTGGCTTGGATGTGCTTAGCTTGGCTCAGCTTGGCCCGGTATCGCTCGACTAGGCTCAGCTCAGTTTGGCTCGGCTCAAGTCTTTCTGACAGAGCCGATTCGAGCGGAGTTGAGTCAAATCGAGCCAAGCTCAATTCGGCCGAGTCGAGTCGAGCTGAGCCAAGATGAGCTTAGCTAAGCGCAGCCAAGACGAGCTGAGCCTTGCTAAGCGCAGCCAAGACGAGCTGAGCCTTGCTAAGCCCAGCCAAGCCAAGTCCATCCAATCCAAGCGCAGCTATTCCAAGCCCAGCCAAACCAAGTTGAGCCGAGTAACCTGAGGCCAGTCGAGCCAAGCCAATTCGAGCCGAGCATGATACGAGTTTGTAAAATCATTACTTATTCATAAGAAGTCTATTTTTAGTAAATTGCATGAGTTCGAAAAAAATTCTACGCATGATGTGAAGTTGGCTTGGTTGGGCTTGGCTTGGCTTAGCTAGGCTCAGCTTGGCTTGGCTCGGCTCGGCTCGGCTTAGCCTATCTATTTGTTGAGCTATGCCGAGTCATTCACGCCTAATCGAGCCAACTGGAGCCAAGCCAATCTGAGCCAGCCAAGCCAAGCCATGCCCAGCCTAGCCAAGCCGAGCCGAGCCAAGCCATGCCAAGCCAAGCGAAGCCCATCCAAGCCGAGCCGAGTCGAGCCAAACCCAGCCAAGCCAATCTAAGCCACCCAAGCCTAGCCAAGCCATGCCCAACCGAGCCAAGCCCAGTCGAGCCAAGCCAAGCCAAATCTAGCCAAGCCTAGCCAAGCCCAGCTAATCCAAGCCCAGCCCTGCCGAGCCAAGCTGAGTCGAGCCATGCCTGAGGCCAGCCGTGCCGAGCCAATTCGAGCCGAGCACGATATCGAGTTCGTAAAATCATTACTTATTCATAGGAAGTCCATTTTTAACAAATTGCATATCATTGGAACCGACTTATTGAGTAGAATTTTCATATGACATGTTTCAAAAATTTAAAGATATTTAAATAATTTATTTTTACAATTAAAGAATTTAAAGATACACTAAAAATATGCAACAATGCCTAAAAGATATGAAGTTAATTTTAGAAAAATAGTTAGAAAAATCATGGTTCCAAAGAATCTGACAGAACTAAAAATAGAGTTCAAATGAGTCCGAAAAAAAATTCTTCGCATGATGTGAGGTTGGCTTGGCTTGGCTTATCTAGGCTTAGCTTGGCTTGTCTTGCCTCTGCTCGGCTATGCTCGGCTTGGCTTGGCTAGGCTAAGATTGGATAGGCTTGGCTGGGCTTGGCTTGGCTGAGCTTAGCTTGGCTCGACTAGACTCAGTTTGGTTGGGCTTGGGTAGGCTAAACTGAGCTTGGCTCGGTTTGACTCGGCCAAAGACTCGGTAGGCTCAGCCAAGCCAAACCTAGCCAAGTTTAGCAAAGCCCAGTAAATCCAAGCCCAGCCAAGCTAAGATGAGCCTAGGCTAGACCCGGCATGGCTTGGCTGGTCTTGGCTTGCTCAGATTGGCTTGGCTCGACTTGGCTCCAGCTAAGCCAAGCCGAGCTGAGCCTACCGAGTCTTTCTGATAGAGCCGGTTTGAGCAGAGCTGAGTCAAACTGTGCCAAGCTCAGTTCAGCTGAGCCGAGCTGAGCCGAGCTGAGCTGAGCCGAGCCAAGTCGAGACGAGACAAACTGAGTCAAGCTAAGCCCAGACAAGCCAAGCTAAGCCAAGCAGAGGCTAGCCAAGCCAAGCCAAGCGAAAGCCAAGCCCAACCAAGCCAAGCACAGCCAAGCCGAGCCAAGCAAAAATGAGTCGAGCCAAGCCAAGCCCAGTAAAGCCAAGCTGAGCCTAGCTAAGCCTAGCCAAGCCAACCTCACATCTTGCATAGAATTTTTTTCGAACTCCTATGCAATTTGCTAAAAACGAACTTCGTATAAATAAGTAAAGATTTTACGAACTTGTATCGTGGTCATCTCGAATTGGCTCGGCTCGCTTGGCCTCAGGTGGCTCGGCTAAGCTTGGCATGGCTTGGCTCAGCTCGGCTTGTCTGTGCTTAGCTTGGCTCGGCTCGATTAGTCTCAGTTTGGCTCGACTAGACTCAGCTCAGTTTGGCTCAGCTCAAGTCTTTCTGACAGAGCCGGTTCGAGCAGAGTTGAGTCAAATCGAGCCAAGCTCAGTTCAGCCGAGTCGAGCCGAGCCAAGCCGAGCCGAGCCAAGTTGACCTTAGCTAAGCCTAGCCGAGCTGAGCCTTGCCATGCCCAGCCAAGCCAAGCCTTGCCATGCCCAGCCAAGCCAAGCCCAGCCAATCCAAGCGCAGCTATTCCAAGCCCAACCTAGCCATGCTCAGCCAAACCAAGTTGAGCCGAGCCACCTGAGGCCAGTCGAGCCGAGCATGATACGAGTTGGCTTGGCTAGGCTAGGCTTGGCATGGCTCAACTTGGCTTGGTTGGCTGGGCTTAGCTAAGCTCAGCTTGGCTCGGCTCAGATTGGCTCGGCTCGGCTCGACTAGGCTAGGCTAGGCTTGGCTTGGCTCAGCTAGGCTTGGCTTGGCGATGCTAGGCTTGGCTTGGCATGGCTGAACTGAGCTTGGCTTGATTTGACTCAACTCTGCTCGAATCGGCTCTATTACAAAGACTCGGTAGGCTCAGCCAAGCCGACCCGAGCCAAGCTTAGCAAAGCCCAGCAAATCCAAGCCTAGCCAAGCCTAGCCAAGCCAAGCCCAGCCAAGCCAAGATGAGCCTAGGCTAGGCCCGGCATGGCTTGGCTTGTCTTGACTGGCTCAGATTGGCTTGGCTCGACTTGGCTCCTGCTAAGCCGAGCCTAGCCAAGCTGAGCTGAGCCTACCAAGACTTTCTGACAAAGTTGGTTCAAGCAGAGCTGAGTCAAACCGTGCCAAGCTCAGTTCAGCTGAGCCGAGCCGAGCTGAGCTGAGCCTAGTCGAGCTGAGTCAAGCTGAGCCTAGCTAAGCCTAGGCAAGGCAAGGCAAGCCCAACCAATCCAAGCACAGCCAAGCCGAGCCGAGCCGAGCCGAGCCAAGCAAAAATGAGCCGAGCCAAGGCAAGCCCAGTAAAGCCAAGCTGAGCCTAGCTAAGCCTAGCCAAGCCAACCTCACATCATGCGTAGAATTTTATCGAACTCTTATGCAATTTGCTAAAAACAGACTTCATATGAATAAGTAATTATTTTACGAACTTGTATCGTGGTCGTCTTGAATTGGCTCGGCTCACCTGGCCTCAAGTGGCTCGGCTCAACTTGGCTTGGCTTGACTGGGCTTGGCTTGGCTCAGCTTGGCCCGACTCAGCTCTATTAGGCTCAATTTGGCTCGACTAGGCTCCGCTCAATTTGGCTCGTCTCAAGTCTTTCTGACAGAGCCGGTTCGAGTGGAGTTGAGTCAAACCGAGCCAAGCTTAGTTTAGCCGAGTTGAGCCGAGTTGAGCCGAGCCGAGCCAAGCCAAGTTGAGCTTAGCTATGCCCACCCAAGCCGAGCTGACCCTTGCCAAGCCCAGCCAATCCAAGCGCAGCTATTCCAAGCCTGGCCTAGCCATGCTCAGCCAAACCAAGCTGAGCCGAGCTACCTGAGGCCAGTCGAGCCGAGCATGATACGAGTTGGCTTGGCTAGGCTAGGCTTGGCATGGCTCGGTTTGGCTCGACTAGGCTCAGTTTGGCTCGACTAGACTCAGCTCAGCTCGGCTCGATTTGACTCAACTCTGCTCGAATCGGCTCTATTACAAAGACTCGGTAGGCTGAGCTTCGCTTCGCTCGGCTCGGCTTAGTCTATCTATTTGTTGAGCTACGCCAAGCCATTCACGCATAATCGAGCCAAGTGGAGCCAAGTCGAGCTAAGCCAATCTGATCCAGCGAAGCCCAGTCAAGCCATGCCCAGCCTAGCCAAGCCAAGCCAAGCCCAGCCGAGCCCAGCCCAGCCCAGCCAATCTGAGCCAACCAAGCCCAGTCGAGCCATGCCCAGCCTAGACAAACTGAGCCAAGCCAAGCCAAGCCCATGCGAAGTCTGGCTTATTCATAGGAAGTCTGTTTTTAACAAATTGCATATCATTGGAACCGACTTATAGAGTAGAATTTTCATATGACATGTTTCAAAAATTTAAAGATCTTTATATAATTTATTTTTACAATTAAAGAATTTAAAGATACACTAAAAATATGCAACGATGCCCAAAAAATATGAAGTTAATTTTAGAAAAATAGTTAGGGAAATCATGGTTCCAAAGAATCTTATAGAACTAAAAACAGAGTTCAAATGAGTTCGAAAAAAAATTCTACACATGATGTGAGGTTGGCTTGGCTTGGCTTAGCTAGGCTCAGCTTGGCTGGGCTTGGGTAGGCTCAGCTTGTCTTGTCTCGGCTCTGCTCGGCTATGCTCGGCTTGACTCGGCTAGGCTAGGCTAGGCTAGGCTAGGCTATGCTAGGCTTGGCTGGGCTTGGCTTGACTTGACTAGGCTAGGCTAGGCTAGGCTTGGCTGGGGTGGGCTTGGCTTGGCTAGGCTCGGCTCGGCTGGCTCAGTTTAGTTTGGCTCGACTCGGCTTAGCTGAACCTAGCTTGGCTTGGTTTGACTCAACTTTGCTCAAACCGGGTCTATTACAAAGACTCGGTAGGCTCTGCTCCTCTTGGCTCGGCTTAGCCTATCTATTTATTGAGGTATGCTGAGCCGTTCACGCCTTATCGAGCCATTTGGAGCCAAGTCGAGCCAAGCCAATCTGAACCAGCCAAGCCATGCCGAGCCAAGCCAAGCCAAGCCAAGCCTAGCCAAGCTAAGCCAAGCTCAGCCCAGCCAAGCCAAGCAAAGCCCAACTAGCCCAACTAGCCAAGCCTAGCCTAGCCAAGCCTAGCCTAGCCAAGCCAAGCCAAGCTCAGCCCAGCCAAGCCAAGCTTAGCCAAGCCTAGCCAAGCCTAGCCAAGCCAAGCCCAGGCAAGCTTAGCAAAGCCCAGCAAATCCAAGCCAAGCCGAGCCTAGGCTAGGCTCGGCATGGCTTGGCTGGTCTTGGTTGGCTCAAATTGGCTTGGCTCGACTTGGCTCCAGCTAAGCCGAGCCGAGCTGAACCTACCGAGTCTTTCTGACAGAGCTGGTTCGAGCATAGCTGAGTTAACCCGTGCCTAGCTCAGTTCAGCCGAGCCGAGCCGAGCCTACCAAGTCTTTCTGATAGAACTGGTTTGAGCAAAGCTGAGTTAACCCGTGCCAATCTCAGTTCAGCTGAGCCGTGTCGAGCCATGATTTTGGTAGTGGTCGTCTCGAATTGGCTCGACTCGCTTGGCCTCAGGCGGCTCGGCCCAACTTGGCTCGGCTAGGCTTGGATTGGCTCGACTTGGCTCGGCTCGGATTGGCTTGGCTGTGCTTAGCTTGGCTCAGCTCGGCTCGCAGCGAATATGGCAGAACTGGATTCGGAGTTAAAATGAGTTCAGGAAAAATTCTGGAAGCAATATTGGGTTCGGAAAATCATAACTAATTCATACGGAGTCTGCATTCAGCGAACTGCACATGGTTGAAACCGACTTGCAGAGGCACGAAAAATATGAAACCATGCCAGAAAAATATGCTGTCAGTCTTGTAAAATGGCCAAGAAAATCACGCTCGTAACGAACCTGACAGAATAGGATTCGGAGTTAAAATGAGTCCAGGAGAAATTTTGGAACCAATATCCAGTTCGGAAAATCAAAACTAATTCATAGGTACTGCGTTTTCAGCTAACCATATATGGTTGAAATGGGCTTGCAGAGTAGAATTTTAGTGGGAGACTTTTCTAATATTTAAAACTCATTATATAATTTATTTTTGTAATTAAATATTTTCAGGAGGCACAAAAAATATGAAACAACGCCAGAAAAATACGCAGTTAGACTTATAAAATGGCCAAGAAAATCGCACTCGTAGCGAACCTGACAGAACTAGATTCAGAGTTAAAAATTTTGGGAGAAATTTTGGAAGCAATATCAGGTTCGAAAAATTACAACTAATTCATACTGAGTTCGTTTTCAGTGAACTGCACATGGTTGAAATTGGCTTGCATAGTAGAATTTTAGTAAGACACTTTGCTAATTTTTAAAACTCACAATATAATATATTTTTGTAATTAAATGCTTTCATGAGGCACGAAAAATAAAAAACCATGCCCAAAAAATACTTAGTCATTCTTGTAAAATGGCCAGAAAAATCACGCTCGTTGTGAACCTGACAGAACTGGATTCCAAGTTAAAATAAGTTTGGGAAAAATTCGGGAAGCAATATCGGATTCAAAAAATCATAACTAATTCATACTGAATCCGCTTTAAGGGAACCGCATATGGTTGAAACCGGGTTGCAGAGTAGAATTTTAGTGGGAGACTTTGCTAATTTTTAAAACTCATTCTATAATTTATTTTTGCAATTAAAAGATTTCAAGAGACATGAAAAATATGAAATGATTCCCGAAAAATATGCAGTTAGTTTTATAAGATAGCTAATTAAAAGACTTTGCTAATTTTATGCCCGAACAATTTCAGTGAACCGTACATGATTGAAATCGACTTGCAGAGTAGAATTTTAGTGGGAGACTTTGCTAATTTTTAAAACTCATTATATAATTTCTTTTAGCAATTAAATGTTTTCAGGAGGCACCAAAAATATGAAACAGTGCTAGAAAAATACGCAGTCAAACTTGTAAAATGGCCAGGAAAATCACGCTCGCAGCGAACCTGACAGAATTGGATTCGGAGTTAAAACGAGTTCGGAAGAAATTCTGAAAAGAAAATCAGGTTCAGAAAATCATAACTAATTCATACGGAGTCCGCTTTCAGCAAACCGAATATGGTAGAAATCGGTTTGCTGAGTAGAATTTTAGTGGGATACTTTACTAATTTTTAAAACTCATTATATAATTTATTTTTGTAAATAAATAATTTTAGGAGGCACGAAAAATATGAAAACAACACCAGAAAAATACGCTGTCACTCTTGTAAAATGGCTAGGAAAATTACGCTCGTAGCGAACCTGATAGAACTGGATTCAGAGTTAAAATGTGTCAGAGAGAAATTCTAGAAGCAATATCAAATTCGAAAAATCATAACTAATTCATACGGAGTTCGAATTCAGCGAACTACACATGGTTGAAACCAATTTGCAGATTAGAATTTTAGTGGGAAACTTTACTAATTTTTAAAATTCATTATATAATTTATTTTTTGTAATTAAATGCTTTGAGGAGGCATGAAAAATATGAAATAATGCCCAAAAAAATACATAGTCAGTCTTGTAAAATGGCCAGGAAAATCACTCTCACAGCAAACTTGACAGAACTGGATTCAGAGTTAAAATTTGTTCGGGAGAAATTCTGGAAATAATATCGGGTTCGGAAAATCATAACTAATTCATACGGAGTCTGCATTGAGCGAACTGCACATGGTTGAAACCATCTTACAGAGAAGAATTTTAGTGGTAAACTTTACTAATTTTTAAAACTCATTATATAATTTATTTTTGTAATTAAATACTTTCAGCAGACACGAAAAATATGAAACAATGAAAGAAAAATACGCAGTCAGTCTTGTAAAATGGCTAGGAAAATCACGCTCACATCAAATCTAATAGAACTAGATTCGGAGTTAAAATGAGTTAGGGAGAAATTCTAGAAATAAATATTAGGTTCGGAAAATCATAACTAATTGATACGAAGTCCGCTTTCAGCGAACCAAACATGGTTGAAACCGGCTTGCAGAGTAGAATATTAGTAGGATACTTTGCTAATTTTTAAAACTCATTATATAATTTATTTTTGCAATTAAACTCTTTTAGGAGGTACAAAAAATATAAAAAGAGCGCCCAAAAAATATGCAGTCAGTCTTGTAAAATGGTCAGGAAAATCATGCTCACAACGAATCTAATAGAACCGGATTCAGAGTTAAAATGAGTTCGATAGAAATTTTGGAAGCAATATCGGGTATGGAAAATTATAATTAATTCATACTTAGTCCGATTTCAGTGAACCACACATGATTGAAACCGGCTTGCAGAGTAGAATTTTAGTGGGAGACTTTGCTAATTTTTAAAACTCATTATATAATTTATTTTAGCAATTAAATAATTTCAGGAGGCACGAAAGATATGAAACAACACTAAAAAATTAATACTAATTCATACTGAGTCTGCATTCTACGAACCGCACATGGTTGAAATCGGCTTGCAGAGTAGAATTTTAGTGGGACACTTTACTAATTTTTAAAACTCATTATATAATTTATTTTTGTAAATAAACAATTTCAGGAGGCACGAAAAATATGAAACAACACCAAAAAAAACGCTGTCAGTCTTGTAAAATGGCCATGAAAATCACGCTCGTAGCGAACCTGACAGAACTAGATTCAGAGTTAAAATGTGTTAGAGGGAAATTTTGGAAGCAATATCGAATTTGAAAAATCATAACTAATTCATACGGAGTTCGCATTCAGCGAACTACACATGGTTGAAACCGGTTTGCAGATTAGAATTTTAGTGAGAAAATTTACTAATTTTTAAAACTCATTATATAATTTATTTTTGTAATTAAACGCTTTCAGGAGGCATGAAAAATATGAAATGACGCTCGAAAAATACACAGTTAGTCTTGTAAAATGGCCTGGAAAATCACGCTTGCAGCGAACATGATAGAACTGGATTCGGAGTTAAAATTTATTCAAAAAAAATTCTAGAAGCAATATCAGGTTTGGAAAATTATAACTAATTCATACGGAGTCTGCATTGAGCGAACTGCATATGGTTGAAACCAGCTTATAGAGTAGAATTTTAGTGGCAAACTTTACTAATTTTTAAAACTCATTATATAATTCATTTTTGTAATTAAACACTTTTAGCATGCACAAAAAATATAAAACAATGATAGAAAAATACACAGTCAGCCTTGTAAAATGACCAGGAAAATCACGCAAGCAACAAACCTAACAGAACTGGATTCGGAGTTAAAATGAGTCAGGGAAAAATTCTAGAAATAAATATTAGGTTCGGAAAATCATAACTAATTGATACGGAGTCCGCCTTCAGCGAACCACACATGGTTGAAATCGGCTTGCAGAGTAGAATTTTAGTGGGATACTTTGCTAATTTTAAAAACTCATTATATAATTTATTTTTGCAATTAAACTCTTTTAGGAGGTACGAAAAATATGAAACAGTGCCCAAAAAATATGCAGTCAGTCTTGTAAAATGGCCAGGAGAATCATGCTCGCAGCGAACCTAATAGAACTGGATTTAGAGTTAAAATGAGTCAAATAGAAATTCTGGAAGCAATATTGGGTATGGAAAATTATAATTAATTCATACTTAGTCCGGTTTCAGTGAACCACACATGATTGATACCGGCTTGCAGAGTAGAATTTTGGTGGGAGACATTGCTAATTTTTAAAACTCATTATATAATTTATTTTAGCAATTAAATAATTTTAGGAGGCACCAAAATTATGAAACTATGCCAGAAAAATACGTAGTGAGACTTGTAAAATGGCCAGGGAAATCACGCTCGCAGCGAACTTGACAGAACTAGATTTGGAGTTAAAATGAGTTCGAAAGAAATTCTAAAAAAAATATCAGGTTTGGAAAATCATAACTAATTTATACGGAGTCATCTTTCAGCGAACCGAACATGGTTGAAATCGGCTTGCAGAGTAGAATTTTAGTGGGACACTTTACTAATTTTTAAAACTCATTATATAATTTATTTTTGTAAATAAATGATTCTAGGAGGCACGAAAAATATGAAATAACACCAGAAAAATACACTGTCATCCTTGTAAAATGGCCAGGAAACTCACACTCATAGCGAACCTGATAGAACTAGATTCGGAGTTAAAATGTGTTAGATAAAAATTTTGGAAGCAAAATTAGATTCGAAAAATTATAATTAATTCATACGGAGTCCGTTTTCAGCGAACCACACATGGTTGAAATTGGCTTGCAGATTAGAATTTTAGTGGGAGACTTTGCTAATTTTTAAAACTCATTATATAATTTATTTTTGCAATTATATATTTGCAGGAGGCACGAAAAATATCAAACGGCACCCGAAAAATATACAGTCAATCTTGTAAAATGGCCAGGAAAATCACGTTCGGAGCAAACTAGACAGAACTAGATTCAGAGTTAAAATGAGTTAGAGAGAAATTCTGAAAGAAATATTAGGTTCAGAAAATTATAACTAATTCATACTAAGTCTGCTTTCAGTGAACCAAACATGGTTGAAACCATATTGCATAGTAAAATTTTAGTGGGGCACTTTGCTAATTTTTAAAACTCATTATATAATGTATTTTTGTAATTAAACGGTTTCAGGAGGTACGAAAAATATGAAACAATGCCCAAAAAATATGCAGTCAGTCATGTAAAATGGCTAGTAAAATCATGCTCACAGCGAACCTGACAGAACTGGATTCGGAGTTAAAATGAGTCCGAGAAAAATTCTGGAAGTAATATCATGTTCGAAAAATTAATACTGATTCATACTGAGTCCGTTTTTAACGAACCGCACATGGTTGAAACCGGATTGCAGAGTAGAATTTTATTGGGAGACTTTCCTAATTTATAAAACTCATTATATAATTTATTTTATCAATTAAATGATTTTAGAAGTCACCAAAAATATGAAATGGTGCCAGAAAAATACGTAGTTAGACTTGTAAAATGGCCAGGAAAATCACGCTCGCAGTGAATCAGGCAAAATTGGATTTGGAGTTAAAATGAGTCCGGGATAAATTTTGGAAATAATATCGAATTCAAAAAATCATAACTAATTCATACAGATGTTTCATTCAGCGAACGACACATGATTGAAATCGGCTTGCAGAGAAGAATTTTAGTGGGACACTTTGCTAATTTTTAAAACTTATTATATAATTTATTTTTGCAATTAAATGCTTTAAGGAGGCACAAAAAATATGAAACGACACACGAAAAATAAGCAGTTAGCCTTGTAAAATGGCCAGGAAAATCGCACTCGTAGCGAACCTAATAGAACTAGATTCAGAGTTAAAATGAGTTCGGGAGAAATTTTAGAAACAATATCGGATTTGGAAAATCATAACTAATTCATACGGAGCCTGCATTCAGTGAACTAAACATGGTTGAAACCGGCTTATAGAGTATAATTTTAGTGGGATATTTTGCTAATTTTTAAAACTCATTATATAATTTATTTTTGTAATTAAATAGTTTCAGGAGGCACTAAAAATAAGAAATTATGCTAGAAAAATACGCAGTCAGTCTTGTAAAATGGTCAGGAAAATCATTCTCACAACGAACCTGACAGAACTAGATTCGGAGTTAAAATAAGTCCGATAGAAATTCTGGAAGCAATATCAGGTTCAAAAAATTATAACTAATTTATACGGAGTCCATTTTCAACGAACCACACATGGTTGAAACTAGCTTACAGAGTAGAATTTTAGTAGGAGACTTTTCTAATTTTTAAAACTCATTATATAATGCATTTTTGTAATTAAACAGTTTCAGGAGGCTCGAAAAATATGAAACAATGCCCGAAAAATATGCAGTCAGTCATGTAAAATGGCTAGTAAAATCACGCTCACAGTGAACCTGACAGAACTAGATTCAGATTTAAAATGAGTCCGAGAAAAATTCTAGTAGCAATATCGAGTTCAAAAAATTAATACTAATTAATACTGAGTCCGCTTTCAACGAACCGCACATGGTTGAAACCGGATTGCAGAGTAGAATTTTAATGGGAGACTTTGCTAATTTATAAAACTCATTATATAATTTATTTTAGCAATTAAACAATTTTAGAAGGCACCAAAAATATAAAATGGTGCTAGAAAAATACGTAGTCAAACTTGTAAATGACCAGAAAAATCACACTCGCAGTGAATCATACAGAACTGGATTCGGAGTTAAAATAAGTTCGAGATAAATTCTGGAAATAATATCAGATTCAAAAAATTATAACTAATTCATACGAACCTGACAGAACTAGATTCGGAGTTAAAATAAGTCTGAGAGAAATTCTGGGAGCAATATCGGATTCAGAAAATTTTAACTAATTCATATGGAGTCTATTTTCAGCTAACCACACATGGTTGAAATCGGCTTACAGAGTAGAATTTTACTGGAAGACTTTGCTAATTTTTAAAACTCATTATATAATTTATTTTTGCAATTAAACAATTTTAGGAGACACGAAAAATATGAAACGACACCTGAAAAATACGCGGTTAGCTTTGTAAGATAGCCAAGGAAATCATTCTCGCAGTGAACCTGATAGAATTGGATTCAGAGTTAAAATGAATCCAATAGAAATTCTAGAATTAATATTAGGTTCAAAAAATTATAACTAATTCATACTTAGTCCGATTTCAGCGAATTGCACATGGTTGAAACAGACTTGCAGAGTTTAATTTTAGTGGGAGACTTTGCTAATTTTTAAAACTCATTATATAATTTATTTTAGTAATTAAATGTTTTCAGGTGACTCCAAAAATATGAAACGGTGCCAGAAAAATACGCAGTTAGACTTGTAAAATGGATAAGAAAATCACGCTCGCAGCGAACCTGACAGAACATGATTCGGAGTTAAAATGAGTTCGGGAGAAATTCTAAAATGAATATCGGGTTCGGAAAATCATCACTAATTCATACGGAGTCCGCTTTCAGCGAACCGAACATGGTTGAAATCAACTTGCAGAGTAGAATTTTAGTGGGACACTTTACTAATTTTTAAAACTCATTAAATAATTTATTTTTGTAATTAAATGATTTTAGGAGGCTCAAAAAATATGAAACAATACCAGAAAAATATGCTGTTAGTCTTGTAAAATGACTAGGAAAATTATGCTCACAGTGAACCTGACAGAACTGGATTCAAAGTTAAAATGAGTATGGGAGAAATTTTAGAAAGAATATCGGATTCGTAAAATCATAACTAATTCATACGCAGTTCGCATTTAGCGAACTGCACATGGTTGAAACCGGCTTACAGAGTAGAATTTTAGTGGCAACCTTTACTATTTTTAAAACTTATTATATAATTTATTTTTATAATTAAACGCTTTCAGGAGGCATGAAAAATATGAAATGATGCCCGAAAATACGCAGTCAGTCTTGTAAAATGGCAGGAAAATCACGCTCGTAGTGAACCTGACATAACTGGATTTGGAGTTAAAATGAGTCAGAGATAAATTTTGGAAATAATATCGGATTCGAAAAATCATAACTAAGTTATACGGAGTTCTCATTCAACGAACCACACATGGTTGAAATCGGCTTGCAGACTAGAATTTTAGTGGGATACTTTCCTAATTTTTAAAACTTATTATATAATTTATTTTTGCAATTACACAATTTAAGGAGACAAAAAAAATATGAAACGATGTCCGAAAAATAAGCAGTTAGCCTTGTAAAATGGCCAGGAAAATCGCGCTTGCAGCGAACTTGATAGAACTAGATTCATAGTTAAAATAAGTTCGGGAGAAATTCTAGAAACAATATTGGGTTCGGAAAATCATAACTAATTCATACGGAGTCTGCATTCAGCGAACTAAATATGGTTGAAACCGGCTTACAAAGTAGAATTTAAGTGGAACACTTTGCTAATTTTTAAAACTCTTTATATAATTTATTTTTGTAATTAAATTTTTTCAGGAGGCACTAAAAATAAGAAACTATGCCAGTAAAATAAGCAGTCAGCCTTGTAAAATTGTCAGGAAAATTATGCTCACAACGAACCTGACAAAACTAGATTCGGAGTTAAAATAAGTTCGAGAGAAATTCTGAGAGCAATATCGGGTTCAGAAAATTATAACTAATTCATACGGAGTCCATTTTCAGCGAACCACACATGGTTGAAACTGGCTTACAGAGCGGAATTTTAGTGGGATACTTTGCAAATTTTAAAAACTCATTATATAATTTATTTTTGCAATTAAACAATTTCAGAAGACACGAAAAATATGAAACGATGCCAAAAAATACGTAGTTAGTTTTGCAAGATAGCCAAGGAAATCATGCTCACAGCAAACCTGACAGAACTGGATTCGGATTTAAAATGAGTCCAATAGAAATTCTGAAATTAATATTGGGTTCGAAAAATTATAACTAATTCATACTTAGTTCGATTCCAACGAACCACACATGGTTGAAATCGGCTTGCAGAGTTTAATTTTAGTGGGAGACTTTGCTAATTTTTAAAACTAATTATATAATTTCTTTTAGCAATTAAATGTTTTTAGAAGGCACCAAAAATATGAAACGGTGCCAGAAAAATATGCAGTCAGACTTGTAAAATGGCTAAGAAAATCACTCTCGCAGCGAACCTAATAGAATATGATTCGGAGTTAAAATAAGTTTGGGAGAGATTCTGAAATAAATATCGGGTTCGAAAAGTCATAACTAATTCATACGGAGTTCGCTTTCAGCGAACCGAACATGGTTGAAACCAGCTTGAAGAGTAGAATTTTAGTGGGACACTTTACTAATTTTTAAAACTCATTATATAATTTATTTTTGTAATTAAATGATTTTAGGAGGCATGAAAAATATGAAACAACGCCAAAAAAATATAATGTCAGTCTTGTAAAATGGCTAGAAAAATCACGCTCACAGTGAACTTGACAGAACTGGATTGGGAGTTAAAATGAGTTCGGGAGAAATTCTGGAAAGAATATTAAATTCGTACAATCATAACTAATTCATACGGAGTTCGCATTTAGCGAACTACACATGGTTTGAAACCGGCTTACAGAGTAGAATTTTAGTGGCAACCTTTACTAATTTTTAAAACTTATTATATAATTTATTTTTGTAATTAAATAATTTTTGGAGGCACGAAAAATATAAAATGGTGCCCGAAAAATATGCAGTCAGTCTTGTAAAATGTCCAGGAAAATCACGATCGTAACAAACTTGACAAAACTGGATTCGGAGTTAAAATTTGTCCAAGAGAAATTCTGGAAGCAATATCGAGTTCGGAAAATTATAACTAATTCATACGGAGTCTGCATTAAGCGAACTGCATATGGTTGAAACCAGCTTACAAAGTAGAATTTTATTGGAAAACTTTACTAATTTTTAAAACTCATTATATAATTTATTTTTATGATTAAACATTTTCAGGAGGCACGAAAAATATGAAACGGTGCCTGAAAAATATACAGTAAGTCTTATAAAATGGCTAGGAAAAAATCACGCTCGCAGCTAACCCGACAGAACTGGATTCGAAATTAAAATAAGTCCGGCCGAAAGTTTGGAAGCTATATCGAATTCGGAAAATCATAACTAATTCATACGGGATCCGCATTCAACGAACTAGACATGGTTGAAACCGGCATACATAGTAGAATTTTAGTGGCAAACAATTTATTTTTGCAATTAAATACTTTCAGAAGGCTCAAAAAAATGAAACCACGCTAGAAAAATACGAAGTAAGTCTTGTAAAATGGAGAGAAAATCACTCTTGCACCGAACTTGACAGAAATAGATTCGGAGTTAAAATGAGTTTGAAAGAAATTCTAGAAAGAATATCGGGTTCAAAAAATCATAACTAATTCATACGGGGTCTGTTTTCAGTGAACCAAACATGGTTGGAACCGGCTTGCAGAGTAGAATTTTAGTGGGACACTTTGCTAATTTTAAAAACTAATTATATAATTTATTTTTGTAATTAAATGCTTTTAGGAGGCACAAAAAATTTCAAACGACGCAAGAAAAATACGCAGTTAGTCTTGTAAAATGGACAGGAAAATCATGCTTGCAGCGAACCTAACAGAACTGGATTCAGAGTTAAAATGAGTCTGAGAAAATTTTTGGAAATAATATCAAGTTTGAAAAATTAATACTAATTCATATTGAGTCCGCTTTCAGCGAACCGCACATGGTTGAAACCGGATTGCAGAGTAGAATTTTAGTGTGAGAATTTGCTAATTTATAAAACTCATTATATAATTTATTTTAGCCATTAAATATTTTTAGGATGCACCAAAAATATGAAACAGTGCCAAAAAAATACGCAGTCAAATTTGTAAAATGGCTAGGAAAATTACGCATGTAGTGAACCCACAGAACTAGATTCAGAGTTAAAATGAGTCCGGGAAAAATTCTAAAAGTAATATTGGGTTCAGAAAATCATAATTAATTTATACGGAGTCCGCATTCAGCGAACAACACATGGTTGGAACCGACATGCAGAGTAGAATTTTAGTGGGATACTTTGCTAATGTTTAAAACTCATTATATAATTTATTTTTGTAAATAAATGATTTCAAGAGGCACAAAAAATATGAAACGATGCTCGAAAAATAAGCAGTTAGTCTTGTAAAATGGCCAGGAAAATCACGCTCGGAGCGAACTTGAGAGAACTAAATTCAGAGTTAAAATGAGTTCGGGAGAAATTCTGGAAGAAATATCAGGTTTGAAAAATCATAAGTAATTCATACAGAGTCCGCATTCAGCGAACTGAACATGGTTAAAACCGACTTATGGAGTAGAATTTTAGTGGGATACTTTGCTAATTTTAAAAACTCATTATATAATTTATTTTTGTAACTAAATGTTTTAAGGAGGCATGAAAAATATGAAACAGTACTAGAAAAATACGCTATTAGTCTTGTAAAATGGCTAGCAAAATTCCGCTCGTAGCGAACCTGACAGAACTGGATTCGGATTTAAAATGAGTCTGAGAGAAATTTTGGAAACAATATCAAGTTCAAAAAATTATAACTAATTCATACGGAGTCCGCTTTTTGCGAACCGCATATGGTTGAAACCGGCTTGCAGAGTAAAATTTTAGTGGCAAATTTTACTAATTTTTAAAACTTATTATATTATTTATTTTTGTAATTAAACGATTTCAGGAGGCACCAAAAATATGAAACCATGCTAGAAAAATACGAAGTCAATCTTGTAAAATAGCCAGAAAATCATGCTCGCACTGGACCTGACATAATTGGATTCGGAGTTAAAATGAGTTCGAAAGAAATTTTAGAAAGAATATCAAATTTAAAAAATCATAAGTAATTCATACAGAGTCCACTTTCAGCGAACCACACATGGTTGAAATCGGGTTGCAGAGTAGAATTTTAGTGGGACACTTTGCTAATTTTTAAAACTCATTATATAATTTATTTTTGTAATTAAATACTTTTAGGAGACACGAAAAATATGAAATGGTGCCGGAAAAATAAGCTGTCAGTCTAGTAAAATGGCTAAGATAATCAAGTTCGCAGCGAACCTGACAGAACTGGATTCGAAGTTAAAATAAGTTCGAAAGAAATTCTGACCAAAAAATTGGGTTCGAAAAATCTTAAGTAATTCATACAGAGTCCGTTTTCAGTGAACTACACATTATTGAAACCGAATTGTAGAGTAGAATTTTAATCTCACACTTTGCTCATTTTTAAAACTAATTATATAATTTATTTTTGTAATTAGACGCTTGGAGGAGGCACGAAAAATATGAAACCATGCAAGAAAAATATGCTGTCAGTCTTCTAAAATGGCTAGGAAAATCATGTTTACAGCGAACCTGACAGAATTAGATTCGGAGTTAAAATGAGTCAGGGAGAAATTTTGGAAGCATTATCAGGTTCAGAAAATCATAACTAATTCATACGGAGTCCGCATTCAGCGAACTATACATGGTTGAAATCGTCTTGCAAAGTAGAATTTTAGTGGGATACTTTACTAATTTTTAAAACTCATTATATAATTTATTTTTGTAATTAAATACTTTCAGGAAGTAGAAAAATATGAAATTATGCCAGAAAAATACGCAGTCAGTGTTGTAAAATGGCCAGGAAAATCTCACTCGCAGCGAACCTGGCAGAACTGGATTCAGTGTTCAAAATGAGTCCGGGAGAAATTCTAGAAGCAATATCAGATTCGGAAACTCATAACTAATTTATACGGAGTCCGCATTCAGCGAACTGCACATGGTTGAAACCGGCTTACAGAGTAGAATTTTAGTGGAAAACTTTACTAATTTTTAAAATTCATGATATAATTTATTTTTGTAATTGAACAATTTTAGGAGGTAGGAAAAATATTAAACAACGCCCGAAAAATAAGTAGTTAGTCTTGTAAAATGGCCAAAAAAATCACGCTTGCAGCGAACCTAAAAGAACTAAATTTAGAGTTAAAATGAGTTCGGGAGAAATTCTAGAAGAAATATCGGGTTCAGAAAATCATAAGTAATTCATACAGAGTCCGCATTCAATGAACTAAACATGGTTAAAACCGACTTATAGAGTAGAATTTTAGTGGGATACTTTGCTAATTTTTAAAACTCATTATATAATTTATTTTTGTAACTAAACATTTTAAGGAGGCATGAAAAATACGAAATAGTACAAGAAAAATATGCTATAAGTCTTGTGAAATGGCTAGGAAAATCACGCTCGTAGCGAACCTAACAGAACTGGATTCAGAGTTAAAATGACTCCGGGAGAAATTATGGAAATAATATCAGGTTCGAAAAATTATAACTAATTTATACGGAGTCCGCTTTCAGCGAACTGCACATGGTTGAAACCGGCTTGCAGGGTAAAATTTTAGTGGCAAATTTTACTAATTTTTAAAACTTATTATATAATTTATTTTTATAATTAAATGCTTTTAGGAGGCACAAAAAATATGAAACCACGCTAGAAAAATGCGAAGTCAGTCTTGTAAAATGGCTAGAAAATCATGCTCGCACTGGACCTGACAGAATTGGATTCGAAATTAAAATGAGTTCGAAAGAAATTCTAGAAAGAATATCAGATTCATAAAATCATAAGTAATTCATACGTAGTCTGCTTTCATCGAACCACACATGGTTGAAACCGGGTTGCAGAGTAGAATTTTAGTGGGACACTTTGCTAATTTTTAAAACTCATTATATAATTTATTTTTTAATTAAATACTTTCAGGAGGCACGAAAAATATGAAATAGTGCCCGAAAAATAAGCTGTCAGTCTTGTAAAATGGCTAAGATAATCAAGTTCGCAGCGAACCTGACAGAACTGGATTCGAAGTTAAAATGAGTGTGAAAGAAATTTTGGATAGAAAATTAGGTTCGTAAAATCATAACTAATTCATACAGTGTCCGCTTTCAGCGAACCACACATGGTTGAAACCGAATTGTAGAGTAGAATTTTAATCTGACACTTTGCTAATTTTTAAAACTAATTATATAATATATTTTTGTAATTAGATGCTTGGAGGAGGTACAAAAAATATGAAAACGCGCAAGAAAAATATGCTGTCAGTCTTCTAAAATGGCCAGGGAAATCATGCTTACAGCGAACCTGACAGAACTGGAATCAGAGTTAAAATTTGTCAAGGAGAAATTTTGGAAGCATTATCAGGTTTGGAAAATCCTAATTAATTCATACGGAGTCCGCATTCAGCGAACTACACATGGTTGAAACCATCTTGCAGAGTCGAATTTTAGTGGGAAACTTTACTAATTTTTAAAACTCATTATATAATTTATTTTTGTAATTAAATGCTTTCAGAAAGCACGAAAAATATGAAATGGTGCCGGAAAAATACGCCGTCAGTCTTGTAAAATGGATACGAAAATTGCGCTCACAGCGAACCTTACAGAACTAGATTCAAAGTTAAAATGAGTCCGACAAAAATTCTGGAAATAATATCGGGTTCGGAAAATCATAAGTAATTCATACTGAGTCCGCATCCAGTGAACTATACATGGTTGGAACCGGCTTGCAGAGTAGAATTTTAGTGGGGCACATTGCTAATGTTTAAAACTTATTATATAATTTATTTTTGCAATTAAATGATTTCAAGAGGCACAAAAAATTTGAAACGACGCCCGAAAAATAAGTAGTTAGTCTTATAATATCGGGTTCGGAAAATTATAACTAATTCATACTGGGTCCACATTCAGCGAACTAGACATGGTTGAAACCAGCTTACAGAGTAAAACTTTAGTGGCAAACTTTACTAATTTTTAAAACTCATTATATAATTTATTTTTACAATTAAACACTTTCAGGAGACACGAAAAATATGAAACCATGCCAGAAAAATACGCAGTTAGATTTGTAAAATGTCCAGGAAAATCATGCTCGCAACGAATATGGCAGAACTGGATTCGGAGTTAAAATGAGTTCAGAAGAAATTCTGGAAGTAATATAGGATTCAGAAAATCATAACTTATTCATACGGAGTCCGCATTTAGCGAACTGCACATGGTTCAAATCGGCTTACAGAGTAGAATTTTAGTGGCAACCTTTACTAATTTTTTAAAACTCATTATGTAATTTATTTTTATAATTAAACATTTTTAGGAGGCACGAAAAATGTGAACCTATGCCAGAAAAATAAGTAGCCAGTCTTGTAAAATGGCCAGGAAAATTGGACTAGCAGCGAACCTGACAGAACTGGATTCAGAGTTAAAATGAGTCCGACAAAAATTATGGAATCAATATTGGATTCATACGGAGTCCGCTTTCTGCGAACCACACATGGTTGAAATCGTCTTGAATAGTAGAATTTTAGTGGGAGACTTTGCTAATTTTTAAAACTCATTATATAATTTATTTTTATAATTAAATAATTTCAGGAGGCATAAAAAATATGAAACCACACAAGAAAAATACGCAGTCAGTCTTGTAAAATGGCCAGGAAAATTACGCTCGCAATGAACCTGATAGAACTGGATTTGGAGTTAAAATGAGTCCGGGACAATTCTGGAAATAATATCGGGTTTAGAAAATCATAACTAATTCATACGTAGCCCGCATTCAGTGAACCGCACATGGTTGAAACCGGCTTGCAGAGAAGAATTTTAGTGTGGCACTTTGCTAATGTTTAAAACTCATTATATAATTTTTTTTGCAATTAATTGCTTTCACGAGGGACAAAAAATATGAAACGACGCCTGAAAAATAAGCAGTTAGTCTTGTAAAATGGCCAGGAAAATCATGCTTGCAGCGAACCTAATAGAACTAAATTCAGAGTTAAAATGAGTTCAGGAGAAATTCTGAAAACAATATCGGGTTTGGAAAATCATAAGTAATTCATACAGAGTCCGCATTCAGCGAACTAAATATGGTTAAAACCGACTTAAAGAGTAGATTTTTAGTGCGATACTTTGCTAATTTTTAAAACTCATTATATAATTTATTTTTGTAATTAAACATTTTAAGGATGTATGAAAAATATGAAACAGTCCCAGAAAAATACTCTATTAGTCTTGTCAAATGGATAGAAAAATCACGCTCGTAGCGAACCTGACAGAACTGGATTCCGAGTTAAAATAAGTCTGGGAGAAATTCTAGAAGGAATATCAAGTTTGAAAAATCATAACTAATTCATACTGAGTCCGCTTTTAGCGAACTGCACATGGTTCAAACCGGGTTGCAGAGTAGAATTTTAGTGGGAGACTTTGCTAATTTTTAAAAATTATTATATAATTTATTTTTATAATTAAACGCTTTCAGGAGGCATGAAAAATATGAAACGATGCCCCAAAAATACGCTGTAAGTCTTGTAAAATGGCTAGGAAAAAATCACACTCACAGCGAACCTGACAGAAATGATTTCAGAGTTAAAATGAGTCCGAAAGAAATTCTAGAAGCAATATAAATTTTGAAAAATTATAACTAATTCATACAGAATCCTCTTTCTGCGAACTGCACCTAGTTGAAACCGGCTTGCAGAGTAGAATTTTAGTGAGATATTTTGCTAATTTTTAAAACACATTATATAATTTATTTTAGTAATTAAATGATTTCAGGAGGCATGAAAAATATGAAACAATGCCAGAAAAATACGCTATCAGACTTGTAAAATGGCCAGGAAAATCATGCTCGCAGTGAACCTAAAAGAACTGGATTCAGAGTTAAAATGAGTTCAGGAGAAATTCCAAAATGAATATTGGGTTTGGAAAATCATAACTAATTCATATGGAGTCCACTTTCAGCGAACCGCACATGGTTGAAACCGCCTTGCAGAATAGAATTTTAGTGGGAAAATTTACAAATTTTTAAATCTCATTATATAATTTGTTTTTGTAATTAAACAATTTTAGGAGACATGAAAAATATGAAAACAATGCCAGAAAAATATGCTATCAGTCTTGTAAAATGGCTAAGAAAATCACGCTCACAACGAACTTGACAGAACTTGATTCGGAGTTAAAATGAGTTCGTGAGAAATTCTGGAAAGAAAATTGGGTTCAAAAAATCATAACTAATTCATACGGAGTCCGCTTTCAGCTAATTCATACAGAGAAGAATTTTAGTGGAACACTTTGCTAATTTTTAAAACTAATTATATAATTTATTTATGTATTTAGACGCTTGTAGGAGGCACAAAAAATATGAAATAGTGCCCAAAAAATACACAGTCAGTCTTGTAAAATAGCCAGGAAAAATCGCGCTCGCAGCGAACTTTACAGAAATGGATTCAGAGTCAAAATGAGTTCGACAGAAATTCTGAAAGCAATATCAGGTTTGAAAAATCATAACTAATTTAAACGGAGTCCGCATTCAACGAACTAGACATGGTTGAAACTGGCTTATAGAGTAGAATTTTAGTGGCAAAATTTACTAATTTTTAAAATTCATTATATAATTTATTTTTGCAATTAAACAATTTTAGGAGGATCGAAAAATATGAAATCATGCCAGAAAAATACGCAGCCAGACTTGTAAAATGGCCAAGAAAATCATGCTTGCAGTGAACCTGACAGAACAGGATTCAGAGTTAAAATGAGTATAGGAGAAATTATGGAAGCAATATTAGATTCGAAAAATCATAACTAATTCATACGGAATCCGCATTCAGCGAACTGCACATGGTTGAAACCGGCTTATAGAGTAAAATTTTAGTGGCAAACTTTGCTAATTCTTAAAACTCATTATATAATTTATTTTTGTAATTAAACACTTTCAGGAGACACGAAAAATATGAAACTATGCCAAAAAATACGCAGTCAGTCTTGTAAAATGGCTAGGAAAAGCACACTTGCAGCGAACCTGACAGAACTGGATTCGGAGTTAAAATGAGTTCGACAGAAATTCTAGAAGTAATATCGGGTTTGGAAAATTATAACTAATTCATACGGAGTCCGCATTCAACGAACTAGACATGGTTGAAACTGACTTACAGAGTAGAATTTTAGTGGCAAACTTTACTAATGTTTAAAACTTATTATATAATTTATTTTTGCAATTAAACACTTCAGGAGGCAAAAAAAATATGAAACCATGCTAGAAAAATACCCAGTTAGTCTTGTAAAATGGCCAGGAAAATCACACTCGTAGCGAACCTGAAAAAACTGGATTCGGAGTTAAAATGAGTCCGACAAAAATTCTTGAAGCAATATCAAGTTCGGAAAATCATAAGTAATTTTTACGAAGTCCGCATTCAGCGAACTAAACATGGTTAAAACCGGCTTACAGAGTAGAATTTTAGTGGGGCACTTTGCTAATGTTTAAAACTCATTATATAATTTATTTATGCAATTAAATAATTTTAAGAGGCACAAAAAATATGAAACGGTGCTCGAAAAATAAGCAGTTAGTCTTGTAAAATGGCTAGGAAAATCACGCTCGCAGCGAACCTGAAAGAACTAAATTCAGAGTTAAAATGAGTTCGGGAGAAATTCTGGAAGAAATATCAGGTTCGGAAAATCATAAGTAATTCATACAGAGTCCGCATTCAGCGAACTAAACATGGTTAAAACAAACATACAGAGTAGAATTTTAGTGGGATACTTTGCTAATTTTTAAAACTCATTATATAATTTATTTTTATAACTAAACGTTTTAAGGAGGCATGAAAAATATGAAACAGTACTAGAAAAATACGCTATCAGTCTTGTCAAATGGCTTGGAAAATCTCGCTCGCAGCGAACGTGACAGAACTAGATTTGGAGTTAAAATGAGTTCGCGAGAAATTCTGAAAGGAATATCGGGTTCAAAAAATCATTACTAATTCATATGGAGTCCTCTTTCAGCGAACCATACATGGTTGAAACCGGCTTGCAGAGTAGAATTTTAATAGGACAATTTGCTAATTTTTAAAACTAATTTTTATTTTTGTAATTAAACACTTTTAGGAGGTATGAAAAATATGAAACAGTGCAAGAAAAATACGATGTTAGTCTTGTAAAATTGCTAGGAAAATCATGCTCGTAGCGAACCTGACAGAACTGGATTCAGAGTTAAAATGACTCTGGGAGAAATTCTGGAAACAATATCAAGTTCAAATTTTTTTAACTAATTCATACGAAGTCCGCTTTCAGCGAACCGCACATGGTTGAAATCGTCTTGTAGAGTAGAATTTTAGTGGCAAACTTTACTAATTTTTAAAACTTATTATATAATTTATTTTTGTAATTAAACACTTTCAAGAGGCACGAAAAATATGAAACCACGCTAGAAAAATACGAAGTCGGTCTTGTAAAATGAACAGAAAATTATGCTCGCACCGAACCTGACAGAATTGGATTCGGAGTTACAATGAGTTCGAAAGAAATTCTAGAAAAAATATCAGATTCGGAAAATCTTAACTAATTCATACGGAGTCCGCTTTCAGCGAACCGCACATGGTTGAAACCGTCTTGTAGAGTAGAATTTTAGTGACAAACTTTACTTATTTTTAAAACTCATTATATAATTTATTTTTATAATTAAATGATTTCAGGAGGGACGAAAAATATGAAACAGTGCCAGAAAAATACTCTGTTAGTGTTGTAAAATGTCTACGAAAATCACGCTCGCAGCAAACCTTACAGAACTAGATTCGTAGTTAAAATTAGTACGAGAGAAATTCAGGAAGTAATATCGGATTCGGAAAATTATAATTAATTCATATGGACTCCGCATTCAACGAACCACATATGGTTGAAATCGACTTGCAGAGTAGAATTTTAGTGGGACACTTTACCAATTTTTAAAACTCATTATATAATTACTTTTACAATTAAACGCTTTCTGGAGGAACGAAAAATATGAAACAACACTCAAAAAATAATCAATTAGTATTGTAAAATGGCCAGGAAAATTACGTTCGCAGCTAACATGACAGAACTGGATTCAGACTTAAAATGAGTCCGGGAGAAATTCTGGAAATAATATCGAGTTTGGAAAATCATAACTAATTCATACGGAGTCAGCATTCAGCGAACTACACATGGTTGAAACCGGCTTTCAGTGTAGAATTTTAGTGGGAGAGTTTGCTAATTTTTAAAACTTATTATATAATTTATTTTTATAATTAAACAATTTTAGGAGGCACGAAAAATATGAAATGGTACCCAAAAAATACGCAGTTAGTCTCACGCTCGCAGCGAACCAAACAGAACTAGATTCAGAGTTAAAATGAGTTTAGGAGAAATTCTGAAAGTAATATTGGGTTCGTAAATCATAACTAATTCATACGGAGTCCGCATTCAGCGATCTGTACATGGTTGAAACCGGCTTACAGAGTAGAATTTTAGTGGCAAAATTTACTAATTCTTAAAACTCATTATATAATTTATTTTTGTAATTAAATAATTTCTAGAGGCATGAAAAATACGTCGCTAGTCTTGTAAAATGGACAGGAAAATCATGCTCGTAACGAACCTAACAGAACTGGATTCGGAGTTAAAATGAGTCCGGGAGAAATTCTAGAAATAATATCAGGTTCGTAAAATTATAATTAATTCATACGAAGTCCGCTTTCAGTAAACAACACATGGTTGAAACCAGCTTGCAGAGTAGAATTTGAGTGGCAAACTTTACTAATTTTTAAAACTTATTATATAATTTATTTTTATAATTAAATGCTTTTAGGAGGCATGAAAAATATGAAACCACGCCAGAAAAATACGAAGTCATTCTTGTAAAATGGAGAGAAAATCACGCTTGTACCGAACCAGACAGAACTGGATTCGGAGTTAAAATGAGTTCGAAAGAAATTCTAGAAAGAATATTAGGTTCGGAAAATCATAACTAATTCATACGGAGTCTACTTTCAGTGAACCAAATATGGTTGAAACCGCCTTGCAGAGTAGAATTTTAGTGGGATACTTTGCTAATTTTTAAAACTCATTATATAATTTATTTTTGTAATTAAACACTTTCAGGAGGCACGAAAAATATGAATCAGTGCCCAAAAAATAAACAGTCAGTCTTGTAAAATGGCCAAGAAAATCATGCTCACAACGAATCAGACAGAACTGGATTCAGAGTTAAAATGAGTTTGGAAGAAATTCTAAAAAGAATATCATGTTCGAAAAATCATAACTAATTCATACGGAGTCCGCTTTCAGCGAACCACACATGGTTGAAACTTGCTTGCAGAGTATAATTTTAGTGGTAAACTTTACTAATGTTTAAAACTCATTATATAATTTATTTTTGTAATTAAATAATTTCAGGAGGGACGAAAAATATGAAACAATGCCAGAAAAATACTCTGTCAGTCTTGTAAAGTGTATACGAAAATCATGCTCGCAGCAAATCTTACAGAACTGGATTTAGAGTTAAAATGAGTTTGAGAGAAATTCTGAAAGGAATATCGGGTTTAAAAAATTATAACTAATTCATACGGAGTCCGCTTTCAGCGAACCGCACATGGTTGAAACCAACTTGCAGAGTAGAATTTTAATGACATACTTTGCTAGTTTTTAAAACTCATTATATAATTTATTTTGTAATTAAATGCTTTCAGTTGGCACGAAAAATATGAAACGATGCTAAAAAAATAGGCAGTCAGTCTTGTAAAATGCCCAGGAAAATCGCACTCATAGCAAACCTTACAGAACTAGATTTGGAGTTAAAATAAGTCTAAGAAAAATTCTGGAAGCAATATTGGGTTTGGAAAATCATAACTAACTTATACGGAGTCCGCATTCAGCAAAATGCACATGGTTGAAACCGGCTTACAGAGTAGAATTTTAATGGAAAACTTTACTAATTTTTAAAACTCATTATATAATTTATTTTTGTAATTATACAATTTTAGGAGGTACAAAAAATATGAAACAATGCCAAAAAAATACGCAGTTAGTCTTGTAAAATGTCCAGGAAAATCACGCTCGCAGTGAACCTGACAGAACTGGATTCGAAGTTAAAATGAGTTCGGAAGAAATTCTAGAAGCAATATTGAATTCTGAAAATCATAACTAACTCATACGGAGTCCGCATTCAGCGAACTGCACGTGGTTGAAACCGGCTTATAGAGTAGAATTTTAGTGGCAAACTTTACTAATTTTTAAAATATATTATATAATTTATTTTTGTAATTAAACAATTTCAGGAGGCACGAAAAATATGAAACCATGCCAAACAAATACGCAGTTAGTCTTGTAAAATGGCCAGGAAAATCACGCTCGCAGCGAACCTGACAAAACTTGATTCAGAGTTAAAATTAGTCTGGAAAAATTTTTAGAAATAATATCAAGTTTGAAAAATCATAACTAATTCATACGGAGTCCGCATTCTGCGAACTGCACATGGTTAAAACCGACTTGCAAAGTAGAATTTTAGTGGCAAACTTTACTTATTTTTAAAACTCATTATATAAGTTATTTTTGCTATTAAACAATTTCAGGAGCCACGAAAAATATGAAATGACACCAGAAAAATAAGCAGTTAGTCATGTAAAATGGCCAGGAAAATTACGCTCGCAGCGAACCTGACAGAACTGGATTAAGAGTTAAAATGAGTTCGAGAAAAATTCTAGAAGGAATACCGGGTTTCAAAAATCATAACTAATTCATACAGAGTCCTCCTTCAGCGAACCACACATAGTTGAAATCGACTTGTAGAATAGAATTTTAGTGAGATACTTTGCATATTTTCAAAACTCATTATATAATATATTTTTGTAATTAAACAATTTTAGGAGGCACGAAAAATATGAAACAGTGCCAGAAAAATACGCTATCAATCTTGTAAAATGTCTAGAAAAATCACGCTCGCAGCAAACCTGACAGAACAGGATTCGGAGTTAAAATAAGTCCGATAAAAATTCTGGAAGCAATATTGGGTTCGAAAAATCATAACTAATTCATACGAAGTCCACATTCAGTGAACTAGACATGGTTGAAATGGGCTTATAGAGTAGAATTTTAGTGGCAAACTTTACTAATTTTTAAAACTCATTATATAATTTATTTTTGTAATTAAACACTTCAGGAGGCATGAAAAATATGAAACCACACTAGAAAAATAAGCAGTCAGTCTTATAAAATGACCAGGAAAATCATACTCACAGTGAACCTGACAGAACTAGATTCGGAGTTAAAATGAGTCCAAGAGAAATTTTGGAAGCAATATTCAATTTGGAAAATCATAACTAATTCATACGGAGTCCGCATTTAGCGAACTGTATGGTTGAAACCGGCTTCTAGAGTAGAATTTTAGTGACAAACTTTACTAATTTTTAAAACTTATTATATAATTTATTTTTGTAATTAAATACTTTTAGGAGGCACAAAAAATATGAAACCATGCTAGAAAAATACCCAGTTAGTCTTGTAAAATGGCCAGGAAAATCACACTCGCAGCGAACCTGACAGAATTGGATTCGGAGTTAAAATTAGTCCGGCAGAAATTCTAGAAGCAATATTAGGTTCGAAAAATCATAACTAATTCATACAGAGTCCGCATTCAACGAACCACACATGGTTGAAATCGGCTTGCAGAGTAGAATTTTAGTGGGACACTTCGCTAATTTTTAAAAATCATTATATAATTTATTTTTATAATTAAATGCTTTTAGGAGGCACAAAAAATATGAAATAGTGCTCGAAAAATAAGCAGTCAGTCTTGTAAAATGGATAGGAAAATCATTCTCGCAGTGAACCTAACAGAACTGGATTCAGAGTTAAAATGAGTTTGGGAGAAATTCTAGAAGGAATATCGGATTCGGAAAATCATAACTAATTCATACGGAGTCCGCTTTTAGCGAACCACACCTGGTTGAAACCGGCTTGCAGATTAGAATTTTAGTAACAAACTTTACTAATTTTTAAAACTCATTATATAATTTATTTTTGTAATTAAATGATTTCAGGAGGGACGAAAAATATGAAACAACGCCAGAAAAATACTCTGTCAGTCGTGTAAAATATCTACGAAAATCATGCTCGTAGCAAACCTTATAGAACTGGATTCAGAGTTAAAATGAGTACGAGAGAAATTTTGGAAGTAATATCGAATTCGGATACTCTGAGCCATTCACGATCTAGCCAAGACAACTTCACATCATGCGTAGAATTGGCTTGGCTTGGCTGGGCAATACTAGGTTCAGCTTGGCGATGCTCGATTTAGCCTAACTATTTATTAAGATACTCTGAGCCATTCACGTCTAACCGAACCAACTGCCTATACAAGCCGAGACGAGCCAAGCTGAGCTAACCTGAGCCTAGCCTAGTAGAGCCGAGCTGAGTCGAAACAAGTTGAGCCTAGCTAAGCCCAGCCAAGCCAAGCCTAGCCAAACCCAGCTAAGCAAAGCTAAGACAAACCAAGCAATGCCGAGCCGAGCAGAGCCGTGCCAAGTCGTGCCAAGCCGAGACGAGCCAAGCCATGCCAAGCCGAGACGAGTTGTGCCAAGCCGTGCCAAGGCACAGGTAAGCTTGGCTTTGCACGACTTTGTTGAACTGTGCTTGGCTTGGTTTGGCTCACTCAACTTCGCTCGGCTCGGCTCGACTTAGCATATTTATTTATTAAGCTACGTCGAGCCGTTCACGCCTAATCGAGACAAATGCCTACCCTAGTCGAGACGAGCCGAGCTGAGCTGACCTAAGCCTAGCCTAGCCGAACCAAGCCATGCCGAGCCTAGCCGTGCCAAGTCGAGCCGAGCCTAGCCATGCCCAGGCAAGCCAAGCCTTGCCAAGCCAACCTCACATAATGCGTTGAATTTTTTTCGAACTCATTTGAACACTGTTTTTAGGTCTCGCAGATTCTTTGCTGGTTGGGTCGGGCTTTGCTTGGCTCGGCTTGGCTGGCCTTGGCTCGGCTTGGTTAGGCTTGGCTCGGCTTGGCTTGGCTCGGCTCGGCTCGACTCTGCAAGGCTAGGCTCAAATCACTTCACCTTGGCTCGTCTCGGATAGGATAGGCAGTTGGCTCGGTTAGGCAAGAACGACTCGGCGTAGCTTAACAAAAAGATAGGCTAAGCCGAGCCGAGCCAAGCGGAGTTGAGACTAACCGAGTCTGAGCCGATTCATGCAGAGCTAAGTGTGCCAACCCGAGCCAAGCTCAGTTCAGCCAAGCTGAGCCGAGCCGAGCCGAGTCTAGTCGAGCCCAGCCAAGCCGAGCCATTTGCGCCTAACCGAACAAACTGCCTATCCTAGCCGAGATGAGCCAATCTGAGCTGACCTGAGCCTTGCCTAGCCGAGCCAAGCCGAGCCGTGTCGAGCCAAGTTGAGCCTAGCTAAGCCCAGCCAAGCCGAGCCTAGCCAAGCCTAGCCAAGCCCAGCCAAGCCAAGCCAAGACAAGCCAAGCCAAACCAAGCCAAGACAAGCCAAGCCAAACCAAGCCGAGCCTAGCGTAGCTTAACAAATAGATAGGCGTGAATGACTCGGCGTAACTTAACAAATAGATAGGCTAAGCCAAGACGAGCCGAGCAAAGCCGAGCCATGCCTTGCCAAGCCAAGTCAAGCCAAGCCCAGCCAAGCCAAACCTAGCCTAGCCAACCTCATATCTTGCGTAGAATTTTTTTCGAACTCAATTGAACTCCGTTTTCAGTTCTGTCAGTTTTTTGCAAGCATGGCTTGGCTAGGCTAGTCTCAGCTTGGATAGCCAAGCCTAGCCAAGCTTGATGTGAGGTTGGCTTGGCTTGGCAGGGCTCGACTTGGCTCATCTCGGCTTGGCACGGCTCGGCTCGGCTTGGCTTGGCTGGGCTTAGCTCAGCTCGGCTCGGCTTGGCTTGGCTCAGCTTGGCTTGGCGACTGGGTTTGGCTGGGCTTCGCTAGGCTCGACTCGGCTCGGCTCGACTCTGCAAGGCTAGGCTCAAGTCACTTCATCTTAACTCGTCTTGGCTAGCAGATGCAGTTGGCTCGGTTAGGCGTTAATGACTCGGAGTAGCTTAACAAATAGCTAGGCTCGACTCGGCTTTGGCTGATCCGAGCTTGACTCGGTTTGGCATACTTAGCTCTGCACGAATTGACTCGGACTCAGTTAGGCTCAACTTCGCTCGGCTTAGCCTATCTATTTGTTAAGCTACGCCGAGTCGTTCATGCCTAACCGAGCCAACTGCCTATCCTATTCGAGACGAGCCTAGCTGAACTGTGCTTGGCTCGATTTGGCTCACTTAGCTCTGATCGAACCAGCTCAGACTCGGTTAGGCTCAACTCCGCTTGGCTCGACTCGGCTCGGCTTAGCCTATCCATTTGTTAAGCTACGCAAAGCCTAGACCGGTTCTAGCAGAGCTAAGTGAGCAAAATCGAGCCAAGTTCAATTCAGCCAAGCCGAGCCGAGTCTAGTCGAGCCTAGCCAAGCTGAGCCAAGCTTTGCCCAGCCAAGCCAAGCCCAGCCAAATAGATAGGCTCAACATGGCTTGGCTTTGCTGGGCTTAGCTAGGCTCATCTTGGCTAGGCTCGACTAGGCCCATCTAAGCTCAGCTTGGCTTGGCTCGGCTTTATTGAATTGAGCTTGGCTCGATTTTGCTCACTTAGCTCGGCTCGAACCAGCTCGTACTTAGTTAGGCTCAACTTCGCTTGGCTCGGTTCGGCTTAGCCTATCTATTTGTTAAGCTACGCTAAGTCATTCATGCCTAACCAAGCCAAATGTCTATCCTAGCTGAGATGAGCCAAGCTGAGCTGACCTGAGTCTAGCCTAGCTAAGACCATCCAAGCCATGCCCAGCCGAGCCTAGCCAAACCTAACAAAGCCGAGCCAAGCCAAGCCAAGCCAAGCTGAGCCAAGCCAAGCCGAGCCGAGCTGAGCCTAGCCAAGCCCAGCCTAGCCAAGACAAACTCACATCATGCGAAGAATTGGTTGGGCTTGGCTGGGCAACTCTAGGCTCAGCTTGGCTAGGCTCGATTTAGCCTATCTATTTGTTAAGCTACGCCAAGCCGTGTCAAGCCTAGCCGAGCTGAGCCAAGCCAAGCCGTGTCAAGCCGAGCCGAGCCAAGACAAGCTGAGCCGTGCCAAGCAAAGCCAAGCCGAGCCTAGCCAAGCCCAGCCAAGCCAACCTCACATCATGCGTAGAATTTTTTTCGAACTCATTTGAACTCCGTTTTCAGTTCTGTCAGATTCTTTGCAAGCATGGCTTGGCTTGGCTAGGCCTGGCTCGGCTTGGCTAGGCTCGGCATTGCTGGGCTTCGTTAGGCTCGGCTTGGCACGGCTCGGCTTGGCTCATCTTGGCTTGGCACGGCTTGTCACGGTTTGGCTGGGCTTGCCTTGCCTTGCCTTGGCTTGGCTCGGCTTGGCGAGGGTCGGCTTGGCGACGGTCGGCTTGGCTTGGCTTGGCTTAGCTGGGCTCGGCTTGGCTTGGCTGGGCAACGCTAGGCTCAACTTGGCTAGGCTCGATTTAGCCTATATATTTGTTAAGGTACGCCAAGCCGTTCACGCCGAACTGAACCAACTGCATATCCTAGCCGAGACGAGCCAACCTAAGCTGACCTGAGCATAGCCAAGCCGAGTCGAGCCAAGTTGAGACAAGCTAAGCCCAGCCAAGCCGAGCCTAGCCAAAGCCTAGCTAAGCTTGATGTGAGGTTGGCTTGGCTGGGCTTGGATAGGATAGGCTTGGCAGGGCTCCGTTTTGCACATCTCGGCTTGGTACAGCTTGTCTGGGCTTTGCTGGGCTTGGCTTGGCTCGGCTCGGCTTAGCTTGGCTTTGCTGGGCTTGGCTGGGCTAGGCTTGGCTTGGCTCGGCTTGGCTCGGCTCGGCTCGACTCGACTTGGCTTGACTGGGCTTCGCTAGGCTCAACTAGGCTCGACTCAGCTCGGCTCTGCAAGGCTAGGCTCAGGTCACTTCAGCTTGGTTCGTCTCGGCTAGGATAGGATGTTGGATCGGTTAGGCATGAACGACTCGGCGTCAAATAGAGAGGCTAAGCCAAGCTGAGTCGAGCGGAGTTGAGCCTAACCGAGTCCGAGCCTATTCGAGCAAAGCTAAGTGTGCCAATCCGAGCCAAGCTCAGTTCAGCCAAGCTAAGTCGAGCCGAGTCTAGTCGAGCCTAGACAAACCTAGCCAAGCTGAGCCATTCGCGCCTACCCGAAACAACAACATATCCTAGGCGAGACGAGCCAATATGAGCTGACCTGAGCCTAGCCTATTAAAGCTGAGCCGAGCTGAGTCGAGCCTAGCCAAGCCTAGCCAAGCCCAGCCAAGCCTAGCCAAGCCCAGCCAAGCCAAGCCTAGCGAAGCCGAGCCGAGCCAAGCCTAGCCAAGCCATTCCAAGCTAAGCCAAGCCAAGTCAAGTCAAGCCAAACCAAGCCAAGTCAAGCCAAGCCAAGCCAAGCCAAGCCAAGCCCAGCCTAGCCAAACCTAGCCAAGCCAACCTCACATCATACATAGAATTTTTTTTCAACTCAATTGAACTCCGTTTTCAGTTCTGTCAGATTCTTTGCAAGCATGGCTTGGCTTGGCTAGGCTTGTCTTGGATTGGATAGCCAAGCCTAGCCAAGCTTGATGTGAGGTTGGCTTGGCTAGGCTTGGATAGGCTAGGCTTGGCTTGGCAGGGCTCGGCTTGGCTCATCTTGGCTTGGCATGCCTCGGTATGGCTTGGCTGGGCTTGGCTTGGCTTGGCTCGGCTTGCAATTGCGTAGCTCGACTCGGCTTGACTTGTCTTGGCTCGATTTGGCTTGGCTCGGCTCGGCTCGGCTCTACAAGGCTAGGCTCAGGTCACTTCAGCTTGGCTCGTCTCGACTAGGATAGGCAGTTGGCTCGGATAAGCGTGAACGACTCGCTTAACAAATAGATAGGCTAAGCCGAGCCGAGCCGAGCGAAGTTGAGCCTAACTGAGTCTGAGCCGGTTCGAGCAGAGCTAAGTGTGCCAAACTGAGCCAAGCTCAGTTCAGCCAAGCTGAGCCAAGATGAGCCGAGTCTAGTCGAGCCTAATTGAGCCAAGACAAGCCGAGCCATTCGTGCCTAACCGAACCAACTACCTATCCTAGCTGAGAAGAGCTAATCCGAGCTGACCTGATCCTTGCCTAGGAGGGCCGAGCTGAGCCGAGTCGAGCAAAGTTGAGCCTAGCTAAACCCAGTCAAGCCAAGCCAAGCCAAGCCAAGCCTAGCCAACCTGAGCCAAGCCAAGCCGTGTCAAGCCGAGCTGAGCCAAGCCAAGCTGAGCCGTGCCAAGCAAAGCCAAGCCGAGCCTAGCCAAGCCCAGCCAAGCCAACCTCACATTATGCGTATAATTTTTTTCGAACTCATTTGAACTCCGTTTTTAGTTCTATCAGATTCTTTGCAAGCATGGCTTGGCTTGGCTAGGCCTGGCTCGGCTTGGCTAGGCTCGGTATTGCTGGGCTTCGTTAGGCTAGGCTTGGCACGGCTCGGCATGGCACGGCTCAGCTTGGCTCATCTTGGCTTGGCACAGCTTGTCACGGCTTGGCTTGGCGAGGGTCGGCTTGGCTTGGTTTGGCTTAGCTGGGCTCGGCTTGGCTTGGCTGGGCAATGCTAGGCTCAACTTGGCTAGGCTCGATTTAGCCTATATATTGGTTAAGCTACGCCAAACCGTTCACGCCGAACCGAACCAACTGCATATCCTAGCCGAGACGAGCCAACCTGAGCTAACCTGAGCATAGCCTACCAGAGCTGAGCCAAGCCGAGTCGGGCCAAGTTCAGACAAGCTAAGCCCAGCCAAGCCGCGCCTAGCCAAGCCTATCTAAGCTTGATGTGAGGTTGGCTTGGCTAGGCTTGGCTTGGCTGGGCTTGGATAGGCTAGGCTTGGCTTGACTTGGCAGGGCTCGGCTTTGCTTATCTCGGCTTGGCACGGCTTGGCTGGGCTTGGCTTGGCTCAGCTCAACTTGGCTTGGCTTGGCTCGGCTCGGCTTGGCTTGGCTCTGCTTAGCTTGGCTTGGCTCGGCTTAGCTTGGCTTGGCTGGGCTTGGCTGGGCTAGGCTTGGCTTGGCTTGGCTCGGCTGGGCTTCGCTATGCTCAACTTGGCTCGGCTCAGCTCGGCTCTGCAAGGCTAGGCTTAGGTCACTTCAGCTTGGTTCGTCTCGGTTAGGATAGACAATTGGATCGGTTAGGCGTGAACGACTCGGCGTAGCTTAACAAATAGAGAGGCTAAGCCAAGCCGAGCCGAGCGGAGTTGAGCCTAACCGAGTCCGAGCCGGTTCGAGCAGAGCTAAGTGTGTCAATCCGTGCCAAGCTCAGTTCAGCCAAGCTAAGCCGAGCCGAGTCTAGTCGAGCCTAGTCAAACCTAGCCAAGCCGAGCCATTCGCGCCAATATCCTAGCCGAGATGAGCCAATATGAGCTGACCTGAGCCTAGCCTAGTAGAGCTGAGCCGAGCCAAGTCCAGCCTAGCCAAGCCCAACAAAGCCGAGCCTAGCGAAGCCGAGCCTAGCCAAGCCCAACCAAGCCAAGCTGAGCCATGCCAAGCCAAGTCGAGCCAAGCCAAGCCCAGCCTAGCCAAACCTAGCCAAGCCAACCTCACATCATACATAGAATTTTTTTTCAACTCAATTGAACTCCGTTTTCAGTTCTGTCAGATTCTTTGCAAGCATGGCTTGGCTTGGCTAGGCTTGTCTTGTCTTGGATAGCCAAGCCTAGCCAAGCTTGATGTGAGGTTGGCTTGGCTAGGCTTGGCTTGGCTAGGCTTGGATAGGCTAGACTTGGCAGGGCTCAGCTTGGCTCATCTTGGCTTGGCTGGGCTCGGCTCGGCTTGCAATGGCGTAGCTCAGCTCGGCTTGGCTTGTCTTGGCTCGGTTTGGCTTGGCTTGGCTCGGCTTGGCTAGGCTCGGCTCTACAAGGCTAGGCTCAGGTCACTTCAGCTTGGCTCGTCTCGGCTAGGATAGGCAGATGGCTCGTATAAGCGTGAACGACTCGCTTAACAAATAGTTAGGCTAAGCCGAGCCGAGCCGAGCGAAGTTGAGCCTAACTGAGTCTGAGCCGGTTTGAGCAGAGCAAAGTATGCCAAAATGAGCCAAGCTCTGTTCAGCCAAGCTGAGCCAAGATGAGCCGAGTCTAGTCGGGCCTAATTGAGACTAGCCAAGCCGGCCATTTGCGCCTAACCGAACCAACTGTCTATCCTAGCCGAGAAGAGCTAATCTGAGCTGACCTGATCCTAGCCTAGGAGGGCCGAGTTGAGCCGTGTCGAGCAAAGTTGAGCCTAGCTAAACCCAGCCAAGCCAAGCCAAGCCAAGCCAAGCCAAGCCAAGCCAAGCCAAGCCAAGCCAAGCCAAGCCAAGCCAAGCCAAGCCAAGCCAAGCCAAGCCAAGCCTAGCCAAGCTGAGCCAAGCCAAGCCGTGTCAAGCCGAGCCGAGCCAAGCCAAGCTGAGCCGTGCCAAGCAAAGCCAAGCAAAGCCTAGCCAAGCCCAGCCAAGCCAACCTCACATCATGCGTAGAATTTTTTTCGAACTCATTTGAACTCCGTTTTCAGTTCTGTCAGATTCTTTGCAAGCATGGCTTGGCTTGGCTTGGCTTGGCTAGGCCTGGCTCGGCTTGGCTAGGCTCGACATTGCTGGGCTTCGTTAGGCTAGGCTTCGCACGGCTCGGCATGGCACGGCTCAGCTTGGCTCATCTTGGCTTGGCACGGCTTGTCACGGCTTGGATGGGCTTGCCTTGCCTTGCCTTGGCTTGGCTAGGCTTGGCTTGGCTTGGCTTAGCTGGGCTCGGCTTGGCTTGGCTTGGCAACGCTAGGCTCAACTTGGCTAGGCTCGATGTAGCCTATATATTTGTTAAGCTACGCAAAGCCGTTCACGCCAAACCGAACCAACTGCATATCCTAGCCGGGACGAGCCAATCTGAGCTGACCTGGGCATAGCCTACCGGAGCTGAGCCAAGCCGAGTCGGGCCAAGTTGAGCCTAGCCAAGCCTAGCTAAGCTTGATGTGAGGTTGGCTTGGCTAGGCTTGGCTTGGTTGGGCTCGGATAGGCTAGGCTTGGCTTGGCTTGGCAGGGCTCGGCTTTGCTCATCTCGGCTTGGCACAGCTTGGCTGGGCTTGGCTTGGCTCAGCTCAGCTCGGCTCGGCTTGGCTCTACTCGGCTTGGCTCGGCTTAGCTAGGCTGGGCTAGGCTTGGCTTGGCTCGGCTTGGCTGGGCTTCTCTAGGCTCAACTAGGCTCAACTCAGCTCGGATCTGCAAGGCTAGGCTTAGGTCACTTCAGCTTGGTTCATCTCGGCTAGGATAGGCAGTTGTATCGGTTAGTCGTGAATGACTCGGCGTAGCTTAACAAATAGAGAGGCTAAGCCAAGCCGAGCTGAGCCGAGCCGAGCGGAGTTGAGCCTAACTGAGTTCTAGCCGGTTCGAGCAGAGCTAAGTGTGTCAATTTGTGCCAATCTCAGTTCAGCCAAGCTAAGCCGAGCAGAGTTTAGTCGAGCCTAGTCAAACCTAGCCAAGCCGAGCCGTTCGCGCCAATATCCTAGACGAGACGAGCCAATAGGAGCTGACCTGAGCCTAGCCTAGTAGAGCTGAGCTGAGCCGAGTCGAGCCTAGCCAAGCCCAACCAAGCCGAGCCTAGCGAAGCCGAGCCTAGCGAAGCTGAGCCAAGCCAAGCCAAGCCGAGCCATGCCAAGCCGAGCCGAGCCAAGCTAAGCCAAGCCAAGCCAAGCCAAGCCAAGCCAAGCCCAGCCAAGCCCAGCCTAGCCAAGCCCAGCCTAGCCAAACCTAGCCAAGCCAAGCCCAGCCAAGCCCAGCCTAGCCAAGCCCAGCCTAGCCAAACCTAGCCAAGCCAACCTCACATCATACATAGAATTTTTTTTCAACTCAATTGAACTCCGTTTTCAGTTCTCAGATTCTTTGCAAGCATGGCTTGGCTTGGCTAGGCTTGTCTTGGCTTGGATAGCCAAGCCTAGCCAAGCTTGATGTGAGGTTGGCTTGGCTAGGCTTGGATAGGCTAGGCTTGGCAGGTCTCGGCTTGGCTCATCTTGGCTTGACACGCCTCGGCTTGGCTTGGCTTGGCTCGGCTTGCAATGGCGTAGCTCGGCTCGGCTTGGCTTGTCTTGGCTCGGTTTGGCTCGGCTCAGCTTGGCTTGGCTCGGCTCTACAAGGCTAGGCTCAGGTCACTTCAGCTTGGCTTGTCTCGGCTAGGATAGGTAGTTGGCTTGGATAAGCGTGAACGACTCGCTTAACAAATAGATAGGCTAAGCCGAGCCGAGCCGAGCGAAGTTGAGCCTAATTGAGTCTGAGCCGGTTCGAGCAGAGCTAAGTGTGCCAAACTGAGCCAAGCTGAGCCAAGATGAGCCGAGTCTAGTCAAGCCTAATTGAGCCTAGACAAGCCGAGCCATTCGCGCCTAACCGAACCAACTACATATCCTACCAGAGAAGAGCTAATCCGAGCTGACCTGATCCTAGCCTAGGAGGGCCGAGCTGAGTCGAGTCGAGCAAAGTTGAGCCTAGCTAAACCCAGTCAAGCCAAGCCAGGCCAAGCCAAGCCAAACCAAGCCAAGCCAAGCCAAGCCAAGCCAAGCCAAGCCAAGCCAAGCCGTGTCAAGCCGAGCCGAGCCAAGCCAAGTTGAGCCGTGCCAAGCAAAGCCAAGCCGAGCCTAGCCAAGCCCAGCCAAGCCAACCTCACATTATGCGTAGAATTTTTTCGAACTCATTTGAACTCTGTTTTCAGTTCTGTCAGATTCTTTGCAAGCATGGCTTGTCTTGGCTAGGCCTGGCTCGGCTTCGCTAGGCTCCGCATTGCTGGTCTTCATTAGGCTTGGCTTGGCTCATCTTGGCTTGGCACGGCTTGGCTGGGCTTGCCTTGCCTTGGCTCGGCTCGGCTTGGCTTGGCTAGGCTAGGCTTGGCTAGGCTTGGCGAGGGTCTGCTTGGCTTGGCTTAGCTAGGCTCGGCTTGGCTTGGCTGGGCAACGCTAGGCTCAACTTGGCTAAGCTCGATTTAACCTATATATTTGTTAAGCTACACCAAGCCGTTCACGCCGAACCGAACCAACTGCATATCCTAGCCGAGACGAGCCAATCTAAGCTGACCTGAGCATAGCCTACCGGAGCTGAGCCAAGCCGAGTCGGGCCAAGTTGAGACAAGCTAAGCCCAGCCAAGCCGAGCCTAGCCAAGCCTAGCTCTTTTGATTCATCCTATTGTTTTTGATTCATCTTATTGTTTATGCTCATACGAAATGGATATAACCTTTTCCAAATTTTAGAATTAAAATATTAAAATATAAATGATTAGAATATAAATGAAGTTTTTTGTAGGTTATCCATAATACGAATTAAAGTCCAGTTACTCTCTTTCATCTAGAACGGGGCATAAAAATATTCCTTTACTTGAATGATATCTGGAATCGTGTCATAGTCGTATAAGTTAAGTAAACATAAGTTTCTTATCATTTAATGAGCATCTTGTATTTCATAGAAATTGGGGGTAATATAGTCCTTACGTAGGGGCCAACCTATCCTTGATATTTGGTTGGCTTGGCTGGGCTTGGATAGGATAGGCTTGGCTTGGCTTGGTAGGGCTCCGCTTTGCTCATCTCGGCTTGGCACGGCTTGGCTGAGCTTGGCTCAGCTCAGCTCGGCTCGGCATAGCTTGGCTTGGCTGGGCTTGGCTGGGCTAGGCTTGGCTTGGCTTGGCTAGGCTCAGCATTGCTGGGCTTCGTTAGGCTAGGCTTGGCACGACTCGGCATGGCACGGCTCAATTTGGCTCATCTTGGCTTGGCACGGCTTGTCACGGCTTGGCTGGGCTTGCCTTGCCTTGGCTCAGCTTTGGCTTGGCTTGGCTTGGCTTGGCTGGGCAACGCTAGGCTCGATTTAGCCTATATATTTGTTAAGCTACGCCAAGCCGTTCACGCCGAACTGAACCAACTGCATATCCTAGCCGAGATGAGCCAACCTGAGCTGACCTGAGCATAGCCTACCGGAGCTGAGCCAAGCCGAGTCGGGCCAAGTTCAGACAAGCTAAGCCCAGCCAAGCCGAGCCTAGCCAAGCCTAACCAAGCCTAGCTAAGCTTGATGTGAGGTTGGCTTGGCTAGGCTTGGCTTGGCTTGGCAGTGCTCGACTTTGCTCATCTCGGCTTGGCACGGCTTGGTTGGGCTTGGCTTGGCTTAGCTCAACTTGGCTCGGCTCGGCTTAGCTTGGCTTGGCTCGGCTTAGCTTGGCTTGGCTGGGCTAGGCTTGGCTTGGCTTGGCTCGGCTCGACTTGGCTCGGCTGGGCTTCGCTATGCTCAACTAGGCTCGACTCAGCTCGGCTCTGCAAGGGTAGGCTCAGGTCACTTCAGCTTGGTTTGTCTCGGTTAGGATAAGCAGTTGGATCGGTTAGGCGTGAACAACTCGGTGTAGCTTAACAAATAGATAGGCTAAGCCGAGCTGAGCCGAGCAAAGTTGAGCCTTACCGAGTCCGAGCCGGTTCGTGCAGAGCTAAGTGTGCCAAACCGAGCCAAGCTTAGTTCAGCCAAGCTGAGCTGAGCCGAGTCTATTTGAGCCTAGCCAAGCCGAGCCATTCGCGCCTAACCGAACAAACTGTCTATCCTAGCCGAGAAGAGCCAATCTGAGCTGACCTGAGCCTAGCCTAGCATAGCCGAGCTAAGCCGAGTCGAGCCAAGTTGAGCCTAGCTAAGCCCAGCCAAGCCGAGCCTAGCCAAGCCTAGCCAAGCTGAGCCAAGCCAAGCCGTGTCAAGCCGAGCCATGCCGAGCCATGCCAAGCAAAGCCAAGCCGAGCCTAGCCAAGCCCAGCCAAGCCAACCCTAACCAAGCCAACCTCACATCATGCGCAGAATTTTTTTTGAACTCATTTGAACTCCATTTTCAGTTCTGTCAGATTCTTTGCAAGCACGGCTTGGCTTGGCTAGGCCTGGCTCAGCTTGGCTAGGCTCGGCATTGCTGGGCTTCCTTAGGCTCGGATTGGCTTGGCTTGGCACGGCTCAACTTGGCTCATCTCGGCTTGGCACGGCTTGGCTAGGCTTGCCTTGCCTTGGCTAGTCTTGGCGAGGATCGGCTTGGCTTGGCTGGGCAATGGTAGGCTCAACTTGGCTAGGCTCAATTTAGCCTATATCTTTGTTAAGCTACGCCAAATCGTTCATGCCGAACCGAACCAACTGCATATCCTAGCCGAGACGAGCCAATCAGAGCTGACCTGAGCATAGCCTAACGGAGTTGAGCCAAGCCGAGTCGGGCCAAGCCAAGCCAAGCCAAGCCAAGCCAAGCCAAGCCAAGCCAAGCCAAGCCAAGCCAAGCCAAGCCGTGTCAAGCCGAGCCGAGCCAAGCCAAGTTGAGCCGTGCCAAGCAAAGCCAAGCCGAGCCTAGCCAAGCCCAGCCAAGCCAACCTCACATTATGCGTAGAATTTTTTCGAACTCATTTGAACTCCGTTTTTAGTTCTATCATATTCTTTGCAAGCATGGCTTGGCTTGGCTAGGCCTAGCTCGGCTTGGCTAGGCTCAGCATTGCTGGGCTTCGTTAGGCTAGGCTTGGCACGACTCGGCATGGCACGGCTCAACTTGGCTCATCTTGGCTTGGCACGACTTGTCACGGCTTGGCTGGGCTTGCCTTGCCTTGGCTCAGCTTTGGCTTAGCTTGGCTTGGCTTAGCTGGGCTCGGCTCGGCTTGGCTGGGCAACGCTAGGCTCGATTTAGCCTATATATTTGTTAAGCTACGCCAAGCCATTCACGCCGAACCGAACCAACTGCATATCCTAGCCGAGATGAGCCAACCTGAGCTGACCTGAGCATAGCCTACCGGAGCTGAGCCAAGCCGAGTCGGGCCAAGTTCAGACAAGCTAAGCCCAGCCAAGCTGATCCTAGCCAAGCCTAGCTAAGCTTGATGTGAGGTTGGCTTAGCTAGGCTTGGCTTGGATAGGCTAGGCATGGCTTGGCTTGGCAGGGCTTGGCTTTGCTCATCTCGGCTTGGCACGGCTTGGCACGGCTTGGCTGGGCTTGGCTTGGCTCAGCTCAGCTCGGCTTGGCTTGGCTTAGCTTGGCTTAGCTCAACCTGGCTTGGCTTGGCTGGGCTGGGCTCGGCTTGGCTAGGCTTGGCTTCGCTCGGCTTGGCTCATCTCGGAAAGGATAGGCAGTTGGCTCGGTTAGGCGTGAACGACTCGACGTAGCTTAACAAATAGATAGGCTAAGCCGAGCTGAGCCGAGCGAAGTTGAGCCTAACCGAGTCCGAGCCGGTTCGTGCAGAGCTAAGTGTGCCAAATCGAGCCAAGCTTAGTTCAGCCAAGCTGAGCTGAGCCGAGTCTAGTCAAGCCTAGCCAAGCCGAGCCACTCACGCCTAATCGAACAAACTGCCTATCCTAGCCGAGAAGAGCCAATCTGAGCTGACCTAAGCCTAGCCTAGCAGAGCCGAGCTGAGCCGAGTCAAGCCAAGTTGAGCCCAGCTAAGCCCAGCCAAGCCGAGCCTAGCCAAGCTAAGCCAAGCCAAGCCGTGTCAAGCCGAGCCGAGCCAAGCCTAGCCGAGCCGTGCCAAGCAAAGCCAAGCCGAGCCTAGTCAAGCCCAGCCAAGCCAACCCTAACCAAGCCAACGTCACATCATGTGTAGAATTTTTTTCAAACTAATTTGAACTCCATTTTTAGTTCTGTTAGATTCTTTGCAAGCATGACTTGGCTTGGCTAGGCCTGGCTCGGCTTGGCTAGGCTCGGCATTGCTGGGCTTCGTTAGGCTCGGCTTGGCTTGGCTAGGCTAGGCTTGGCTTGGCTGGGCTAGGCAACGCTAGGTTCAACTTGGCTTGGCTCGATTTAGCCTATATATTTGTTAAGCTACGCCAAGCCGTTCACGCCGAACCGAACCAACTGCATATCCTAGCCGAGACGAGCCAACCTGAGTTGACCTGAGCATAGCCTACCAGAGTTGAGCCAAGCTGAGTCGGGCCAAGTTGAGCCAAGCTAAGCCCAGCCAAGTCGATCCTAGCCAAGCCTAGCTAAGCTTGATGTTAGGTTGGCTTAGCTAGACTTGGCTTGGCTGGGCTTGGATAGGCTAGGCATGGCTTGGCTTGGTAGGGCTCGGCTTTGCTCATCTCGGCTTGGCACAGCGTGGCTGGGCTTGGCTTGGCTCAGCTCGGCTCGGCTCGGATTTGCTCGGCTTAGCTTGGCTCGGATTGGCTCGGCTTAGCTTGGCTTGGTTGGGCTTGGCTGGGCTGGGCTTGGCTAGGCTTAGCTCAGCTTGGCTTGGCTTGGCTTGGCTTGGCTTGGCTGGGCTGGGCTGGGCTCGGCTTGGCTAGGCTTGGCTTGGCTCGGCTCGGCTCATCTCAGATAGGATAGGCAGTTGGCTCGGTTAGGCGTGAACGACTCGGCGTAGCTTAACAAATAGATAGGCTAAGCCGAGCTGAGCTGAGCGAAGTTGAGCCTAACCGAGTCCGAGCCGGTTCGTGTAGAGCTAAGTGTGCCAAACCGAGCCAAGCTCAGTTCAGCCAAGATGAGCTGAGCCGAGTCTAGTCGAGCCTAGCGAAGCCGAGCCATTCATGCCTAACCGAACAAACTGCCTATCCTAGCCGGGAAGAGCCAATCTGAGCTGACCTGGGCCTAGCCTAGGAGGGCCGAGCTGAGCCGAGTCGAGCAAAGTTGAGCCTAGCTAAACCCAGCCAAGCCAAGACTAGCCAAGACAAGCCAAGCCAAGCCAAGCCAAGCCAAGCCAAGCCAAGCCAAACCTAGCCAAGCCAAGCCAAGCCTAGACAAGCTGAGCCAAGCCAAACCGTGTCAAGCCGAGCCGAGCCAAGCCAAGCTGAGCCGTGCCAAGCAAAGCCAAGCCGAGCCTAGCCAAGCCCAGCCAAGTCAACCTCACATCATGCGTAGAATTTTTTCGAACTCATTTGAACTCTGTTTTCAGTTCTGTCAGATTCTTTGCAAGCATGGCTTGGCTTGGCTAGGCCTGGCTCGGCTTCGCTAGGCTCCGCATTGCTGGTCTTCATTAGGCTTGGCTTGGCTCATCTTGGCTTGGCACGGCTTGGCTGGGCTTGCCTTGCCTTGGCTCGGCTCGGCTTGGCTTGGCTAGGCTAGGCTTGGCTAGGCTTGGCTAGGCTTGGCGAGGGTCTGCTTGGCTTGGCTTAGCTAGGCTCGGCTTGGCTTGGCTGGGCAACGCTAGGCTCAACTTGGCTAAGCTCGATTTAACCTATATATTTGTTAAGCTACACCAAGCCGTTCACGCCGAACCGAACCAACTGCATATCCTAGCCGAGACGAGCCAACCTAAGCTGACCTGAGCATAGCCTACCGGAGCTGAGCCAAGCCGAGTCGGGCCAAGTTGAGACAAGCTAAGCCCAGCCAAGCCGAGCCTAGCCAAGCCTAGCTCTTTTGATTCATCATATTGTTTTTGATTCATCTTATTGTTTATGCTCATACGAAATGGATATAACCTTTTCCAAATTTTAGAATTAAAATATTAAAATATAAATGATTAGAATATAAATGAAGTTTTTTGTAGGTTATCCATAATACGAATTAAAGTCCAGTTACTCTCTTTCATCTAGAACGGGGCATAAAAATATTCCTTTACTTGAATGATATCTGGAATCGTGTCATAGTCGTATAAGTTAAGTAAACATAAGTTTCTTATCATTTAATGAGCATCTTGTATTTCATAGAAATTGGGGGTAATATAGTCCTTACGTAGGGGCCAACCTATCCTTGATATTTGGTTGGCTTGGCTGGGCTTGGATAGGATAGGCTTGGCTTGGCTTGGTAGGGCTCCGCTTTGCTCATCTCGGCTTGGCACGGCTTGGCTGAGCTTGGCTCAGCTCAGCTCGGCTCGGCATAGCTTGGCTTGGCTGGGCTTGGCTGGGCTAGGCTTGGCTTGGCTTGGCTTGGCTCGGCTTGGATTGGCTTGGCTTGGCTGGGCTTCGCTAGGCTCAACTAGGCTCGACTCAGCTCGGCTCTAAAAGGCTAGGCTCAGGTCACTTCAGCTTGGTTCGTCTCGGCTAGGATAGGTAGTTGGATCGGTTAGGCATGAACGACTCGGCGTAGCTTAACAAATAGAGAGGCTAAGCCAAGCCGAGCCGAGCGAAGTTGAGCCTAACCGAGTCCGAGCCGATTCGAGCAGAGCTAAGTGTGCCAATCCGAGCCAAGCTAAGTTCAGCCAAGCTAAGCCGAGCCGAGTCTAGTCGAGCCTAGTCAAACCTAGCCAAGCCGAGCCGTTCGCGCCTATCCGAACCAACTGCATATCCTAGCCGAGATGAGCCAATATGAGCTTACCTGAGCCTAGCCTAGTAGAGCTGAGCCGAGTCGAGTCGAGCCTAGCCAAGCCGAGCCTAGCGAAGCCGTGCCTAGCCAAGCATAGCCAAGCCAAGCCAAGCCAAGCCGAGCCATGCCAAGCCGAGCCAAGCCAAGCCAAGCCAAGCCAAGTAAAGCCAAGCCAAGCTAAGCCAAGCCAAGCCAAGCCAAACCAAGCCAAGCCCAGCCAAGCCCAGCCTAGCCAAGCCCAGCCTAGCCAAACCTAGCCAAGCCAACCTCACATCATACATAGAATTTTTTTTCAACTCAATTGAACTCCATTTTCAGTTCTGTCAGATTCTTTGCAAGCATGGCTTGGCTTGGCTAGGCTTGTCTTGGCTTGGATAGCCAAGCCTAGCCAAGCTTGATGTGAGGTTGGCTTGTCTAGGCTTGGTAGGGCTCGGCTTGGCTCATCTAGGCTTGGCATGCCTCGGCTTGGCTTGGCTGGGCTTGGCTTGGCCCGGCTCGGGTTGGCTTGGCTCGGCTCTACAAGGCTAGGCTCAGGTCATTTCAGCTTGGTTCGTCTCGGCTATAATAGGCAGTTGGCTCGGATAAGCGTTAATGACTCGCTTAACAAATAGATAGGCTAAGCCGAGCCGAGCCGAGCGAAGTTGAGCCTAACTAAATCTGAGCCGGTTCGAGCAGAGCTAAGTGTGCCAAACTGAGCCAAGCTCAGTTCAGCCAAGATGAGTCGAGTCTAGTCGAGCCTAATTGAGCCTATCCAAGCCGAGCCATTCATGCCTAACCGAACCAACTGCCTTTCCTAGCCGAGAAGAGCTAATCTGAGCTGACCTGAGCCTAGCCTAGGAGGGCCGAGCTGAGCCGAGTCAAGCCAAGCCAAACCAAGCCAAGCCAAGCCAAGATAGGCCAGGCCAAGCCAAGCCAATCCTAGCCAAGCTGAGCCAAGCTAAGCCGTGTCAAGCTAAGCCGACCCAAGCCAAGCTGAGCCGTGCCAAGCCCAGACTAGCCAAGCCCAGCCAAGCCAACCTTACATCATGCGTAGATTTTTTTTCGAACTCATTTGAATTCCGTTTTTAGTTATGTCATATTCTTTGCAAGCATGGCTTGGCTTGGCTAGGCTTGGCTCATCTTGGCTTGGCACGGCTTGTCAGGGTTTGGCTGGGCTTGCCTTGCCTTGCCTTGGCTTGGCTCTGCTTGACTAGGATTGGCTTGGCTTTGCTTGGCTTGGCTTGGCTTGGCTTAGCAAGGCTCAACTTGGCTCGACTCGGCTCGGCTCGACTCTGCTAGGCTAGGCTCAGGTCAGCTCAGTTTGGCTCGTCTCAGCTAGGATAAGCAGTTGGTTCGGTTAGGCGCGAACGGCTCGGATTGGCTAGGTTCGACTAGACTCGGCTCGTCTTAGCTTGGCTGAACTGAGCTTGGCTCGGTTTGACACACTTAGCTCAGCTCGAATCGTCTCGGACTCAATTAAGCTCAACTTCGCTCGTCTCGGCTTAGCTTAGCCTATCTATTTGTTAAGCTACGCCGAGTCGTTCACACCTAGCCGAGGCTTGGCTGGGCTTGGCTGGGATCGACTTGGCTTGGCTTGGATTGATTCGGCTTGGCTCGGCTCGGCTCGGCTTGGTTTGACTTGGCTCGGCTCGGCTCGGCTCGGCTTGGCTCGACTTGGATTGGCTCTGCTCGGCTTGGCTCGGCTTGGCTTGGCTTGGCTCGGCTTGGCTGGGCTTAGTTAGGCTCGACTAGGCTCGGCTCTGCAAGGCTAGACTCAGGTCAATTCAGCTTGCCTCATCTCGGCTGGGATAGACAGTTGGCTCGGTTAGGCGTGAACGACTTGGCGTAGCTTAACAAATAGATATGCTAAGCCGAGCCGAGCCGAGCGAAGTTGAGCCTAACCGAGTCCGAGCTGGTTCGAGCAGAGCTAAGTGTGCCAAACCGAGCCAAGCTCAGTTCAGCCAAGCCAAGCCCAGCCCAACCAAGCCAAGCCAAGCCAAGCCTAGGCAAGCCCAGTCTAGCCAAGCCTAACCAAGCCTAACCAAGCCAACCTCACATCATGCATGTAATTTTTTTCGAACTCATTTGAACTCCGTTTTCAGTTCTATCAGATTCTTTGCTGGGTAAACCTGGCCTATCCAAGCCCAGCAAAGCCAAGCCAAGCCAACCTCACATCAAACTTGGCTGGGCTTGGCTTGGCTTTGCTGGGCTAAACTAGGCTCGACTCGGGTCGGCTCTGCTAGGCTAGGCTCAGGTTACTTTAGCTTGGCTCGCCTCTACTACGATAGGCAGTTGGCTCGGTTAGGCGTGAACGACTCGGCGTAGGTTAACAAATAGATAGGCTAAGTCGAGCCGAGATGAGCGAAGTTGAGCTTAATCGAGTCCGAGCCGGTTCGAGCTGAACTAAGTGCGCCAAACCGAGCCAAGCTCAGTTCAGCCAAGCTAAGACGAGCCGAGTCTTGTCGAGCCTAGCCAAGTCGAGCCATTCGCGCCTAACCGGACCTACTGCTTATCCTAGCTGAGATGATCCAAACTGAGATAACTCGAGCCTAGCCTAGCAGAGCCGAGCCGAGCAGAGTCGAGCCAAGTTGAGCCTTGCTAAGCCCAGCCAAGCCGAGCCTAGCCTAGCCAAGCCAAGCCAAGCCAAGCCAAGCCAAGCTGAGCCAAGCCAAGTCAAGCCAAGCCCAGCCATGCCAAACCTTTCCTAGCCAACCTCACATCATGCGTAGAATTTTTTTCGAACTCAATTGAATTATGTTTTCAGTTCTGTCAAATTTTTTGCAAGCATGGCTTAGCTTGGCTAGGCTAGTCTCGGCTTGGATAGCCAAGCCTAGCCAAGCTTGATGTGAGCTTGGCATGGCATGGCTTCGCTCATCTCAGCTTGGCTTGGCTGGGCTTGGCTCGGCTAAGCTTGGCTTGGCATGGCTTGGCTTAGCTTGGCTTGGATTGGCTTGGCTCGGCTCGGCTTGGCTCAGCTTGGCTCGGCTCGGCTTGGCTCAGCTTGGCTTGGCTGAACCGAGCTTGGCTCAGTTTGGCACACTTAGCCCTGCACGAACCGGCACAGACTCGGTTAGGCTCATCTTGCTCGGCTCGGCTCAGCTCGGCTTAGCCTATCTATTTGTTAAGCTACACCGAGTTGTTAACGCCTAATCGAGCCAACTGCCTATCCTAGCCAAGATGAGACAAGCTGAAGTGACTTGAGCCTAGCCTTGCAGAGCCGAGCCGAGTCGAACCTAGTTGAGCCTAGCGAAGCCCAGCCAAGCCCAGTCAAGTCAAGCCGTGCTGAGCCAAGCCAAGCCAAGCCAAGCCAAGCCCAGCCAAGCAAAGCTGAGCCAAGCCGAGCCGAGCCAAGCCCAGCCAAGCTAAGCCAAGATGAGCCAAGCCGAGCCGTGCCAAGCTAGGCTCACATCAAGCTTGGCTAGGCTTGGCTATCCAAGCCGAGACTAGCCTAGCCAAGCCAAGCCATGCTTGCAAAAAATCTGACAGAACTGAAAATGGAGTTCAGTTGAGTTCAAAAAAAATTCTACACAGGATTTGAGGTTGGCTAGGATAGGTTTGGCTTGGCTGGGCTTGGCTTGACTTGGCTTAACCCGACTCGGCGTGGCTCAGCTTGGCTGGGCTTGACTGAGCTTGGCTCGGTTTGGCTTGGCTTGATTGAGCTTGGCTTAGTTTGGCACACTTAGCTCAGCTCGAACCGGCTCGGACTCGATTAAGCTCAACTTCGCTCATTACGGCTCAGCTTAGCCTATTTATTTGTTAGGCATGAACGACTTGGCGTAGCTTAACAAATAGATATGCTAAGCTGAGCCGAGCCGAGCGAAGTTGAGCCTAACCGAGTCTGAGCTGATTCGAGCAGGGCTAAGTGTGCCAAACCGAGCCAAGCTAAGCCCAGTCTAGCCAAGCCTAACGAAGCCAACCTCACATCATGCATAGAATTTTTTTCGAACTCATTTGAACTCCGTTTTCAGGTTTTCAATTCTATCAAATTCTTTGCTGGGCAAGCCTAGCCTATCCAAGCCTAGCCTATCCAAGCCTAGCCAAGCCAAGCCAAGCCAACCTCACATCAAGCTTGGATGGGCTTGGCTAGGCTTGGCTGGGCTAAACTAGGCTCGACTCGGCTCGGCTCGGCTCTGCTAGGCTAGGCTCAGGTCACTTTAGCTTGGTTCGTCACTGCTACGATAGGCAGTTGGCTCGGTTAGGCGTGAACGACTCGGCGTAGCTTAACAAATAGATAGGCTAAGTCGAGCCGAGACGAGCGAAGTTGAGTTTAATCGAGTCTGAGCCGGTTCGAGCTGAGCTAAGTGTGCCAAACCGAGCCATGCTCAGTTCAGCCAAGCTAAGACGAGCCGAGTCTAGTCGAGCCTAGCCAAGCCTAACCGTTCGCGCCTAACCGAACCAACTGCTTATCCTAGCTGAGACGAGCCAAACTGAGCTGACCTGAGCCTAGCCTAGCAGAGCCGAGCCGAGTCAAGCCAAGTTGAGCCTTGCTAAGCCCAGCCAAGCCCAGCCTAGCCAAGCCAAGCCGAGCCGAGCCAAGCCTAGCCAAGCCAAGCCAAGCCAAGCCAAGCCAAGCCAAGCCAAGCCAAGCCAAGCCAGGCCAAGCCAAGCCAAGCCAAGCCAAGCCAAGCCAAGCCAAGCCAAGCCAAGCCAAGCCAAGCCAAGCGAAGCCAAGCCATGCCAAGCGAAGTGAAGCCAAGCCAAGCCAAGCCAAGTCAAGCCAAGCCAAGCTGAGCCAAGTCAAGCCAAGCTAGGCCAATTTGATCTGTGTCAAGCCAAGTCAAGCCATGCCAAGCCAAGTCAAGCCTATCCTAGCCAACCTCACATCATGCGTAGAATTTTTTTCGAACTCAATTGAACTCCATTTTCATTTCTGTCAGATTTTATGCAAGCATGGCTTGGCTTGGCTTGGCTTGGCTTGGCTTGGCTCGGCTCGGCTCGGCTTGGCTTGGCTCAGCTCGGCTCGGCTTGGCTTGGCTGGGCTTCGCTAGGCTCAACTAGGTTCGACTTGGCTCGGCTATGCAAGGCTAGGCTCAAGTCATTTCGGCTTGGCTCATCTCGGCTAGGATAGGCAGTTGGCTCGATTAGGCGTTAACGAATCGGTGTAGCTTAACAAAAAAAGAGGCTAAGCCGAGCCGAAACGAGCGGAGTTGAGCTTAATCGAGTCCGAGCCGGTTCGAGCTGAGCTAAGTGTGCCAAACCGAGCCAAGCTCAGTTTAGCCAAGCTATGACAAGCCGAGTCTAGTCGAGCCTAGTTGAGCCAAGCGAAGCCTAGCCAAGCCAAGCCGAGTCGAGCCGAGTTGAGCCGAGCCAAGGCAAGCCAAGCCAAGAAAAGCCAAGCTAAGCAAAGCCAAGCCAAGCCAAGCCATGCCAAGCCAAGCCAAGCCAAGCCAAGCCAAGCCAATCCAAGCCAAGTCATGCCAAGCCATGCCGAGCCGAGCGAAGCCAAGCCAAGCCAAGCCAAGCCAAGCTGAGTCGAGCCGAGCTGAGCCGAGCCGAGCCAAGCCAAGCCAAGCCAAGCCAAGTTAAGCCAAGCCATGCCAAGCCAAGCCAAGCCGAGCCGAGCCCAGCCAAGCCGAGATGAGCCAAGCCAAGCAGTGCCAAGCCAAGCTCACATCAAGCTTGGCAAGGCTTGGCTATCCAAGCCGAGACTAGCCTAGCCAAGCCAAGCCATCCTTGCAAAAAATCTGACAGAATTGAAAATGGAGTTCAATTGAGTTCGAAAAGAATTCTACGCATGATGTGAGGTTGGCTGGGAAAGGTTTGGCTTGACTTAGCTTGACACGGCTTGGCATGGCTCATCTTGGCATGGCTCAGCTTGGCTTGGCTTGGCTTGGCTCGGCTCGGCTTGGATTGGCTTGGCTCAGCTTGGCTCGGATCGGCTCGGCTTGGCTTAGCTTGGCTGGGCTTGGCTAGGCATAGTTAGGCTCAATTAGGGTCGACTCAGCTTGGCTCATCTCGGCTGGGATAGGCAGTTGGCTCGGTTAGGCGTGAATGACTTGGCGTAGCTTAACAAATAGATATGCTAAGCCAAGCCGAGCGAAGTTGAGCCTAACCGAGTCTGAGCCATTTCGAGCATAGCTAAGTGTGCCAAACCCAGCCAAGCTCAGTTTAGCCAAGCCAAGCCCAGCCAAGCCAGGCCAAGCCTAGCCAAGCCAACCTAACATCATGCATAGAATTTTTTTTCGAACTCATTTGAACTCCGTTTTCAGTTCTATAAGATTCTTTGCTGGGCAAGCCTAGCCTATCCAAGCCTAGCTTGGTTCAGCTTGGCTTGGCTTGGCTTGGCTTGGCTGGGCTTGGCTTGGCTAAACTGAGCTTGGCTGGGTTTGGCACACTTAGCTATGCTCGAAATGGCTCAGACTCGGTTAGGCTCAACTTCGCTCGGCTTGGCTTAGCATATCTATTTGTTAAGCTACGCCAAGTCATTCACGCCTAACCGAGCCAACTGCCTATCCCAGCCGAGATGAGCCAAGCTGAGTCGACCCTAATTGAGCCTAACTATGCCTAGCCAAGCCCAGCCAAGCTAAGCCAAGCCGAGCCGATCCGAGCCAAGCTGAGCCAAGCCAATCCAAGCCGAGCCAAGCCGAGCTGAGCCAAGCCTAGTCAAGCCAAGCCGGCTCGGCTCGGCTCGGCTCGGCTTGGCTTGGCTCAGCTCGGCTCGACTCGGCTTGGCTTGGCTTGGCTTGGCTGGGCTTCGCTAGGCTCAACTAGGTTCGACTCGGCTCGGCTATGCAAGGCTAGGCTCAAGTCATTTCAGCTTGGCTCATCTCGGCTAGGATAGGCAGTTGGCTCGATTTGGCGTTAACGACTCGGTGTAGCTTAACAAATAGAGAGGCTAAGCCGATCCGAAATGAGCGAAGTTGAGATTAATCGAGTCCGAGTCGGTTCGAGCTGAGCTAAGTGTGCCAAACCAAGCCAAGCTCAGTTTAGCCAAGCTAAGACGAGCCGAGTCTAGTCGATCCTAGTTGAGCCTAGCCAAGCCCAGCCAAGCCCATCCAAGCCGAGCCGAGCTGAGCCGATCCGAGCCAAGCCAAGCCAAGCCAAACCAAGCCACGCCAAGCCAAGCCAAGCCAAGCCAAGCCAAGCCAAGCTAAGCCAAGCCCAGCCAAGCCAAGCTGAGCCAAGCCGAGTTGAGCCGAGCCAAGCCCTTCCAAGCCAAGCCGAGATGAGCCAAGCCGAGATGAGCCAAGCCGAGCTCATATCAAGCTTGGCTTGGCTTGGCTATCCAATCCGATACTGGTCTAGCCAAACCAAGCCATGCTTGCAAAAAATCTGACAGAATTTCTACGCATGATGTGAGGTTGGCTAGGATAGGTTTGGCTTGGCTGGGCTTGGCTTGACTTGGCTTGACACGGCTCGGCTTGGATTAGCTTGGCTGGGCTTGGCTTGACTTGGATTGACTTGACATGGCTTGGATTGGCTTGGCTTGGCTTGGCTTGGCTTAGCTCGGCTTAGCTCGGCTTGGCTAGGCTTAGCAAGGCTCAACTTGGCTCGACTCAGCTCGGCACTGCTAGGCTAGGCTCAGGTCGGCTCAGTTTGGCTCATCTCAGCTAGGATAAACAGTTGGTTCGGTTAGGTGCGAACGGCTCGGCTTGGCTAGGCTCGACTAGACTTGGCTCGTCTTAGCTTGGCAGAACTGAGCTTGGCTCAGTTTGGCACACTTAGCTCAGCTCTAACCGGCACGGACTCGATTAAGCTCAACTTCGCTCATATCGGCTCGCCTTAGCCTATCTATTTGTTAAGCTACGCCGAGTCATTCACGCCTAACCGAGCCAACTACCTATCGTAGCAGAGACGAGCCAAGCTAAAGTGACCTGAGTCTAGCCTATCAGAGCTGAGCCGAGTCCAGCTTAGTATAGCCCAGCCCAGCCAAGCTTGATGTGAGGTTGGCTTGGCTTGGCTTGGCTGGGCTTGGATAGGCTAGGCTTGCCCAGCAATGAATCTGATAGAACTGAAAACAGAGTTCAAATGAGTTCGAAAAAAATTGTATGCATGATGTGAGGTTGGCTTGGTTAGGCTTGGATAGACGGGGTTTGGCTAGGCTTGGCTTGACTAGGCTTGGCTTGGCTGAACTGAGCTTGGCTCGGTTTGGCACACTTAGCTCTGCTCGAACAGGCTCGGACTCGGTTAGGCTTAACTTCGCTCGGCTCTGCTCGGCTTAGTATATCTATTTGTTAAGCTACGCCAAGTCGTTCACGCCTAACAAATAGATAGGCTAAGCCGAGCCGAGACGATCGAAGTTGAGCTTAATCGAGTTCGAGCCGGTTCGAGCTGAGATAAGTGTGCCAAACTGAGCCAAGCTCAGTCAAGCCAAGCCAAGCCAAGCCAAGCCAAGTCAAACCAAGCTGAGCCAAGCCAAGCCAAGCCATGTCAAGCCAAGTCAAACCAAGCTGAGCCAAGCCAAGCCAAACCTATCCTAGCCAACCTCACATCATGCATAGAATTTTTTTCGAACTCAATTGAACTCCGTTTTCAGTTCTGTCAGATTTTTTTGCAAGCATGGCTTGGCTTGGCTAGGCTAGTCTCGGCTTGGACAGCCAAGCCTAGCCATGCTTGATGTGAGCTTGGCTTGGCACGGCTCGGTTTGGATCATCTCGGCTTGGCTTGGCTGGGATTGGCTGGGCTTGGCTAGCCAACCTCACGTCATGCGTAGAATTTTTTTCGAACTCAATTGAACTCCATTTTCAGTTCTGTCAGATTTTTTTGCAAGCATGGCTTGGCTTTGCTTGGTTGGCATGGCTTGGCTTGGCTTGGCTTGGCTTGGCTTGGCTTTGCTCGGCTCGACTTGGGCTTGGCTGGGTTTCGCTAGACTCAACTAGGTTCGACTCGGCTCGGCTCTGCAAGGCTAGGCTTAAGTCACTTCAGCTTGGCTCATCTCGGCTCGGCTTAGCCAATCTATTTGTTAAGCTACGTCGAGTCATTCACGCCTAACCGAGGCTTGGCTTAGCTAGGCTTGGCTCAGCTTGGCTAGGCTTGGCTTGGCTTGGCTTGGCTTGGCTCGGCTTGGATTGGCTCGGCTCGGCTCGGCTGGGTTTGGCTCGGCTCGGCTTGGCTCAGATTGGCTCGGCTTGGATTGGCTTGGCTTGGTTTGGCTTAGCTTGGCTGGGCTTGGTTGGGCTTGGCTGGGCTTAGTTAGGCTCAATTAGGCTCGACTAGGCTCGGCTCTGCAAGGCAAGACTCAGGTCAATTCAGCTTTGCTCGTCTCGGCTGGGATAGGCAGTTGGCTCGGTTAGGCGTGAACGACTTGGCGTAGCTTAACAAATAAATATGCTAAGCCGAGCGAAGTTGAGCTTAACCAAGTCTGAGCCGATTCGAGCAGAGCTAAGTGTGCCAAACCGAGCCAAGCTCAGTTCAGCCAAGCCAAGCCAAGCCCAGCCAAGCCAAGCCCAGGCAAGCCTAGTCTAGCCAAGCCTAACCAAGCCAACCTCACATCATGCATACAATTTTTTTCGAACTCATTTGAACTTCGTTTTCAATTCTATCAGATTCTTTGCTTGCAACCTCACATCATGGCAAGCCAACCTCACATCATGCCAAGCCAAGTCATGCTTGCAAAAAATCTGACAGAACTGAAAATGGAGTTCAATTGAGTTCGAAAAAAATTCTACGCATGATGTGAGGTTGGCTAGGATAGGTTTGGCTTAGCTGGGTTTGGCTTGATTTGGCTTGACACGACTCGGCTTGACTCAGCTTGGCTGGGCTTGGCTTGGCTTGGCTTGGCTAGGCTCGGTTTGGCTGGGCTTAGCAAGGCTCAACTTGGCTCGACTCGGCTCGGATCGGCTCTGCTAGGCAAGGCTCAGGTCAGCTCAGTTTGGATCGTCTCAGCTAGGATAAGCAGTTGGTTCAGTTACGCGCGAATGGCTCGGCTTGGCTAGGCTCGACAAGACTCAGCTCGTTTTAGCTTGGCTGAACTGAGCTTGGCTCGGTTTGGAGCACTTAGCTAAGCTCGAACCGGCTCGGACTCGATTAAGCTCAACATCGCTCGTCTCGGCTCGACTTAGCCTATCTATTTGTTAAGCTACATCGAGTCGTTCACGACAAACCGAGCCAACTGCCTATCGTAGCAGAGACGAGCCAAGCTAAAGTGACCTGAGCATAGCCTAGCAGAGCCGAGCCGAGTTGAGCCTAGTTTAGCCCAGCCATGCCAAGCCAAGCCCAGCCAAGTTTGATGTGAGGTTGGGTTGGCATGGCTTGGCTGGGCTTGGATAGGCTAGGCTTGCCCAGCAAAGAATCTGATAGAACTGAAAATGGAGTTCAAATGAGTTCGAAAAAAATTGTATGCATGATGTGAGGTTGGCTTGGTTAGGCTTGGCTAGACTGGGCTTGGCTTGGCTGAACTGAGCTTGGATCAGTTTGGCACACTTAGCTCTGCCCGAATCGGCTCAGACTCGGTTATGCTCAACTTCACTCGGCTTGGCTCGGCTTAGCATATCTATTTGTTAAGCTTAACCGAGTGTGTGCCGGTTTGTGCAGAGGTAAGTGTGCCAAACCGAGCCTAGCTCGGTTCAGCCAAGCCGTGCCGAGCCGAGACAAGCCAAGCCAAGCCAAGCCAAGCCGAGCCGAGCCAAGCCAAGCCAAGCCGAGCCGTGCCAACCCAAGCCAAGCTCACATCAAGCTTGGCTAGGCTTGGCTATCCAAGCCGAGATTAGCCTAGCCAAGCCAAGCCATGCTTGCAAAAAATCTGACAGAACTGAAGACAGAGTTCAATTGAGTTCGAAAAAAATTCTACGCATGATGTGATGCTGGCTAGGATAGGTTTGGCTTGGCTGGGTTTGGATTGACATGGCTAGGATAGGTTTGGCTTGGTTGGGCTTTGCTTGGCTGGGCTTAGCAAGGTTCAACTTGGCTCGACTCGGCTCGGCTCAGCTCTGCTAGGCTAGGCTCAGGTCAGCTCAGTTTGGCTCGTCTCAGCAAGGAAAAGCAGTTGGTTAGGTTAGGCGCGAATGACTCATCTTGGCTAGGCTCGACTAGATTCGGCTCATCTTAGCTTGGCTGAACTGAGCTTGGCACGGTTTGACAAACTTAGCTCAGCTCGAACCGGCTCGGACATGATTAAGCTCAACTTCGCTCGTCTCGGCTCGGCTTAGCCTATCTATTTGTTAAGCTACGCCGAGTCGTTCACGCCTAACCGAGCCAACTGCCTATCCTAGCCGAGATGAGAAAAGCTGAAGTGACTTGAGCCTAGCCTTGTAGAGCCGAGTAGAGTCGAGCCTAGTTGAGCCGAGCGAAGCCCAGACAAGCCAAGCCGAGCTGAGCCAAGCCGAGCTGAGCCAAGCCAAGCTAAGCCACGCCCAGCCAAGCCAAGCTGAGCCAAGCTGAGTCGAGCCGAGCCGAGCCGAGCCAAGCCCTTCCATGCCAAGCCTAGACGAGCCAAGCCGAGCTGTGCCAAGCCATGCTCACATTAAGCTTGGCTAGGCTTGGCTATCCAAGCCGAGACTGGCCTAGCCAAGCTAATCCATGCTTGCAAAAAATCTGACAGAAATGAAAACGGAGTTCAATTGAGTCTTGTATAGGCTTGGCTTGTATAGGCTTGGCTTGGCCAGTCTCGGCTTGGATAGCCAAGCCTAGCCAAGCTTGATGTGAGCTTGGCTTGGCACGGCTCGGCTTGGCTCATCTCGGCTTGGCTTGGAAGGGCTTGGCTCGGCTCGGCTCAGCTCAGCTCGGCTAGGCTCAGCTTGGCTTGGCTTGGCTTGGCTATGCTTGGCTAAGCTTAGCTTAGCTTGGCTTGGCTTGGCTTAGCTTGGCTTGGCTTGGCTTGGCTCAGCTTGGCTTAGCTCGGCTCGGCTTGACTTGGCTGGGCTTGGCTGGGCTTCGATAGGCTCAACTAGGCTCGACTCAGCTCGGCTCTGCAAGGCTAGGCTTAAGTCACTTCAGCTTGGCTCATCTCGTCTAGGATAGGCATTTGGCTCGGTTAGGCGTTAACGACTCGATGTAGCTTAACAAATAGATATGCTAAGTCGAGCCAAGCCGAGCCGAGCAAGATGAGCCTAACCGAGTCTGTGCCGGTTCGTGCAGAGCTAAGTGTGCCAAACCGAGCCAAACTCGGTTCAGCCAAGCCAAGCTGAGCCGAGCCGAGCCGAGCCAATCCAAGTCAAGAAAAGCCAAGCCAAGCCTTGCCAAGCCAAACCAAGCCAAGCCAAGCCCAGCAAAGCCCAACCAAGCCAAGCCAAGCCAAGCTGAGCCAAGCCGAGCCGAGCCAAGCCCAGCCTAGCCAAGCCAAGCCGAGATGAGCCAAGCCGAGCCGTGCCAAGCCAAGCTCACATCAAGCTTGTCTAGGCTTGGCTATCCAAGCCGAGACTAGCCTAGCCAAGCCAAGCCATGCTTGCAAAAAATCTGACAGAACTGAAAACAGAGTTCAATTTTGTTCGAAAAAAATTCTACGCATGATGTGAGGTTGGCTAGGATAGGTTTGGCTTGGCTGGGCTTGGCTTGACTTGGCTTGACATGGCTCGGCTTGGCTCAGCTTGGCTGGGCTTGGCTTGGCATGACTTGGCTTGGCTTGGCTTGGATTGGCTTGGCTAGGCTCGGCTTGGCTGGGCTTAGCAAGGCTCAACTTGGCTCGACTCGACTCGTCTCGGCTCTGCTAGGCTAGGCTCAAGTCAGCTCAGTTTGGATCGTCTCAGCTAGGATAAGCAGTTGGTTTGGTTAGGCGCGAACGGCTCGGCTTGGCTAGGCTCGACTAGACTCAGCTCGTCTTAGCTTGACTAAACTGAGCTTGGCTCGGTTTGGCACACTTAGCTCAGCTCAAACAGGCTCGGACTCGATTAAGCTCATCTTCGCTCGTCTCGGCTCGGCTTAGCCTATCTATTTGTTAAGCTACGCCGAGTCGTTCATACCTACGCATGATGTGAGGTTGGCTTGGATGGGCTTGGCTTGACTTGGCTTGACACGGCTCGGCTTGGCTCAGCTTGGCTGGGTTTGGCTTGACTTGGCTTGGCTTGACTTGTCTTGGCTTGGCTTGGCTTGGCTTAACTAGGCTCAACTTGGCTCGACTCGACTCGGCTCGGCTCTGCTAGGCTAGGCTCAGGTCAGCTCAGTTTGGCTCATCTCAGCTAGGATAAGCAGTTGGTTCGTTTAGGCACGAACGGCTCGGCTTGGCTAGGCTTGACTAGACTCGGCTCGTCTTAGCTTGGCTGAAATGAGCTTGGCTCGGTTTGGCACACTTAGCTCAGCTCGAACTGGCTCGGACTCGATTAAGCTCAACTTCGCTCGTCTCGACTCGGCTTAGCTTATTTATTTGTTAAGCTACGTCGAGTCATTCACGCCTAACAGAGCCAACTGCCTATCATAGCAGAGATGAGCCTAGCTAAAGTAACATGAGCCTAGCCTAGTAGAGTCGAGCCGAGTCGAGCCTAGTTTAGCCCAGCCAAGCCTAGCCAAGCCCAGCCAAGCTTGATGTGAGGTTGGCTTGGCTGGGCTTGGATAGGCTAGGCTTGCCTAGCAAAGAATCTGATAGAACTGAAAACGGAGTTCAAATGAGTTCGAAAAAAATTCTATGCATGATGTGAGGTTGGCTTGGTTAGGCTTGGCTAGACTGGGCTTGGCTTGGCTTGGCTGAAATGAGCTTGGCTCGGTTTGGCACACTTAGCTCTGCTCGAACTGGCTCGGACTCGGTTAGGCTTAACTACGCTCGGCTCGGCTCGGCTTAGCATATCTATTTGTTAAGCTACGCCAAGTCGTTCACGCCTAATCGAGCCAACTGCCTATCCCAGCCGAGATGAGCCAAGCTGAATTGACCTGAGCCTAGCCTTTGCAGAGCCGAGCCTAAATGAGCCTAACTAAGCCCAGCCAAGCCAAGCCGAGCCAATCTAAGCCGAGCCAAGCCGAGCCAAGCCAAACCAAGCCGAGCTGAGCCAATCTAAGCCGAGCCAAGCCCAGCCCAGCCCAGCCCAGCCAAGCCAAACCGAGCTGAGCCAATCCAAGCCATGCCAAGCCAAGCTGAGCCAAGCCAAGCCATGCCAAGCCCAGCCAAGCCAAGCCCAGCCAAGCCAAGCCGATCCTTGCCAAGCCAAGTCCTGCCGAGCCAAGCCAAGCCTAGCCTATCCAAGCCCAGCCAAGCCAACCTCACATCAAGCTTGGCAAGGCTAGTCTTGGCTTGGCTAGGCTGGGCTTGGCTGGGCTTAGCTAGGCTCAACTTTGCTCGACTCGGCTAGGCTCAGGTTAGCTCAGGTTGGCTCATCTCGGCTAGGATAGGTAGTTGGTTCGATTAGGCCAGAATAGCTTGGTGTAGCTTAACAAATATATATGCTAAATCGAGCCTAGCCAAGCTGAGCCTAGCGTTGCCCAACCAATCCGAGCCAAGCCCAACCAAGCCAAGCCAAGCCAAGCCAAGCCGAGACAAGCCTAGCCAAGCCGAAACGTGCCAAGTCGAGCCGTTCCAATCCAAGCCAAGCTGAGCGTAACCAATTAAGCCCAACCATGCCGAGCCTAGCCAAGCCCAGCCAAATATATTCAAGCCGAGCCAGGCCTAGCCAAGCCAAGCCATGCTTGCAAAGAATCTGATAGAACTGAAAACGAAGTTCAAATGAGTTCGAAAAAAATTCAACGCATGATGTGAGGTTGGTTTGGCCGACTAAGCGTAGCTGGCTAAGCCGAGCCGAGCTGAGCCGAGCGAAGTTGAGCCTAACCGAGTTCGAGCCGGTTCGTGCAGAGCTAAGTGTGCCAAACCGAGCCGAGTCTTGTCGAGCCTAGCCTAGACGAGCCGTTCACCCCTAATCGAACCAACTGCCTATCCTTGCCGAGACTAGCCAATCTGTGCTGACCTGAGCCTAGCCGAGCAAAGCCGAGCTGAGCCGAGTCAAGCCAAGTTGAGCCTAGCTAAGCCCAACCAAGCTGAGCCTAGCTAAGCCCAACCAAGCTGAGCCTAGCAAATCCAAGCCAACTCAAGCCAAGCCAAGCCAAGCCGAGACGAGCCGAGCCAAGTCAAGTTGAGTGAGCCAAACTGAGCCAGGCGCAGTTCAACAAATCCGAGCCAAGCCGAGCTGAGCCTAGTCGAGCCTAGCCAAGCTGTCCCTAGCTAAGCCAATCCAAGCCAAGACAAACCTAGCCAAGCCAAGCCATGCTTGCAAAGAATCTAACAACACTGAAAACGGAGTTCAAATGAGTTCGAAAAAAATTCTATGCATGATGTGAGGTTGGCCTGGCTATGTTTGGCTTGGCTTGGCTTGACTTAGCTTGGCTGGGCTTGGCTAGTCTCGGTTTGGCTGGCTTAGCTATGCTCAACTTGACTCGACTCCGCTCGGCTCGAATCTCTTAGGCTAGGCTCAGCTCAGCTCAAATTAGCTCGTCTCGGCTAGGATAGGCAGTTGGTTTGGTTAGGCCCGAACGACTCAGCTTGGCTAGGCTCGACTAGACTCGGCTCGGCTCAGCTTGGCAGAACTGAGCTTGGCTCGCTTTGGAACACTTAACTTTGCTCGAACCGGCACAGACTCGATTTGGCTCAACTTGCTCGGCTCGGCTTAGCCTATCTATTTGTTAAGCTACGCCGAGTCGTTAACGCATAACCGAGCCAACTGTCTATCCTAGCTGAGACGAGCCAAACTGAAGTGACTTTAGCCTAGCCTTGCAGAGCCGAGCCGAGTCGAGCCTAGCGAAGCCCAGCCAAGCCAAGCTGAGCCAAGCCAAGCCAAGACAAGTCGAGCTGAGCCAAGCCAAGCCTAGCCAAGCCGAGCCAAGCCAAGCCGAGCCAAACCAAGCCGACCCAAGCCCAGCCCAGCCAAGCCAAGCCGAGATGAGCCAAGCCGAGCCTTGCCAAGCCAAGCTAACATCAAGCTTGGCTAGGCTTGGCTATCCAAGCCTAGACTAGCCTAGCCAAGCCAAGCCATGGTTGCAAAAAATCTAACAGAACTGAACACAGAGTTCAATTGAGTTCGAAAAAAATTCTACGTATGATGTGAGGTTGGCTAGGCTAGGTTTGGCTAGACTGGGCTTGGCTAGGCTGGGTTGGGCTTGACTTGGCTTGGCACGGCTCGGCTCGGCTTGGCTCAGCTCATCTCGGCTTATCACAACTAGGCTGGGCTTGGCTTGGCTTGACTTGGCTTGGTGCGGCTTGGCTGGGCTTAGCAAGGCTCAACTTGGCTCGACTCGGCTCTGCTAGGCTAGGCTAAGGTCAGCTCAAATTGGCTCGTCTCAGCTTGGATAGGCAGTTGGTTCGGTTAGGCGCGAACGGCTCAGCTTGGCTAGGCTCGACTAGACTCGACTAGACTCTGCTCGGCTCAGCTTGGCTGAACTGAGCTTGGCTCGGTTTGGCACACTTAGCTTTGCTCAAATCGGCACAGACTCGGTTAGGCTCAACTTGTGCGGCTCAGCTCAGCTCGGCTTAGCCTATCTATTTGTTAAGCTACGCCGAGTCGTTAATGCCTAACCGAGCCAACTGTCTATCCTAGCCGAGACGAGCCAAGCTGAAGTGACTTGAGCCTAGACTTGCAAAGCCGAGCTGAGTCGAGCCTAGTTGAGCCTAGCGAAGTCAGCCAAGCCAAGCCAAGCTAAGCTGAGCTGAGCTGAGCCAAGCCATGCCAAGATAAGCCAAGCTGAGCGAAGCCCAGCCAAGCCAAGCCTAGCCAAGCTCGGTCGAGCCGAGCTAAGCACAGCCGAGCCGAGCCAAGCCAACCCGAGATGAGCCGAGCCGAGCCCTGCCAAGCCAAGCTCACATCAAGCTTGGCTAGGCTTGGATATCCAAGCCGAGACTAGCCTAGCCAAGCCATGCTTGCAAAAAATCAGACAGAACTGAAAATGGAGTTCAATTGAGTTCGAAAAAAATTCTACGCATGATGTGAGTTTGGCTAGGCTAGGTTTGGCTTGGCTTGACTTTTTTGCACTGCTCGGCTTCGCTCAGCTCGTCTTGGCTTGTCACGACTCGGCTTGGCTTGGCTTGGCTGGGCTTGGCTTGGCTTAGCAAGGATCAACTTGGCTCGACTCGGCTCGGCTCTACTAGGCTAGGCTCAGGTTAGCTCAGATTGACTCATCTCAGCTAGGATTGGCAGTTGGTTTGGTTAGGCACGAACGGCTTGGCTAGGCTCGACTAGACTGGGCTCAGCTTAGCTTGGCTGAACTGAGCTTAGCTCGATTTGGCACACTTAGCTCAGCTCGAACCGGCTCGAACTCGGTTAGGCTCAACTTCGCTCGTCTCGGCTCAGCTAAGTGTGCCAACCCAAGCTCGGTTCAGCCAAGCTGAGCCAAGCTGAGTCTTGTTGAGCCTAGTCGAGCCTAGCCAAGCCGAGCCATTCGCGCCTAACCGAACCAACTGCCTATCATTGCCGAGACTAGCCAATCTGTGCTGACCTGAGCCTAGCCGAGGAAAGCCGAGCTGAGCCGAGTCAAGCCAAGTTCATTGCTAAGCCCAGCCAAGCTGAGCCAAGCCAAGATCAGCCAAGCTGAGCCAAGCCGAGTCGTGTCAAGCCAAGTAAAGCCAAGCCAAACCTATCCTAGCCAACCACACATCATGCGTAGAATTTTTTTCGAACTCAATTGAACTCTATTTTCAGTTCTGTCAGATTTTTTACAAGCATGACTTGGCTTGGCTAGGCTAGTCCCGGCTTGGATAGCCAAGCCTAGCCAAGCTTGATGTGAACTTGGCTTGGCACGGCTCGGCTTGGCTTGGTTGGGCTTGGCTGGGCTTGGCTTGTCTTGGCTTGGCTGGGCTTGGCTTGGATTGGCTTGGCTTGGCTTGGCTCGGCTTGGCTCGGCTCGGCTTGGCATGGCTGGGATTGGCTGGGCTCAACTAGGCTCGACTCGGCTCGGATCTTCAAGGCTAGGCTCAAGTCACTTCAGCTTGGCTCATCTCGGCTAGGATAGGCAGTTAGCTCGGTTAGGCGTTAACGACTCGGTGTGACTTAACAAAGCCAAGCCAAGCAAAGCTGAGCCAAGCCGAGCCGAGCCAAGCCAAGCCAAGCCAAGCCGAGATGAGCCAAGTCAAGCCACACCAAGCCAAGCTCACATCATGTTTGGCTAGGCTTGGCTATCCAAGCCGAGACTAGCCTCGCCAAGCCAAGTCATGCTTGCAAAAAATCTGACAGAACTGAAAACGTAGTTCAATTGAGTTCAAAAAAAATTCTACGCATGATGTGAGGTTGGCTAGGATAGGTTTGGCTTGGCTGGGCTTGGCTTGACTTGGCTGGACACGGCTCAGCTTGGCTTGGCTTGGCTTGGCTTGACTTGACTTGGCTTGGCTTGGCTTGGCTTGGCTTAGCAAGGCTCAACTTGGCTCGACTCAGCTCGGCTCAGCTCTGCTAGGCTAGGATCAGGTCAGCTCAGTTTGGCTCGTCTCAGCTAGGATAAGCAGTTGGTTCAGTTAGGCGCGAATGGCTCGGCCTGGCTAGGTTCGACTAGACTCGGCTCATCTTAGCTTGGCGGATTGAGATCAGCACGAATCGGCTCGGACTCGATTAAGCTCAACTTCGCTCGTCTCAGCTCAGCTTAGCCTATCTATTTGTTAAGCTACGCCGAGTCATTCACGCGTAACCGAGGCTTGGCTTGGCTCGGCTCGGATTGCCTTGGCTTGGCTTGGCTTGGCTTGGCTGGGCTTGGCTCGGCTCAGCTCGGCTCGGCTTGGGTCTGCTTGGATTGGCTCGGATCGTCTCGGCTCGGCTCAGCTCGGCTTGGCTTGGCTTGGCTGGGCTTGGCTCGGCTCGGCTTGCCTCGGCTTGGCTCGGCTTGGATTGGCTCAGCTCGGCTTGGCTCGACTTGGCTTGGATTGGCTTGGCTTAGCTTGGCTGGGCTTAGTTAGGAATTAGGCTAGACTCAGGTCAATTCAGATTGCCTCATCTCGACTGGGATAGGCAGTTGGCTCAGTTAGGCGTGAACGACTTGGCGTAGCTTAACAAATAGATATGCAAATCCGAGTCGAGCCGAGCGAAGTTGAGCCTAACCGAGTCCAAGCTAGTTCGAGCAGAGCTAAGTGTGCCAAACCGAGCCAAGCTCAGTTAATCCAAGCCAAGCCCAGCCCAGCCAAGCCAAGCCAAGCCAAGCCAAGCCTAGGCAAGCCCAGTCTATCCAAGCCTAATCAAGCCAACCTCACATCATGCATGTAATTTTTTTCGAACTCATTTGAACTCCGTTTTCAGTTCTATCAGATTCTTTGCTGGGCAAGCCTAGCCTATCCAAGCCCAGCCAAGCCAAGCCAAGCCAACCTAACATCAAACTTGACTGGGCTTGGCTGGGCTTGGCTTTGCTGGGCTAAACTAGGCTCGGCTCGGCTCGGCTCTGCTAGGCTAGGCTCAGGCCACTTTAGCTTGGCTCGTCTCTACTACGATAGGCAGTTGGCTCGGTTAGGCGTGAAAGACTCGGCGTAGCTTAACAAATAGATAGTCTAAGCCGAGCCGAGACGAGCGAAGTTGAGCTTAATCGAGTCCGAGCCTGTTCGAGCTGAACTAAGTGCGCCAAACCGAGCCAAGCTCAGTTCAGCCAAGCTAAGACGAGCCGAGTCTAGTCGAGCCTAGCCAAGCCGAGCCGTTCGCGCCTAACCGAACCAACTGCTTATCCTAGATGAGATGATCCAAACTGAGCTAACCAAAGCCTAGCCTAGCAGAGCCAAGCCGAGCCGAGTCGAGCCAAGTTGAGCATTGCTAAGGCCAGCCAAGCCGAGCCTAGCCCAGCCAAGCCGAGCCTAGCCCAGCCAAGCCAAGCCAAGCCCAGCCAAACTAAGCCAAGCCAAGCCGTGTCAAGCCAAGTCAAGCCAAGCCCAGCCAAGTCAAACCTATCCTAGCCAACCTCACATCATGCATAGAATTTTTTTCGAACTCAATTGAACTCCGTTTTCAGTTCTGTCAAATTTTTTGCAAGCATGGCTTGGCTTGGCTAGGCTAGTCTCGGCTTGGATAGCCAAGCTTGATGTGAGCTTGGCTTGGCACGACTTGGCTCATCTCGGCTTGGCTTGGCTTAGCTTCGCTTGGCTTGGCTTAGCTTGGCTTGGCTTGGCTCGGCTCAGCTCGGCTTGGCTCGGCTCAGCTCAGCTCGGCTCGGCTCGGCTCGACTTGGCTCATCTCGGCTCAGTTTGGCTGGGCTTGGCTGGGCTTAGCAAGGCTCAACTTGGCTCGATTCGGCTCGGCTCGGCTCTGCTAGGCTAGGCTCAGGTCTGCTCAGTTTGGCTCGTCTCAACTAGGATAAGCAGTTGGTTCGGTTAGGCGCGAACGGATCGGCTTGGCTAGGCTCGACTAGACTCGGCTCGTCTTAGCATGGCTGAACTGAGCTTGGCTCGATTTGGCACACTTAGATCAGCTCGAACTGGCTCGGACTCGATTAAGCTCAACTTCGCTCGTCTCAGCTCGGCTTAGCCTCTCTATTTGTTAAGCTACACCGAGTCGTTAATGCCTAACCGAGCCAACTACCTATCCTAGCTGAGATGAGCCAAGCTGAAGTGACTTGAGCCAAGCCTTGTAGAGCCGAGCCGAGTCGAACCTAGTTGAGCCAAGCGAAGCCCAGCCAAGCTTGATGTGAGGTTGGATTGGCTTGGCTGGGCTTGGATAGGCTAGGCTTGCCCAGCAAAGAATCTGATAGAACTGAAAACAGAATTCAAATGAGTTCAAAAAAAAATCAATGCATGATGTGAGGTTGGCTTGTTTAGGCTTGGCTAGACTGGGCTTGGCTAGGCTTGGCTTGGCTCGGTTTGGCACACTTAGCTCTGCTCGAACTGGCTCAAACTCGGTTAGGCTCAACTTCTCTCGGCTCGGCTCGGCTCGGCTTAGCATATCTATTTGTTAAGCTACGCCAAGTCGTTCATGCCTTACCGAGCCAACTGCCTATCCCAGCAGAGACGAGCCAAGCCGAATTGAATTGAGCCTAGCTTTGCAGAGTCGAGCCGAGTCGAGCCTAATTGAGCCTAACTAAGCCCAGCCAAGCTAAGCCAAGCCAAGCTGAGCTGAGCCAAGCCAAGCCGAGCCAAGCTGAGCCAAGCCGAGCCGAGCCAATCCTAGCCGAGCCAAGCTGAGCCGAGCCAAGCCGAGACAAGCCGAGACAAGCCGAGCCAACCCGAGCTGAGCCAATCCAAGCCGAGCCAAACCAAGCCGAGCCGAGCCAAGCCCAGCCAAGCCCAGCCAAGCCAAGCCAAGCCAAGCCTAGCTAAGCCAAGCCTCGGTTAGGCGTTAACGACTCGGTGTAGCTTAACAAATAGAGAGGCTAAGCCGAGCCGAGCCGAGATGAGCAAAGTTCAGCTTAATCGAGTCCGAGCCAGTTCGAGCAGAGCTAAGTGTACCAAACCGAGCCAAGCTCAGTTCAGCCAAGATAAGATGAGCCGAGTCTAGTCGAGCCTAGCCAAGCCGAGCCATTCGCGCCTAACCGAACCAACTGCTTATCCTAGTTGAGATGAGCCGAACTGAGCTCACTTGAGCCTAGTCTAGCAGAGCCGAGCCGAGTCGAGCCAAGTTGAGCCTTGCTAAGTCCAGCCAAACCAAGCCTAGCCAAGCCAAGCCAAGCCAAGCCAAGCCAAGCCAAGTCAAGCCAAGCCCAGCCAAGCTGAGCCAAGCCGAGCCCGTGTCAAGCCAAGTCAAGCAAAGCCCAGCCAAGCCAAACCTATCCTAGCCAACCTCACATCATGCGTAGAATTTTTGTCAAACTCAATTGTACTCCGCTTTCATTTATGTCAGATTTTTTGCAAGCATGGCTTGGCTAGGCTAGGCTAGTCTCGGCTTGGATAGCCATTCCTAGCCAAGATTGATGTGAGCTTGGCTTGGCTCGGCTCGGCTTGGCTCATGTCGGCTTGGCTTGGAAGGGCTTGGCTCGGCTCGGCTCAGCTTTGCTCAGCTTGGCATGGCTTGGCTTGGCTGGGCTTGGCTTAGCTTGGCTTGGCTTAGCTCGGTTTGGCTCGTCTTGGCTTGGCTTGGCACGGCTTGGCCTGGCTAGGCTCAAGTCACTTCAGCAAGGCTAGGCTTGCCCAACAAAGAATTTGATAGAACTGAAAACAGAGTTCAAATGAGTTCAAAAAAAATTCTATGCATGATATGAGATTGGGTTGGTTAGGCTTGGCTAGACTGGGCTTGGCTAGGCTTGGCTTGGCTTGGCTTGGCTGAACTGAGCTTGGATCGGTTTGGCACACTTAGCTCTGCTCGAACTGGCTCGAACTCAGTTAGGCTCAACTTCGCTGGGCTCAGCTCGGCTTAGCATATCTATTTGTTAAGCTACGCCAAGTCGTTCACGCCTAACCGAGTCAACTGCCTATCCCAGCAGAAACGAGCCAAGCTGAATTGACCTGAGCCTAGCCTTGCAGTGTCGAGCCGTGTCGAGCCTAACTAAGCCTAGCCAAGCCCAGCCAAGCTAAGCCAAGCCAAGCTGAATTGACCTGAGCCTTGCCTTGCATATTCGAGCCGAGTCGATCCTAATTGAGCCTAACTAAGCCAAGCCAAGCCAAGCCAAGCCAAGCTGAGCCAAGCCGAGCTGAGCCAATCCAAGCCGAGCCAAGCCCAACCCAGCCAAGCCAAGTCATGCCAAGCCAAGCTGAGCCAAGCCAAGCCAAGCCGAGCCAAGCCGAGCTGAGCCAATCCAAGCCCAGCCAAGCCAAGCCGAGTCGAGCCAAGCCCAGCCCAGCCAAGTCAAGTCAAGCCAATCCAAGCCAAGCCGAGCCAAGCCTAGCTAAGCCAAGCCTCGGTTAGGCGTTAATGACTCGGTGTAGCTTAACAAATAGAGAAGCTAAGCCGAGACAAGACGAGCGAAGTTTAGCTTAATCGAGTCTGAGCCGGTTCGAGCAGAGCTAAGTGTGCCAAACCGAGCCAAGCTCAGTTCAGCCAAGCTAAGATGAGCCGAGTCTAGTCGAGCCTAGCCAAGCCGAGCCATTCATGCCTAACCGAACCAACTGCTTATCCTAGTTGAGACGAGCCGAACTGAGCTGACCTGAGCCTAGCCTAGCAGAGCCGAGCCGAGTCGAGCCAAATTGAGCCTTGCTAAGCCCAGCCAAACCAAGCCTAGCCAAGCCAAGCCATGCCAAGTGAAGCTAAGCCAACCCAAGCCAAGTCAAGCCAAGCCCAGCCAAGCCGAGCCGTATCAAGCCAAATCAAGCAAAGCCCAGCCAAGCCAAACCCATCCTAGCCAACCACACATCATGCGTAGAATTTTTTTCAAACTCAATTGTACATCGAGCCTAGCCTAGTAGAGCTGAGCCGAGTCGAGCCTAGTTTAGCCCAGCCATGTTTGATGTGAGGTTGGCTCAACCTAACCAACTACTTATCCTAGCTGAGACGAGCCAAACTGAGCTGACCTGAGCCGAGCCGATCTGAGTCGAGCCAAGTTGAGCCTTGCTAAGCCCAGCCAAGCCGAGCCAAGCCAATCCAAGCCAAGCCACGCCATTCCAAGCCAAGCCAAGCCATTCCAAGCCAAGCCAAGCCAAGCCAAGACAAGCCTAGCCAAGCTGAGCCAAGCCGAGCCGTGTCAAGCCAAGCCTATCCTAGCCAACCTCACCTCATGCGTAGAATTTTTTTCGAACTCAATTGATTTCTGTTTTCGTTAATGTCAGATTTTTTGCAAGTATGGATTGGCTTGGCCAGGCCAATATCGGCATGGATAGCCAAGCCTAGCCAAGCTTGATGTGAGCTTGGCTTGGCATGGCTCGGCTAGGCTCATCTCGGCTTAGCTTGGCTGGGCTTGGCTTGGCTTGGCTTAGCTGGGCTTGGCTTAGCTTGGCTTGGCTTGGCTTCGTTTGGCTTGACTTTGCTTGGCTTGGCTTGGCTTTTCTTGGCTTGGCTGGGCTTGGCTGGGCTTCGCTAGGCTCAACTAGGCTCGACTCGGCTCGGCTCTGAAAGGCTTGGCTCAAGTCACTTCAGCTTTGCTCATCTCGGCTAAGATAGACAGTTGGCTCGGTTAGGCGTGAACGACTCGGCGTAGCTCATCAAATAGATAGGCTAAGCCAAGCCGAGATGAGCGAAGTTGAGCTTAATCAAGTACGAGCAGGTTCGAGCTGAGCTAAGTGTGCCAAACCGAGCCAAGCTCAATTCAGCCAAGCTAAGACGGGCCGAGTCTAGTCGAGCCAAGCCAAGCCGAGCCGAGCCGTTCGCGGCTAACGTAACCAACTACTTATCCTAGCTGAGACGAGCCAAACTGAGCTGACCTGAGCCTAGCCAAGCAGAGCCGAGTCGAGCCAAGTTGAGACTTGCTAAGCCCAGCCAAGCCAAGCCAAACCAAGCCAAGCCAAGCCAAGCCAAGCCAAGCAAAGCAAAGCAAAGCCAAGCCAAGCCAAGCCAAGCCAAGCCAAGTCAAGCCAAGCCAAGCCCAGCCAAGCCAAGCCAAGCCAAGCCCAGCCAAGCTGAGCCAAGCCGAGCCGTGTCAAGCCAAGCCTATCCTAGCCAAGCCTATCCTAGCCAACCTCACCTCATGCGTAGAATTTTTTTCGTACTCAATTGATTTCTGTTTTCGTTAATGTCAGATTTTTTGCAAGCATGGATTGGCTTGGCCAGGCCAGTATCGGCATGGATAGCCAAGCCTAGCCAAGCTTGATGTGAGCTTGGCTTGGCACGGCTCGGCTAGGCTCATCTCGGCTTAACTTGGCTGGGCTTGGCTTGGCTTGGCTTGGCTGGGCTTGGCTTAGCTTGGCTTGGCTTGGCTTGGTTTGGCTTGACTTTGCTTGGCTTGGCTTGGCTTTTCTTGGCTTGGCTGGGCTTCGCTAGGCTCAACTAGGCTCGACTCGGCTCGGCTCTGAAAGGCTTGGCTCAAGTCACTTCAGCTTTGCTCTTCTCGGCAAAGATAGGCAGTTGGCTTGGTTAGGCGTGAACGACTCGGCGTAGCTTAACAAATAGATAGGCTAATCCGAGCCGAGACGAGCGAAGTTGAGCTTAATCAAGTACGAGCTGGTTCGAGCTGAGCTAAGTGTGCCAAACCGAGCCAAGCTCAGTTCAGCCAAGCTAAGACTGGCCGAGTCTAGTGAAGCCTAGCAAAGCCGAGCCGTTCGTGCCTAACCTAACCAACTGCTTAACCTAGTTGAGACAAGCCAAACTGAGCTGACCTGAGCCTAGCCTAGCATAGCCAAGCCGAGCCAAGCCAAGCCAAGCTCAGCCAAGCCAAGCCAAGCCAAGCCCAGCCAAGCCCAGCCAAGCTGAGCCAAGCCGAGCCTAGCCGAGCCGTGTCAAGCCAAGTCAAGCCAAGCCTGGATTTTTTGCAAGCATGGATTGGCTTGGCCAGACCAGTATCGGCATGGATAGCGAAGCCTAGCCAAGCTTGATGTGAGCTTGGCTTGGCACGGCTCGGCTAGGCTCAACTCGGCTTAGCTTGGCTTGGCTGAGCTTGGCTCAGCTTAGCTTGGCTTGGCTTGGTTCAAGTCGCTTCAGCTTTGTACATCTCGGCTAGGATAGGCAGTTGGCTCGGTTAGGCGTGAACGACTCGGCGTAGCTTATCAAATAGATATACTAAGCCGAGCCGAGACGAGCGAAGTTGAGCTTAATCATGTCCGAGCCGGTTCGAGCTGAACTAAGTGTGCCAAACCGAGCCAAGCTCAGTTTAGCCAAGATAAGACGGGCCGAGTCTAGTCGATCCAAGCCAATCCGAGCCTTTCGCGACTAACCTAACCAACTACTTATCCTAGCTGAGACGAGCCAAACTGAGCTGACCTGAGCCTAGCTTAGCAGAGCCGAGTCGAGCCAAGTTGAGACTTGCTAAGCCCGGCCATGCCAAGCCAAACCAAGCCAAGCCAAACCAAACCAAGCCAAGCCAAGCCAAGCCAAGCCAAGCCAAGCCAAGCCAAGCCAAGCCAAGCCAAGCCAAGCCAAGTCAAGCCAAGCCAAGCCAAGCCAAGCCAAGCCAAACCAAGCCAAGCCAAGCCAAGCCAAGCCAAGCCAAGCCAAGCCAAGCCAAGTCAAGTCAAGCAAAGCCAAGCCAAGCCAAGCCAAGCCAAGCCAAGCCAAGCCAAGCCAAGCCAAGCCAAGTCATGCCATGCCAAGCTAAGCCAAGCCAAGCCAAGCCAAGCCAAGCCAAGACTAGCCTAGCTGAGTCGAGCCAAACTGAGCTGACCTGATCCTAGCCTAGCCGAGCCGAGTCGAGCCAAGTTGAGCCTTGCTAACCCTTGCCAAGCCAAGCCTATCCTCGCCAACCTCACATCATGCGTAGAATTTTTTTCGAACTCAATTGATTTCTGTTTTCGTTAATGTCAGATTTTTTGCAAGCATGGATTGGCTTGGCCAGGCCAGTATCGACATGGATAGCCAAGCCTAGCCAAGCTTGATGAGAGCTTGGCTCGGCATGGCTCGGCTAGGCTCATCTCGGCTTAGCTTGCCTGGGCTTGGCTTGGCTTGGCTTGGCTTGGCTGGGCTTGGCTTAGCTTGTCTTGGCTTGGCTTGGTTTGGCTTGACTTTGCTTGGCTTGGCTTGGCTTTTCTTAGCTTGGCTGGGCTTTGCTAGGCTCAACTAGGCTCGACTCGACTCATCTCTGAAAGGCTTGGCTCAAGTTACTTCAGCTTTGCTCGTCTCGGCTAAGATAGGCAGTTGGCTTGGTTAGGCATGAACGACTCGGCGTAGCTTAACAAATAGATAGGCTAAGCCGAGCCGAGACGAGCGAAGTTGAGCTTAATCAAGTACGAGCTGGTTCGAGCTGAGTTAAGTGTGCCAAACCGAGCCAATCTCAGTTTAACCAAGCTAAGACTGGCCGAGTCTAGTCAAGCCTAGCCAAGCCGAGCCGTTCGTGACTAACCTAACCAACTGCTTAACCTAGTTGAGACGAGCCAAACTGAGCTGACATGAGCCTAGCCTAGCATAGCCAAGCCGAGCTAAGCCAAGCCAAGCTCAGCCAAGCCAAGCCAAGCTCAGCCAAGCCAAGCCAATCTCAGCCAAGCCAAGCCAAGTCAAGTCAAGCTAAGCCTAGCCAAGCCAAGCCAAGCCAAGCCAAGCCAAGCCAAGCTGAGCCAAGCCGAGCCGTGTCAAGCCAAGTCAAGCCAAGCCTGGATTTTTTGCAAGCATGGATTGGCTTGGCCAGGCCAGTATCGGCAAGGATAGCCAAGCCTAGCCAATCTTGATGTGAGCTTGGCTTGGCACGGCTCGACTAGGCTCATCTCGGCTTAGCTTGGCTGGGCTTAGCTTGGCTCTGCTTTGCTTGGCTTGGCTTGGCTTGGCTTGACTCGACTCGGCTCGGCTCGGTTTGGCTTGGCTGAGCTTGGCTAGGCTTCGCTAGGCTCAACTATGCTCGAGTCGGCTCGACTCTGCAAGGCTAGGTTCAAGTCAGTTCAATTTTGCACATCTCGGCTAGGATAGGCAGTTGGCTCGGTTAGGCGTGAACGACTCGGCGTAGCTCATCAAATAGATAGGCTAAGCCGAGCCGAGACGAGCGAAGTTTAGCTTAATCATGTCCGAGCCGGTTCGAGCTGAGCTAAGTGTGCCAAACCGAGCCAAGCACAATTTAGCCAAGATAAGACGGGCCGAGTCTAGTCGAGCCAAGCCAAGCCGAGCCGTTCGTGGCTAACCTAACCAACTACTTATCCTAGCTGAGACGAGCCAAACTGAGCTGACCTGAGCCTAGCCTAGCAGAGCCGAGTCGAGCCAAGTTGAGACATGCTAAGCCAAGCCAAGCCAAGCCAAGCCAAGCCAAGCCAAGCCCAGCCTAGCCAAGCCAAGCCAAGCCCAGCCAAGCTAAGCCAAGCCGAGACGTGTCAAGCCAAGCCTATCCTAGCCAACCTCACATCATGCGTAGAATTTTTTCCGAACTCAATTGATTTCTGTTTTCGTTAATGTCAAATTTTTTTGCAAGCATGGATTGGCTTGGCCAGGCCAGTATCGGCATGGATAGCCAAGCCTAGCCAAACTTGATGTGAGCTTGGCTTGGCACGGCTCGGCTAGGCTCATCTCGGCTTAGCTTGGCTGGGCTTGGCTTCGCTTCGCTTCGCTTAGCTTGGCTTGGCTTGGCTTGGTTTGGCTTGACTTTGCTTGGCTTGGCTTGGCTTTTCTTGGCTTGGCTTTTCTTGGCTTGGCTGGGCTTGGCTGGGCTTCGCTAGGCTTGACTCGGCTTGAGTCTGAAAGGCTTGGCTCAAGTCACTTCAGCTTTGCTCATCTCGGCTAAGATAGGCAGTTGGCTTGGTTAGGCGTGAACGACTTGGCGTAGCTTAACAAATAGATAGGCTAAGCCGAGCCGAGACGAGCGAAGTTGAGCTTAATCAAGTACGAGCTAGTTTGAGCTGAGCTAAGTGTGCCAAACCGAGCCAAGCTCAGTTCAGCCAAGCTAAGACTGGCCGAGTCTAGTCAAGCCTAGCCAAGCCGAGCCATTCGCGCCTAACCTAACCAACAGCTTAACCTAGTCGAGACGAGCCAAACTGAGCTGACATGAGCCTAGCCTAGCATAGCCAAGCCAAGCCAAGCTCAGCCAAGCCAAGCCAAGCCAAGTCAAGCCAAGCCTAGCCAAGCCAAGCCAAGCCCAGCCGAGCTGGGCCAAGCCGAGCCGTGTCAAGCCAAGTCAAGCCAAGCCTATCCTAGCCAACCTCACATCATGCGCAGAATTTTTTTCGAACTCAATTGAATTCCGTTTTCATTTTTGTCATATTTTTTGCAAGCATGGATTGACTTGACTAGGCTAGTCTCGGCTTGGATAGCCAAGCCTAGCCAAGCTTGATGTGAGCTTGACTTGGCACGGCTCCGCTTGGCTCATCTCGGATTGGCTTGGCTGGGCTTGCATCAGCTTAGCTTGGCTTGGCTTGGCTTGGCTCGACTCAGCTCGGCTCGGTGCAGCTCGGCTCGGCACGGCTCGGCTCTGCTCGGCTCAGCTCGGCTCAGCTCGGCTCGTCTTGGCTTGGCTTGGCTGAGCTTGGCTGAGCTTGGCTGGGCTTGGCTTGGCTGAGCTTGGCTGGGCTTCGCTTGGCTTGGCTTGGCTTGGCTGAGCTTGGCTGGGCTTCGCTAGGCTCAACTATGCTCGAGTCGGCTCGACTCTGCAAGGCTAGGTTCAAGTCACTTCAGCTTTGCACATCTCGGCTAGGATAGGCAGTTGGCTCGGTTAGGCGTGAACGACTCGGCGTAGCTCATCAAATAGATAGGCTAAGCCGAGCCGAGATGAGCGAAGTTGAGCTTAATCAAGTCCGAGCTAGTTCGAGCTGAGCTAAGTGTGCCAAACCGAGCCAAGCTCAGTTCAGCCAAGCTAAGACTGGCCGAGTCTAGTCAAGCCTAGCCAAGCCGAGCCGTTCGTGACTAACCTAACCAACTGCTTAACCTAGTTGAGACGAGCCAAACTGAGCTGACGTGAGCCTAGCCTAGCGTAGCCAAGCCAAGCCAAGCCAAGCCAAGCTCAGCCAAGCCAAGTCAAGCCAAGCCTAGCCAAGCCAAGCTGAGCCAAGCCGAGACAAGCCGAGCTGTGTCAAGCCAAGTCAAGCCAAGCCTGGATTTTTTGCAAGCATGGATTGGCTTGGCCAGGCCAGTATCGGCATGGATAGCCAAGCCTAGCCAAGCTTGATGTGAGCTTGGCTTGGCACAGCTCGGCTAGGCTCATCTCGGCTTAGCTTGGCTGGGCTTAGCTTGGCTCTGCTTTGCTTGGCTTGGCTTGGCTTGGATTGGCTTGGCTTGGCTCGACTCGACTCGACTCGGCTCGGCTCGGCTCGGCTCGGCTTGGCTTGGCTGAGCTTGGCTGGGCTTCGCTAGGCTCAACTATGCTCGAGTCGGCTCGACTCTGCAAGGCTAGGTTCAAGTCACTTCAACTTTGCACATCTCGGCTACGATAGGCAGTTGGCTCGGTTAGGCATGAACGACTCGGCGTAGCTCATCAAGTAGATAGGCTAAGCCGAGCCGAGACGAGCGAAGTTGAGCTTAATCATGTCCGAGCCGGTTCGAGCTGAGCTAAGTGTGCCAAACCGAGCCAAGCTCAATTTAGCCAAGATAAGATGGGCCGAGTCTAGTCGAGCCAAGCCGAGCCGTTCGTGGCTAACCTAACCAACTACTTATCCTAGCTGAGACGAGCCAAACTGAGCTGACCTGGGCCTATCCTAGCAGAGCCGAGTCGAGCCAAGTTGAGACATGCTAAGCCAGGCCAAGCCAAGCCAAGCCAAGCCAAGCCAAGCCAAGCCAAGTCAAGCCATGCCCAGCCAAGCCAAGCCAAGCCAAGCCCAGCCAAGCTGAGCCAAGCCGAGACGTGTCAAGCCAAGCCTATCCTAGCCAACCTCACATCATGCGTATAATTTTTTCCGAACTCAATTGATTTCTGTTTTCGTTAATGTCAAATTTTTTGCAAGCATGGATTGGCTTGGCCAGGCCAGTATCGGCATGGATAGCCAAGCCTATCCAAGCTTGATGTGAGCTTGGCTTGGCACGGCTCGGCTAGGCCCATCTCGGCTTAGCTTGGCTGGGCTTGGCTTGGCTTGGCTTCGCTTAGCTTGGCTTGGCTTGGCTTGGTTTGGCTTGACTTTGCTTGGCTTGGCTTGGCTTTTCTTGGCTTGGCTTTTCTTGGCTTGTCTGGGCTTGGCTGGGCTTCGCTAGGCTCAACTAGGCTCGACTCGGCTCGGCTCTGAAAGGCTTGGCTCAAGTCACTTTAGCTTTGCTCATCTCGGCTAAGATAGGCAGTTGGCTTGGTTAGGCGTGAACGACTTGGCGTAGCTTAACAAATAGATAGGCTAAGCCGAGCCGAGACGAGTGAAGTTGAGCTTAATCAAGTACGAGCTGGTTCGAGCTGAGCTAAGTGTGCCAAACCGAGCCAAGCTCAGTTCAGCCAAGCTAAGACTGGCCAAGTCTAGTCAAGCCTAGCCAAGCCGAGCCATTCGCGCCTAACCTAACCAACTGCTTAACCTAGTCGAGACGAGCCAAACTGAGCTGACATGAGCCTAGCCTAGCATAGCCAAGCCAAGCCAAGCCAAGCCAAGCCAAGCCAAGCCAAGCCAAGCCAAGCCAAGCCAAGCCAAGCCAAGCCAAGCCAAGTCTAGCCAAGCCTAGCGAAGCCAAGCCAAGCCCAGCCAAGCTGAGCCAAGCCGAGCCGTGTCAAGCCAAGTCAAGCCAAGCCTATCCTAGCCAACCTCACATCAAGCGTAGAATTTTTTTCGAACTCAATTGAATTCCGTTTTCATTTCTGTCATATTTTTTGCAAGCATGGATTGACTTGACTAGGCTAGTCTCGGCTTGGATAGCCAAGCCTAGCCAAGCTTGATGTGAGCTTGGCTTGGCACGGCTCCGCTTGGCTCATCTTGGATTGGCTTGGCTAGGCTTGGCTTGGCTTGGCTTGGCTTGGCTCGACTCAGCTCGGCTCGGCTCGACTCAGCTCGGCTTGGCTCAGCTCCGCTCGGCTCGGCTTGGCTCAGCTCGGCTCAGCTCGGCTCGGCTCGGCTGGCTTGGCTTGGCTGAGCTTGGCTGGGCTTGGCTTGGCTTGGCTTGGCTGAGCTTGGCTAGGCTTCGCTAGGCTCAACTATGCTGGAGTCGGCTCGACTCTGCAAGGCTAGGTTCAAGTCACTTCAGCTTTGTAGATCTCGGCTAGGATAGGCAGTTGGCTCGGTTAGGCGTGAACGACTAGGCGTAGCTCATCAAATAGATAGGCTAAGCCGAGCCGAGACGAGCGAAGTTGAGCTTAATCATGTCCGAGTCGGTTCGAGCTGAGCTATGTGTGCCAAACCGAGCCAAGCTCAGTTTAGACAAGATAAGACGGGCCGAGTCTAGTCGAGCCTAGCCAAGCCGAGCCGTTCGCGCCTAACATAACCAACTACTTATCCTAACTGAGACGAGCCAAACTGAGCTGACCTGAGCCTAGCCTAGCAGAGCCGAGTCGAGCCAAGTTGAGCCTTGCTAAGCCAAGCCAAGCCAAGCCAAGCCAAGCCAAGCCAAGCCAAGTCAAGTCAAGCCCAGCCAAGCCAAGCCAAGCCCAGCCAAGTTGAGCCAAGCCGAGCCGTGTCAAGCCAAGCCCATCCTAGCCAACCTCACATCATGCGTAGAATTTTTTTCGAACTCAATTGCAAGCATGGATTGGCTTGTCCAGGCCAGTCTCGGATTGGATAGCCAAGCTTGATGTGAGCTCGGCTAGGCTCATCTCGGCTTGGCTTGGCTAGGCTTGGCTCAACTTGGCTTGGCTTGGCTTGGCTGGGCTTGGCTTAGCTTGGCTTGGTTTGGCTTGACTTTGCTTGGCTTGGCTTGGGTTTTCTTGGCTTCGCTTCGCTAGGCTCAACTAGGCTCGACTCAGCTCGGCTCTAAAAGGCTTGGCTCAAGTCACTTCAGCTTTGCTCATCTCGGCTAAGATAGGCAGTTGGCTTGGTTAGGCATGAACGACTCGGCGTAGCTTAACAAATAGATAGGCTAAGCCGAGCCGAGACGAGCGAAGTTGAACTTAATCAAGTCCGAGCCGATTCGAGCTGAGCTAAGTGTGCCAAACCAAGCCAATCTCAGTTCAGCCAAGCTAAGACGGGCCGAGTCTAGTCGAGCCTAGCCAAGGCGAGGCAAGGCGAGGCAAGGCGAGGCAAGGCGAGGCAAGGCGAGCCAAGCCCAACCAAGACCAGCCAAGACCAGCAAAGCCAAGCCAACTCAATTGAATTCCGTTTTCATTTCTGTTAGGTTTTTTGCAAGCATGGATTGGCTTGGCTAGGCCAGTCCCGGCTTGGCTCATCTTGTGGGGTTGGCTTGGCACAGCTCGGCTTGGCTCATCTCGGATTGGCTTGGCTGGGCTTGGCTTGGCTGGGCTTGGCTTGGCTTTACTTGACTTGGCATCTCTTGGCTTGGCTTGGCTTGGCTTGGCTTGGCTTGGCTTGGCTTGGCTTGGCTTGGCTTGCCTTAGCTTGGCTTGGCTTGGCTCGGCTCGGCTCGGCTCGGCTCAGCTGAGCTTGGCTGGGCTTCGCTAGGCTCAACTATGCTTGAGTCGGCTCGGCTCTGCAAGGCTAGGTTCAATTCACTTCAGCTTTGCTCATCTCGGCTAGGATAGGCAGTTGGCTCGATTAGGCGTGAACGATTCGGTGCAGCTTATCAAATAGATAGGCTAAGCCGAGCCGAGACGAGCGAAGTTGAGCTTATTCATGTCCGAGCCGGTTCGAGCTGAGCTAAGTGTGCCAAACCGAGCCAAGCTCAGTTTAGCCAAGATAAGACGGGCCGAGTCTAGTCGAGCCTAGCCAAGCCGAGCCGTTCGCGGCTAACCTAACCAACTACTTATCCTAGCTGAGACGAGCCAAACTGAGCTGACCTGAGCCTAGCCTAGCAGAGCCGAGTCGAGCCAAGTTGAGCCTTGCTAAGCCCAGCCAAGCCAAGCCAAGCCAAGCCAAGCCAAGTCAAGTCAAGCCAAGCCAAGCCAAGCCAAGCCAAGTCAAGCCAAGCCCAGCCAAGCCAAGCCAAGCCAAGCCCAGCCAAGCTGAGCCAAGCCGAGCCGTGTCAAGCCAAGCCTATCCTAGCCAACCTCACATCATGCGTAGAATTTTTTTCGAACTCAATTGATTTCTGTTTTCGTTAATGTCAGATTTTTTGCAAGCATGGATTGGCTTGGCCAGGCCAGTATCGGCATGGATAGCCAAGCCTAGCCAAGCTTGATGTGAGCTTGGCTTGGCATGACTCGGCTAGGCTCATCTCGGCTTAGCTTGGCTTGGCTTGGCTTGGTTTGGCTTGACTTTGCTTGTCTTGGCTTGGCTTTTTTGGCTTGGCTGGGCTTGGCTGGTCTTGGCTAGGCTCAACTAGTCTCGACTCGGCTCGGCTTTGAAAGGCTTGGCTCAAGTCACTTAAGCTTTGCTCATCTCGGCTAAGATATGCAGTTGGCTTGGTTAGGCGTGAACGACTCGGCGTAGCTTAACAAATAGATAGGCTAAGCCGAGCCGAGACGAGCGAAGTTGAGCATAATCAAGTACGAGCTGGTTCGAGCTGAGCTAAGTGTGCCAAACCGAGCCAAGCTCATTTCAGCCAAGCTAAGACTGGCCGAGTCTAGTCAAGCCTAGCCAAGTCGAGCCGTTCGCGCCTAACCTAACCAACTGCTTAACCTAGTTGAGACGAGCCAAACTGAGCTGACCTGAGCCTAGCCTAGCATATCCAAGTCGAGCCAAGCCAAGCTCAGCCAAGCCAAGCCAAGCCAAGCCTAGCCAAGCCAAGCCAAGCCCAGCCAAGCCGAGCCAAGCCGAGCCGTGTCAAGCCAAGCCTGGATTTTTTGCAAGCATGGATTGGCTTGGCAGGCCAGTATCGGCATGGATAGCCAAGCCTAGGCTAGGCTCATCTCGGCTTAGCTTGGCTGGGCTTGGCACGGCTCGGCTAGGCTTGGCACGGCTCGGCTAGGCTCATCTCGGCTTAGCTTGGCTGGGCTTGGCTTGTCTCAGCTTAGTTTGGCTTGGCTTGGCTTGGCTTGGCTTGGCTTGGCTTGGCTTGGCTTAGCTTGGCTTGGCTTGGCTCGACTCGGCTTGGCTCAGATCGGCTCGGCTCGGCTCGGCTCAGCTCGGCTCGGCTTGGCTTGGCTGGGCTTCGCTTGGCTCAGCTATGCTCGAGTCGGCTCGACTCTGCAAGGCTAGGTTCAAGTCACTTCAGCTTTGCACATCTCGGCTAGGATAGGCAGTGTGCCAAACCGAGCCAAGCTCAGTTTAGCCAAGATAAGACGGGCCGAGTCTAGTCGAGCCTAGCCAAGCCGAGCCGTTCGCGGCTAACCTAACCAACTACTTATCCTAGCTGAGACGAGCCAAACTGGGCTGACCTGAGCCTAGCCTAGCAGAGCCGAGTCGAGCCAAGTTGAGCCTTGCTAAGCCCAGCCAATCCAAGACAAGCCAAGCCAAGCCAAGCTAAGCCAAGCCAAGCCAAGCCAAGCCAAGCCAAGCCAAGCCAAGCCAAGCCAAGCCAAGCCAAGTCAAGCCAAGCCCAGCCAAGCCAAACCAAGCCAAGCCCAGCCAAGCTGAGCCAAGCCGAGCCACGTCAAGCCAAGCCTATCCTAGCCAACCTCACATCATGCGTAGAATTTTTGTCAGATTTTTTGCAAGCATGGATTGGCTTGGCTAGGCTAGTCTCGGCTTGGATAGCCAAGCCTAGCCAAGCTTGATGTGAGCTTGGCTTGGCACGGCTGGACTTGGCTCATCTCGGATTGGCTTGGTTGGACTTGGCTCATCTCGGATTGGCTTGGCTTTGCTTGGCTTGACTTGGCTTGGCTTGGCTTGGCTTTTCTTGGCTTGCCTTGGCTTAGGTTTGCTTGGCTCAGCTCGGCTTGGCTTGGCTTGGCTTGGCTGGGCTTGGCTGGGCTTGGCTGGGCTTCGCTAGGCTCAACTAGGCTCGACTCGGCTCGGCTCTGCAAGGCTAGGCTCAAGTCACTTCAGCTTTGCTCATCTCAGCAAGGATAGGCAGTTGGCTCGGTTAGGTGTGAACGACTCGGCGTAGCTTAACAAATAGATAGGCTAAGCTGAGCCGAGACGAGCAAAGTTGAGCTTAATCAAGTCCGAGCCGGTTCAAGCTAAGCTAAGTGTGCCAAACCGAGCCATCCTCAGTTCAGCCATGCTAAGACGGGCCGAGTCTAGTCGAGCCTAGCCAAGCCGAGCCGTTCGCGCCTAACCTAACCAACTATTTATCCTAGCTAAGATGAGCCAAATTGAGAAGACCTGAGCCTAGCCTAGCAGAGACGAGTCGAGCCAAATGAGCCTTGCTAAGCCCAGCCAAGCCGAGCCAAGCCAAGCCAAGGCAAGCCAAGCCAAGCCAAGCCAAGGCAAGCCAAGGCAAGCCAAGGCAAGCCAAGGCAAGCCAAGGCAAGCCAAGACAAGCCAAGCCTAGCCAAGCCAAGCTGAGCCAAGCCGAGCCGTGCCAATCTTAGCTTGACTTGGCTTGGCTTGGCTTGGCTTGGCTTGGATAGGCTCGACTTGGCTGGGCTTAGCATGGCTCAACTTGGCTCGACTCGGCTCGACTCGTCTCTGCTAGGCTCGGCTTGGCTGGGCTTAGAAAGTCTCAATTTGGCTCGACTCGGCTCAGCTCGGCTCTTCTAGGCTAGGCTCAGGTCAGCTTAGTTAGGATAAGCAGTTGGTTAGGTTAGGCGCGAACGACTTGGCTTGGCTAAGCTCGACTAGACTCGGCTCGTCTTAGCCTATCTATATGTTAAGCTACGCCGAGTCGTTCACACCTAACCGAGCCGAGACGAGCGAAGTTGAGCTTAATCAAGTCTGAGCCGGTTCGAGCTAAGCTAAGAGTGCCAAACCGAACCAATCTCAGTTCAGCCAAGCTAAGATGGGCCGAGTCTAGTCGAGCCTAGCCAAGGCGAGGCAAGGCGAGCCAAGCCCAGCCAAGACCAGCAAAGCCAAGCCAACTCAATTGAATTCCGTTTTCATTTCTGTTAGGTTTTTTGCAAGCATGGATTGGTTTGGCTAGGCCAGTGTCGGCTTGGATAGCTAAGCCTAGCCAAGCTTTATGTGGGGTTGGCTTGGCACAGCTCGGCTTGGCTCATCTCGTATTGGCTTGGCTGGGCTTGGCTTGGCTTGGCTTGGCATGGCTTGGTTTAGCTTGGCTTTTCTTGGCTTGGCTTGGCTTGGCTCGGCTCGGCTCGGCTTGGCTTGGATGGGCTTGGTTGGGCTTCGCTAGGCTCAACTAGGCTCGACTCGGCTCGGCTCTGCATGGCTAGGCTCAAGTCACTTCAGCTTTGCTCATCTCGGCTAGGATAGGCATTTGGCTCGGTTAGGCGTGAACGACTCGGCATAGCTTAACAAATAGATAGGATAAGCCGAGCCAGTTGGAGCTGAGCTAAGTGTGCCAAACCGAGCCAAGCTAAAACGGGCCGAGTCTAGTCGAGCCTAGCCAAGCCGAGCCGAGCCGTTCGCGCCTAACCTAACCAACTGCTTATGCTAGCTGAGATGAGCCAAACTGAGCTGACCTGAGCCAAGCCTAGCAGAGCCGAGCTGAGCCGAGTCGAGCCAAGTTGAGTCTTGCTAAGCCCAGCCAAGCCAAGCCAAGCCAAGCCAAGCCCAGCCAAGCCAAGCCCAGCCAAGCCAAGCCAAGCCAAGCCCAGCCAAGCCAAGCCAAACCCAGCCAAGCCCAGCCCAGTCAAGCCAAGCCAAGCCAAACCCAGCCAAGCCCAGCCCAGTCCAGCCAAGCCAAGCCAAGCCAAGCCAACCCAAGACAAGCCTAGCCAAGCCCAGCCAAGCCCAGCCGTGTCAAGCCAAGTCAAGCCAAGCCTATCCTAGCCAACCTCACATCATGCGTAGAATTTTTCTCGAACTCAATTGAATTCTGTTTTCCTTTCTGTCAGATTTTTTGCAAGCATGGATTGGCTTGGCTAGGCCAGTCTCGGCTTGGATAGCCAAGCCTAGCCAAGCTTGATGTGAGCTCGGCTTGGCACGGCTGGACTTGGCTCATCTCGGATTGGCTTGGCTTTGCTTGGCTTGACTTGGCTTGGCTTGGCTTGGCTTTTCTTGGCTTTCCATGGCTTAGGTTTGCTTGGCTCAGCTCGGCTCGGCTTGGCTTGGCTTGGCTTGGCTGGGCTTGGCTGGGCTTCGCTAGGCTCGACTCGGCTCGGCTCTGCAAGGCTAAGCTCAAGTCACTTCAGCTTTGCTCATCTCGGCAAGGATAGGCTGTTGGCTCGGTTAGGTGTGAACGACTCGGCGTAGCTTAACAAATAGATAGGCTAAGCTGAGCCGAGACGAGCAAAGTTGAGGTTAATCAAGTCCGAGCCGGTTCAAGCTAAGCTAAGTGTGCCAAACCGAGCCATCCTCAGTTCAGCCATGCTAAGACGGGCCGAGTCTAGTCGAGCCTAGCCAAGCCGAGCCGTTCGCGCCTAACCTAACCAACTATTTATCCTAGCTGAGATGAGCCAAATTGAGAAGACCTGAGCCTAGCCTAGCAGAGACGAGTCGAGCCAAATGAGCCTTGCTAAGCCCAGCCAAGCCGAGCCAAGCCAAGCCAAGCCAAGCCAAGGCAAGCCAAGCCAAGGCAAGCCAAGGCAAGCCAAGACAAGCCAAGCCTAGCCAAGCCAAGCCTAGCCAAGCCAAGCTAGCCAAGCCGAGCCGTGCCAATCTTAGCTTGACTTGGCTTGGCTTGGCTTGGATAGGCTCGGCTTGGCTGGGCTTAGCATGGCTCAACTTGGCTCGACTCGGCTCGACTCGTCTCTGCTAGGCTCGGCTTGGCTGGGCTTAGAAAGGCTCAATTTGGCTCGACTCGGCTCAGCTCGGCTCTTCTAGGCTAGGCTCAGGTCAGCTTAGTTAGGATAAGCAGTTGGTTAGGTTAGGCGCGAACGGCTTGGCTTGGCTAAGCTCGACTAGACTCGGCTCGTCTTAGCCTATCTATTTGTTAAGCTACGCCGAGTCGTTCACACCTAACCGAGCCGAGACGAGCGAAGTTGAGCTTAATCAAGTCTGAGCCGGTTCGAGCTAAGCTAAGAGTGCCAAACCGAACCAAGCTCAGTTCAGCCAAGCTAAGACGGGCCGAGTCTATCCTAGCCAAGCCTATCGTAGCCAACCTCACATCTTTCGAGCTAAGACGGCTCGGCTTGGCTCATCTCGGCTTGGCTTGGATGGGCTTGGCTGGCCTTGGCTCAGCTTGGCTTGGCTTGGCTTAGCTGGGCTTAGCTTAGCTTGGCTTGGCTTGGCTTAGCTTGGCTTGGCTTGGCTTGGCTTTTCTTGGCTTGGCCTGGCTCAACTAGGCTCGACTCGGCTCGGCTCTACAAGGCTAGGCTCAAGTCCCTTCAGCTTTGCTCATCTCGGCTAGGATAGACAGTTGCCTCGGTTAGGCGTGAACGACTCGGCGTAGCTTAACAAATAGATAGGCTAAGCGGAGCCGAGACGAGCGATGTTGAGCTTAATCAAGTCCGAGCCGGTTCGAGCTGAGCTAAGTGTGCCAAACCAAGCCAAGCTCAGTTTAGCCAAGATAAGATGGGCCGAGTCTAGTCGAGCCGTTCGCGCCTAACCTAACCAGCTACTTATCCTAACTGAGACGAGCGAAACCGAGCTGACCTGAGCCTAGCCTAGCAGAGCCGAGTCGAGCCAAGTTGAGCCTTGCTAAGCCAAGCCAAGCCAAGCCAAGCCAAGCCAAGCCAAGCCAAGCCAAGCCAAGCCAAGCCAAGCCAAGCCAAGTCAAGTCAAGCCCTGCCAAGCCAAGCCAAGCCAAGCCCAGCAAGTGTGCCAAATCGAGCCAAGCTAAAACGGGCCGAGTCTAGTCGACCCTAGCCAAGCCGAGCCGTTCGCGCCTAACCTAACCAACTGCTTATCCAAGCTGAGACGAGCCAAATTGAGCTGACCTGAGCCTAGCCGAGCCGAGTCGAGCCAAGTTAAGCCTTACTAAGCCCAGCCAAGCTGAGCCAAGCCAAGCAAAGCCAAGCCGAGCCGAGCCGAGCCAAGCCAGCCAAGCCAAGCCCAGCCAAGCCAAGCCCAGCAAAGCGAAGCCAAGCCAAGCTAAGTCAAGCCAAGACAAGCCAAGCCAAGCCAAGCCAAGCCAAGCCAAGCCAAGCCAAGCCAAGCCAAGCGAGCCAAGCCAAGCCCAGCCAAGCCAAGCCCAGCCCAGCAAAGCCAAGCCAAGCAAAGCTAAGCCAAGCCAAGCAAAGCCTAGCCAAGCCAAGCCAAGCCCAGCCAAGCCAAGCCCAGCCAAGCCGAGACGTGTCAAGCCAAGCCTATCCTAGCAAACCTCACATCATGCGTAGAATTTTTTTCGAGCTGACCTGAGCCTAGCCTAGCAGAGCCGAGCCGAGTCGTGCCAAGTTAAGCCTTGCTAAGCCCAGCCAAGCCGAGCCAAGACAAGCTCAGCCAAGCCAAGCCAAGCCAAGCCGAGCCAAGACAAGCTCAGCCAAGCCAAGCCAAGCCAAGCCGAGCCAAGACAAGCTCAGCCAAGCCAAGCCAAGCCAAGCCAAGTCAAGCCTAGCCTAGCCAAGCCCAGCCAAGCTGAGACAAGCCAAGCTGTGTCAAGCCAAGTAAAGCCAAGCCTATCCTAGCCAACCTCACATCATGCGTAGAATTTTTTTCGAACTCAATTGAATTCCATTTTTATTTCTGACAGATTTTTTGCAAGCATGGATTGGCTTGGCTAGGCCAGTCTCGGCTTGGATAGCCACGCCTAGCCAAGCTTGATGTGAGCATAGCTTGGCACGGCTCGGCTTGGCTCATCTCGGATTGGCTTGGCTGGGCTTGGCTCAGCTTGGCTTGGCTTAGCTTGGCTGGGCTTGGCTTGGCTTGGCTTGGTTTGGCTTGGCTAGGCTTGGCTTGACTTGGCTTGGCTTGGTTTGGCTTGGCTTGTCTTAGCTTGGCTTGGCTTGGCTTGGCTTGGTTTGGCTTGGCTTAGCTTGGCTTGGCTTAGCTTTGCTGGGCTTCGCTTGGCTGGGCTTGGCTTGGCTGGGCTTGGCTTGGCTGGCTTGGCTCGACTCGGCTTGGCTTGGCTTTGCTTGGCTTGGCTCAGCTTGGCTGGGCTTAGTAAGGCTTAACTTGGCTCGACTCGGCTCGGCTAGGCTCAGGTCAGCTCAATTTGGCTCGTCTCTGCTAGGATAAGCAGTTGGTTAGGTTAGGCGCGAACGGCTCGGCTTGGCTAGGGTCGACTAGACTCGGCCCGTTTTAGCTTGGCTCGATTTGGCACACTTAGCTCCGGTCGAACCGGCACGGACTTGATTAAGCTCAACGTCGCTCGTCTCGGCTCGGCTTAGCCTATCTATTTGTTATGCTACGCTGAGTCGTTCACGCCTAACCGAGGCAACTGTCTATCCTAGCCGAGATGAGCAAAGCTGAAGGGACTTGAGCCTAGCCTTGCAGAGCCGAGCCGAGTCGAGCCTAGTTGAGCCAAGCCAAGCCAAGCCAAGCCAAGCCAAGCCAAGCTAAGCCAAGCCCAGCTAAGCCAAGCCAAGCCAAGCTGAGCCAAGGCCAGCCAAGCCCATCCAAGCCAAGCCGAGATGAGCCAAGCCGAGCCGTGCTAAGCCAAGCTCACATCAAGACTGGCCTAGCCAAGCCAATCGATGCTTGCAACAAATCTGACAGAAATGAAAACGGAATTCAATTGAGTTCGAAAGAAAATCTACGCATGATGTGAGGTTGGCTAGGATAGGCTTGGCTAGGATAGACTCGGCCCGTCTTAGCTTGGCTGAACTGAGCTTGGCTCTGTTTGGCACACTTAGCTTAGCTCGAACCGGCTCAGACTTGATTAAGCTCAACTTCGCTCGTCTCGGCTCGGTTTAGCCTATCTATTTGTTAAGCTACGCCGAGTCGTTCACACCTAACCGAGCCAACTGCCTATCCTAGCCAAGATGAGCAAAGCTAAAGTGACTTGAGCCTAGCTTTGCAGAGCCGAGCCGAGTCGAGCCTAGTTGAGCCTAGCAAAATCCAGCCAAGCCAAGCCAAGCCAATCCGAGCCGAGCCGTGCCAAGCCAAGCCAAGCCGAGCCAAGCTAAGCCAAGCCCAGCCAAGCCAAGCCAAGCCAAGTTGATCCAAGCGCAGCCAAGCCAATCCGAGATGAGCCAAGCCGAGCCGTGCCAAGCCAAGCTCACATCAAGCTTGGCTAGGCTTGGCTATCCTTGCTTGCAAAAAATCTGACAGAAATGAAAACAGAATTCAATTGAGTTCGAAAAAAATTCTACGCATGATGTGAGGTTGGCTAGGATAGACTTTGCTTGACTTGGCTTGACACAGCTCGGCTTGGCTCAGCTTGGCTGGGCTTGGCTTGGATTGGCTCAGCTCGGCTCAGCTCGGCTCAGCTCGGCTCGGCTTGGCTTGGCTTGGCTGAGCTTGGCTGAGCTTGGCTGGGCTTGGCTGAGCTTGGCTGAGCTTGGCTGAGCTTGGCTGGGCTTGGCTTAGCTTGGCTTGGCTGAGCTTGGCTGGGCTTGGCATGACTTGGCTGAGCATGGCTTGGCTTGGCTTGACTCGGCTTGGCTTGGCTCGACTTGGCTTGGCTCGGCTTGACTGGGCTTAGCAAGGCTCAACTTGGCTTGACTCGGCTTGGCTCGGCTCTGCTAGGCTAAGCAGTTGGTTAGGTTAGGTGCGAACGGCTCGGCTTGGCTAGGCTCGACTAGACTCGGCCCGTCTTACCTTGGCTGAACTGAGCTTGGCTCGGTTTGGCGCACTTAGCTCAGCTCGAACCGGCTCGTACTTGATTAAGCTCAACTTCGCTCGTCTCGGCTCGGCATAGCCTATCTATTTGTTAAGCTACGCCTTATCTTGGCTTGGCTTGACTTGGCTTGGCTTGGCTTGGCTTGGCTTGGCTTGGCTTGGCTGGGCTTGGCTTGGCTTGGCTTAGCTTGGCTTGGCTTGGCTGGGCTTAGCAAGTCTCAACTTGGCTCTGCTAGGCTAGGCTCAGGTCAGCTCAGTTTGGCTCGTCTCAGCTAGGATAAGTAGTTGGTTAGGTTAGCCGCGAACGGCTCGGCTTGGCTTGGCTCGACTAGACTCGGCCCGTCTTAGCTTGGCTGAATTGAGCTTGGCTCGGTTTGGCACACTTTGCTCAGCTCGAACCGGCTCGTACTTGATTAAGCTCAACTTCGCTAGTCTCGGCTCGGCTTAGCCTATCTATTTGTTAAGCTACGCCTTATCTTGGCTTGGCTTGGCTTGGCTTGGCTTGGCTGGGCTTGGCTTGGCATGGCTTGGCTTGGCTTGGCTTGGCTTGGCTTGGCTGGGCTTAGCAAGTCTCAACTTGGCTCTGCTAGGCTAGGCTCAGGTCAGCTCAGTTTGGCTCGTCTCAGCTAGGATAAGTAGTTGGTTAGGTTAGCCGCGAACGGCTCGGCTTGGCTTGGCTCGACTAGACTCGGCCCGTCTTAGCTTGGCTGAATTGAGCTTGGCTCGGATTGGCACACTTAGCTCAGCTCGAACCGGCTCGTACTTGATTAAGCTCAACTTCGCTAGTCTCGGCTCGGCTTAGCCTATCTATTTGATGAGCTACGCCGAGTCGTTCACGCCTAACCAAGCCAACTGCCTATCTTAGCCGAGAAGAGCAAAGCTGAAGTGACTTGAGCCAAGCCTTTCAGAGCCGAGCCGAGTCGAGCCTAGTTGAGCCTAGCGAAGCCCAGCCAAGCCAAGAAAAGCCAAGCCAAGCCAAGCAAAGTCAAGCCAAACCAAGCCAAGCCAAGCCAAGCTAAGCCAAGCCCAGCCAAGCCAAGCCATGCCAAGCCCAGCCAAGTTAAGCCGAGATGAGCCTAGCCGAGCCGTGCCAAGCCAAGCTCACATCAAGCTTGACTAGGCTTGGCTATCCATGCCGATACTGGCTTGGCCAAGCCAATCCATGCTTGCAAAAAATCTGACATTAACGAAAACAGAAATCAATTGAGTTCGAAAAAAATTCTACGCATGAGGTGAGGTTGGCTAGGATAGGCTTGGCTTGACACAGCTCGGCTTGGCTCAGCTTGGCTGGGCTTGGCTTGGCTTGGCTTGGCTTGGCTTGACTTGGCTTGGCTTGGCTTGGCTTCGCTTGGCTTGGCTTGGCTTTGCTTGGCTTGGCTTGGCTTAGCTTGGCTTGGCTTGGCTTAGCTTGGTTTTGCTTGGCTTCGCTTGGCTTGGTTTGGCTTGGCTTGGCTGGGCTTAGCAAGTCTCAACTTGGCTCGACTCAGCTCTGCTAGGCTAGGCTCAGGTCAGCTCAGTTTGGCTCGTCTTAGCTAGGATAAGTAGTTGGTTAGGTTAGTTGCGAACGGCTCAGCTTGGCTTGGCTCGACTAGACTCGGCTCGTCTTATCTTGGCTAAACTGAGCTTGGCTCGGTTTGGCACACTTAGCTCAGCTCGAACCGGCTCGGACATGATTAAGCTCAACTTCGCTCGTCTCGGCTCGGCTTAGCCAATCTATTTGATAAGCTACACCGAGTCGTTCACGCCTAACCGAGCCAACTGCCTATCCTAGCCGAGATGTGCAAAGCTGAAGTGACTTGAACCTTGCCTTGCAGAGTTGAGCCGACTCGAGCATAGTTGAGCCTAGCGAAGCCCAGCCAAGCTCAGCCAAGCCAAGCCGAGCCGAGCTGAGCCGAGCTGAGCCGAGTCGAGTCGAGCCAAGCCAAGCCAAGACAAGACAAGCCCAGCCAAGCTAAGCCGAGATGAGCCTAGCCGAGCCGTGCCAAGCCAAGCTCACATCAAGCTTGGCTAGGCTTGGCTATCCATGCCGATACTGGCCTGGCCAAGCCAATCCATGCTTGCAAAAAATCCAGGCTTGGCTTGACTTGGCTTGACACGGCTCGGCTTGGCTCGGCTTGGCTCAGCTTGGCTGGGCTTGGCTTGGCTTGGCTAGGCTTGGCTTGACTTGGCTTGGCTTGCCTTGGCTGAGCTTGGCTTGGCTTGGCTCGGCTTGGCTATGCTAGGCTAGACTCAGGTCAGCTCAGTTTGGCTCGTCTCAACTAGGTTAAGTAGTTAGTTAGGTTAGGCGCGAATGGCTCGGCTTGGCTAGGCTTGACTAGACTCGGCCAGTCTTAGCTTGGCTGAACAGAGCTTGGCTCGGATTGGCACACTTAGCTCAGCTCGAACCAGCTTGTACTTGATTAAGCTCAACTTCGCTCGTCTCGACTCGGTTTAGCCTATCTATTTGTTAAGCTACGTCGAGTCGTTCACGCCTAACCAAGTCAACTGCCTATCTTAGCCGAGATGAGCAAAGCTAAAGTGACTTGAGCTAAGCCTTTCAGAGCCGAGCCGAGTCGAACCTAGTTGAGCCTAGCGAAGCCCAGCCAAGCCCAGACAAGTCAAGAAAATCCAAGCCAAGAAAAGCCAAGCCAAGCCAAGCAAAGTCAAGCCAAACCAAGCCAAGCTAAGCGAAGCCAAGCCAAGCCAAGCCCAGCCAAGCTAAGCCGAGATGAGCCTAGCTGAGCCGTGCCAAGCCAAGCTCACATCAAGCTTGGCTAGGCTTGGCTATCCACGCCGATACTGGCCTGGCCAAGCCAATCCATGCTTGCAAAAAATTTGACATTAACGAAAACAGAAATCAATTGAGTTCGGAAAAAATTCTACGCATGATGTGAGGTTGGCTAGGATAGGCTTGGCTTGACACGTCTCGGCTTGGCTCAGCTTGGCTGGGCTTGGCTTGGCTTGGCTTGGCTGGGCTTGGCTTGGCTTGGCTTGGCTTGGCTTGTCTCAACTTGGCTCGACTCGGCTCTGCTAGGCTAGGCTCAGGTCAGCTCAGTTTGGCTCGTCTCAGCTAGGATAAGTAGTTGGTTAGGTTAGCCTCGAACGGCTCGGCTTGGCTTGGCTCGACTAGACTCGGCCCATCTTATCTTGGCTAAATTGAGCTTGGCTCGGTTTGGCACACTTAGCTCAGCTCGAACCGGCTCGGACATGATTAAGCTCAACTTCGCTCGTCTCGGCTCGGCTTAGCCTATCTACTTGATGAGCTACGCCGAGTCGTTCACGCCTAACCGAGCCAACGGTCTATCCTAGCCGAGATGAGCAAAGCTGGAGGGACTTGAGCCTTGCCTTGCAGAGCCGAGCCGAGTCGAGCCTAGTTGAGCCAAGCCAAGCCAAGAAAAGCCAAGCCAAGCCAAGCCAAGCTAAGCCAAGCCAAGCCAAGCTAAGCCAAGCCAAGCCAAGCTAAGCCAAGCCCAGCTAAGCCAAGCCAAGCCAAGCTGAGCCAAGGCCAGCCAAGCCCATCCAAGCCAAGCCTAGCCGTGCTAAGCCAAGCTCACATCAAGACTGGCCTAGCCAAGCCAATCGATGCTTGCAAAAAATCTGACAGAAATAAAAACGGAATTCAATTGAGTTCGAAAGAAAATCTACGCATGATGTGAGGTTGGCTAGGATAGGCTTGGCTAGGATAGACTCGGCCCGTCTTAGCTTGGCTGAACTGAGCTTGGCTCTGTTTGGCACACCTAGCTTAGCTCGAACCGGCTCAGACTTGATTAAGCTCAACTTCACTCGTCTCGGCTCGGTTTAGCCTATCTATTTGTTAAGCTACGCCGAGTCGTTCACACCTAACCGAGCCAACTGCCTATCCTAGCCGAGATGAGCAAAGCTGAAGTGACTTGAGCCTAGCTTTGCAGAGCCGAGCCGAGTCGAGCCTAGTTGAGCCTAGCAAAATCCAGCCAAGCCAAGCCAAGCCAATCCGAGCCGAGCCGTGCCAAGCCAAGCCAAGCCGAGCCAAGCTAAGCCAAGCCCAGCCATGCCAAGTTGAGCCAAGCGCAGCCAAGCCAATCCGAGATGAGCCAAGCCGAGCCATGCCAAGCCAAGCTCACATCAAGCTTGGCTAGGCTTGGCTATCCATGCTTGCAAAAAATCTGACAGAAATGAAAACAGAATTCAATTGAGTTCGAAAAAAATTCTACGCATGATGTGAGGTTGGCTAGGATAGACTTTGCTTGACTTGGCTTGACACAGCTCGGCTTGGCTCAGCTTGGCTGGGCTTGGCTTGGATTGGCTCAGCTCGGCTCGGCTTGGCTTGGCTTGGCTGAGCTTGGCTGAGCTTGGCTGGGCTTGGCTGGGCTTGGCTGAGCTTGGCTGGGCTTGGCTTGGCTTGGCTTGGCTTGGCTTGGCTTGGCTTGGCTTGGCTTGGCTTGGCTTGGCTTGGCTGAGCTTGGCTAGGCTTGTCATGACTTGGCTGAGCATGGCTTGGCTTGGCTTGACTCGGCTTGGCTTGGCTTGACTTGGCTTGGCTCGACTTGGCTGGGCTTAGCAAGGCTCAACTTGGCTTGACTCGGCTTGGCTCGGCTCTGCTAGGCTAGGCTCAGGTCAGCTCAGTTTGGCTCGTCTCATCTAGGATAAGCAGTTGGTTAGGTTAGGTGCGAACGGCTCGGCTTGGCTAGGCTCGACTAGACTCGGCCCATCTTACCTTGGCTGAACTGAGCTTGGCTCGGTTTGGCACACTTAGCTCAGCTCGAACCAGCTCGTACTTGATTAAGCTCAACTTCGCTCGTCTCGGCTCGGCATAGCCTATCTATTTGTTAAGCTACGCCTTATCTTGGCTTGGCTTGACTTGGCTTGGCTTGGCTTGGCTTGGCTTGGCTTGGCTGGGCTTAGCAAGTCTCAACTTGGCTCTGCTAGGCTAGGCTCAGGTCAGCTCAGTTAGGCTCGTCTCAGCTAGGATAAGTAGTTGGTTAGGTTAGCCGCGAACGGCTCGGTTTGGCACACTTAGCTCAGCTCGAACCGGCTCGTACTTGATTAAGCTCAACTTCGCTAGTCTCGGCTCGGCTTAGCCTATCTATTTGATGAGCTACGCCGAGTCGTTCACGCCAAACCAAGCCAACTGCCTATCTTAGCCGAGAAGGGCAAAGCTGAAGTGACTTGAGCCAAGCCTTTCAGAGCCGAGCCGAGTCGAGCCTAGTTGAGCCTAGTGAAGCCCAGCCAAGCCAAGAAAAGCCAAGCCAAGCCAAGCAAAGTCAAGCCAAACCAAGCCAAGCCAAGCCAAGCTAAGCCAAGCCAAGCCAAGCCAAGCCAAGCCCAGCCAAGTTAAGCCGAGATGAGCCTAGCCGAGCCGTGCCAAGCCAAGCTCACATCAAGCTTGGCTAGGCTTGGCTATCCATGCCGATACTGGCCTGGCCAAGCCAATCCATGCTTGCAAAAAATCTGACATTAACGAAAACAGAAATCAATTGAGTTCGAAAAAAATTCTACGCATGAGGTGAGGTTGGCTAGGATAGGCTTGGCTTGACACGGCTCGGCTTGGCTCAGCTTGGCTCGGCTTGGCTTGGCTTGGCTTGGCTTGGTTGGGCTTGGCTTGGCTTGACTTGGCTTGGCTTGGCTTGGCTTTGCTTGGCTTGGCTTGGCTTGGTTTGGCTTGGCATGGCTGGGCTTAGCAAGTCTCAACTTGGCTCGACTTGGCTCGGCTAGACTAGGATCAGGTCAGCTCAGTTTGGCTCGTCTCAGCTAGGATAAGTAGTTGGTTAGGTTAGCCACGAACGGCTCGGCTTGGCTAGGCTCGACTAGACTCGGCCCGTCTTATCTTGGCTAAACTGAGCTTGGCTCGGTTTGGCACACTTAGCTCAGCTCGAACCGACTCGGACATGATTAAGCTCAACTTCGCTCGTATCGGCTCGGCTTAGCCTATCTATTTGATAAGCTACGCCGAGTCGTTGACGCCTAACCGAGCCAACTGCCTATACTAGCCGAGATGAGCAAAGCTGAAGTGAATTGAACCTAGCCTTGCAGAGCCGAGCCGACTCGAGCATAGTTGAGCCTAGCGAAGCCCAGCCAAGCTCAGCCGAGCCGAGCCGAGCCGAGCCGAGCCTAGCCAAGCCAAGCCCAGCTAAGCTAAGCCAAGCCAAGCCAAGCCAAGCTAAGCTGAGCCAAGGCCAGCCAAGCCAAGCTCACATCAAGCTTGGCTAGGCTTGGCTATCCAAGCCGAGACTGGCCTAGCCAAGTCAATGCATGCTTGCAAAAAATCTGACAGAAATGAAAACGAAATTCAATTGAGTTCGAAAAAAATTCTACGCATGATGTGAGGTTGGCTAGGATAGGCTTGGCTTGACACGGCTCGGCTTGACTCAGCTTGGCTTGGCTTGGCTTGGCTTGGCTTGGCTTGGCTTGGCTTGGCTTGGCTGGGCTTAGCAAGTCTCAACTTGGCTCTGCTAGGCTAGGCTCAGGTCAGCTCAGTTTGGCTCGTCTCAGCTAGGATAAGTAGTTGGTTAGGTTAGCAGCGAACGGCTCGGCTTGGCTTGGCTCGACTAGACTCGGCCCGTCTTAGCTTGGCTGAATTGAGCTTGGCTCGGTTTGGCACACTTAATTGGCACACGTACTTGATTAAGCTCAACTTCGCTCGTCTCGTCTCGGCTTAGCCTATCTATTTCATGAGCTACGCCGAGTCGTTCACGCCTAACCGAGCCAACTGCCTATCTTAGCCGAGATGAGCAAAGCTGAAGTGACTTGAGCCAAGCCTTTCAGAGCCGAGCCGAGTCGAGCCTAGTTGAGCCTAGCGAAGCCCAGCCAAGCCAAGAAAAGCCAAGCCAAGCCAAGCAAAGTGAGCCAAACCAAGCCAAGCCAAGCCAAGCTAAGCCAAGCCCGGCCAAGACAAGCCAAACCAAGCCCAGCCAAGCTAAGCCGAGATGAGCCTAGCCGAGCCGTGCCAAGCCAAGCTCACATCAAGCTTGGCTAGGCTTGTCTATCCTTGCCGATATTGGCCTGGCCAAGCCAATCCATGCTTGCAAAAAATCTGACATTAACGAAAACAGAAATCAATTGAGTTTGAAAAAAATTCTACGCATGAGGTGAGGTTGGCTAGGATAGGCTTGGCTTGACACGGCTCGGCTTGGCTTGGCTTGGCTTGGCTTGGCTTGGCTTGGCTTGGCTTGGCTTGGCTTGGCTTGGCTTGGCTTAGCTTGGCTTGGCTTGGTTTGGCTTGGCTTGGCTGGGCTTAGCAAGTCTCAACTTGGCTCGACTCAGCTCTGCTAGGCTAGGCTCAGGTCAGCTCAGTTTGGCTCGTCTCAGCTAGGATAAGTAGTTGGTTAGGTTAGCCGCGAACGGCTCGGCTTGGCTTGGCTCGACTAGACTCGGCCCGTCTTATCTTGGCTAAACTAAGCTTGGCTCGGTTTGGCACACTTAGCTTAGCTCGAACCGGCTCGGACATGATTAAGCTCAACTTCGCTCGTCTCGGCTCCACTTAGCCTATCTATTTGATAAGCTACGCCGAGTCGTTCACGCCTAACCGAGCCAACTGCCTATCCTAGCCGAGATGTGCAAAGCTGAAGTGACTTGAACCTAGCCTTGCAGAGTTGAGCCGACTCGAGCATAGTTGAGCCTAGCGAAGCCCAGCCAAGCTCAGCCAAGCCAAGCCGAGCCGAGCCGAGCTGAGCCGAGCCGAGCCGAGCCGAGCCGAGTCGAGTCGAGCCAAGCCAAGCCAAGCCCAGCCAAGCTAAGCCGAGATGAGCCTAGCCGAGCCGTGCCAAGCCAAGCTCACATCAAGCTTGGCTAGGCTTGGCTATCCATGCCGATATTGGCCTGGCCAAGCCAATCCATGCTTGCAAAAAATCTAGGCTTGGCTTGACTTGGCTTGACACGTCTCGGCTTGGCTAGGCTTGGCTGAGCTTGGCTTGGCTTGACTTGGCTTGGCTTGGCTTGGCTTGACTCAGCTTGGCTATGCTAGGCTAGGCTCAGGTCAGCTCAGTTTGGTTCGTCTCAACTAGGTTAAGCAGTTGGTTAGGTTAGGCGCGAACGGCTCAACTTGGCTAGGCTTGACTAGACTCAGCCAGTCTTAGCTTGGCTGAACTGAGCTTGGCTCGGTTTGGCACACTTAGCTCAGCTCGAACCTGCTCGTACTTGATTAAGCTTAACTTCGCTCGTCTCGGCTCAGCTTAGCCTATCTATTTGTTAAGCTACGTCGAGTCGTTCACGCCTAACCAAGCCAACTGCCTATCTTAGCCGAGATGAGCAAAGCTGAAGTGACTTGAGCCAAGCCTTTTAGAGCCGAGCCGAGTCGAGCCTAGTTGAGCCTAGCCAAGCCAAGCCAAGAAAAGCCAAGCCAAGCCAAGCCAAGCCAAGCCAAGCCAAACCAAGCTAAGCCAAGCCCAGCCAAGCCAAGCCAAGCCAAGCCAAGCCAAGACCAGCCAAGCTAAGCCGAGATAAGCCTAGCCGAGCCGTGCCAAGCCAAGCTCACATCAAGCTTGGCTAGGCTTGGCTATCCATGCCGATACTGGCCTGGCCAAGCCTATCCATGCTTGCAAAAAATATGACATTAACGAAAATAGAAATCAATTGAGTTCGGAAAAAATTCTACGCATGAGGTGAGGTTGGCTAGGATAGGCTTGGCTTGACACGACTCGGCTTGCCACAGCTTGGCTGGGCTTGGCTTGGCTTGGCTTGGCTTGGCTTGGCTTGGCTTGGCTTGGCTTGGCTTGGCTTGGCTTGACTTGACTTGGCTTGACTTGGCTTGGCTTGGCTTGGCTTGGTTTGGCTTGGCTTGGCTTGGACTGGCTTGGCTTGGCTTGGCTTGGCTTGGCTTGGCTTGGCTTGGCTTAGCTTGGCTTGGCTTGGCTTGGCTTGGCTTGGCTTGGCTTGGCTGGGGTTAGCAAGGCTCAACTTGGCTCGACTCGGCTCGGCTAGGCTAGGATCAGGTCAGCTCAATTTGGCTCGTCTGAGCTAGGATAAGTTGTTGGTTAGGTTAGCCGCGAACGGCTCGGCTTGGCTAGGCTCGACTAGACTCGGCCCGTCTTATCATGGCTAAACTGAGCTTGGCTCGGTTTGGCACACTTAGCTCAGCTCGAACCGGCTCGAACATGATTAAGTTCAACTTCGCTCGTCTCGGCACGGCTTAGCCTATCTATTTGATAAGCTACGCCGAGTCGTTCACGCCTAACCGAGCCAACTGTCTATCCTAGCCGAGATGTGCAAAGCTGAAGTGAATTGAACCTAGCCTTGCAGAGCCGAGCCGACTCGAGCATAGTTGAGCCTAGCGAATCCCAGCCAAGCTCAGCCGAGCCTAGCCAAGCCAAGCCAAGCTAAGCTAAGCCAAGCCCAGCCAAGCCAATCCGAGATGAGCCAAGCCGAGCCGTGCCAAGCCAAGCTCACATCAAGCTTGGCTTGGCTTGGCTATCCAAGCCGAGACTGGCCTAGCCAAGTCAATCCATGCTTGCAAAAAATCTGACAGAAATGAAAACGGAAATCAATTGAGTTCGAAAAAAATTCTACGCCTGATGTGAGGTTGGCTAGGATAGGCTTGGCTTCACTTGGCTCGACTTAGCTTGGATCGGCTTGCCTGGGCTTAACAAGGCTCAACTTGGCTTGACTCGGCTCTGCTAGGCTAGGATCAGGACAGCTCAGTTTGGCTCGTCTCAGCTAGGATAAGTAGTTGGTTAGATTAGGCGCGAACGGCTCGGCTTGGCTAGGCTCGACTAGACTCGGCCCGTCTAAGATAGACATGATGTGAGGTTGGCTTGGATAGGCTTGGCTTGACTTGGCTTGACACGGCTCGGCTTGGCTCAACTTGGCTGGGCTTGGCTTGGCTAGGCTTGGCTTGACTTGACTTCGCTTGGCTTGGCTTGGCTTGGCTTGGCTTGGCTTGGCTTGGCTTGGCTCGGCTCGGCTTGGCTCGGCTTGGCTCGGCTTGGCTATGCTAGGCTAGGCTCATGTCAGCTCAGTTTTGCTCGTCTCAGCTAGGTTAAGCAGTTGGTTAGGTTACGCGCGAACGGCTCGGCTTGGCTAGGCTCGACTAGACTCGGCCAGTCTTAGCTTGGCTGAACTGAGCTTGGCTCGGTGTGGCACACTTAACTCAGCTCGAACCAGCTCGTACTTGATTAAGCTCAACTTCGCTCGTCTCAGCTAGGCTTAGCCTATCTATTTGTCAAGCTTCGCCAAGTCGTTCACGCCTAACCAAGCCAAATGCCTATCTTAGCTGAGATGAGCAAAGCTGAAGTGACTTGAGCCAAGCCTTGCAGAGCCGAGCCGATTCGAGCATACTTGAGCCTAGCTAGGCCCAGCCAAGCCAAGCCGAGCCGAGCCAAGCCAAGCCGAGCCAAGCCGAGCCAAGCCAAGCCAAGCCGAGCCAAGCCATGCCTAGCCAAGCCAAGCCAAGCCAAGCCAAGCCAAGCAAGGCTCAACTTGGCTCGACTCGGCTCGGCTAGGCTAGGATCAGGTCAGCTCAGTTTGGCTCGTCTCAGCTAGGATATGTAGTTGGTTAGGTTAGCCACGAATGGCTCGGCTTGGCTAGGCTCGACTAGACTCGGCCCGTCTTATCTTGGCTAAACTGAGCTTGGCTCGGTTTGGCACACTTAGCTCAGCTCGAACCGACTCGTACATGATTAAGCTCAACTTCGCTCGTATCGGCTCGGCTTAGCCTATCTATTTGATAAGCTACGCCGAGTCGTTCACGCCTAACCGAGCCAACTGCCTATCCTAGCCGAGATGAGCAAAGCTGAAGTGAATTGAACCTAGCCTTGCATAGCCGAGCCGACTCGAGCATAGTTGAGCCTAGCGAAGCCCAGCCAAGCTCAGCCGAGCCGAGCCGAGCCGAGCCAAGCCAAGCCAAGCTAAGCTAAGCCAAGCCAAGCCAAGCCAAGCCAAGCCAAGCCAAGCCAAGCGAAGCTAAGCTAAGCTGAGCCAAGCCCAGCCATGCCAATCCGAGATGAGCCAACCCGAGCCGTGCCAAGCCAAGCTCACATCAAGCTTGGCTAGCCTTGGCTATCCAAGCCGAGACTGGCCTAGCCAAGCCAATCCATGGTTGCAAAAAATCTGACAGAAATGAAAATGGAATTCAATTGAGTTCGAAAAAAATTCTACGCATGATGTGAGGTTGTCTAGGATAGGCTTGGCTTGACTTGGCTCGACACAGCTCGGCTTGGCTCAGCTTGGCTGGGCTTGGCTTGGCTTGGCTTGGCTTGGCTTGGCTTGGCTTGGCTTGGCTTGGCTTGGCTTGGCTTGGATCAGCTTGGCTGGGCTTAGCCAGGCTCAACTTGGCTTGACTCGGCTCTGCTAGGCTAGGCTCAGGTCAGCTCAGTTTGGTTCGTCTCAGCTAGGATAAGTAGTTGGTTAGGTTAGGCGCAAATGGCTCGGCTTGGCTAGGCTCGACTAGACTCGGCCAATCTAGGATAGGCATGATGTGAGGTTGGCTTGGATAGGCTTGGCGTGACTTGGCTTGACACGGCTCAGCTTGGCTCAGCTTCGCTGGGCTTGGCTTGGCTCGGCTTGGCTATGCTAGGCTAGGCTCAGGTCAGCTCAGTTTGGCCCGTCTCGGCTAAGTTAAGCAGTCGGTTTGGTTAGGCGCGAACGGCTCGGCTTGGCTAGGCTCGACTAGACTCGGCCAGTCTTAGCTTTGCTGAACTGAGCTTGGCTCGGTTTGGCACACTTAGCTCAGCTCGAACCAGCTCGTACTTGATTCAGCTCAACTTCGCTCGTCTCGGCTCGGCTTAGCCTATCTATTTGTTAAGCTACGTCGAGTCGTTCACGCCTAACCAAGCCAACTGCCTATCTTAGCCGAGATGAGCAAAGCTGAAGTAACTTGAGCCAAGCCTTGCAGAGCCGAGCCGGCTCGAGAATAGTTGAGCCTAGCGAAGCACAGCCAAGCTCAGCCAAGCCAAGCCGAGCCGAGCTGAGCCAAGCCGAGCCGAGCCGAGCCGAGCCGAGCCGAGCTGAGCCAAGCCAAGCCAAGCCAAGCCAAGACAAGCCAAGCCAAGCCAAGCCGAGCCGAGCTAAGCCAAGCCAAGCCAAGCCCAGCCAAGCCAATCCGAGATGAGCCAAGACGAGCCGTGCCAAGCAAAGCTCACATCAAGCTTGGCTAGGCTTGGCTATCCAAGCCGAGACTGGCCTAGTCAAGTCAATCCATGCTTGCAAAAAATAAGACAGAAATGAAAACGGAATTCAATTGAGTTCGAAAAAAATTCTACGCATGATGTGAGGTTGGCTAGGATAGGCTTGGCTTGACTTGGGTTGACATGGCTCGGCTTGGCTCAGCTTGGCTGGGCTTGGCTTGGCTTGGCTAGGCTTGGCTTGACTTGGCTTGGCTGAGCTTGGCTTGGCATGGCTCGGCATGGCTCGGCTTGACTATGCTAGGCTAGGCTCAGGTCAGCTTAGTTTGGTTCGTCTCAACTAGGTTAAGCAGTTGATTAGGTTAGGCGCGAACGGCTCGGCTTGGCTAGGCGTGACTAGACTCGGCTAGTCTTAGCTTGGCTGAACTGAGCTTGGCTCGGTTTGGCACACTTAGCTCAGCTCGAACCAGCTCGTACTTGATTAAGCTCAACTTCACTCGTCTCGGCTCGGCTTAGCCTATCTATTTGTTAAGCTACGCCGAGTCGTTCACGCCTAACCAAGCCAACTGCCTATCTTAGCCGAGATGAGCAAAGCTGAAGTGACTTGAGCCAAGCCTTTCAGAGCTGAGCCGAGTCGAGCCTAGTTGAGCCTAGCGAAGCCCAGCCAAGCCCAGCCAAGCCAGCCCAGCCAAGCCAAGCCAAGCAAAGTCAAGCCAAACCAAGCCAAGCCAAGCCAAGCTAAGCCAAGCCTAGCCAAGCCAAGCCCAGCCAAGCTAAGCCGAGATGAGCCTAGCCGAGCCGTGCCAAGCCAAGCTCACATCAAGCTTGGCTAGGCTTGGCTATCCAAGCCGATACTGGCCTGGCCAAGCCAATTCATGCTTGCAAAAAATCTGACAGAAACGAAAACAAAATTCAATTGAGTTCGAAAAAAATTCTACGCATGATGTGAGGTTGGCTAGGGTAGGCTTGGCTTGACACGGCTCGGCTTGGCTCAGCTTGGTTGGGCTTGGATTGACTTGGCTTGGCTTGGCTTGGCTTGGCTTGGCTTGGCTTGGCTTGGCTTGGCTTGGCTTGGCTTGCCTTGCCTCGGCTTGCCTCGGCTTGCCTTGGCTTGGCTTGGCTTGTCTTGCCTTGGCTGGGCTTGGCTGGGCTTAGCAAGGCTCAACTTGGCTCGATTCGGCTCTACTAGGCTAGGCTCAGGTCAGCTCAGTTTGGCTCATCTCAGCTAGGATAAGTTTTTGATTAGGTTAGCCGCGAACGGCTCGGCTTGGCTAGGCTCGACTAGACTCGGCCCGCCTTATCTTGGCTAAATTGAGCTTGGCTCGGTTTGGCACACTTAGCTCAGCTCGAACCGGCTCAGACATGATTAAGCTCAACTTCGCTCGTCTCGGCACGGCTTAGCCTATCTATTTGATAAGCTACGCCGAGTCGTTCACGCCTAACCGAGCCAACTGTCTATCCTAGCCGAGATGAGCAAAGCTGAAGTGAATTGAACCTAGCCTTGCAGAGCCGAGCCGACTCGAGCATAGTTGAGCCTAGCGAAGCCCAGCCAAGCTCAGCCAAGCCGAGCCGAGCCTAGCCTAGCCAAGCCAAGATAAGCTAAGCTAAGCCAAGCCAAGCCAAGCCAAGCTAAGCTGAGCCAAGCCAAGCCAAGCCAATCCGAGATGAGCCAAGCCGAGCCGTGCCAAGCCAAGCTCACATCAAGCTTTGCTAGGCTTGGTTAGGCTTGGCTATCCAAGCCGAGACTGGCCTAGCCAAGTCAATCCATGCTTGCAAAAAATCTGACAGAAATGAAAACGGAATTCAATTGAGTTCGAAAAAAATTCTACGCATTATGTGAGGTTGGCTAGGATAGGCTTGGCTTGACACGGCTCGGCTTGGCTCAGCTTGGCTGGGCTTGGCTTGGGTTGGCTAGGCTTGGCTTGACTTGGCTTGGCTTGGCTTGGCTTGGCATGGCTTGGCTTTGCTGAGCTTGGCTTGGCTTGGCTCGGCATGGCTCTACTAGGCTAGGCTCAAGTCAGCTCAGTTTGGCTCATCTCAGCTAGGTTAAGTAGTTGGTTAGGTTAGGCGCGAACGGCTCGGCTTGGCTAGGCTCGACTAGACTCGGCCCGTCTTAGCTTGGCTGAACTGAGCTTGGCTCGGTTTGGCACACTTAGCTCAGCTCGAACCGGCTCGGACTTGATTAAGCTCAACTTCGCTCGTCTCGGCTCGGCTTAGCCTATCTATTTTTTAATCTACGCAGAGTCGTTCACGCCTAACTGAGCCAACTGCCTATCCTAGCCGAGATGTGCAAAGCTGAAGTGACTTGAGCCTAGCCTTGTAGAGCCAAGCCGAGTCGAGCCTAGTTGAGCCAAGCGAAGCCCAGCCAAGCCCAGCCAAGCCAATCCAAGCTAAGCCATGAAAATCCAAGCCAAGCCAAGCCATGCCAAGCCAAGCCAAGCTAAGCCAATCCCAGCCAAGCCAAGCCAAGACAAGCTAAACCAATCCCAGCCAAGCCAAGCATATATGAGCCAAGCGAAGCCGTGACAAGCCAAGCTCATATCTAGCTTGGCTAGGCTTGGCTATCCAAGCCGAGACTGGCCTAGCCAAGCCAATCCATGCTTGGAAAAAATCTGACAGAAATGAAAACAGAATTCAATTGAGTTCGAAAAAAATTCTACGCATGATGTGAGGTTGGCTAGGATAGTCTTGGCTTGACTTGGCTCGACACAGCTCGGCTTGGCTCAGCTTGGCTGGGCTTGGCTTGGCTTGGCTTGTTTTGGCTTCGGTTAGCTTGGCTTGGCTTGGCTTGTCTTGGCTTGGATCAGCTTGGCTGAGCTTAGCAAGACTCAACTTGGCTTGACTCGGCTCTGTTATGCTAGGCTCAGGTCAGCTCAGTTTGGCTCGTCTCAGCTAGGATAAGTAGTTGGTTAGGTTAGGCATGAACGGCTCGGCTTGGCTAGGCTCGACTAGACTTGGCCCGTCTAGGATAGGCATGATGTGAGGTTGGCTAGGATAGGCTTGGCTTGACACGGCTCGGCTTGGCTGAGCTTGGCTGGGCTTGGCTTGGCTAGGCTAGGCTTGGCTTGGCTTGGCGTGGCTTGGCTTGGCTTGGCTCGGCTTTGCTATGCTTGGCTAGGCTCAGGTCGGCTCAGTTTGGCTCGTCTCAGCTATGTTAAGCAGTTGGTTAGGTTAGGCGCGAACGGCTCGGCTTGGCTAGGCTCGACTAGACTCGGCCAGTCTTAGCTTGGCTGAACTGAGCTTGGCTCGGTTTGGAACACTTAGCTCAGCTCGAACCAGCTCGTACTTGATTAAGCTCAACTTCGCTCGTCTCGTCTCGGCTTAGCCTATCTATTTGTTAAACTAAGCCGAGTCGTTCACGCCTAACCAAGACAACTGCCTATCTTAGCCGAGATGAGCAAAGCTGAAGTTACTTGAGCCAAGCCTTTCAGAGCCGAGCCGAGTCGAGCCTAGTTGAGCCTAGCGAAGCCCAGCCAAGCCAAGTCAAGCCAAGCCAAGAAAAGCCAAGCCAAGCCAAGACAAGCGCAGCCAAGCCAAGCCAAGCCCAGCCAAGCCAAGCTGAGCCAAGCCCAGCCAAGCTAAGCCGAGATGAGCCTAGCCGAGCCGTGCCAAGCCAAGCTCACATCAAGCTTGGCTAGGCTTGGCTATCCAAGCCGATACTGGCCTGGCCAAGCCAATCCATGCTTGCAAAAAATCTGACAGAAACGAAAACGGAATTCAATTGAGTTCGAAAAAAATTCTACACATGATGTGAGGTTGGCTAGGATAGGCTTGGCTTGACACGGCTCGGCTTGGCTCAGCTTGGCTGGGCTTGGCTTGACTTGGCTTGGCTTGGCTTGGCTTGACTTGGCTTGGCTTGGCTTGGCTTGGCTTGGCTTGACACGGCTCGGCTTGGCTCAGCATGGCATGGCTTGGCTTGGCTTAGGTTGGCTTGGCTTGGCTGGGCTTGGCTGGGCTTAGCAAGGCTCAACTTGGTTCGGCTGGGATAGGAAGTTGGCTCGATTAGGCATGAATGACTTGGCGTAGCTTAATAAATAGATATGCTAAGCCGAGCCGAGCCGAGCGAAGTTGAGCCTAACCAAGTCTGAGTCAGTTCGAGCAGAGCTAAGTGTGCCAAACCGAGCCAAGCTCAGTTCAACTAAGCCAAGACTAGCCAAGCCCAGTCTAGCCAAGCCTAACCAAGCCAACCTCACTTCATGCATAGAATTTTTTCCGAACTCATTTGAACTCCGTTTTCAGTTCTATCAGATTCTTTGCTGGGCAAGCCTAGCCTATCCAAGCCCAGCCAAGCCAACCTCACATCAAGCTTGGCTAGACTTGGCTTGGCTTGGCTGGGCTAAACTAGGCTTGGCTCTGCTAGGCTAGGCTCATGTCACTTTAGCTTGGCTCATCTCTGCTATTATAGGCAGTTGGCTCTGTTAGGCGTGAATGACTCGGCGTAGCTTAACAAATAGATAGTCTAAGCCGAGCTGAGACGAGCGAAATTGAGCTTAATCGAATCCGAGCCGGTTTGAGCTGAGCTAAGTGTGCCAAACCGAGCCAAGCTAATTTCAGCCAAGCTAAGACGAGCCGAGTCTAGTCAAACCTAGCCAAGCCGAGCCGTTCGCGCCTAAACGAACCAACTGCTTATCCTAGCTAAGACGAGCCAAACTAAGCTGACCTGAGCCTAGCCTAGCAGAGTCGAGCCGAGCCGAGCCAAGCCGAGTCGAGCCAAGTTGAGCCTAGCCAAGCCAAGCCAAGCCAAGCCAAGCCAAGCCAAGCCAAGCCAAGCCAAGCCAAGCCAAGCCAAGCCAAGCCAAGCCAAGCCAAGCCAGGCCAAGCCAAGCCAAGTCAAGTCAAGCCAAGCCCAGCCAAGCTGAGCCAAGCCGAGCCGTGTCAAGCCAAGTCAAGCCAAGCCCATCCAAGCCAACCTCACATCATGCGTAGAATTTTTTTCAAACTCAATTGAACTCCGTTTTTATTTCTGTCAGAATTTTTGCAAGCATGGCTTGGCTAGGCTAGGCAAGTCTCGGCTTGTATAGCCAAGCCTAGCCAAGCTTGATGTGAGCTTGGCTTGGCACGGCTCGGCTTAGCTCATCTCGGCTTGGCTTGGCTGGGCTTGGCTCGGCTCGGCTTGGCTTGGCTTGGCTTAGTTGTAATTAGCTTGGCTTGGCTTGGCTTTTCTTGGTTTGGCTTGGCTTGGCTCGGCTAGGCTCGGCTCGCCTCAGCTTGGCTTGGCTGGGCTTCGCTAGGCTCAACTAGGCTCGACTCGACTCGACTCGGCTGTGCAAGGCTAGGCTCAAGTCACTTCAGCTTTGCTCATCTCGGCTAGGATAGGCAGTTGGCTCGGTTAGGCGTCAACGACTCGGCGTAGATTAACAAATAGATAGGCTAAGTCGAGCCGAGATGAGCGAAGTTGAGCTTAATCAAGTCCGAGCCGGTTCGAGCTGAGCTAAGTTTGTCAAACCGAGCCAAGCTCAGTTCAGCCAAGCTAAGATGAGCCGAGTCTAGTCGAGCCTAGCCAAGCCAAGCCATTCGCACCTAACCTAACCAACTGCTTTTCCTTGCTGAGACGAGCCAAACTGAGCTGACCTGAGCCTAGCCTAGCAGAGCCGAGTCGAGCCAAGTTGAGCCTTGCCAAGCCCAGCCAAGCCAAGCCAAGCCAAGCCAAGCCAAGCCAAGCCAAGCCAAGCCAAGCCAAGCTAAGCCAAGCCATGCCAAGCCAAGCCAAGCCAAGTCAAGTCAAGCCAAGCCAAGCCAAATCAAGCCAAGCCCAGCCAAGCCAAGCCAAGCCAAGCCAAGCCAAGCTGAGCCAAGCCGAGCCGTGTCAAGCCAAGCCTATCCTAGCCAACCTCACATCATGCGTAGAATTTTTTTCGAACTCGATTGATTTTTGTTTTCGTTAATGTCAGATTTTTTGCAAGCATGGATTGGCTTGGCCAGGCCAATATCGGCATGGATAGCCAAGCCTAGCCAAGCTTGATGTGAGCTTGGCTTGGCACGGCTCGGCTAGGCTCATCTCGGTTTAGCTTAGCTTGGCTGGGCTTGGCTTGGCTTGGCTTGGCTTGGCTTGGCTTGGCTGGGCTTGGCTAGGCTTGGTTTGGCTTGACTTTGCTTGGCTTGGCTTGGCTTTTCTTGGCTTGGCTGGGCTTGCCTGGGCTTCGCTAGGCTCAACTAGGCTCGACTCGGCTCTGAAAGGCTTGGCTCAAGTCACTTCAGCTTTGCTCATCTCGGTTAAGATAGGCAGATGGCTTGGTTAGGCGTGAACGACTCGGCATAGCTTAACAAGTAGATAGGCTATGCCGAGCCGGGACGAGCGAAGTTGAGCTTAATCAAGTACGAGCTGGTTCGAGCTGAGCTAAGTGTGTCAAACCAAACCAAGCTCAGTTCAGCCAAGCTAAGACTGGGCGAGTCTAGTCAAGCCTAGCCAAGCCGAGCCGTTCGTGCCTAACCTAACCAACTGTTTAACCTAGTTGAGACGAGCCAAACTGAGCTGACCTGAGCCTAGCCTAGCATAGCCAAGCCGAGCCAAGCCAAGCCAACCTCAGCGAAGCCAAGCCAAGCCAAGCCAAGCCTAGCCAAGCCAAGCCAAGCCCATCCAAGCTGAGTCAAGCCGAGCCGTGTCAAGCCAAGTCAAGCCAAGCCTATCCTAGCCAACCTCACATCATGCGTATAATTTTTTTCGAACTCAATTGAATTCTGTTTTCATTTCTTTCATATTTTTTGAAAGCATGGATTGACTTGACTAGGCCAGTCTCGGCTTGGATAGCCAAGCCTAGCCAAGCTTGATGTGAGCATGGCTTGGCATGGCTTGGCTTGGCTCCTATCGGATTGGCTTGGCTGGGCTTGGCTCAGCTTAGCTTGGCTTGGCTTGGCTTGGCTTGGCTTGGCTTGGCTTGACTCGGCTCGGCTCGGCTTGGCTTGGCTGAGCTTGGCTGGGCTTCGCTAGGCTCAACTATGCTCGAGTTGGCTCGACTCTGCAAGGCTAGGTTCAAGTCACTTCAGCTTTGCACATCTCGGCTAGGATAGGGAGTTGGCTCGGTTAGGCGTGAACGACTCGGCGTAGCTTATCAAATAGATAGGCTAAGCCGAGCTGAGACGAGCGAAGTTGAGCTTAATCATGTCCGAGTCGGTTCGAGCTGGGCTAAGTGTGCCAAACCGAGCCAAGCTCAGTTTAGCCAAGATAAGACGGGCGAGTCTAGTCGAGCCTAGCCAAGCCGAGCCGTTGGCGCCTAACCTAACCAACTACTTATCCTAACTGAGATGTGCCAAACCGAGCTGACCTGAGCCTAGCCTAGCAGAGCCGAGTCGAGCCAAGTTGAGCCTTGCTAAGCCAAGCCAAGCTAAGCCAAGCCAAGCCAAGCCAAGTCAAGTCAAGCCCAGCCAAGCCAGGCCAAGCCCAGCAAGTTGAGCCAAGTTGAGCCAAGCCGAGCCGTGTCAAGCCAAGCCTATCCTAGCCAACCTCACATCATGCGTAGAATTTTTTTCGAACTCAATTGAATTCCGTTTTCGTTTCTGTCATATTTTTTGCAAGCATGGATTGGCTTGGCCAGGCGAGTCTCGGATTGGATAGCCAAGCCTAGCCAAGCTTGATGTGAGTTTGGCTTGGCACGGCTCGGCTAGGCTCATCTCGGCTTGGCTTGGCTAGGCTTGGCTCAACTTGGCTTGGCTTGGCTTGGCTGGGCTTCGCTAGGGTCAACTAGGCTCGACTCTGCTCTACTCTAAAAGGCTTGGCTCAAGTCACTTCAGCTTTGCTCATCTCGGCTAAGATTGGCAGTTGGCTTGGTTAGGCATGAACAACTCGACGTAGCTTAACAAATAAATAGGCTAAGCCGAGCCGAGAGGAGCGAAGTTGAACTTATTCAAGTCCGAGCCGGTTCGAGCTGAGCTAAGTGTGCCAAATCGAGCCAATCTCAGTTCAGCCAAGCTAAGATGGGCCGAGTCTAGTCGAACCTAGCCAAGGCGAGGCAAGCCAAGCCAAGCCCAGCCAAGACCAGCAAAGCCAAGCCAACTCAATTGAATTCCGTTTTCATTTCTGTTAGGTTTTTTGCAAGCCTGGATTGGCTTGGCTAGGCCAGTGTCGGCTTGGATAGCTAAGCCTAGCCAAGCTTTTTGTGGGGTTGGCTTGGCACAGCTCGGCTTGGCTCATCTCGAATTGGCTTGGCTGGGCTTGGCTTGGCTTGGCATGGCTTGGTTTAGCTTGGCTTTTCTTGGCTTGGCTTGGCTTGGCTTGGCTTGGCTTAGCTTGGCTTAGCTTGGCTTTGCTCGGCTCGGATCGGCTTGGCTTGGCTGGGCTTGGTTAGGATTCGCTAGGCTCAACTAGGCTCGACTCGGCTCGGCTCTGCATGGCTAGGCTCAAGTCACTTCAGCTTTGCTCATCTCGGCTAGGATAGGCATTTGGCTCGGCTAGGCATGAACGACTCGGCATAGCTTAACAAATAGATAGGCTAAGCCGAGCCGGTTGGAGCTGAGCTAAGTGTGCCAAACCGAGCCAAGCTAAAACGGGCCGAGTCTAGTCGAGCCTAGCCAAGCCGAGCCGAGCCGTTCGCGCCTCACCTAACCAACTGTTTATCCTAGCTAAGACGAGCCAAATTGAGCTGACCTGAGCCTAGCCTAGCAGAGCCGAGCCGAGCCGAGTCGAGCCAAGTTGAGTCTTGCTAAGCCCAGCCAAGCCAAGCCAAGCCAAGCCCTGCCAAGCCAAGCCAAGCCCAGCCAAGCCAAGCCAAGCCCAGCCAAGCCCAGCCAAGCCAAGCCAAGCAAAGCAAAGCAAAGCCAAGCCAAGCTAATACAAGCCAAGCCAAGCCAAGCCAAGCCAAGCCATGACAAGACAAGCCTAGCCAAGCCTAGCCAAGTCAAGCCAAGCCTATCCTAGCCAACCTCACATCATGCGTAGAATTTTTTTCGAACTCAATTGAATTCTGTTTTCATTTCTGTCAGATATTTTGCAAGCATGGATTGGCTTGGCTAGGCCAGTCTCGGCTTGGATAGCCAAGCCTAGCCAAGCTTGATGTGAGCTTGGCTTGGCTTGGCATGGCTCGGCTCGGCTTGGCTTGGCTGGGCTTGGCTCGGATTGGCTTGGCTTGGCTTGGCTGGGCTGGGCTTTTCTTGGCTTGGCTGGGCTTGGCTTGGCTTCGCTAGGCTCAACTAGGCTCGACTCGGCTCGGCTCTGCAAGGCTAGGCTCAAGTCACTTCAGCTTTGCTCATCACGGCTAGGATAGGCAGTTGGCTTGGTTAGGCGTGAATGACTCGTCGTAGCTTAACAAATAGATAGGCTAAGCAGAGCCGAGACGAGCGAAGTTGCGCTTAATCAAGTCCGAGCCGGTTCGAGCTGAGCTGAGCGTGCCAAACCGAGCCAAGCTCAGTTCAGCCAAGCTAAGACGGGTCGAGTCTAGTCGAGCCTAGCCAAGCCGAGCCGTTCACGCCTAACCTAACCAACTGCTTATCCTAGCTGAGACGAGCCAAATTGAGCTGACCTGAGCCTAGCCTAGCAGAGCCGAGCCAAGCCAAGTTGAGCCTTCTAAGCCCAGCCAAGCCGAGCCAAGCCAATCCAAGCCAAGCCAAGCCAAGCCATGCTCAGCCAAGCCAAGCCAAGTCATGCCAAGCCATGCCAAGTCTAGCCAAACCTGGCCAAGCCAAGTCAAGCCAAGCCTAGCCAAGCCAAGCCAAGCCAAGCCAAGCCAAGCCAAGCCTAGCTGAGCCAACTGAGCCGTGTGAAGCCAAGTCACGCCAAGCCTATCCTAGCCAACCTCACATCATGCGTAGAATTTTTTTCGAACTCAATTGAATTCTGTTTTCATTTCTGTCAGATTTTTTGCAAGCATGGATTGGCTTGGCTAGGCCAGTCTCGGCTTGGATAGCCAAGCCTAGCCAAGCTTGATGTGAGCTTGGCTTGGCACGACTCGACTTGGCTCATCACGGATTGGCTTAGCTGGACTTGGCTCATCTCGGATTGGCTTGGCTTTGCTTTGCTTGACTTGGCTTGGCTTGGCTTGGCTTGGCTTGGCTTGGCTTTTCTTGGCTTGCCATGGCTTGGGTTTGCTTGGCTCAGCTCGGCTCGGCTCGGATTGGCTTGGCTTGGCTGGGCTTCGCTAGGCTCAACTAGGCTCGACTCGGCTCGGCTCTGCAAGGCTAGGCTCAAGTCACTTCAACTTTGCTCATCTCGGCTAGGATAGGCAGTTGGCTTGGTTAGGCATAAATGACTCGGCGTAGCTTAACAAATAGATAGGCTAAGCGGAGCCGAGACGAGCAAAGTTGAGCTTAATCAAGTCCGAGCCGGTTCAAGCTAAGCTAAGTGTGCCAAACCGAGCCATCCTCAGTTCAGCCATGCTAAGACGGGCCGAGTCTAGTCGAGCCTAGCCAAGCCGAGCCGTTCGCGCCTAACCTAACCAACTATTTATCCTAGCTGAGATGAGCCAAATTGAGCTGACCTGAGCCTAGCTTAGCAGAGATGAGTCGAGCCAAATGAGCCTTGCTAAGCCCAGCCAAGCCGAGGCGAGCCAAGCCAAGGCAAGCCAAGACAAGCCAAGCCTAGCCAAGCCAAGCTGAGCCAAGCTGAGCCATGCCAATCTTAGCTTGACTTGGCTTGGCTTTGTTTGGCTTGGCTTAGCTTGGCTTGGCTTGGCTTGGCTTGGCTTGGCTTGGCTTGGCTAGGCTCGACTTGGCTGGGCTTAGCATGGCTCAACTTGGCTCGACTCGGCTCAACTCGTCTCTGCTAGGCTCGGCTTGGCTGGGCTTAGAAAGGCTCAACTTGGCTAGACTCGGCTTGGCTCGGCTCTTCAAGGCTAGGCTCAGGTCAGCTCAGTTAGGATAAGCAGTTGGTTAGGTTAGGCGCGAACGGCTTGGCTTAGCTAGGCTCGACTAGACTCGGCTCGTCTTAGCCTATCTATTTGTTAAGCTACGCCGAGTCGTTCACACCTAACCGAGCCAACTGCCTATCCTAGCCGAGATGAGCAAAGCAGAAGTGACTTGAGCCTAGCCTTGCAGAGCCGAGCCGAGTCGAGTCGAGCCTAGTTGAGCCTAGCGAAGTCCAGGCAAGCTAAGCCAAGCCCAGCCAAGCCAATCCGAGATGAGCCAAGCCGAGCCGTGCCAAGCCAAGCTCACATCAAGCTTGGCTAGGCGTGGCTATCCAAGCCGAGACTAGCCTAGCCAAACCAATCCATGCTTGCAAAAAATCTGTCAGAAATAAAAACGAAATTCAATTGAGTTCGAAAAAAATTCTACGCATGATGTGAGGTTGGCTAGGATAGGCTTGGCTTTACTTGGCTTGACACAGCTTGGCTTGGCTCAGCTTTGCTGGGCTTGGCTTAGCTTGGATAGGCTTGGCTTGACTTGGCTTGGCTTGGCTTGGCTTGGCTTGGCTGAGCTTATCTTGGCTCGGCTTGGCTTGGCTTGGCTTGGCTGAGCTTGTCTTGGCTCGGCTTGGCTGGGCTTAGCAAGGCTCAACTTGGCACGACTCGGCTCGGCTCTGCTAGGCTAGGCTCAGGTCAGCTCGAAAAAAATTCTATGCATGACTCGGCTCTTCTAGGCTAGGCTAGGCTCAGGTCTGCTCATTTTGGCTCCTCTCAGCTAGGATAGACAGTTGGTTCGGTTAGGTGCGATCGACTCAGCTTGGCTAGGCTCGACTAGACTCGGCTCGTCTTAGCTTGGCTGAACTGAGCTTGGTTCGGTTTGGCACACTTATCTCAGCTCGAACCAGCTCGGACTCGATTAAGCTCAACTTCGCTCATCTCAGCTCGGCTTAGCCTATCTATTTGTTAAGCTTGTCTCGGCTTGGCTTGGCTGGGCTTGGGTCGGCCCAGCATGGCTCAGCTCGGCTTGGCTTTGCTGGGCTTTGCTCGGCTTGGCTTGTCTCGGCTTGGCTTGGCTTAGCTTGGCTGGGCTTAGTTAGGCTCAATTAGGCTCGACTCGGCTCAGCTCTTCAAGGCTATGCTCAGGTCAATTCAGCTTGGCTTGTCTCGGCTGGGATAGGCAGTTGGCTCGGTTAGGCGTGAACGACTTGGCGTAGCTTAACAAATAGATATGCTAAGCCGAGTTGAGCCGAGCGAAGTTGAGCCTAACCGAGTCCGAGCCGGTTCGAGCAGAGCTAAGTGTGCCAAACCGAGCCAAGCTCGGTTCAGCCAAGCCAAGCCCAGCCAAGCCAAGCCTAGCCAAGCCCAATCTAGCCAAGCCTAACCAAGCCAACCTCACATCATGAATAGAATTTTTTTCGAACTCATTTGAACTCCGTTTTTAGTTCTATTAGATTCTTTGCTGGGCAAGCCTAGCCTATCCAAGGCCAGCCAAGCCAAGCCAAGCCAATCTCACATCAAGCTTGGCTGGGCTAAACTTGGCGCGGCTCGGCTCGGCTCTTCTAGGCTATGCTCAGGTCACTTTAGCTTGGCTCGTCTCTGCTACGATAGGCAGTTGGCTCTGCTAGGCGTGAATGACTCAGCGTAGCTTAACAAATAGATAGTCTAAGCCGAGCCGAGCGGAGACAAGCGAAGTTGAGCCTAACCGAGTCCGAGCATGTTCGAGCTAAGCTAAGTCTGCCAAACCCAGCCAAGCACAGTTCAGCCAAGCTAAGTCGAGCCGAGTCTAGTCGAGCATAGCCAAGTCGAGCCGTTCGCGCCTAACTGAACCAACTGCCTATCCTAGCTGAGACGAGCCAATTTGAGCTGACCTTAGCATAGCCTAGCAGAGCCGAGCCGAGCCGAGTCGAGCCAAGTAGAGCCTTGCTAAGCCCAGCCAAGCCCAGCCAAGCCAAGCCAATCCCAGCCAAGCCTAGCTATGACAAGCAGAGACGAGCTGAGCCAAGCTGAGCCGTGCCAAGCCAAGTCAAGCCAAGCCCAGCCTAGCCAAACATAGCCTAGCCAACCTCACATCATGCGTAGAATTTTTTTCGAACTCAATTGAATTCTATTTTCAGTTCTGTCAGATTTTTTGCAACCATGGCTTGGCTTGGCTTGGCTAGTCTCGGCTTGATGTGAGCTTGGCTTGGCAGGGCTCGGCTTGGCTCATCTCAGCTTGGCTTGGCTGGGCTGGGCTTCGCTCAGCTCGGCTCGGCTTGGTTCGGCTTGGCTAGGCTTGGTTTGGCTTGGCTTGGCTTGGCTCAGCTCGACTTGGCTTTGCTTGGCTTGGCTCAGCTCGGCTTGCCTTGGCTTGGCTGGGCTTCGCTAGGCTCAACTAGGCTCGACTTGGCTCGGCTCTGCAAGGCTAACCGAGCCAACTGGCTATCCTATCCGAGATGAGCCAAGTTGAAGTGACCTGAGCCTAGCCTTGCATAGCCGAGCCGAGTCGAGCCAAGTTGAGCCAAGCCAAGCCAAGCCATGCCAAGCCATGCCAAGCCTAGCCAAGCCCAGCCAAGCCAAGCCGAGCCAAGCCGAGCCGTGCCAAGATGAGCCGAGCCGAGCCAAGCCGAGCAGTGCCAAGCCAAGCCGAGCCTAGCCAAGTAATATTTCTTTTTGGCTTCATCTACAGCCATTCAAGTACATTGAGTTTGTTGAGACACTTCACAAATAAGAGAGAATTGGTAAGACATGCAGTCACTCGATTTGTCGAGCCTAAATGAGCCTAACTAAGCCCAGCCAAGCTAAGCCAAGCCAAGCCGAGCCGAGCTGAGTCGAGCCGAGCCAATCCAAGCTGAGCCAAGCAGAGCCAAGCCAAGTCCAGCCAAGCCAAGCCAAGCCGAGTCGAGCCAATCCAAGCCGAGCCAAGCCGAGCCAAGCCAAGCCAAGTCGAGCCAAGCCATGCCAAGCCCAGCCAAGCCAAGCCCAGCCAGGCCAAGCCGAGATAAGCCAAGCCGAGCCCTGCCGAGCCATGCCGAGCCATGCCAAGCCTAGCCTATCCAAGCCCCGCCAAGCCAACCTCACATCAAGCTTGGCTAGGCTTTGCTTGGCTTGGCTAGGCTTAGCTAGCCTCAACTTGGCTTAACTCGGCTAGGCTCAGGTTAGCTCAGGTTGGCTCGTCTCGGCTAGGATAGGTAGTTGGTTCGGTTAGGCGAGAATAGCTTGGCGTAGCTTAACAAATATATAGGCTAAATTGAACTTAGCCAAGCTGAGCCTAGCGTTGCCCAGCCAATCCGAGCCAAGCCGAGCCAAGCCAAGCCGAGACAAGCCTAGCCAAGCCGAAATGAGCCAAGCCGAGCCTAACCATGCAGAGCCTAGCCAAGCCCAGCCAAATATAGTCAAGCCGAGCCACGCCTAGTCAAGCCAAGCCATGCTTGCAAAGAATCTGACAGAACTGAAAACGAAGTTCAAATGAGTTCGAAAAAAATTCTACGCATGATGTGAGGTTGGTTTGGCTAGGATTGGCTTGGCTGGGCTTGGCTAGTCTCGGCTTGGCTTGGCACTGCCCGGCTTGGCTCGGCTCGGCTTGGCACGGCTCGGCTTGGCTTGGCTGGGCTTGGCTAGGCTTGGCACGGCTCGGCTTGGCTGGGCTTGGCTTGGCTAGGCTTGGCATGGCTTGGCTTGGCTTGGCTTGGCTTGGCTCAACTTGGCTTGGTTTGGCTGGGCTTGGCTGGGATTCGCTAGACTCAACTAGGCTCGACTCGGCTCGGCTATGCAAGGCTAGGCTCAGGTCACTTCAACTTGGCTCATCTCAGATAGGATAGCCAGTTGGCTCGGTTAGCCTTGCAGAGCCGAGCCAAGTCGAGCCTAGTTGAGCCTAGCGAAGCCCAGCCAAGCCAAGCCAAGCCGAGCTGAGCCAAGCCAAGCAAAGCCAACTCGAGCTGAGCCAAGCCAAGACAAATCAAATCAAGTCTAGCCAAGCCGAACCAAGCCGAGCCGAGCTGAGCCAAGCCCAGCCTAGCCAAGCCAAGCCGAGATGAGCCAAGCCGAGCCCTGCCAAGCCAAGCTCACATCAAGCTGAGACTAGCCTAGCCAAGCCAAGCCAAGCCATGGTTGCAAAAAATCTGACAGAACTGAAAACGGAATTCAATTGAGTTCGAAAAAAATTCTACGCATGATGTGAGGTTGGCTAGGCTATGTTTGGCTAGGCTGGGCTTGGCTTGACTTGGCTTGGCACGGCTCAGCTTGGCTCAGCTCATCTCGGCTTGGCTGGGATTGGCTTAGCTTCGCTTGACTTGGCTTGGCTGGGCTTGGCTGGGCTTAGCAAGGCTCTACTTGGCTCGACTCGGCTCGGCCCTGCTAGGCTATGCTAAGGTCAGCTCAAATTGGCTCGTCTCAGCTAGGATAGGCAGTTGGTTCGGTTAGGCGTGAACGGCTCGACTTGGCTATGCTCGACTAGACTCGGCTCGACTTAGCTTGGCTGAACTGTGCTTGGCTCGGTTTGGCAGACTTAGCTCAGCTCGAACATGCTCGGACTCGGTTAGGCTCAACTTCGCTTGTCTCCGCTCGGCTCGGCTTAGCCTATCTATTTGTTAAGCTACGCTGAGTCGTTCACACCTAGCAGAGCCAACTGCCTATCGTAGCAAAGACGAGCCAAGCTAAAGTGACCTGAGCATAGCCTAGAAGAGCCGAGCCGAGTCGCGCCAAGTTTAGCCCAGCCAAGCCAAGCCAAGCCCAGCCAAGCTTGATGTGAGGTTGGCTTGGCTTGGCTTGGCTGGGCTTGGATAGGCTAGGCTTGCCCAGCAAAGAATCTAATAGAACTGAAAATGGAGTTCAAATGAGTTCGAAAAAAATTCTATTCATGATGTGAGGTTGGCTTGGTTAGGCTTGGCTAGATTGGGCTTGGCTAGGCTTGGCTTGGCTTGGCTTGGCTGGGCTTGGCTTGGCTGAACCGAGCTTGGCTTGGTTTGGCACACTTACGTCTGCTCGAACCGGCTTGGACTCGGTTAGGCTCAACTTTGCTCGGCTCGGCTCGGCTTAGCATATCTATTTGTTAAGCTACGCCAAGTCGTTCACACCTAACCGAGTCAACTGCCTATCCCAGCCGAGACGAGCCAAGCTGAATTGACCTGAGCATAGCCTTGAAGAGTCGAGCCGAGTCGAGCCTAATTGAGCCTAACTAAGCCCAGCCAAGCTAAGCCAAGCCAAGACGAGCCAAGCCAAGCCGAGCCAAGCCCAGCCAAGCCAAGCCAAGCCCAGCCAAGCCCAGCCAAGCCAAGCCAAGCCAAGCCAAGCCGAGCCATGCTGGGCCGAGCCAAGCCGAGCCAAGCCTAGCTAAGTCAAGCCTCGGTTAGGCATGAACGACTCGGCGTAGCTTAACAAATAGATAGGCTAAGCCGAGATGAGATGAGCGAAGTTGAGCTTAATCGAGTCCGAGCTGGTTCGAGCTGAGATAAGTGTGCCAAACCGAACCAAGCTCAGTTCAGCCAAGCTAAGATGAGCCGAGTCTAGTCGAGCCTAGCCAAGCTGAACCGATCACACCTAACCGAACCAACTGCCTATCCTAGCTGAGAGGAGCCAAAATGAGCTGACCTGAGCCTAGCCTAGCCTAGCAGAGCCGAGCCGAGCCGAGTCGAGCCAAGTTGTTCCTTTCTAAGCCCAGCCAAGCCGAGCCTAGCCAATCCAAGCCTAGCCAAGCCAAGCTGAGCCAAGCCGAGCCGTGTCAAGCCAAGTCAAGCCAAGCCCAGCCAAGCCAAACCTATCCTAGCTAACCTCACATCATGCGTAGAATTTTTTTTCAACTCAATTGAACTCCGTTTTCAGTTCTGTCAGATTTTTTACAAGCATGACTTGGCTTGGCTAGGCTAGTCTCGGCTTGGATAGCCAAGCCTAGCCAAGCTTTATGTGAGCTTGGCTTGGCTGGGCTTGGCTCGGCTCTGCTTGGATCATGTTGGCTTGGCTGGGCTTGGCTTGGCTTGGCTTGACTTTTCTTGGCTTGGCTTGGCTTGGCTTGGCTTGGCTTCGCTAGGCTCAACTAGTCTCGACTCGGCTCGGCTCTGCAAGGCTAGGCTCAAGTCACTTCAGCTTGGCTCATCTCAGCTACGATAGGCTGTTGGCACGGTTAGACGTTAACGACTCGATGTAGCTTAACAAATAGATAGGCTAAGCCGAGCCGAGCCGAGCAAGATGAGCCTAACCGAGTCTGTGCCAGTTCATGCAGAGCTAAGTGTGCCAAACCGAGCCAAGCTCGGTTAAGCCAAGCCAAGCCGAGCCAAGCTAACCAAGTCGAGCCAAGAAAAGCCAAGCCAAGCCAACCCAAGCTGAGCCAAGCCGAGCCGAGCCATGCCAAGCCAAGCCAAGCTCACATCAAGCTTGGCTAGGCTTGGCTATCCAAGCCGACACTAGCCTAGCCAAGCCAAGCCATGCTTCCAAAAAATTAGACAGGTTTAGCCCAGCCCAGCCCAGCCAAGCCAAGCCGAGCCTAGCTAAGCCAAGCCAAGCCAAGCCCAGCCAAGCTGAGCCAAGCCGAGCCGTGTCAAGCCAAGTCAAGCCAAGCCCAGCCAAGCCAAACCTATCCTAGCCAACCTCACATCATGCGTAGAATTTTTTTCGAACTCAATTAAACTTCGTTTTCAGATCTGTTAGATTTTTTGCAAGCATGGCTTGGCTTGGCTAGGCTAGTCTTGGCTTGGATAGCCAAGCCTAGCCAAGCTTGATGTGAGCTTGGCTTTGCACGGGTCGGTTTGGCTCAGCTTGGCTTGGCTTGGCTTTGCTTGGCTTGGCTCGGCTTGGCTCGGCTTGGCTTGGCTTGGCTTGGCTTGGCTTGGCTTGGCTTGGCTTGACTTGACTTGGCTTGGCTTGGCTTGGCTTGGCTTGGCTTGGCTTGGCTTGGCTTGGCTTGGCTTAACTTGGCTTGGCTTGGCTTGGCTGGGCTTAGCAAGGCTCAACTTGGCTCGACCCAGCTTAGTTTGTCTCGTCTCAGCTTGGATAAGCAGTTGGTTCGGTTAGGCGCGAACAGCTCGGCTTGGCTAGGCTCGACTAGACTCGGCTCGTCTTAGCTTGGCTGAACTGAGCTTGGCTCGATTTGGCACACTTAGCTCAGCACGAACCGACTCGGACTCGATTAAGCTCAACTTCGCTCGTCTCGGCTCAGCTTAGCCTATCCATTTGTTAAGTTACGTCGAGTCGTTCATGCCTAACCGAGCCAACTGCCTATCGTAGCAGAGATGAGCCAAGCTAAAGTGACCTGAGCCTCGCCTAGCAGAGCCGAGCCGAGTCGAGCCAAGTTTAGCCCAGCCAAGCCCAGCCAAGCTTGATGTGAGGTTGGCTTGGCTTGGCTTGGCTGGGCTTGGATAGGTCAGTCTTGCCCAGCAAAGAATCTGATAGAACTAAAAATGGAGTTCAAATGAGTTCGAAAAAAATTCTATGCCTGATGTGAGGTTGGCTTGGTTAGGCTTGGCTAGACTAGGCTTGGCTAGGCTTGGCTTGGCTGGGCTTGGCTTGGTTGAATTGAGCTTGGCTCAGTTTGGCACACTTAGCTCAGCTCGAACTGGCTCGGACTCGATTAAGCTCAACTTCGATCGTCTCGGCTCGGCTTAGCCTATCTATTTGTTAAGCTACGCTGAGTCGTTCACACCTAACCGAGGTTTGTTATAGCTAGGCTTGGCTTGGCTTGGCTTGGCTCGGCTTGTCTCGGCTTGGATTGGCTCGGCTCGGCTTGGCTCGGCTTGGATTGGCTCGGCTCGACTTGGGTTGGTTTAGCTTGGCTTGGCTGGGCTCGGCTTGGCTCGACTTGGCTCGTCTTGAATTGGCTCGGCTTGGCTGGGCTTAGATTGGCTTAGCTTGGCTGGGCTTAGTAAGCCTCAATTAGGCTCGACTCGGCTCGGCTCTGCAAGGCTAGACTCAGGTAAATTCAGCTTGGCTCGTCTCGGCTGGGATAGGCAGTTGGCTCGATTAGGCGTGAACGACTTGGCATAGCTGAACAAATAGATATGATAAGCCGAGCTGAGACGAGCGAAGTTGAGCCTAACCGAGTTCGAGCAGATTCGAGCAGAGCTAAGTGTGCCAAACCGAGCCAAGCTCAGTTCAGCCAAGCCCAGCCAAGCCAAACCTAGCCAAGCCCAGTCTAGCCAAGCTTGGCTCATCTTAGCTCAGCCTTCCTAAGCCCAGCCAAGCCGAGCCTAGCCAAGCCAAGCCAAGCCAAGCCAAGTCAAGCCATGCCAAGCCAAGCCAAGTTAAGTCAAGCCAAGCCAAGCCCAGCCAAGCCAAGCCCAGCCAAGTTGAGCCAAGCCGAGCCATGTCAAGCCAAGTCAAGCCAAGCCCAGCCAAGCCAAACCTAGCCTAGCCAACCTCACATCATGAGTAGAATTTTTTTCGAACTCAATTGAACTCCGTTTTCAGTTCTTTCAGATTTTTTGCAAGCATGGCTTGGCTTGTCTAGGCTAGTCTAGGCTAGTCTCGGCTTGGATAGCCAAGCCTAGCCAAACTTGATGTGAGCTTGGCTTGGCAGGGCTCGGCTTGGCTCATCTCGGCTTGGCTTGGCTGGGCTTGGCTCGGCTTGGCTTGGCTTGGCTTGGCTCAGCTCAGCTTTGCTTGGCTCGGCTCGGCTTGGCTTGGCTGGGCTTGGCTGGGCTTCGCTAGGCTCGACTCGGCTCGGCTCTGCAAGGCTACGCTCAAGTCACTTCAGCTTGGCTCATCTCGGCTAGGATAGGCAGTTGGCTCAGTTAGGCGTTAACGACTCGGCGTAGCTTAACAAATAGTTAGGCTAAGCCGAGCCGAGCCGAGCCGAGCCGAGCAAGATGAGCCTAACCGAGTGTGTGCCTGTTCGTGCAAAGCTAAGTGTGCCAAATCGAGCCGAGTCTTGTCGAGCCTAGCCAAGCCGAGCCATTCGGGCCTAACCGAACCAACTGCCTATCCTAGCCGACACGAGCCAATATGAGCTGACCTGTGCCTAGCCTAGGAGATTCGAGCCTAGCCGAGTCGAGTCAAGTTGAGCCTAGCTAAGCCCAGCTAAACCGAGCCTAGCCAAGCTAAGCCAAGCCAAGCCAAGCCAAGCCAAACATAGCTAGTCCAACCTCACATCATGCATAGAATTTTTTTCGAACGCCATTTTCAGTTCTATTAGAATCTTTGCAAGCATGGCGTGGCTTGGCTAGGCTTGTCTCGGCTTGGATTGGCTTAGCAAGGGATAGCTTGGCTAGGCTCGACTAGGCTCAGCTCAGCTTGGCTCGGATTTGCTAAACTGTGCTTGGCTCGGTTTGGCTCACTCAACTTCACTTGGCTCGGTTTGGCTCACTCAACTCAACTTCACTTGGCTCGGCTGGTCTCGGCTTGGAACCGCTCGGCTTGGCTTGGCTTGAGTTGGCTTGGCTTCGCTTGGCTGGGGTTGGCTAGGCTCAGCTTGGTTGGGCTTAGCTAGGCTCAACTTGGCTCGACTCAGCTCAGCTCGGCTTTGCTCGGCTAGACTCAGGTCAGCACAGATTGGCTAGTCTCAGCAAGGATATGCAGTTAGTTCGGTTAGGCACGAACGGCTCTGCTTGGCTAGGATTGACTAGGCTCGACTAGACTCGGCTCGGCTCAGCTTGGATCAAACAAGCTTGGCTCAGTTTGGCACACTTAGCTAAGCTCGAACCGGCTCGGACTCGATTAAGCTCAACTTCGCTCGTCTTGGCTCGGCTTAGCCTTTCAATTTGTTAAGCTACGTCGAGTCATTCACGCCTAACCGAGGCTTAGCTTAGCTTGGCGTGGCTCGGCTTGGTTTGGCTTGGATTGGCTTGGCTTGGCTTGGCTTGGCTTGTCTCGGCTTGGATTGGCTCGGCTCGGCTTGGCTCGGCTTGTCTTGGCTGGGCTTGGCTCGGCTCGGCTCGGCTCGGTTTGGATTGGCTTGGCTCAGTTGGGCTCGGCTTGGCTTGGCTCAGCTCGGCTTGGCTTGGCTTGGCTCGGCTTGGCTTGGCTTGGCTCGGCTTGGCTTGGCTTGGCTTGGCTTGGCTCAGCTCGGCTTGGCTTGGCTTGGCTCGGCTTAGCTTGGCTAGGCTTGGCTGGGCTTAGTTAGGCTCAATTAGGCTCAACTCGACTCGGCCCTGCAAGGCTAGGCTCAGGTCAATTCAAATTGGCTCGTCTCGGTTGGGATAGGCAGTTGGCTCAGTTAGGCGTGAACAACTTGGTGTAGCTTATCAAATAGATATGCTAAGCAGAGCCGAGCCGAGCGAAGTTGAGCCTAACCAAGTCCGAGCCGGTTCGAGCAGAGCTAATTGTGCCAAACCAAGTCAAGCACAGCTCAACTCTGCTCGACTTGGCTTAGCTCGGCTCAGCTAGGCTGAGCTTGGCTCGACTCGGTTCGGCTCGGCTAGGCTTAGCTTTGCTGAACTGAGCTTGGCTAGGTTTGGCACACTTAACTCTGCACGAACCGGCTCGGACTCAGTTAGGCTCAACTTCGCTCGGCTTAGCCTATCTATTTGTTAAGCTACGTCGAGTCGTTCACGCCTAATCGAGCCAACTGGCTATCCTATTCGAGATGAGCCAAGCTGAAGTGACCTAAGCCTAGCCTTGCATAGCCGAGCGAATCCTAGCCAAGCCCTGCCAAGCCAAGTCAAGCCCAGCCAAGCCAAGCCCAGCCAAGCTGAGCCGTGCCGAGCCGAGCCAAGCTGAGCCGTGCCGAGCCGTGCCAAGCCAAGCCGAGCCTAGGCTTGGCTAGGCTCAGCTTGGTTTGGCTAGGCTTGGCTCAGATTGGCTGGGCAACGCTAGGCTCAACTTGGCTAGGCTTGATTTAGCCTAAATATTTGTTATGCTACGCCAAGCTGTTCACGCCTAACCGAACCAACTGCCTATCCTAGCCGAGATGAGCCAACCTGAGCTGACCTGAGCCTAGCCGAGTCGAGCCAAGTTGAGCCTAGCTAAGCCCGGCCAAGCCGAGCCAAGTCATGCCAAGCCAAGCCTAGCCAAGCCTGATGTGAAGTTGGCTTGGCTGGGCTTGGATAGGCTCGGCAGGGCTCGGCTTGGCTTATCTCGGCTTGGCAAGGCTCGGCATGGCTTGGCTTATCTCGGCTTGCAAAAAAAATTTCAATTGGCTCAGCCTGGCTTGGCTCAGCTTGGCTTGGCTCAGCTTGGCTTGGCTAAGATTCACTAGGCTCAACCATCAAGAATTTTTTTCGAACTCATTTGAGCTCCATTTTTAGGTCTATCAGATTCTTTACAAGCATAGCTAGGCTTGGCAAGGCATGGCTTGGCTTAGCCTGGCACGGCTCGGCTTGGCTCGTCTCGGCTTGGCACGGCTTGGCTTGGATATGCTTGGCTTGGTTATGCTTGGCTTGGCTTGACTATGCTTGACAAGCTCAGTTCAGCCAAGCTAAGCCGAGCCGAATCTGGTCGAGACTAGCCAAATCGAGTCGTTCGTGCCTAACCGAACCAACTGCATATCCTAGCTGAGACGAGCCAATCTATGCTGACATGAGTCTAGCCTAGCCTAGCATAGCCAAGCTGAGCCGAGTTGAGCCTAGCTAAGCCCAGCCAAGCTGAGCCTAGCCAAGCAAAGCCAATCCAAGTCCAGCCAAGCCAAGCCGGGCCAAGCCAAACCAAGCCAAGCCAAGCCAAGCTGAGCCAAGCCAAGCCACGACGAGCCAAGCCAAGCCAAGCCAAGCCCAACTAAGCTGAGCCGTGACAAGCCGAGCCAAGCCGAGCCAAGTCGAGCCGTGCCAAGCCAATTCAAGCCAAGCCCAGCCAAGCCAATCTCACATCATGAGTAGAATTTTTTTTGAACTCAATTGAACTCCATTTTCAGTTCTGTCAGATTTTTTCCAAGCATGGATTGGCTAGGATTGTCTCGGCTTGGATATCCAAACCTAGCCAAGCTTGATGTGAGGTTGGCTTGGCTTGGCAGGGCTCGGCTTGGCTCATCTCGGCTTGGTAAGGCTCGGCTTGCCTTGGCTCGGCTTGGCTTGGCTCGGCTCGGCTCGGCTTGGCTCAACTTGGCTTGGCTTGGTTTGGCTCAGCTTGGCTTGGCTCAGCTTGGCTTGGCTTGGCTTGGCTTGGCTTGGCTTGGCTTGGCTTGGCTTGGCTGGGCTTGGTTATGCTTCACTAGGCTCGACTCGGCTCGACTCTGCAAGGCTAGGCCAAGTCACTTTAGCTTGGCTCGTCTTGACAAGGATAGGTAGTTAGCTCGGTTATGCGTTAACGACTCGTCGTAGCTTAACAAATAGATAGGCTAAGCCGAGCCGAGCCGAGCCGAGCCGAGCCGAGCCAAGCGAAGTTGAGCATAACCGAGTCTGTGCCGATTCGAGCAAAGCTAAGTGTGCCAAACTGAGCTAAGCTCATTTCAGCCAAGCTGAGCCGAGCCGAGTTTAGTCAAGCCTACCCAAACTGAGTCATTCGCGCATAACCGAACCAACTGCCTATCCTAGCCGAAACGAGCCAATATGAGCTGACCTGAGCCTAGCCTTGGAGAGTCGAGCCGAGCCGAGTCGAGCCAAATTGAGCCTAGCTAAGACCAGCCAAGTCGAGCCTAGCCAAGCCAAGCCAACCCAAGCCAAGCCAAACCAAGTCAAGCCAAGCCAAGCCAAGCCAAGCCAAGCCAAACCAAGTCAAGCCAAGCCAAGCCCATCCAAGCCGAGACAAGCTGAGCTATGACGAGCCGAGACGAGCCGAGCCAAGCCGAGCCGTGACAAGCCAATTCAAGCCAAGCCCAGCCAAGCCAACCTCACATCATGCGTAGAATTTTTTTTGAACTCAATTGAACTCCGATTTTCAGTTCTGTCAGATTTTTTGCTAGCATGGCTTGGCTAGGCTTGTCTCGGCTTGGATAGCCAAACATAGCCAAGCTTGATGTGAGGTTGGCTTGGCTTGGCAGGGCTCGGCTTGGCTCATCTCGGCTTGGTAAGGCTCGGCTCGACTTGGCTGGGCATGGCTTGGCTCGGCTCGGCTTGGCTTGGCTTCGATTGGCTTGGCTTGGCTTGGCTTGGCTCAGCTTGGCTTGGCTCAGCTTGGCTTGGCTTGGCTTGGCTTGGCTTGGCTTGGCTGGGCTTAGCTCGGCTTGGCTCGTCTCGGCTTGGCTCGTCTCGGCTTGGCACGACTTGGCTTGACTACGCTTGGCTTGATTATGCATGGCTTGGCTTGACTATGCTTGACAAGCTCAGTTCAGCCAAGCTAAGCTGAGACGAGTCTAGTCGAGACTAGCCTAATCGAGTCGTTCGTACCTAATCGAACCAACTGCATATCCTAGCTGAGACGAGCCAATCTGTGCTGACATGAGCATAGCATAGCCAAGAAGAGCCGAGTTGAGCCTAGCTAAGCCCAGCCAAGCCGAGCCTAGCCAATCCAAGCCAATCCAAGCCAAGCCAAGCCAAGCCAAGCCGAGCCAAGCCAAGTCGAGCAAAGCCAAGCAAAGCCAAGTCAAGCCAAGCCAAGCCGAGCCAAGTCAAGCCAAGCCAAGCCCAACCTAGCTGAGCCGTGCCAAGCCTAGACAAGCCGAGCCAAGTCGAGCCGTGCCAAGCCAATTCAAGCCAAGCCCAACCAAGCCAACCTCACATCATGCGTAGAATTTTTTTTGAACTCAATTGAACTCCGTTTTCAGTTCTGTCAGATTTTTTGCAAGCATGGCTTGGCTAGGATTGTCTTGTCTTGGATATCCAAACCTAGCCAAGCTAGATGTGAGGTTGGCTTGGCTTGGCTTGGCAGGGCTCGGCTTGGCTCATCTCGGCTTGGTAAGGCTCGGCTTGCCTTGGCTGGGCTTGGCTTGGCTCAGCTCGGCTTGGCTCAACTTGGCATGGCTTGGCTTGGCTTGGCTTGGCTTGGCTGGGCTTGGTTATGCTTCACTAGGCTCGACTCGATTCAACTCTGCAAGGCTAGGCTCATGTCACTTTAGCTTGGCTCGTCTCGACAAGGATAGGAAGTTAGCTCGGTTATGCGTTAACGACTCGTCGTAGCTTAACAAATAGATAGGCTAATCCGAGCCGAGCCGAGCCAAGCGAAGTTGAGCCTAACCGAGTCTATGCCAGTTCGAGCAAAGCTAAGTGTGCCAAACTGAGCTAAGCTCATTTTAGCCAAGCTGAGCCGAGCCGAGTTTACTCGAGCCTAGCCAAACCGAGCCGTTCGCGCATAACCGAACCAACTGCCTATCCAGGCCTAAATGAGCCAATATGAGCTGACCTGAGCCTAGCCTTGGAGAGTCGAGCCGAGCCGACTCGAGCCAAATTGAGCCTAGCTAAGACCAGCCAAGTCGAGCCTAGCCAAGCCAAGCCAACCCAAGCCAAGCCAAACCAAGTCAAGCCAAGCCAAGCCAAGCCCATCCAAGCCGAGACAAGCTGAGCCGTGACAAGCCGAGACGAGCTGAGCAAAGCCGAGCCGTGACAAGCCAATTCATGCCAAGCCCAGCCAAGCGAACCTCACATCATGTGTAGAATTTTTTTTGAACTCAATTGCACTACGTTTTCAGTTCTGTCGAATTTTTTTGCAGGCATGGGTTGGCTAGGCTTGTCTCAGCTTGGATAGCCAAACCTAGCCAAGCTTGATGTGAGGTTGTCTTGGCTTGGCTTGGCAGGGCTCGGCTTGGCTCATCTCGCCTTGGTAAGGCTCGGCTTGGCTTGGTTGGGCTTGGCTTGGCACGGCTCGGCTTGGCTCAGCTTGGCTGGGCTTGGCTTGGCTTATCTTGGCTTGGCTTGGCTGGGCTTGGCTCGGCTTGGCTTGGCTTGGCTCAGCTTGGCTTGGCTTGGCTTGGCTTGGCTTGGCTTGGCTTGGCTTGGCTTGGCTTGGCTTGGCTTGGCTTGGCTTGGCTTAGCGTGGCTCATCTTGGCTTGGCTTGGCTGGGCTTGGCTAGGTTTCACTAGGCTCAACTAGGCTCGACTCGGCTCGACTCTGCTTGGCTAGGCTCAAGTCACTTCAGCTTGGCTCGTCTCGACAAGGATAGATAGTTAGCTCGGTTAGGCGTTAACGACTAGGCGTAGCTTAACAAATAGATAGGCTAAGCCGAGCGGAGCCAAGCCAAGCCAAGCCAAGCCAAACTAAGCCGAGCCGAGCCGTGCAAAGCCAAGCCCAGCCAAGCCATGCCGAGCCTTACCAAGCCGAGATGAGCCAAGCCGAGCCGTGCCAAGCTTGATGTGAGGTTGTCTTGGCTTGGCTCATCTCGGCTTGGCTGGGCTTGGCTGGGCTTGGCTTGGCATGGCTCGGCGTGGCTCAGCTTGGCTTGGCTTGGCTTGGCTTATCTTAGCTTGGCTTAGCTTGGCTTAGCTTGGCTTAGCTTGGCTTAGCTTGGCTCAGCTTGGCTTGGCTTGGCTTGGCTTGGCTGGGCTTGGCTAGGCTGGTCTTGGCTAGGCTGGGCTTGGCTAGGGTGGGCTTGGCTTGGCTGCGCTTGGCTAGGCTTCACTTGGCTCAACTAGGCTCGACTCGGCTCGAGTCTGGAAGGCTAGGCTCAAGTCACTTCAGCTTGGCTCGTCTCGACAAGGATAGATAGTTAGCTCGGTTAGGCGTTAACGACTAGGCGTAGCTTAACAAATAGATAGGCTAAGCCGAGCCGAGCCGAGCCAAGCGAAGTTGAGCCTAACCGAGTCTGTGCCGATTCGAGCAAAGCTAAGTGTGCCAAACTGAGCCGAGCTCATTTCAGCAAAGCTGAGCCGAGTCGAGTTTAGTCGAGCCTAGGCAAATCGAGTCGTTCGCGCCTAACCAACCAACTGCCTATCCTAGCCGAAACGAGCCAATATGAGCTGTTCTCGGCTTGGTAAGGCTCGGCTTGGCTTGGCTTGGCTGGGCTTGGCTTGGCTTGGCTCGGCTTGGCTTGGATTGGATTGGCTTGGCTTGGCTTGGCTTGGCTTGGCTCAGCTTGGCTTGGCTCAGCTTGGCTTGGCTTGGCTCAGCTTGGCTTGGCTTGGCTTGGCTTGGCTGGGCTTGTCTAAGCTTCACTAGGCTCAACCATCAAGAATTTTTTTAGAACTCATTTGAGCTCCGTTTTTAGGTCTATCAGATTCTTTCCAAGCATAGCTAGGCTTGGCTAGGCATGGCTCGGCTTAGCTTGGCACGGCTCGGCTTGGCTCATCTCGGCTTGGCACGGCTTGGCTTGACTACGCTTGGCTTGATTATGCATGGCTTGGCTTGACTATGCTTGACAAGCTCAGTTCAGCCAAGCTAAGCCGAGCTGAGTCTAGTCGAGACTAGCCAAATTGAGTCGTTCGTACCTAACCGAACCAACTGCATATCCTAGCTGAGACGAGCCAATCTGTGCTGACATGAGCCTAGCATAGCCAAGAAGAGCCGAGTTGAGCCTAGCTAAGCCCAGCCAAGCCGAGCATAGCCAAGCCAAGCCAATCCAAGCCAAGCCAAACCGAGCCAAGCCGAGCCATGCCAAGCCGAGTCAAGTCAAGCCAAGCCAAGCCCAACCAAGCTGAGCCGTGACAAGCCGAGACGAGTCGTGCCAAGCCTAGCCAAGCCAACCTCACATCATGCGTAGAATTTTTTTTGAACTCAATTGAACTCCGTTTTCAGTTCTGTCAGATTTTTTGCAAGCATGGCTTGGCTAGGATTGTCTCGGCTTGGATATCCAAACCTAGCCAAGCTAGATGTGAGGTTGGCTCGTCTTGGCTTGGCTTGGCAGGGCTCGGCTTGGCTCATCTCGGCTTGCCTTGGCTGGGCTTGGCTTCGCTCGGCTCGGTTTGGCTCAACTTGGCATGGCTTGGCTTGGCTTGGCTTGGCTTAGCTTGTCTTGGCTTGGCTTGGCTCAGCTTGGCTTGGCTGGGCTTGGTTATGCTTCACTAGGCTCGACTCGGCTCGACTCTGCAAGGCTAGGCTCAAGCCACTTTAGCTTGGCTCGTCTCGACAAGGATAGGTAGTTAGCTCGGTTATGCGTTAACGACTCGCCGTAGCTTAACAAATAGATAGGCTAAGCCGAGCCGAGCCAAGCGAAGTTGAGCCTAACCGAGTCTATGCCGGTGCGAGCAAAGCTAAGTGTGCCAAACTGAGCTAAGCTCATTTCAGCCAAGCTAAGCCGAGCCGAGTTTAGTCGAGCCTAGCCAAACCGAGCCGTTCGCACATAACCGAACCAACTACCTATCCTAGCCGAAATGAGCCAATATGAGCTGACCTGAGCCTATCCTTGGAGAGTCGAGTCGAGCCGAGTCGAGCCAAATTGAGCCTAGCTAAGACCAGCCAAGTCGAGCCTAGCCAACCCAAGCCAACCCAAGCCAAGTCAAACCAAGTCAAGCCAAGCCATGCCCATCCAAGCCGAGACAAGCTGAGCCGTGACAAGCCGAGACGAGCCGAGCCAAGCCGAGCCGTGACAACCCAATTCAAGCCAAGCCCAGCCAAGCGAACCTCACATCATGCGTAGAATTTTTTTTGAACTCAATTGCACTACGTTTTCAGTTCTGTCAGATTTTTTTGCAAGAATGGGTTGGCTAGGCTTGTCTCGGCTTGGATAGCCAAACCTAGCCAAGCTTGATGTGAGGTTGTCTTGGCTTGGCTTGGCAGGGCTCGGCTTGGCTCATCTCGGCTTGGTAAGGCTCGGCTCGGCTTGGCAGGGATCGGCTTGGCACGGCTCGGCTTGGCTCACTTGGCTGTGCTTGGCTTGGCTTGGCTTGGCTTGTCTTGTCTTGGCTTGGCTTGGCTTGGCTTGGCTGGGCTTGGCTTAGCTTAGCTTGGCTTGGCTTGGCTTGGCTTGGCTTGGCTTGGCTTGGCTTGGCTTGGCTCAGCTTGGCTTGGTATGACTTGACTTGGCTTGGCTTGGCTTGGCTTGGCTTGGCTTGGCTGAGTTTGGCTAGGCTCGGCTAGGTTGGCTTAGCTAGACTCAACTTGGCTCAACTTGGCTCAACTCGGCTCAGCTCGGCTTAGCTCAGCTCAACTTGGCTAGACTCAGATCAGCATAGATTGGCTCGTCTTTGCTTGGATAGGCAGTTGGTTCGATTAGGCGAGAACGGCTCCGCTTGGCTAGGCTCGACTAGGCTAGACTAGACTTGGCTCGGCTCAGTTTGGCTGAACCGAGCTTGGCTCAATTTGGCACACTTAGCTCTCCATGAATCATCTCGGACTCGGTTAGGCTCAATTTCGCTCGGCTCGGCTTGGCTCGGCTCGGCTTAGCCTATCTATTTATTAAGCTACGCTGAGTCGTCCATGCCTAATCGATCCAACTGCCCATCCTACCCGAGATGAGCCAAGCTGAAGTGACCTGAGCATAGCCTTGCAGAGCCAAGCCGAGTCGAGCCTAGTGATGCCCAACCAAGCCGAGCCCAGCCAAGCTGAGCCGTGCCAAGCCCAGCCAAGCCAATCCTAGCCAAGCCAACCTCACATCTTGCGTAGAATTTTTATCGAACTCATTTTAACTCTATTTTCAGTTCTGTCAGATTCTTTGCAAGCATGGCTTGGCTTGGCTATGCTTGGCTAGGCTCGGCTTGGCTTGGCTCGGCTTGGCTCGGCTTGGCTCATTTTGGCTTGGCTAGGCTTGTCTCGGCTTGTCTCGGCTTTCCTTGGATTGCCTTACCTTGACTTGGCAAGGCTCAGCATGGCTTGGCTTGGCTGGGCAACGCTATGCTCAGATTGGCGAGACTCAATTTAGCCTATATATTAGTTAAGCTACGCCAAGCTGTTCACGCCTAACCGAACCAACTACCTATCCTAGTCGAGACGAGCCAACCTGAGCCAAGCCTAGCAGAGCTGAGCCGAGTCGAGTCGAGCCAAGTTGAGCCTAGCTAAGCCTAGCCAAGCCTAGCCAAGCTTGATGTGAGGTTGGCTTGGCTGGGCTTGGATAGGCTAGGCTTGGTTTAGCTTGGCAGGGCTCGGCTTGGCACGGCTCGGCTTGGCTTGGCTAATTTTGGCTTGGCTAGGCTTGTCTCGGCTTGGCTTGGCTTGCCTTGGATTGCCTTATCTTGGCTCGGCAAGGCTCGGCATGGCTTGGCTTGGCTTGGCTGGGCAACGCTATGATCAGCTTGGCTAGGCTCGATTTAGCCTTAGTTAAGCTACGCCAAGCTGTTCACGCCTAACTGAACCAACTACATATCCTTGTCGATACGAACCAACCTGAGCCTAGCCTAGCAGAGCTGAGCCGAGTCGAGTCTAGCCAAGTTGAGCCTAGCTAAGCCCAGCCAAGCTTGATGTGAGGTTGGCTTGGCTAGGCTTGGCTTGGCTGGGCTTGGATAGGCTTGGCTTGGCTTGGCAGGGATCGGCTTGGCTCATCTCGGCTTGGCACGGCTCAGCTTGGATTGGCTTGGCTTGGCTCGGCTCAGCTCGGCTCAGCATAGCTCGACTTGGCTTGGCTTGGCTGGGCTTCGCTTGGCTCGACTCGGCTCGGCTTGGCTTGGATTGGCTTGTCTCATCTCGGCTTGACACGGCTCAGCTTGGCTTGGCTTGGCTTGGCTCGGCTTAGCTTGGCTTGGCTGGGCTTCGCTTGGCTCAGCTCAGATCGGCTTGGCTTGGCTCAGCTCGTCTTGGCTTGGCTCAACTTGGCTTGGCTTGGCTTGGTTTGGCTCGGCTTGGCTGGGCTTCACTAGACTCAACTAGACTCGACTCGGTTCGGCTCTGCAAGGCTAGGCATTTGTCACTTTAGCTTGGCTCGTCTCGGCAAGGATAGGCAATTGGCTTGGTTTGGCGTGAACGACTCGGCGTAGCTTAACAAATAGATATGCTAAGCCGAGCCGAGCCGAGCGAAGTTGAGCCTAATCGAGTTCGAGCCGATTCGAGCAAAGCAAAGTGTGCCAAACAGAGCCAAGCTCAGTTCATCCAAGCTAAGCCGAGCCAAGCCGAGCCTTTCGCGCCTAACCGAACCAACTGCATATTCTAGGCAAGATGAGTCAATTTGAGCTGACCTGAGACTAGCCTAGTAGAGCCGAGCCGAGCCGAGTTGAGCCGAGTTGAGTCTAGCTAAGACCAGCCAAGTCGAGCCTAGCCAAGCCAAGCCAACCCAAGCCAAGCCAAACCAAGTCAAGCCAAGCCAAGCCAAGCCCATCCAAGCCGAGACAAGCTGAGCCGTGACAAGCCGAGACGAGCCGAGCCAAGCCGAGCCAAGCCGAGCCAAGCCGAGCCAAGCCAAGCTAAGCCGAGCCAAGCCGAGCCGTGACAAGCCAATTCAAGCCAAGCCCAACCAAGCCAACCTCACATCATGCAAAGAATTTTTTTTGAACTCAATTGCACTACGTTTTCAGTTCTGTCAGATTTTTTGCAAGCATGGCTTGGCTAGGATTGTCTCGGCTTGGATAGCCAAACCTAGCCAAGCTTGATGTGAGGTTGTCTTGGCTTGGCTTGGCAGGGCTCGGCTTGGCTCATCTCGCCTTGGTAAGGCTCGGCTTGGCTTGGTTGGGCTTGGCTTGGCACGGCTCGGCTTGGCTCAGCTTGGCTGGGCTTGGCTTGGCTTATCTTGGCTTGGCTTGGCTGGGCTTGGCTCGGCTTGGCTTGGCTTGGCTCAGCTTGGCTTGGCTTGGCTTGGCTTGGCTTGGCTTGGCTTGGCTTGGCTTGGCTTGGCTTGGCTTGGCTTAGCGTGGCTCATCTTGGCTTGGCTTGGCTGGGCTTGGCTAGGTTTCACTAGGCTCAACTAGGCTCGACTCGGCTCGACTCTGCTTGGCTAGGCTCAAGTCACTTCAGCTTGGCTCGTCTCGACAAGGATAGATAGTTAGCTCGGTTAGGCGTTAACGACTAGGCGTAGCTTAACAAATAGATAGGCTAAGCCGAGCGGAGCCAAGCCAAGCCAAGCCAAGCCAAACTAAGCCGAGCCGAGCCGTGCAAAGCCAAGCCCAGCCAAGCCATGCCGAGCCTTACCAAGCCGAGATGAGCCAAGCCGAGCCGTGCCAAGCTTGATGTGAGGTTGTCTTGGCTTGGCTCATCTCGGCTTGGCTGGGCTTGGCTGGGCTTGGCTTGGCATGGCTCGGCGTGGCTTAGCTTGGCTTGGCTTGGCTTGGCTTGGCTTATCTTAGCTTGGCTTAGCTTGGCTTAGCTTGGCTTAGCTTGGCTCAGCTTGGCTTGGCTTGGCTTGGCTTGGCTGGGCTTGGCTAGGCTGGTCTTGGCTAGGCTGGGCTTGGCTAGGGTGGGCTTGGCTTGGCTGCGCTTGGCTAGGCTTCACTTGGCTCAACTAGGCTCGACTCGGCTCGAGTCTGGAAGGCTAGGCTCAAGTCACTTCAGCTTGGCTCGTCTCGACAAGGATAGATAGTTAGCTCGGTTAGGCGTTAACGACTAGGCGTAGCTTAACAAATAGATAGGCTAAGCCGAGCCGAGCCGAGCCAAGCGAAGTTGAGCCTAACCGAGTCTGTGCCGATTCGAGCAAAGCTAAGTGTGCCAAACTGAGCCGAGCTCATTTCAGCAAAGCTGAGCCGAGTCGAGTTTAGTCGAGCCTAGGCAAATCGAGTCGTTCGCGCCTAACCAACCAACTGCCTATCCTAGCCGAAACGAGCCAATATGAGCTGTTCTCGGCTTGGTAAGGCTCGGCTTGGCTTGGCTTGGCTGGGCTTGGCTTGGCTTGGCTCGGCTTGGCTTGGATTGGATTGGCTTGGCTTGGCTTGGCTTGGCTTGGCTCAGCTTGGCTTGGCTCAGCTTGGCTTGGCTTGGCTCAGCTTGGCTTGGCTTGGCTTGGCTTGGCTGGGCTTGTCTAAGCTTCACTAGGCTCAACCATCAAGAATTTTTTTAGAACTCATTTGAGCTCCGTTTTTAGGTCTATCAGATTCTTTCCAAGCATAGCTAGGCTTGGCTAGGCATGGCTCGGCTTAGCTTGGCACGGCTCGGCTTGGCTCATCTCGGCTTGGCACGGCTTGGCTTGACTACGCTTGGCTTGATTATGCATGGCTTGGCTTGACTATGCTTGACAAGCTCAGTTCAGCCAAGCTAAGCCGAGCTGAGTCTAGTCGAGACTAGCCAAATTGAGTCGTTCGTACCTAACCGAACCAACTGCATATCCTAGCTGAGATGAGCCAATCTGTGCTGACATGAGCCTAGCATAGCCAAGAAGAGCCGAGTTGAGCCTAGCTAAGCCCAGCCAAGCCGAGCATAGCCAAGCCAAGCCAATCCAAGCCAAGCCAAACCGAGCCAAGCCGAGCCATGCCAAGCCGAGTCAAGTCAAGCCAAGCCAAGCCCAACCAAGCTGAGCCGTGACAAGCCGAGACGAGTCGTGCCAAGCCTAGCCAAGCCAACCTCACATCATGCGTAGAATTTTTTTTGAACTCAATTGAACTCCGTTTTCAGTTCTGTCAGATTTTTTGCAAGCATGGCTTGGCTAGGATTGTCTCGGCTTGGATATCCAAACCTAGCCAAGCTAGATGTGAGGTTGGCTCGTCTTGGCTTGGCTTGGCAGGGCTCGGCTTGGCTCATCTCGGCTTGCCTTGGCTGGGCTTGGCTTCGCTCGGCTCGGTTTGGCTCAACTTGGCATGGCTTGGCTTGGCTTGGCTTGGCTTAGCTTGTCTTGGCTTGGCTTGGCTCAGCTTGGCTTGGCTGGGCTTGGTTATGCTTCACTAGGCTCGACTCGGCTCGACTCTGCAAGGCTAGGCTCAAGCCACTTTAGCTTGGCTCGTCTCGACAAGGATAGGTAGTTAGCTCGGTTATGCGTTAACGACTCGCCGTAGCTTAACAAATAGATAGGCTAAGCCGAGCCGAGCCAAGCGAAGTTGAGCCTAACCGAGTCTATGCCGGTGCGAGCAAAGCTAAGTGTGCCAAACTGAGCTAAGCTCATTTCAGCCAAGCTAAGTCGAGCCGAGTTTAGTCGAGCCTAGCCAAACCGAGCCGTTCGCACATAACCGAACCAACTACCTATCCTAGCCGAAATGAGCCAATATGAGCTGACCTGAGCCTATCCTTGGAGAGTCGAGTCGAGCCGAGTCGAGCCAAATTGAGCCTAGCTAAGACCAGCCAAGTCGAGCCTAGCCAACCCAAGCCAACCCAAGCCAAGTCAAACCAAGTCAAGCCAAGCCATGCCCATCCAAGCCGAGACAAGCTGAGCCGTGACAAGCCGAGACGAGCCGAGCCAAGCTGAGCCGTGACAACCCAATTCAAGCCAAGCCCAGCCAAGCGAACCTCACATCATGCGTAGAATTTTTTTTGAACTCAATTGCACTACGTTTTCAGTTCTGTCAGATTTTTTTGCAAGAATGGGTTGGCTAGGCTTGTCTCGGCTTGGATAGCCAAACCTAGCCAAGCTTGATGTGAGGTTGTCTTGGCTTGGCTTGGCAGGGCTCGGCTTGGCTCATCTCGGCTTGGTAAGGCTCGGCTCGGCTTGGCAGGGATCGGCTTGGCACGGCTCGGCTTGGCTCACTTGGCTGTGCTTGGCTTGGCTTGGCTTGGCTTGTCTTGTCTTGGCTTGGCTTGGCTTGGCTTGGCTGGGCTTGGCTTAGCTTAGCTTGGCTTGGCTTGGCTTGGCTCGGCTTGGCTTGGCTTGGCTCAGCTTGGCTTGGTATGACTTGACTTGGCTTGGCTTGGCTTGGCTTGGCTTGGCTTGGCTGAGTTTGGCTAGGCTCGGCTAGGTTGGCTTAGCTAGACTCAACTTGGCTCAACTTGGCTCAACTCGGCTCAGCTCGGCTTAGCTCAGCTCAACTTGGCTAGACTCAGATCAGCATAGATTGGCTCGTCTTTGCTTGGATAGGCAGTTGGTTCGATTAGGCGAGAACGGCTCCGCTTGGCTAGGCTCGACTAGGCTAGACTAGACTTGGCTCGGCTCAGTTTGGCTGAACCGAGCTTGGCTCAATTTGGCACACTTAGCTCTCCATGAATCATCTCGGACTCGGTTAGGCTCAATTTCGCTCGGCTCGGCTTGGCTCGGCTCGGCTTAGCCTATCTATTTATTAAGCTACGCTGAGTCGTCCATGCCTAATCGATCCAACTGCCCATCCTACCCGAGATGAGCCAAGCTGAAGTGACCTGAGCATAGCCTTGCAGAGCCAAGCCGAGTCGAGCCTAGTGATGCCCAACCAAGCCGAGCCAAGCCGAGCCCAGCCAAGCTGAGCCGTGCCAAGCCCAGCCAAGCCAATCCTAGCCAAGCCAACCTCACATCTTGCGTAGAATTTTTATCGAACTCATTTTAACTCTATTTTCAGTTCTGTCAGATTCTTTGCAAGCATGGCTTGGCTTGGCTATGCTTGGCTAGGCTCGGCTTGGCTTGGCTCGGCTTGGCTCGGCTTGGCTCATTTTGGCTTGGCTAGGCTTGTCTCGGCTTGTCTCGGCTTTCCTTGGATTGCCTTACCTTGACTTGGCAAGGCTCAGCATGGCTTGGCTTGGCTGGACAACGCTATGCTCAGATTGGCGAGACTCAATTTAGCCTATATATTAGTTAAGCTACGCCAAGCTGTTCACGCCTAACCGAACCAACTACCTATCCTAGTCGAGACGAGCCAACCTGAGCCAAGCCTAGCAGAGCTGAGCCGAGTCGAGTCGAGCCAAGTTGAGCCTAGCTAAGCCTAGCCAAGCCTAGCCAAGCTTGATGTGAGGTTGGCTTGGCTGGGCTTGGATAGGCTAGGCTTGGTTTAGCTTGGCAGGGCTCGGCTTGGCACGGCTCGGCTTGGCTTGGCTAATTTTGGCTTGGCTAGGCTTGTCTCGGCTTGGCTTGGCTTGCCTTGGATTGCCTTATCTTGGCTCGGCAAGGCTCGGCATGGCTTGGCTTGGCTTGGCTGGGCAACGCTATGATCAGCTTGGCTAGGCTCGATTTAGCCTTAGTTAAGCTACGCCAAGCTGTTCACGCCTAACTGAACCAACTACATATCCTTGTCGATACGAACCAACCTGAGCCTAGCCTAGCAGAGCTGAGCCGAGTCGAGTCTAGCCAAGTTGAGCCTAGCTAAGCCCAGCCAAGCTTGATGTGAGGTTGGCTTGGCTAGGCTTGGCTTGGCTGGGCTTGGATAGGCTTGGCTTGGCTTGGCAGGGATCGGCTTGGCTCATCTCGGCTTGGCACGGCTCAGCTTGGATTGGCTTGGCTTGGCTCGGCTCAGCTCGGCTCAGCATAGCTCGACTTGGCTTGGCTTGGCTGGGCTTCGCTTGGCTCGACTCGGCTCGGCTTGGCTTGGATTGGCTTGTCTCATCTCGGCTTGACACGGCTCAGCTTGGCTTGGCTTGGCTCGGCTCGGCTTAGCTTGGCTTGGCTGGGCTTCGCTTGGCTCAGCTCAGATCGGCTTGGCTTGGCTCAGCTCGTCTTGGCTTGGCTCAACTTGGCTTGGCTTGGCTTGGTTTGGCTCGGCTTGGCTGGGCTTCACTAGACTCAACTAGACTCGACTCGGTTCGGCTCTGCAAGGCTAGGCATTTGTCACTTTAGCTTGGCTCGTCTCGGCAAGGATAGGCAATTGGCTTGGTTTGGCGTGAACGACTCGGCGTAGCTTAACAAATAGATATGCTAAGCCGAGCCGAGCCGAGCGAAGTTGAGCCTAATCGAGTTCGAGCCGATTCGAGCAAAGCAAAGTGTGCCAAACAGAGCCAAGCTCAGTTCATCCAAGCTAAGCCGAGCCAAGCCGAGCCTTTCGCGCCTAACCGAACCAACTGCATATTCTAGGCAAGATGAGTCAATTTGAGCTGACCTGAGACTAGCCTAGTAGAGCCGAGCCGAGCCGAGTTGAGCCGAGTTGAGTCTAGCTAAGACCAGCCAAGTCGAGCCTAGCCAAGCCAAGCCAACCCAAGCCAAGCCAAACCAAGTCAAGCCAAGCCAAGCCAAGCCCATCCAAGCCGAGACAAGCTGAGCCGTGACAAGCCGAGACGAGCCGAGCCAAGCCGAGCCAAGCCGAGCCAAGCCAAGCTAAGCCGAGCCAAGCCGAGCCGTGACAAGCCAATTCAAGCCAAGCCCAACCAAGCCAACCTCACATCATGCAAAGAATTTTTTTTGAACTCAATTGCACTACGTTTTCAGTTCTGTCAGATTTTTTGCAAGCATGGCTTGGCTAGGATTGTCTCGGCTTGGATAGCCAAACCTAGCCAAGCTTGATGTGAGGTTGGCTTGGCTTGGCAGGGCTCGGCTTGGCTCATCTCGGCTTGGTAAGGCTCGGCTGGGCTTGGCTTGGATTGGCTTGGATTGGCTTGGGTTGGCTTGGCTTGGCTTGGCTCAGCTTGGCTTGGCTTGGCTTGGCTTGGCTGGGGTTGTCTTGGCATGGCTTGGCAGGGCTTGGCTTGGCTCATCTCGGCTTGGTAAGGCTCGGCTTGGCTTGGCTGGGCTTGGCTTGGCACGGCTCGGCTTGGCTCAGCTTGGCTTGGCTTGACTTGGCTTGGGTTGGCTTAGCTTAGCTTGGCTTGGCTTGGCTTGACTTGGCTTGGCTTGGCTTGGCTTGGCTTGGCTCAGCTTGGCTTGGCTTGGCTCAGCTTGGCTTGGCTTCACTAGGCTCAACTAGGCTCGACTCGGCTCGACTCTGCAAGGCTAGGCTGAAGTCACTTCAGCTTGGCTCGTCTCGACAAGGATAGATAGTTAGCGAGGTTTGGCGTTAACGACTTGGAGTAGCTTAAAAAATTGATAGGCTAAGCCGAGCCAAGCGAAGTTGAGCCTAACCGAGTCTGTGTTGGTTCGAGCAAAGCTAAGTGTGCCAAACTGAGCCGAACTCATTTCAGCCAAGCTGAGACGAGCCGAGTTTAGTCGAGGCTAGGCAAATCGAGTCGTTCGCGCCTAACCGAATCAACTGCCTATCCTAGCCGAAATGAGCCAATATGAGCTGACCTGAGCCTAGCCTTGGAGAGTCGAGCTAAGCCGAGTCAAGCCAAATTGAGCGTAGCTAAGACCAGCCAAGTCGAGCCTAGCCAAGCCAAGCCAAGCCAAACCAAGTCAAGCCAAGCCAAGTCAAGCCAAGCCCAGCCAAGCCCAGCCATGCTGAGCCATGACAAGCCGAGATGAGCCGAGCCAAGTCGAGCCAAGCCAAGCTGTGACAAGCCAATTAAAGCCAAGCCCAGCCAAGCCAACCTCATATCATGCGTAGAATTTTTTTTGATCTCAATTGAACTCCGTTTTCAGTTCTGTCAGATTTTTTGCAAGCATGGCTTTGCTAGGCTTGTCTCGGCTTGGATAGCCAAACCTAGCCAAGCTTGATGTGAGGTTGGCTTGACATGGCAGGGCTCGGCTTGGCTCATCTCGGCTTGGCTTGGCTGGGCTTGGCTTGGCTCGGCTCGGTTTGGCTTGGCTTGGCTTGGCTTGGCTCACCTTGGCTTGGCTCAGCTTGGCTTGGCTTGCCTTGGCTTGGCTTGCCTTGGCTTGGCTTGGCTGTGCTTGGCTAAGCTTCACTAGGCTCAACCATCAAGAATTTTTTTCGAACTCATTTGAGCTCCGTTTTTAGGTCTATCAGATTCTTTGCAAGCATAGCTAGGCATGGCTCGGCTTAGCTTGGCACGGCTCGGCTTCGCTCGTCTCGGCTTGGCACAGCTTGGCTTGACTACGCTTGGCTTGATTATGCTTGGCTTGGCTTGACTATGCTTGACAAGCTCAGTTCAGCCAAGCTAAGCCGAGCCGAGTCTAGTCGAGACTAGCCAAATCAAGCCGTTCGTGCCTAACCGAACCAACTACATATCCTAGCTGAGACGAGCCAATCTATGCTGACATGAGCCTAGCCTAGCCTAGCATAGCCAAGCCGAGCCAAGCCGAGCCGAGTTGAGCCTAGCTAAGCCAAGCCAAGCCGAGCCAAGCCAATCCAAGCCAAGTCAAGCCAAGCCAAGCCAAGTTAAGCCGAGCCAAGCCAAGCCAAGGCGAGCCGAGCCAAGCCAAGCCAAGCCGAGCCAAGCCAAGCCAAGTCAAGCCAAGCCAAGCCCAACCAAGCTGAGCCGTGACAAGCCGAGACGAGCCGAGCCAAGTCGAGCCGTGCCAAGCCAATTAAAGCCAAGCCCAGCCAAGCCAACCTCATATCATGCGTAGAATATATTTTTATTTCAATTGAACTCCGTTTTCAGTTCTGTCAGATTTTTTGCAAGCATGGCTGGCTAGGCTTGTCTCGGCTTGGATAGCCAAACCTAGCCAAGCTTGATGTGAGGTTGGCTTGGCATGTCAGGGCTCGGCTTGGCTCATCTCGGCTTGGTAAGGCTCGGCTTGGCTGGGCTTAGCTTGGCTCGGCTCGGTTTGGCTTGGCTTGGTTTGGCTTGGCTTGGCTTGGCTTGGCTTGGCTAAGCTTCACTAGGCTCAACCATCAAGAATTTTTTTCGAACTCATTTGAGCTCCGTTTTTTGGTCTATCAAATTCTTTGCAAGCATAGCTAGGCTTGGCTAGGCATGGCTCGGCTTAGCTTGGCACGGCTCGGCTTCGCTCGTCTCGGCTTGGCACGGCTTGGCTTGACTACACTTGGTATGGATATGCTTGGCTTAATTATGCTTGGCTTGGCTTGACTATGCTTGACAAGCTCAGTTCAGCCAAGCTAAGCCGAGCCGAGTCTAGTCGAGACTAGCCAAATCAAGCCGTTCGTGCCTAACCGAACCAACTGCATATCCTAGCTGAGACGAGCCAATCTATGCTGACATGAGCCTAGCCTAGCCTAGCATAGCCAAGCCGAGCCGAGTTGAGCCTAGCTAAGCCAAGCCAAGCCGAGCCGACCCAAGCGAAGCCAATCCAAGCCAAGCTAAGCCAAGCCAAGCCAAGCCAAGCTAAGCCAAGCCAAGCCGAGCCAAGTCGAGCCGTGCCAAGCCAATTAAAGCCAAGCCCAGCCACGCCAACCTCACATCATGAGTAGAATTTTTTTTGAACTCAATTGAACTTCGTTTTCAGTTCTGTCAGATTTTTTGCAAGCATGGCTTGGCTAGGATTGTCTCGGCTTGGATATACAAACCAAGCCAAGCTTGATGTGAGGTTGGCTTGGCTTGGATTTGCTTGGCAGGGCTCGGCTTGGCTCATCTCGGATTGGTAAGGCACGGCTTGCCTTGGCTGGGCTTGGCTCAGCTTGGCTTGGCTTGGCTGGGCTTGGCTATGCTTCACTAGGCTCGACTCGGCTCGACTCTGCAAGGCTAGGCTCAAGTCACTTTAGCTTGGCTCGTCTCGACATGGATAGGTAGTTAGATCGGTTATGCATTAACAACTCGCCGTAGCTTAACAAATAGATAGGCTAAGCCGAGCCGAGCCGAGCCAAGCGAAGTTGAGCCTAACCGAGTTTGTGCCGGTTCGAGCAAAGCATGGCTTGGCTAGGCTTGTCTCGGTTTGGATAGCCAAACCTAGCCAAGCTTGATGTGAGGTTGTCTTGGCTTGGCTTGGCAGGGCTCGGCTTGGCTCGTCTCGGCTTGGTAAGGCTCGGCTCGGCTTGGCTTGGCTGGGCTTGGCTTGGTACGGCTCAGCTTAGCTCAGCTTGGCTCAGCTTGGCTTGGCTTGGCTTGGCTTGGCTTGGCTTAGCTTAGCTTGGCTTGGCTTGGCTTGGCTTGGCTTGGCTTGGCTTGGCTTGGCTTGGCTTGGCTTGGCTTGGCTTGGCTTGGCTTGGCTTGGCTTGGCTTGGCTTGGCTTGGCTTGGCTTGGCTTGGCTTGGCTTGGCTTGGCTAGGCTTCACTAGGCTCAACTAAGCTCGACTCAGCTCGACTCTGCAAAGCTAGGCTCAAGTCACTTTAGCTTGGCTCGTCTCGACAAGGATAGATAGTTAGCTCGGTTAGGCGTTAACGACTTGGCGTAGCTTAACAAATAGATAGGCTAAGCCGAGCCGAGCCGAGCCAAGCGAAGTTGAGCCTAACCGAGTCTGTGCCGGTTCGAGCAAAGCTAAGTGTGCCAAACTGAGCCAAGCTCATTTTAGCCAAGCTGAGCCGAGCCGAGTTTAGTCGAGACTAGGCAAACCGAGTCGTTCGTGCCTAACTGAACCAACTATCTATCCTAGCCGAAACAAGCCAATATGAGCTGACCGAAGCCTAGCCTTGGAGGGTCGAGCCGAGCCGAGTCGAGCCAAATTGAGCCTAGCTAAGACCAGCCAAGTCGAGCCTAGCCAAGCCAAGTCAAGCCAAGCCCAGCCAAGCCGAGCCATGCTGAGCAATGATAAGCCGAGATGAGCCGAGCCAAGTTGAGCCAAGCCGAGCCGTGACAAGCCAATTCAAGCCAAGCCCAGCCAAGCCAACCTCACATCATGTGTAGAATTTTTTTTGAACTCAATTGAACTCCGTTTTCAGTTCTGTCAGATTTTTTGCAAACATGGCTTGGCTAGGATTGTCTCGGCTTGGATAGCCAAACCTAGCCAAGCTTGATGTGAGGTTGGCTTGGCTTGGCAGGGCTCGACTTGGCTCATCTCGGCTTGGTAAGGCTCGGCTGGGCTTGGCTGGGCTTGGCTTGGCTTGGATTGGCTTGGCTTGGCTTGGCTCAGCTTGGCTTGGCTGGGCTTGGCTAAGCTTCACTAGGCTCAACCATCAAGAATTTTTTTCGAACTCATTTGAGCTCCATTTTTAGGTCTATCAAATTCTTTGCAAGCATAGCTAGGCTTGGCTAGGCATGGCTCGGCTTAGCTTGGCACGGATCGTCTTGGCTCTTCTCGGCTTAGCACGGCTTGGCTTGACTACGCTTGGCTTGATTATGCTTGGCTTGGCTTGACTATGCTCGACAAGCTCAGTTCAGCCAAGCTAAGCGGAGCCGAGTCTAGTCGAGACTAGCCAAATCGAGCCGTTCGTACCTAACCGAACCAACTGCATATCCTAGCTGAGATGAGCCAATCTGTGCTGACATGAGCCTAGCATAGCCAAGCCGAGCCGAGTTGAGCCTACCTAAGCCCAACCAAGCCGAGCCTAGCCAAGCCAAGCCAAGCCAAGCCAAGCCAAACTGAGCCAAGCCGAGCCAAGCCAAGCCAAGCCAAGACAAGCCAAGTTGAGCCAATCCAAGCCAAGCCGAGCCAAGTCAAGCCAAGCCAAGCACAACCAAGCTGAGCCGTGACAAGCCGAGATGAGCCGAGCCAAGCCGAGCCAAGTCGAGCCGTGCCAAGCCAAGCCCAGCCAAGCCAACCTCACATCATGCGTAGAATTTTTTTTGAACTCAATTGAAATCCGTTTTCAGTTCTGTCAGATTTCTTGCAAGCATGGCCTGGCTAGGATTGTCTCGGCTTGGATATCCAAACCTAGCCAAGCTAGATGTTAGGTTGGCTTGGCTTGGCTCATCTCGGCTTGGTAAGGCTCGGCTTGGCTTGGTTTGGCAGGGCTCGGCTTGGCTCATCTCGGCTTGGTAAGGCTCGGCTTGCCTTGGCTGGGCTTGGCTTCGCTCGGCTCGGCTTGGCTCGGCTCGGCTTGGCTCAACTTGGCATGGCTTGGCTTGGCTTGGCTTGGCTTGGCTTGGCTTGGCTGGGCTGGGCTTGGCTTGGCTCAGCTTGGCTTGGCTTGGCTCAGCTTGGCTTAGCTTGGCTTGGTTATGCTTCACTTGGCTCGACTCTGCAAGGCTAGGCTCATGTCACTTTAGCTTGGCTCGTCTGGACAAGGATAGGTAGTTAGCTCGGTTATGAGTTAACGACTCGCTGTAGCTTAACAAATAGATAGGTTAAGCCGAGCCGAGCCGAGCCAAGCAAAGTTGAGCCTTACCGAGTCTGTGCCGATTCGAGCAAAGCTAAGTGTGTCAAACTGAGTTAAGCTCATTTTAGCCAAGCTGAGCCGAGCCGAGTTTAGTCGAGCCTAGCCAAATCGAGTCATTCGCGCATAACCAAACGAACTGCCTATCCTAGCCGAAACGAGCCAATATGAGCTGACCTGAGCCTAGCCTTGGAGAGTCGAGCCGAGCCGAGTCGAGCCAAATTGAGCCTAGCTAAGACCAGCCAACCCAAGCCAACCCAAGCCAAGCCAACCCAAGCCAAGCCAACCCAAGCCAAGCCAAACCAAGTCAAGTCAAGCCAAGCCAAGTCAAGCCAAGCCAAGCCCATCCAAGCCGAGACAAGCTGAGCCGTGACAAGCCGAGATGAGCCGAGACAAGCCGAGCCGTGACAAGCCAATTCAAGCCAAGCCCAGCCAAGCGAACCTCACATCATGCGTAGAATTTTTTTTGAACTCAATTGCACTACGTTTTCAGTCTGTCAAATTTTTTTGCAAGCATGGCTTGGCTAGGCTTGTCTCGGCTTGGATAGCCAAACCTAGCCAAGCTTGATGTGAGGTTGTCTTGGCAGGGCTCGGCTTGGCTCATCTCGGCTTGGTAAGGCTCGGCTTGGCTTGGCTCGGCTTGGCTCAGCTTGGCTTGGCTTGGCTTGGCTTAGTTTAGCTTGGCTTAGCTTGGCTCAGCTTGGCGTGGCTTGGCGTGGCTTGGCGTGGCTTGGCTTGGCTTGGCTGGGCTTGGCTAGGCTCGACTCGGCTCGACTCGGCTCGACTCTGAATGGCTAGGCTCAAGTCACTTCAGCTTGGCTCGTCTCGACAAGGATAGATAATTAGCTCGGTTAGGCGTTAACGACTAGCCGTAGCTTAACAAATAGATAGGCTAATCCGAGCCGAGCTAAAGTGACTTGAGCCTAGCCTTGCAGAGTCGAGCTGAGTCGAGCCTAGTTGAGCCTAGTGAAGCCTAGCCAAGCCCAGCCGAGCCAAGCCAAGCCAAGCTAAACCAAGCCAAGCCAAGCCAAGCCAAGCTAAACCAAGCCAAGCCAAGCCAAGCCAAGCCAAGCTGAGCCAAGCTGAGCCGTACCAAGCCAAGCCCAGCCAAGCCAAGCCGAGCCTTACCAAGCCGAGATGAGCCAAGCCGAGCCCTGCCAAGCCAAGCCAAGAGAACCTCACATCAAGCTTGGCTAGGTTTGGCTATCCAAGCCGAGACAAGCCTAGCCAAGCCATGCTTGCAAAAAATCTGACAAAACTGAAAACGTAGTGCAATTGAGTTCAAAAAAAATTCTACGCATGATGTGAGGTTGGCTTGGCTGGGCTTGGCTGGGCTTGGCTTGAATTGGCTTGTCATGGCTCGGCTTGGCTCGGCTTAGCTCGGCTTGGCTCGGCTTGTCACAGCTCAGCTTGTTTCGGCTTGGATAGGCTTGGCTTGGCTTGACTTGGTTTGGCTTGGCTTGGCTTGGCTTGGCTTGGCTTGGCTTGGCTTGGCTTGGCTTGACTTGGCTTGGCTTGACTTGGTTTGGCTTGTCATGGCTCGGCTTGGCTCGACTTGGCTCGGCTCATCTCGGCTTGTCATGGCTCAGCATGGCTGGGCTTGGCTTGACTTGGCTTGGCTTGACTTGGTTTGGCTTGGTTTGGCTTGGCTAGGCTCAATTTGGCTCAGCTCGGCTCGGCTCGACTATCCAAGGCTAGGCTCAGGTCAGCTCATATTGGCTCATTTCGGCTAGGATAGGCAGTTGGTTCGGTTTGGCGCGAACGACTCGATTTGCCTAGGCTCGACTAAACTCGGCTCGGCTCAGCTTGGCTGAAATGAGCTTAGCTCAGTTTGGCACACTTAGCTTTGCTCGAATTGGCACAAACTCGGTTAGGCTCAACTTCGCTTGGCTCGGCTCGGATCGGCTTAGCCTATCTATTTGTTAAGCTACGGCGAGTTGTTAACACATAACCGAGCTAACTACCTATCCATGTCGAGACGAGCCAAGCTAAAGTGACTTTAGCCTAGCCTTGCAGAGTCGAGCCGAGTCGAGCCTAGTGAAGCATAGCCAAGCCCAGCCAAGCCAAGTCCAGCCAAGCCAAGTCCAGCCAAGCCAAGCCAAGCCAAGTTGAGCCAAGCCGAGCCGAGCTGAGCCAAGCCAAGGCAAGCCGTGCCTTACCAAGCCGAGATGAGCCAAGCCGAGCCCTGCCAAGCAAATCCAAGCCAAGCCAACCTCACATCAAGCTTGGCTAGGTTTGTATATCCAAGCCGAGACAATCCTAGCCAAGCCATGCTTGCAAAAAATCTGAGAGAACTGAAAACAGAGTTCAATTGAGTTCAAAAAAAATTCTACTCATGATGTGAGGTTGGCTTGGCTGGGCTTGGCTTTAATTGGCTTGGCACGGCTTGGCTCGGCTCGTCTCGGTTCGTCACGGCTCAGCTTGGTTGGGCTTGGCTTGGCTTGACTTGGCTTGGCTTGGCTCGGCTTGGCTCGGCTCGCTTTGGCTCGCCTTGGCTTGGCTTGGCTTAGCTTGGCTTGGCTCGGCTTAGCTTGGCTTGGCTCAGCTTGGCTTGGCTTGGCTTGGCTTGGCTTGGCTTGGCTTGGCTTGGCTTGGCTTGGCTTGGCTTGGCTTGGCTTGGCTTGGCTTGGCTCGGCTTGCCTTGGCTTAGCTAGGCTCAACTCGGTTCGGCTTGGCTATGCTAGGCTAGGCTAGGCTCATGTCAGCATAGATTGGCTCGTCTCAGCTAGGATATGCAGTTGGTTCGGTTAGGCACGAACGGCTCAATTTGGCTAGTCTCGACTAGACTCGGCTCGGCTTAGCTTGGCTGAACTGAGCTTGTCAAGCATAGTCAAGCCAAGCCAAGCCATGCATAATCAAGCCAAGCATATCCAAGCCAAGCGTAGTCAAGCCAAGCCGAGACGAGCGAAGCCGAGCCGTTCCAAGCTAAGCCGAGCCATGCCTAGCCAAGCCTAGCTATGCTTGCAAAGAATCTGATAGACCTAAAAACGGAGCTCAAATGAGTTCGAAAAAAATTCTTGATGGTTGAGCCTAGTGAAGCTTAGCCAAGCACAGCCAAGCCAAGCCAAGCCAAGCCAAACCGAGCCGAGCCAAGCCAAGCCGAGCCTTACCAAGCTGAGATGAGCCAAGCCGAGCCCTGCCATGCCAAGCCAACCTCACATCAAGCTTGGCTAGGTTTGGCTATCCAAGCCGAGACAAGCCTAGCCAAGCCATGCTTGCAAAAAATCTGACAGAACTGAAAATGGAGTTCAATTGAGATAAAAAAAAATTCTACGCATGATATGAGGTTGGCTTGGCTGGGCTTGGCTTTAATTGGCTTGGCACGGCTCGACTTCGCTCGGCTTGGCTCGGCTCGTCTCGGCTTGTCACGACTCAGCTTGGCTTGACTTGGCTTGACTTGGCTTGACTTGGCTTGGCTTGGCTTGGCTTGGCTTGGCTTAGCTCACCTTGGCTTGGCTTGGCTTGGCTCGGCTTAGCTTGGCTTGGCCCGACGTGGCTCGGCCCGGCTTGGCTCGGCTTGGCTTGGCTTGGATTGGCTTCGCTTGGGTCGGCTCGGCTTGGCTTGGCTTAGCTAGGCTCAACTCGGCTCGGCTTGGCTATGCTAGGCTAGGCTAGGCTCATGTCAGCATAGATTGGCTCGTCTCAGCTAGGATATGCAGTTGGTTTGGTTAGGCACGAACGGCTCGATTTGGCTAGTCTCGACTAGACTCGGCTCGGCTTAGCTTGGCTGAACTGAGCTTGTCAAGCATAGTCAAGCCAAGCCAAGCATAATCAAGCCAAGCATATCCAAGCCAAGCGTAGTCAAGCCAAGCCGTGCCAAGCCGAGCCATGCCTAGCCAAGCCTAGCTATGCTTGCAAAGAATCTGATAGACCTAAAAACGGAGCTCAAATGAGTTCGAAAAAAATTCTTGATGGTTGAGTCTAGTGAAGCTTAGCCAAGCACAGCCAAGCCAAGTTGAGCCAAGCCAAGCCAAGCCAAGCCAAGCCAAACCGAGCCGAGCCAAGCCAAGCCCAGCCAAGCCGAGCCTTACCAAGCCGAGATGAGCCAAGCCGAGCCCTGCCATGCCAAGCCAACCTCACATCAAGCTTGGCTAGGTTTGGCTATCCAAGCCAAGACAAGCCTAGCCAAGCCATGCTTGCAAAAAATCTGATAGAACTGAAAACGAAGTTCAATTGAGATAAAAAAAATTTTCTACGCATGATATGAGGTTGGCTTGGCTGGGCTTGGCTTTAATTGGCTTGGCACGGCTCGACTTGGCTCGGCTTGGCTCGGCTCGTCTCGGCTTGTCACGGCTCAGCTTAGTTAGGCTTGGCTTGGCTTGGCTCGCCTTGGCTTGGCTTGGCTCGGCTTAGCTTGGCTTGGCTTGGCTTGGCCCGACTTGGCTCGGCTTGGCTTGGCTTGGATTGGCTTCGCTTGGCTAGGCTCGGCTTGGCTTGGCTTAGCTAGGCTCAACTCGGCTCGGCTTTGCTATGCTAGGCTAGGCTAGGCTCATGTCAGCATAGATTGGCTCGTCTCAGCTAGGATATGCAGTTGGTTCGGTTAGGCACGAGCGGCTCGATTTGGCTAGTCTCGACTAGACTCGGCTCGGCTTAGCTTGGCTGAACTGAGCTTGTCAAGCATAGTCAAGCCAAGCCAAGCATAATCAAGCCAAGCATATCCAAGCCAAGCGTAGTCAAGCCAAGTTGTGCCAAGCCGAGACGAGCGAAGCCGAGCCGTGCCAAGCTAAGCCGAGCCATGCCTAGCCAAGCCTAGCTATGCTTGCAAAGAATTTGATAGACCTAAAAACGGAGATCAAATGAGTTCGAAAAAAATTCTTGATGGTTGAGCCTAGTGAAGCTTAGCCAAGCACAGCCAAGCCAAGCCAAGCTGAGCCAAGCCAAGCCAAGCCAAGCCAAGCCAAGCCAAGCCAAACCAAGCCAAGCCAAGCCAAGCCCAGCCAAGCCCAGCCAAGCCAAGCCGAGATGAGCCAAGCCGAGCCCTGCCATGCCAAGCCAACCTCACATCAAGCTTGGCTAGGTTTGGCTATCCAAGCCGAGACAAGCCTAGCCAAGCCATGCTTGCAAAAAATCTGACATAACTGAAAACGGAGTTCAATTTAGATCAAAAAAAATTCTACGCATGATATGAGGTTGGCTTGGCTGGGCTTGGCTTTAATTGGCTTGTCACGGCTCGGCTTGGCTCGACTTGGCTCGGCTCATCTCGGCTTGTCATGGCTCAGCATGGCTGGGCTTGGCTTGACTTGGCTTGGCTTGACTTGGTTTGGCTTGGTTTGGCTTGGCTAGGCTCAATTTGGCTCGACTCGGCTCGGCTCGACTATCCAAGGCTAGGCTCAGGTCAGCTCATATTGGCTCATTTCGGCTAGGATAGGCAGTTGGTTCGGTTTGGCGCGAACGACTCGATTTGCCTAGGCTCGACTAAACTCGGCTCGGCTCAGCTTGGCTGAAATGAGTTTGGCTCAGTTTGGCACACTTAGCTTTGCTCGAACCAACACATACTCGGTTAGGCACAACTTCGCTTGGCTCGGCTTAGCCTATCTATTTGTTAAGCTACGCCAAGTCGTTAACACCTAACCTCGCTAACTATCTATCCTTGTCGAGACGAGCCAAGCTGAAGTGACTTGAGCCTAGCCTTGCAGAGTCGAGCCGAGTCCAGCCTAGTTGAGCCTAGTGAAGCCTAGCCAAGCCCAGCCAAGCCAAGCTGAGCCAAGCCAAGCCAAGCTGAGCCAAGCCAAGCCGTGTCAAGCCAAGCCCATCCAAGCCAAGCCGAGCCTTACCAAGCCGAGATGAGCCAAGCCGAGCCCTGCCAAGCCAAGCCAAGACAACCTCACATCAAGCTTGGCTAGGTTTGGCTATCCAAGCCGACACAAGCCTAGCCAAGCCATGCTTGCAAAATATCTGACAGAACTGAAAACGTAGTGCAATTGAGTTCAAAAAAAATTCTACGCATGATGTGAGGTTGGCTTGGCTGGGCTTGGCTTGAATTGGCTTGTCACGACTCGGCTTGGCTCGGCTTAACTTGGCTTGGCTCGGCTTGGCGCGGCTCATCTCGGCTTGTTACGGCTCTGCTTGTCTCGGCTTGGATGGGCTTGGCTTGGCTTGGCTTGACTTGGTTTGGCTTGGCTTGGGTTGGCTTGGCTTGGCTAGGCTCGACTTGGCTGGTCTTAGCTAGGCTCAATTTGGCTCAACTCGGCTCGGCTCGGCTCTGCTAGGCTAGTCTCGGGTCAGCTCAAAATGGCTCGTCTTGCCTAGAATATGCAGTTGGTTCGGTTAGGCGCGAAAGACTCGGCTTGGCTCGGCTTAGCTTGGCTGAACTGAGCTTGGCTCTGTTTGGCACACTTTGCTCTGCTCGAACCGGCTCGAACTCAGTTATGCTGAACTTCGCTCGGCTCGGCTCGGCTTAGCATATCTATTTGTTAAGCTACGCCGAGTCGTTCACGCCAAACCAAGCCAATTGCCTATCCCTGCCGAGAGGAGCCAAGCTGAAGTGACAAAAGCCTAGCCTTGCAGAGCCAAACCGAGTCGAGTCTAGTTGAGTCTAGTGAAGCCCAGCCAAGCCGAGCCAAACCAAGCCAAGTTGAGCCAAGCCAAGCCGAGATGAGCCAAGCCAAGCCGATCCGAGCTGAGCCAAGCGAAGCCCAGCCAAGCCAAGCTAAGCCGAGCCAAGCTAAGCCGAGCCGAGCCAAGCTAAGCCGAGCCGAGCCAAGCCAAGCCAAGCTGAGCCGTGTCAAGCCGAGATGACACAAGCCAATCCAAGCCAAGCCGAGCCGAGTTGAGCCAAGCAAAGCCCAGCCAAGCCAAGCCAAGTCGAGCTATGCTGAGCCGAGCCGAGCCAAGCCAAGCCAATCCAAGCTGAGCCGTGCCAAGCCGAGATGAGCCAAGCCGAGCCCTGCCAAGCCAAGCCAAGCCTAGCCAAGCCAACCTCACATCAAGCTTGGCTAGGCTTAGCTAGGCTCAACTTGGCTCGACTCAACTCGGCTCAGCTCTGCTAGGCTAGGCTCAGGTTGGTTCGTATCGACTAGGATATGTAGTTGGTTCAGTTAGGCGTGAACAGCTTGGCGTAGCTTAACTAATATATAGGCTAAATCGAGCCTAGCCAATCTGATCATAGCGTTGCCCAGCCAAGGTAAGGCAATCCAAGGCAAGCCAAGCCAAGCCGAGACAAGCCTAGCCAAGCCAAAATTAGCCAAGCCAAGCCGAGCCGTGCCAAGCCGAGATGAGCCAAGCCGAGCCCTGCCAAGCTAAACCAAGCCTAGCCTATCCAAGCCCAGCCAAGCCAACCTCACATCAAGCTTGGCTAGGCTTGGCTGGGCTTAGCTAGGCTCAACTTGGCTCGACTCGACTCGGCTACCCTGAAATTAAAGGACCTAGTTGTAAATATTTTTATTAGAGGGGCCTTATTGCAAAAGTGTCTAAATCCTATTAATTAACCCTAATCCTCTCTGTAATCTTTTTTTTTCTCTCCCTCTTGCGATCCCTGTAGCAGCGGCGGCCGACGGAGGAGCGTGAGGCGTCGGTAGTTGAAGACTCCGGTGAAGACCGGAGTTTGGAGGAGTTTTGAGGTAGGAGTCTTATCTTCTCTTCCCTATTTTTCGTCCGTTGTTTTCTGTCGTTCCTATTTCTTCGTTCATCGGCGGCAATCGGAGTGGCGACGGGATGAGAAAGGTCCGGCTCTGTCGGATGGAGGGAGGGGCAGCTGTAGCCGCGGGCAGTCCGCGGGCTGCCACCCTGTGGGCGACTGCTGCCCGTGCGGTGGGGCAGCAGCCGATGTTGTTGTAGGAGGCCGAAGTGACTTCCTAGCCTCGGATCGGCGTCCTACCAGCGCCGGAGGTCACGAAGGAGGCCGGAGGAGGTTGATAAAAAGTACAATTTTAATTGGGTCAAATAAATACTTTATTAAGGCAATGTTAGTAATCTACTATTATTACTACAACTACACATAAAAGAACCTATTCAAGCAACTTCGTGGCTCTTTGATTTGCAATCTCATGCTTCTCCATACGTGGAAAGAAGGCAAAATATCAAGAGCTAATGAGGTTGATAAAAAGTACATCAAATAAAAAAGATGAAAATCCAACTGACGAGCTAAGCTTAGCAGTTATCCACATAATATAAGAATGCAAATGAGACAAATATAATGAAGGAAGCTCAAGCTAATTTGATTCGAAAGAATGGATGTTTTCTTATAAGATAAGAAATTCCATCAATCAATATAAGTAATCTCACTTTGGTGGTAACTACTCGTATCAATCAATGAAAAAACTAGTTTATACAAGAATCAATTTTCGCCCCTATGTCAAGAATTTATATTCATAATATAATGCAAAATCGGTACAAAAATAAGGTATGACAACTAATTATAAATTTAAATTCTTATGTGATTATAAATTGTGTTAATTTATGTACATTATTAAAACAGTTCCAAATTCTACACCAAGAAACTTATATAAATTTATGTGAAACTAATAGATTGATTATGTCAATAATGATACATAATTGCATAACTTATGTGTTAACTTAAAATCTTGGCCAATTAAAAAATATCAAGCCTTATTGATTAGCAACTAGGGCTCATAACAATAACAGCCAAATTAAAAGCGAATTTGTTTGGATTACACAGCATGAAAATACTTATTTATTGGAGTAAGAAAATAGCAACATTACACCTCAAACGGGCAAGCCCAATGCCTTAAATGTTGGGTCCAACAATCAGCCCAGATAAAATTAGGGTGAGTGCCAATAACTCATTAAGTGCACACGGTCCACCTGAATTCGCGTGCGGCACGCGGAGCGCACGCAGGCCCAAAGCGCTGCCCGTATTGGGGCCAGCGCGGGCACCAAGGGGCTCGCGTACGCGAGCGCTGATAGCCCGTACGCGAGTGCCTGCGCACACGCCAGGCTGGCCGCTCGCGTACGCGAGCATCGCTCAACTCGAAGAGCGCGCTCGGCGCACAGTAGCATCGCGACGCGGAGCGTGCAGCACACGTGACATGCAGCGCGTCGCGTCACGTCGCATGCACCGCACGCGACGTGTGGCATGTCGCTAGCGGTGCACAGGGCTCAATGCCCAGCCAAAAACCCGCCTCGGCGCGCGGCTCGCTACCGAGGACGGCCAAACACTACAGCCTGCGCCTCGCGATGCGCGCCATTGCAGGCTGCCCAGGTGCAGCAAATGCCAACCGTCCATTCGGGTAATGCATGCCGCACGTCATGTCACGCCCCGGGGATGGCGACGAGCTCAAAACGCGCGGTGCAGCAAAGATGCATCGGGTAAAAAAAAATGCTTGCGCCGCAAGCAATCGCAAGGAATGAGATAGCTTGCAGCGACGCCACATACTGCTCTTCATCGGAGCGAGTGGCGGAGTACACATGTTTGCTTGGACAGCAAGCAGATGCGTGTACGAAGGCACACACTGCCGATCTTTTTCTCCTCTTGGTTAGAAGAGAGGTTCGCATGCATGAGAAGCACACTGAACCCCACGAACTCCTACCTCTGCGATTTGCAACCTTTCATGGTGCGATCAAAATCAGTTAGTCCGCAAGTTCAAGAATGCTTCAAAGCATGCGAGCTGCCACCTTTCACATTGCAGGCGCTCATCCTCAGGAGAGGAAGCAGCCGATCAGATCCGCAAGAAGAAAAAGAATATAATCACAAAATATTTTTTTACAGAAAAAGATCAGGTAAATTTTTTTATGTTCATATCATTTTATCAACTTAATAATGCTTTAGGTTTTAGGATTTAGAGTTCAGGGAATTTGCATCTCCATCTTTCTTGGTCCGCCAATTGTGGCTGCAATTATTATCATAGTCTAGGTTACAAACTTTATTATTATTATTATATATATAAGTGAATTGTTGCCTGCTTCAACATACAAATTCGATTTGTCAATATCAAGTTTCATGCTTTACCTATATGAGATCGGAGCACATTGATGGAGGTCCATACCTAGCTATATATCTATGTTTTTATGTAATGACATTATATTCCATCATAATAGTTTATCGGTTCAATAAGTTCAGTCATGATAATATTTTATGACAAAATCAGCAATTTATTTGAGTTCCATTTAGTATATATCAAGCATCTCATCTCCGGGTACATTAATGCGGACTGCATGATACATATTACTTTGAGAGCCCATTGACTCTATTATATGGTGTTCTGGCCATAACACCCTTCTTGACATGTATGGGTATAGGCAACAATGAAAGATGTATTGAGCATGCCGACACTTGGTGTTGTCAAATGGTCGTGAGGATTACCCAATGACTACAGCTGTTTGGAATAATTCAATTTAAATGCTTTCAAATGCTTTTTGGGAAAAAATTATCATTTAGACTCTGTTTCTCAACTTTATGAGATCCCTTTTTCTCTTGACTAAGGATATTGAGGATGTTAAAATTGTGAAGAAGGATATTAAATGCTATGTTTCATTCAATACTAATATTTTGAAAAATGTAACTAGCATGCCTATCAATTTTTCATAGATTTAGAGTTAATCTAAAGTGTCCTAGGACATTCGAGCATTTTTTGGAGCATGCCAAAACTGCTTTGATTTTTACAACAAAATATTAATAGATTTTATAAAATTAAGTACTTAAGTCCAGTCCGAAATATGACTGTTGCTCTGTACAATAATTGTTAACAGCTTCCTGATGTAGAACTCAGGGAGAACGTAGAGAAACTTGCAGCTTCATTGAAGTTCCCTCTGAAGATACTTACCTTGTTGATGGATCAACAAGGTTGAGCCGTAGCAATGTGAGCCGTCTTTGTTCATATGTACAAATTTAAATTTATTAATATTTCTATCATTTATATTGATAAAAGAATATACTTGTTCTAGTAGTGTTATTTTGAGTCTACCGCAGCAAATTCTTTGTTTTATTTTTAATATTACAATTGATTTTGTTAACTAAATATATTTCTTAGTGGTTAAACACAACATCACGTAATGCATTATTACAATTGCTTATCATCTTATCTGTTCAAAATGGAGACAATTAAACTTTATTCCTCTATAATTAGTACAATTTTGTATCTTCTTTATTCTTGTAAGTGGATACTAGAAAGCTTTTCCTCCACGGTTTTGGTATTATTTTAAATTTCAAAATTTATTAAATAGGTCAGACATATGTCAAAACTTATAGATCTAAACCTATTAACAAATAAGGTGTAGATTTGAAAAAAAAAACTATTTAAATAAATACATGATAAATATTATTTTTACCTTTTCTTTAAACGAGTACATCCAAGGAAAATACACTTAATTTATCCAAGGGCCAATTTATTATGACCCAAACACAATTGATAAACAAAGCACATTTAACTATAAACACATGGCAATACATATATAGCATCATTAATAAATAAAATAGTGAATTTAAAATGACATGAAAAACATAAGAGAATAAGCTATTAACAAAATAACAAGTACCAAAAGTTAGACTGTTCCATTAATGTAATTAATTAATTAATTAACATCAATATTAGCAATGTCAATTAAGTGTCAATTTTTACCCTTAATAATTCCATACCATTCTATTATAGAATATAAGTAGGGGTGAGCATCAGTTGGTTCGATCGATCGGTTTGGTCAGTAATCGAATCGACCAATCGGTTAACTGAATCGAATAATCATAATTTATATTAATCGTTCCCCGAATCGAAATTTTTGGTTAATCGATTGAATTAATTTAAAAAATTCGGTTTGGTTCGGTTAATCGACCGAAATCACCGAACAAAACTTTAAATAGATATACACTAACAAGATTGAATCATAAACCCCTCAAATACCTTGATAAAGCCTTAATCAGTTTAGATTTGAACCTTGGCACTTGATTCAGTAGCAACTGAACTTAACCAATTAGGCAAATAATACTATCTGATAAATTTTTTTTTTAATTTTTCTATACTTAATGTATAATTCAAGTAATTCAATAAATTAACTGAATCGAAATCTTAAATTTTCTTTAACCGCTAACCGAACTGAAAATTAATTTAAAAAATCGGTTCGGTTAATTCGGTTTCGATTCGATTGGTTAATCAGTTTTAATCGATAAATTTTGCTCACCCCTAAATATAAGGACAAAAACCAATGTTTAAAACATGGCTTGACTGGCTTGTCCCACTGAAAAAAGGACCCAGACCGAAGGTTGGTTATGACCAACAATAGGACCTGATCAACAATTGACCAGGTTCTTTTTCTAAACCCAGTCAGTTTTTCACTAAACTGACTGAACCAGCTAGTTCAGTATTGAACCACCCAATCGAATTAAATTCAAATTTAGCACAGCTCATAGTTCAATTCAAGCTTACATTGAGTATTACATAGCACAATTTATTTTTTTAAAAAAAACCTAGCTCAGAAGTCAGGGTCTACTCATCAGTTGGGTAAAGAGGGCACATGACCAATATCGTGCACCTCTTGGCTTCCGGTAGAGTATCCCCATATTCCTCGAGTTTTAAAAATTTTATTTATCTCATCAACCAACATTACTGGACTTTCAACCTCTTTCATCATGAATATGATCATCTACCCTATACATTTCTCTCACTTTGAATTAAACTCTCTACAAGGAACTCCTTGTTGCCATAATCTGCCTCTTCCACTTGATTGACTCCTAATCTTTCTTTGAACTCAGATATTCATTCTCTCTTTACTGATACCTTCCTTAGCCAACACATGAGCTTCCTGGTTCAGCTCTCTTCTAATGTGTACCCAATTTTGAACATTTAGCTCAACTGCCAACACTCCAATGTCCTCCAATATATCCTTAAGGAACATACAACTTTAACTCCATCATTTTAATCACACTTTCAGAATATGAGAAAACTTTAAGGTGTTTCATATTCATCTCTCTCATTTTGCATAAACCCCATTTTATTGCCCAACCTTCTACCACTATTGATTCCTAATATTCATTTTTATTGCCAGTTTAAAATTGCATCCTTTCGCTACCTTTTCAATCCAGCGTAAGTGAAGAAAAGTTGTCTTATATGAACTGGTTCGTTCGAACCAACTGACCATCTGTTTCAAGAGCTACTCTGGTTCCAACCCTAAAACCCTTAAACCCCAAACCCCAAATATTTCGGGTCAATTATTCAAGGAACCAATGATCCCTCTTAGACGAACACCAAATACAAAGACAAAAACAAGAGAGAAGAAAAAATTGAAACTTTTATATGATACATCAAGCAAATAGCTCCATTCTTCCAAAGCAATCATCTTTTTGATCTATCAACCTACAGACTCCATATCAACCATAGAAGTAAAACGTACCATGGCGAGCTTTCTGTATGCAATCCTAAGCTCGGATTTGGAGCACTCCTTTTCGAGCCCCAAGACCGCGTAGAAGTCCACGCTCTTGTCCTCTCTTGCGGCCATTGGAACTCCGCTGCTCCAAGGACCATAAATGCCACCTGTTCGCACCGGATCGTAGAAAAAGATCAAAGGTCCACCATACGCCGAGTTAAGATGAAGCCCACACCCCAAGAGAGAGAGAGAGAGAGAGAGAGAGAAAAGCAAACGCCACAAGACTTGTAGAAGAAATCCGCGGTGGCTGACAAACTCAAATTGTCATTGAAACCCCAAACCCTCAAACCCCGAACCCCGAACACATTGCCAATGATCAATTATTGCAAATAAAAGGCATTAAACCCTAAATCCTAAATCCCAAACCCTAAATTACTATTCATCGACCCATTATATAAAGCACCTTCTGCTACACTTTAACCATTTTTACTTCACCAAGGTAAATGTATTTGACATCAACAAGGACCCTTAAACATCAATCATTACATAATCAGGGCAATGCACACTAGTGGTCACTGAATGAATATCAACAAAATAAGTTGCATACTATAAAATTCCTTGTTTAAGATAACATAAACAAATGAGGAAGCTGAGAATGCAAATGGTGTAAATAAAGAGATATCGATGAAGCATACAAATGAGAAGAGAGTAATCAGTAAGTATACAAATGGTGAAGGAAATCGTGAGACTAATACGCTGGATTGATTTGCCTAAGTCTCTAATCATAGAAAGATTGCAGATTTTGTAGATGCTTCATTTCCTTCGCCACTAATGATAGTCCATCTCAATGGCAAGATTTTGCATATCATATTGTCATACAGAGAGGATGATATGGGTTTGAGCATTTAAGCTTACTTATTTGTGAACCATTTGATTCAGGTTACATTTGCGACCAATGCATGATTCAATATGCATCCACTTATACAGGTTATGTTTGACTCTAAGTAAAGTGTGGTTACTTTTATTTTCTTTACATTGTTTTTTTCTATAACCTGGATTTGTTTGTAGGGTTCCAACTAATTTTGGATTTTCAAGAACAATTCCGAACACATTGTTTTTTGTCTGAATTCAGTCGATGTTGAAAATATCTTTTCTTTTCTTTCCTGTCTTTCCGTGCTGTTTGAATTTGTTGTTTTTCTCATGTACATGTAATAATCAGTCCCCTTCCCCTCTTGAATGGTAACCATGTGAAGTTAATTAGGATTTATGATGACAGTAAGTAAAACTTGTGGAAATGCAATTCCTTTTTTGTAATGGACTTTATCACCCAAATGCTTGTCTTGTCCACGTGCTAGACATGGAGAATGCATAGATTGGTTATAAATTCAGAATGCAGACTCTAAAATTAGTAAAATGGATATCCTTAGGGTCTGTTTGGTTAGCGAAACCAAGTCTATTTTCATGATTTCGGTTTCACCGAAACCAAAACTGCTTACGAAAACGTGTTTGGTTCAGCGTTTTCATGAAACTGAATCAAAATCAGAATGAAAACGAAATCAGCTTTCTTAATAAAAATGAAAACACCAGAATATTATTTTCTGTGATTTCGAGACTGTCGATTTCGTTATCAAAATATAGTTGCAACTTTGTAATTATAAATATTTTTTTATAAAATTAATTAATTTAAAAATAAATCAAACTAAATCAAACTTTGTAATTAATTACGAGAAAATATGAGAAGCCTCCCTCGGCAATTACTTGAGCTCACCGTGTGTGTATATATAAAGAGAGTAATTAATAATACAATTTATAATAATAGTAAATTTATAAGTTACGCTCTCACCTTCTCCCTTATATCGTCCTTTCTTCCTAATATCTATTCTCATCTTTGTGATGTTGGCTAGGGAGTAAAAGTTGTCGATTAAGCGCAAATAATCTTGTGAATTATGCACAATCATGATATAGACATGACACTACTAGAAAAATGGGTATCAGCAATGGCTGATGCCGTTGCTGAGCCGTTGCTGAAGAGCATCAGCAACGGCCGAGCCGTTGCAATAGAGCCGTGACAGAAAGTCGCGTTGCTGATGACTTAGCAACGGATCAGCAACGGCCGCTCGGGCCGTCGCTCAAAACATTATCAGCAACGGCCGCCAGGGCCGTCGCTAAAAATATTATCAGCAACGGTTTTGCCACAGACCCGGAGCCGTTGCGGATAACATTAATAGCAACGGCCACGAGTCCGTAGCAACGCCGTTAGTAAAACCCCGTCGCTAAGCCGTTGCTGTAGGTCATCAGCAACGACTTTCGATACACTTTTAGCAACGGCTTTCCCACGGACGGCCGTGGGAAAGCCGTTGCTGATGACCTATACCTGCAAACAGAAAAATTTCAAATTTCTAATTTCCATTGATACATTGATACATTTATCTGATACATAACTCACACACCCATACCCTCATACACACATTCATTCACACATCACAAACACACCAAGATATACATCAAAACAATTATATTTATATTGATAATTATCCACAATAGTATAAAAACAATTCAAATGCAAAATTGAAGTATCAATATCCAAACAAAATAAGTTAAACAAGTTCAATATCTCAGTAACAAGTTCAATATCCAAACAAAAAATCTCACGATGACGATGGAGGATGGTCTGGATCATATGGCGGGGTCTGGAGTGCTTGAGTGTACACCGGCGTGGATTGACTCGAGGACGATGGATTAGATGATGCCGAAGAGATGCCTGCTGCGGGATGACCTGACATGTTGCGTAGCATAGCATGCATCTCCTCCATCATCTGACTCTGACGCGCGACCGTCTCCTCTAGAGTCCTTATTCTGCTACTATGATCATAACTGGATCTAGAGGTGGACGGCCGCTCACCAGCGACCGGAGGGGTCGGTGCCCCAAGTGGCCCTAGCACGGCTCGCGCATGACCACTATCTGCGAAGCCATATACGCGACCATGGTCCCAGCCACCTGCGGCCTCGACCCACGATGCTGCGTCAAAGTCCTCGGGGGTACCCCCGCGCTGCACCACCATCTGGCTGTAGGTCTCCTACTCGAGTTTGATTTTTTGTTTAATATTTATCATAAAACTTAAATTATAAATATATAATGAATAACTTAAACAAATATATAATTACCATAATGTATGCAGCGCGGTTGTGGATGTACTCCCCCGTCTCATGTGCTCGACGGTGAGTCCGCTCAAACACCGCCATCGGGGAGGGTCGCTGGACACTCCCGTCATCCGACACCGTCGTCTACATTTACAAAACAAATACATTAATTAGTACATATAATAACAAATAAAATATATAATTAAACGATATACTTACCATACGGTTTGCGTGCACTGCAAATACAACAGAGCCGCTGGTGTGACGCGCTGCTCCCCCGACATGCGATTTCTAGCCGCATTCCGAGAAACCTCCTGCCATCGATCCGTCGACCATATCCCCACGAGCTGGTCCCATATATCCGGAGTAATCCAACTGGGGCTGTATCCCCGAGTCTCCGCGATGTTAGTGGTCCCAGCTCGGGCCATCGCTTGGGACCGAGCCTGCCCCAGCTGCCCGTTGTACCTTGCCCGGGAAATAGACTCCCAGGCAGCGTAAATGAAGGGCCTCTGGTCCTCGGCCCATGTATAGCGAGCCTGCAAAATAATAATATCAGTACCAATTCTTAATATATCATCATGCATGTAAAAAAAAAATAATACGTGCCTCAAACTCGCGCCATAACATGTCGACGTGCTCGCTAGGCACGTGAGACCACGTAGGCCATGCCCCGTGCATGTATCGTCGAATAGTAGAAGAAATGCTCCTCGGCACTTCTTCTTGCTCGAACCTGCACAACAAAAATAAATTTTAATATTATATTATGATATAATGAATTTGTAATGATTCATAATTCATGATATATTACCGCTCCTCAATCACACTAATCAATCTACGTGACTCTGTGGCTGGTGGAGGTTGCCACCTGTTCGGCCCGTGTGGCCGCCTGCGTTTGGATGTACTAGCCTCGGCAGTATCATCCTCATGAGGATCAGCAACAGGAGGATCAGCAGCATGAGTAAGTGCTGGAGTCTCATCGATCGGAGACTCCGAAACTCTCCTGCGTCGATAACCACGACCAGACATATCTGTCGAACATACATATAATCAGATTATTGTATAAATAGTAGAGATATATTTAATAAAATATATATACTTTACAATTATTCCTCATCATCTGAATAATAGTCTTCGAATTCTTCTTCTTCTTCCTCTTCTTCCTCTTCTTCATCTTCTTCATCTCCAGCTTCCTCAATTTCATGATCGTCATCATCAGCATATTCAACTTCTAATTGAATTGACGTTGTGTCTGCATCCTCGAGTATTGGAATAATACGATCCACAGCAGGAAGATCATCTTCTTGATAGAAACCAGGAGGATCATTTTCTCCTACTTGTTCGGCTTGTGATGCCAATATAAAAGGCTCATTTGTTGCCAATTTCGATTTGTAATTAACCTCAACAAGTTTGTATTTTGGATGAACTTTCATGCCCTTTTTTGTTGTATCGAACCAATGACATCTAAATAGGATCACTGATTTCAAGCCGAAGTAGTGCAACTCTATCACTTCTTCCACCAGTCCATAAAAATCCATATCACATTCAACATAGGTTGCCCCTTTCACGCAGACCCCAGCATTCATCGTCTTCTTTGCAAATGAATATTCGACCGTGTGAAATTTATATCCGTTAACAAAATATCCGCTATAGCACGACACAAGTCGCGACGGTCCACTAACAAACTCAAATATTCTTTCATCTGTACCTTAAAGGTCTTCACGTTTGGGATTTCCATTGTTATCGTCATGTTGTACAGTCTATTCAGCACTCTTTTTCCTTTTGGTTGGTCTACCTTGTCTGCAATGGTAGCGTATTCTTGAGGCATTTTAACTTCTAGTGTTGATTTGTTTGTAAATTCTTCCTGATCGTGAATTTGAATACCCTTTTAAATACCTTTCTGGTGTGGGGTTGATATTTCCTCCGAAATGCTCTCTAGCATTTTTCCTTTTCTCTTTCTTTCGTCTTTCAGCTCTGTGATCTTTGCTGTAAGTCTGAATCCAAGTAGGGAAATCACGATTCCGTAATCTCTCCAATTCTTGATCGTTGTGAATAGAGTATTTTTGCACCATCTCAATGTCAAATATTTCAATGAATTGTTCAATCTCTGGACAATTGAGTAATACATACAAGTGTGCCAAATGATACTTTTCATCGCTTAAGTGTCGAGATGGACGAGAACCAAAAGCACGACCAGAGTGACAAAATATATTTAAACGTCCATCTGAATGTCGAACACCCCCGTCGTTGTTACGTGGAAGACGATCAAATCTTATCTGTACTGTCGATTCAAAGTAAAATGAGCAGAATGTTGAAATTTCTTGGATGATATACGATTCAGATATTGACCCTTCAACAGCTGCGGTGTTCTTTACTTTTTTTTTCAGACGATTCATGTATCTTTCAAATAAGTACATCCAACGATATTGAACGGGGCCACCAACTCGTGCCTCGTATGCCAAGTGTATCGGTAGATGCTCCATCGAGTCAAAAAATGCAGGAGGGAAAAACTGCTCCAGCTTGCATATGATTTCAACAATATTATTTTCAAGTGTTGACATATCTTCGACTCGAAGGACATTTGCACAGATGCTTCTAAAAAACATACTTAATTCAGTCAACGGACCCCAAATATTATCAGGTAGAAGATCTCGAAATGCGATCGGAAGTAATCTCTGCATGAATACATGACAATCATGGCTCTTCATCCCTGATATTTTGCAATCATCGACGTTCACACATCGAGATAAGTTTGAAGCATATCCATCGGGTAATCTGAGTTCTTTTACCCATTGACAAACATATTTGATCTGTTGTTTATTTAACACATATAGGGCCTTCGGTTTCAGATATCGTCCGTTGACCTCTTGTAACTCCAACTCTGGTCTTTTACAAAGTATTTTCAGATCATGTCGGGCTTTGACATTATCTTTAGTTTTTCCAGAAATATCCATCACAGTGTTGAAAATATTATCAAACACATTTTTTTCAATGTGCATGACATCTAAATTATGTCGAATCAATAATGAACTCCAATAGGGCAATTCCCAAAAGATACTTTTTTTCACCCAGTTGTGTGTTTGGCCAAAACCTGACACTCTTTCATTGCGACCAAATACTATATCTGGAAGTGCTGAAACACGTGCTAACATTTGTTCACCAGACAACATCGGTGGTGGCCCATCTCTTTCGACTCTGCCCTTAGTAAATTTATTACGATTCCTTCGATACTGGTGATGAACCGGTAGGAATCGACGATGACAATCAAAGAATGAGATTTTTCGTCTGTTCTGAAGACTGATTGATTTAGAGTGTTCCATACAATACGGGCAAGAGAGTCGGCCGTGAGTGCTCCAACCCGACAACATGCCGTACGCGGGGAAATCATTGATTGTCCACAAGACCGCGGCCTTTAAATTGAAGTTTTGCTTTCGATGACAATCATAAGTGACAGCTCCCTCAGTCCACAATGTTTTCAATTCATCTATCAAGGGTCTGAGAAATATGTCAATTTCTTTTCGCGGACCCTTAGGACCCGGAATAATCATCGAAAGATAAATAAATTCATCTTTCATGCACATTGACGGTGGCAAATTATAAACTGTCAGCAGCACTGGCCAAACTGAATAAGGAGTTGCAGAATGTCCAAAAGGATTAAAACCATCTGTGCATAATCCCAATCTGATATTTCTAGTATCCATAGCAAATGAAGGATAACATGTATCCAAATGTTTCCATGCTTCACTGTCAGATGGATGAGCCATTATTGTATCATCACGACTTCTTGCATGCCAACTCATGTAGGGGGCTGTCTTTTCCGACATGAATAATTTTTGAAGCCTCGGTGTTAGTGGAAAATACTGAAGCACCTTAAACGGGATATTTTTTTGTCGGACCGATTTCTTCTCCTTGTAACGAGGGTGTTGACATACAGGGCATTTATCCAACTGCACATTTTCTTTATAATATAAAATACAGTTATTTTGGCACACGTGTATTTTTTCGTACCCAAGCCCCAATTTTCTCATTAGCTTTTTAGTCTTATAAAAAGTAGGCTCAAACTTGTTATCAGTAGGCAGCATTCCATTAATCAATCCAGTAATCCGATCATACGCAACTCCGCTGATATTACAATCGGCCTTGATGTTTAAGAGTTGTGTCATTGCTGAAAACCTAGTGTATTTAGGACAATTCTCATACAAAGGTTCATCGTCAGCTTTCAACATCTCGTAAAATTCTGCAGCTTCTTTATTCGGTAATTCAATCTCTACCACAGCCCCTACTTCTGTGATATCAACCGCTGTAGTATCTGGTGGGACTGATGTCTGAAGAACTGGCCGATCAACATTATCATTCAGGCGGAATTGACCCCCAAGACTATCAAGTATCATAGTTCTATAGGGATTACATTGACCGGATTAAGAAGCACCAGCAGAGGAAGATTCACCATATGTCTGAACGACAGGATTGCTCGACGTCCCGACTTCGCGTGACTCCCCGTGACAAGTCCATAGAAAATATCTTGGTGCAAATCCTTTGCTATATAGATGCAGAGTGACAGTCTCCCGATCCAAAAATTGTCCATTTGAACAAATGCGGCACGGACATCGGATTTGATCACCCATGCTAACGAAATTCCGATTCGAATAGGCGAAATTTAGGAAGTACGTTACGCCTAATCGAAACTCATTCGTTAAAGCTCCACGATCAAGACGTCGGTACATCCAACTTCGATCAGCCGACATGATTCTGTCAATCAATGACAATTTCTTTGGTTAATGTCTTTAGGTGAGATTGTCCTATTCCATTCGGGATTTATGTTATTCGTACTGCACTTACATTTTTATTTTAACTGTTAACTAATTATTCTAAATTTCGACAGCATCTCCCTACAGTTCTCCGAATACGCATATCATCTGGGCGCGTATCGGAGAATAAGAGAGATGTTGCCGAAATTTAGAATAATTAGTTAACAGTTAAAATAAAAACGTAAGTGCAGTACAAATAACTATATTCCCAAATTGTCCAATCAGGGACAATTCAAGAATTATACGTCGTATAAAAGATCATCTACTTCTTTTACACGAACATACAATTCCCGAACGGATCTAAGGTTTTGCTAAATCATATCCGATCGTCGATGCGTACGTGAAACATATCAACTCGTCGGAGGATGATTATTTTCTAAATGTTTCGAGACAGTTCGAGTCCATATTGGACGATTTCGGCGCGCGTCCGAAGTGGACGATTCCGGCGCGAGTTCGAATTGGACGATTCCGGTGCGCGTCCGAAGTGGACGATTCCGGCGCGCGTTCGAAATTAATCTAAACCCTAATAATTAATCTAACAAATTAAACAATTAATCTAAACAATTAATTAACAATTATAAAATAATTAATTAACAATTATAAAATAATATAAACTATATATATAAATTATAAATTCCGGCGCCGGAGTCCACCCTCCGGCGCCGGCGTACAGTGGCCGGACACACTGTCCGGCCACTGCAGAAGGTCCGGCGGCGGCCATCGGCCGACCGCCGCCGATCGAAACCCTAGAAATAGGGTTTCGGTCGGGTGATTTCCGCCGGCCGCAGGGAAGAGACGGCCGCAGGGAAGAAGGGTACCTGAACAAGTCGGCAGCAGCGGTCGGCGTCGTCGGCAGGAGCGGCGACGGCAGCAGCGGGAGGAAGAAGGGTCGGGCGCGAGAGCGTGCCCTATATAAACTTATCAGCAACGGCTCACTCGCCCGTTAGAAAGCCGTTGCTGATAAGTTATCATCAGCAACGGCTCACTTATCCGTTAGCAAGCCGTTGCTGAAAATTAAAAAATCAGCAACGGCTCGCCTTTCCGTCCAAAAGCCGTTGCTGATAATTAAAATAATCAGCAACGACTCGGTTTTCCGTTAGAACGCCGTTGCAGATACAGATATCTGCAACGGCTCGGGCGGCCGTTGCTGATAGCCGTTGCTGAAGACGAAGTTTCTAGTAGTGTGATCTCAAAATAAAACCAACGAAGACTACTAAATTAAAAAAAAATCATAATGTTTCAACATTCGCCAAAATGGTTAATTTAAAACTTTCAAGAATTAAGAGAAAGACCTACAGTAGAATGGTATAAGGATGGAAGCTTGAGCCTCACATCCCAATAGTCTTCAAACTTTGTTGAGTAGAAACACATCAAGAGTTTTTACAAATTAAATTTTTATTTAAGGACTCTTATTATTAATGTGCCAAGGGGAAGGGTAGATGACCAATTTTGACATCTATTTTTTTTGGAAGAGGAAAAAATCTCTCGCGCATAAACACACTGAGAAAAAAATAAAATTTGATCTAATGAAAAAAAGATGAAGGACCATCGTAATTACACTTACTTTACTATTAAAATTAAAATCATTGATGTAGGAGTGGTATGGTACGAACGTCGATGTTGACGTGACAAATTTCGATCCCATCACTTTAAATATTGGTTTGTTTTTATTTTCTTTTGTTTAATCAACGTAGCAATGTACTTCATTGAAATTTTAAAATTAAAAAATATTTTTTATTTTTTAATCGTTAGAGAATATTTATTCGTTTTAAAAAAGGAAGCACGTGCTTCTTATAATGTTCATGAGTTTCGGCCCCAACAAATAGCCCCAAACAAATACACCACCACCCCGCTTATGACAACTCAACCAAGTCAACATATATACACTAATCGCCCATCGACGTCCTCTCTCTTCTTCCATTTTTGCAAACCCTTGGCCGTTCCCGCCCTCGCCTTCTGCGACCTCAGCGAAGGGTTTCGCCCAAGAGCGATGGCGGAGCCGGAGGAAGAGGTCGAGATGGAGTCCGACGCCGCCGACGCCGGCGGGCCGATCCCCTTCCAGTTACAACTAGACAAGCCCCTCCCCTTTCAGGTGGGTCGGTCGATTAATCGATCCATTCATCCTCCAAAACCCTACTAACCCCCTCTTTCCCCTCTTGTCTGTCCTCTCTCTTAACCACTCATCTTGACTTGAGATTTTTTTCTCCTGGCGCAGATCAGGATCGCCGAATGGAACCCGGAGAAAGATCTCCTCGCCATGGTCACCGAGGACTCCAAGGTTGTCTTGCATCGCTTCAACTGGCAGAGGCTCTGGATGATCACCCCTGGTGAGTCCATCTCTCAATTGTTATTATTATCACTACTATTTTTTTTTTCTGTTCTTATTTGTGTCCGAGATCATTAGTGTTTCCCTCAACTGTATGGGTTTGTTTCTATTTTCTTATTTATGCTTTATTTTTGCTAATATGTCGTCCCTTTGAACAATCCTTTAAAAATCTCGAGTACTTAAGGGTTTGGGGTTTGGGGTTCGGGTTTTTAGGGTTTAGGGTTTGGGGTTTGGGGGTTTAGGGTTTGGGGTTTGGGGTTTGGGGTTTAGGGTTTAGATTAGTTGATGAAGAATCTGCCATAGGTTTTTTTAGGAACAGAGGCCTTGGTTTTTCAAAAGTTAGATTTCTTCCAAAAGAGACATGTCTGAGACTTTTAGCAAATCTCGGAAAACCATCCGTGGTACAATTTCCAAAGCATGATTTTGATTCAAGATGTTGCTTCAGAAGTTTTAAAGAAAAGACTGAAATACATGGGGAACATAGTAGTCCTTGTGGAAGGAGACCAGTTAAATATTTTTCTGTTAATTCTGTTCTGAATGAACTAGATACAATTTTGAGAAGAGTGAAGGTTGAGAAGCCAGAACTCCTGGGATCTTCTGTTTTTGGTTACAATGATGTGTACCAAAAGATCCACCAATTTCTTTCCAAAGTAAAAATTAGACAATCAGGAAAGCCAAATATATATATTGTTGTTGCAGATGTACTAAAGGCATTTGATTCCATTGACCAGGATAAGTTAATTGGCATACTGGATGATATTCTTGAGAATGACATGTATGGTATCAGTAGACATGCAATGATATCTTGTAAGAAGGGGTATTTTGGTACCACTTATGATCATTGTCTCCCTTTTGGTTGCAACAACTCTAATTTTGCTTCCATCTTCGGTCCTTCATTTCAATCACTGCCAACCAACAGCATCCTCATTGATCAGGTGCTAGTTTTCTGTTTCTTGATTATTTTATATTTTCCATTTAAGAGTGTTGACTTATTATTTTCATTTATATTCTTACCACTCCCCTTGTGAGTCTTTTCGCAATTATGACCATGATTGTATACAATTATGGCTTAGTTGAGTGTCTTTTCGCTATAGTCAGTTACCTATAGTCTATGTAGACATGTTGATACATATGGTTCATAATCATGTAAATTTCTTCTACTTAAAGTCTTTCTTTTTCTATTTTGACTGTCTTTCAATATATTTACATAGACCGATCTAACACATGTTAAGTTACTAAAATTGTTGCAGTACAAAGTTGTGGGGTTTGGGGTTTAGGATTTAGGGTTTATAAATTCACATCAAAGTCTGGAAGGAGTAAAGTTTTTAACCTCCAATAATCAAACTTTGTGGCCTTACATCTTCAGGTTTTAGCTGATAATCTGATTGAACAACTTCCAACTACAATTGGAGTTCTCCGGCCTGTAAAGGTCCTCATACTTGATGGCAATCGGATTACTAACTTGCCTGATGAATGTAATTATCTTATCTAATTATTAAGTGCAGTAAAAGTATATAATTTCCTTCACAGACCCAGTACTGTATGAAATCTGTGGCAGATAGATTATATTAGAAGTTTTTAGTTTCATTTAGAAGTCTAAATCATTCTTACTATCAATTACTTGAGCCTCATGTAAGCATTCTAATGATTATTTGTTTTCTCTCTTCAACTAATAATGTTATTTTGTCTGTAGTGGGCTTCCTTTCCAGGCTTGAAAAGTTATCTATCACAGGGAATTCATTAATTTGTCTGCCCAAAACTATTGGAGATTTGAGCAACGTAAGTATTCTCAATTAATATAGTTCAAAATGGCATAGAAAAGTTCCATAAACAGTTAAAGAAAACATCATTTTCTTGTGCCTGATATGAAAAGTTCCATAATCTTGTGTCAGGATAACAGGATGCTTCTGCAGGGTTTTTATCATGTGCCTGATATGACTTACGAAAACATCATTTTGTCTTGTGAACTGTGCATCACTTTAAGATTGTTACCACAAGTAGTATAGTTAGTGAAGAAACAGTAGGAAATTGGACATGCTGAATCTACTAAGGGTAGTTGTTATTTTCTTGTGTGGTAATGATGATGGAACTGATCTTTTGCATGATAGTTTAGCAGTTAGTAAATAGTAAAGTTTGTTCCTATCCAGTTTTAAATTTCTAATTCAGGATTTGTTGGCAGTATTGCTTATATGCTGCTTCATATGATGGAAATGACTTCATAGTCAGATCTATGAAGTACTTGCTTTTTAAGAGAGTGAAAATAGTTCTTTGTTTTTCTATGTTGACGGAACATTTTGTGGGACTTTTGAACTTTCTTAATTTGTTGACACCAAATTAACTTATTCTCATAGAGAACTTATAAATAATTCCACAGAAATGTAACACTTCCCAGATGCACCACTACATACTGGGAAGTGTTTTAATAATGCTGAAGGCATCTCAAATAACTCTGGGGACTGAGCTAGCTTGGCTGTTAGATTTTTGTAATCAGCATTAGTGTCATTGATTGTTTTCCTTTATCAAGACATGAACCTAGAGTCCTAGACTGTATACAATGTGAGGGAGGTTTAAAAAAACTAGAACTGTTGAAGTTGGGAACTCAAACCATAGAAGTTCAGTTTAGGTCATTTAACTCATCGTAGTTAAACTAATTTTGTTCTATAAATGAAAAGGATGAATTTGGATAAAGTTGTGTTATGATAGTTATGGTTCTTCTTTTTTACATTTTAAGATATTTATCATCAAAGTTGCAATACTTGTGTGAGTTTTCATTCCAGATTTTCATCAATATATGTAAGTCCACTTTTTAGAATCATATATTGGTATACTTAAGTAATTTGTGTATTAGCTGAGTGCCTCATGCTGCAAATGATCACAGCTGTCTTTACAAAATATCTCAAGAAACAAGTTGAAGTCCCTTCCTGAATCAATTTAGGGTTGCATCTCTCTTGAAGAATTACAGGCAGATGGTACTTTTTCCTACTTTACTGGTGTTACTCTAGTTATGATTAAAGCATAGAATCTATCTTCTTTTTTAGTTACTGACAAAGATCACTATGAAATACTTAGGTAAGTTTCCAATTCAAAATGGTGGCAAGGAATCTTTTTTATCCCTATTTCATGCTTTACAAAGTGTCATGAAATTTGCTTTCAGGCAACTTAATCAAACAACTGCCTTCATCAGTCTGCACTCTTGTTCATTTGAAGTTTCTTTCCTTAAACAACAACTTGATAAGGCAGGTATGGTACACTACAACATAATTGCAAAAGATTTCACTGTTAGCACGAATTGGTCATTCCTTAATTATATATGTCATATATATATATATATAGGTCTCAATTTACTGATCCAAAGTAGTTTTAGCAGCTCCCAGAAAATCTTCTGAAGGACTGCAAGGCTCTGCAGAATGTTTCTCCACATGACAATCCAATATCAATGGATCAGTTCCAGCAAGTTAGTCTCAGAACCTAAACTGACTGGTGAGTTTATGAGATTTGTCTGTTGACAATGTTTTACAATCTTGATGTAGATGGAGGGGTTTGAAGAGTTTGAAGAACGGAGGAAAAAGAAGTATGACAAGCAAATTGATTCAAATGTCATGATGAGCTCCAAAGGACTAGATGAGGGCATTGATCTATGATATTCATCATTTTGTGGCCACGGTATGTCTACATCTTGTCTTAGTTTCCTCTTTTGTCAAGTTCCTGCATATTACTCCATGATGATTTGATAGTTGATGATGATCTTTTCACATAGCTCCATTGCATTTATCTTCGTTCCCCCTCTCACATTTTATTTAATTCCATAGAAGTACATCTTATGATACACACCTAGTTTTTCATATACTGATTGTACTAATTTGTGCTGGAATTGCATCACATTCAGATTACTGCAGTAGGAATTGCCACCTGCATTACTAGTTACTAATCCGCCAAACCCAAAAAAAGTTAGATTAGTTGACCTAGATTTTCTATTATTTATTATTGACCTGAATATTGTACTGATCGAGAGACTCGGGTTTGGGGGTTTGTTTAAAAATTGGTAATCGGTACACCCGGTACTTTATAATACTGCCCAAATGAGGCAGTACCGCCCAATATGGGATGTAGAGATGGTGCAGTTTGCACTTTACCCCTTCAATGATCTATATGGGGTAACTAATATATCCAGTAAATTGTAGGACCAATAGCGCATCTCATGC